>JAWHQI010000147.1:1200000-2400000 GCA_033032865.1 Dactylorhiza incarnata
CCTGACCTCAAGATTCAGACCGATGCAGCCGGAGGCTACTCGCCCAGCGAACCAACGAGATGGCTTGGCTGGCAACGACGAAGAAGCTAGAAGAGCAACAAACAGGACCCCAGGTGCTGCGGCAGGGAGGTCCCACCACGTACCCAGAAGCTCCGAAGAGACTTCCCCTCCAAGACCAAAGAATGGCCGAGCAAGGTACGAGGAAGGCACCGACTTGGCTAGCAAGCAGGGGTGACGGGCTCAAGAATTCGGAAATGGGGTTCCAGAAGCTCAAGCACAGGTGCCAATCCAAGTACCCCTGGGGTCCTATTTATAGGCAACCAAGGGGTAGGGGGGGTTTTTATAGCCCAGCCCTGACCTGGCGACATATGGGATACTCGGCGAGCATCTTCGACCATAGTCGCCCCTCTGGCGAGTATCTGCTGCTGCTCGCTCAGGTCTTCTGTGGTTGCCGGACACTTTGGGGCGACATACGGGATACTCGGCACGTATCTTCGACCATAGTCGCCCTTCTGGCGAGTATTTAGCCAATACTCGCCAACCTTCTTTTGCTCCTGCTGGCTGATTTGTCTTGCCTCTTTGACTTTGACCTGCCTACGTGGCCTTGAGTGGGTCCTACCCTCGGAGAATAAGGGTTGTACACAATCCCCGCTCTTTGCGAGTAACGGAGTTGCTCGGAAAGAAACATCCGACCGTTATTCGACGAGCTTCTGTCTTGGCGAGTATAGGGAGATACTCGGATCTTGACTGTCCGACGCCCGGACTCTATATAAAGGAGGGGGGGGGGGTCTCTGATGGAACCACCTTTCTGTACTCGCTCACAATGTCGCTAGCTTTTGCTGAGGCTGCAAAAAAGGCCAAGGCCGACCTTGCGAATCTGATCGGCGTGCCCCTTCCTCCTCCTCGTCTGGACGCCGAGGTAGACGCCTTCCTCGCGAACAAGAAGAGGAAGAGGGCGGCGAAGAAGAAGAAGAGAGAGAGAGAAAAGGAGGCGACTAAGGAGAACGTCGCCGATCCTCTGAGTGAGCAGCGTCAGCAGCTGCTGGAGGATTTGGGCCTCGAAGGGCTCTCGCCTGCTCCTCCCCCTGCTCCTCTCTCGGCAGAGGTCGCCCCGGAGGCGAGTAGGGATGAAATCCAAACTCAAACCCAACCGGACCCTCCCCCTGCCCGAGGTGAGCTCCTTGCTCGCCCTTTTTCGATCTATGCTGTCTTCCGGCGACATTCTGACGTCTTTGTTACTATCTGTAGATCCGCCGAATAGTGAGGCTCGGGAGGAGCCTTTGGCTGCAATACCGCTGCGATCATCCCCGATGATCTCGCCTGAGGGTGGGTCTCGGGGTGGTCGCGCGGTAAGGATTCTCCACAGCTCCTCTGTGGAGAAGAGGCCGATGAGCGAGCATGGGGCTCCTCTGGCGAACATCGCTCCTCCTCCGCCTCCTCCTCCACCTAACTCGCGACCAGAGCCGGCGAGCAACACACAGCGGCCTGTGATCGCGCTGCCGCCTCCTCCTCCTGGACTCCCGCCGCCAGTGAATCCTCCAGGCGATCAACGTCCTTCTACCACAACTGCTCCCTCTTCCCACCAGGGGGAGTCCTCGCGCAGGGGCGGGACTGGAGGGTCTTCGGCCTTCTTCGCTCCAAGGGGTGGAGGGCGACCAGGAGATGGTCGCGGTCGAGGGGACCTGCCCTCCAACCGGGATCATTCCGGCAATTACTCGACTCGCCGAGATGGCGTCCATTCTCCCTCCCCACACCGAGGAAGGTCTTCTCCTCGCCGACGATCTCGCAGCCCTCCTCGCCGACGATCTCGTAGTCCTCGACCAGGTATTTGATCGCTGCCTTCGGATAGTCGCCACTGTTTTCTGAATTCTGCTGAAGTTCTGGCCCTTTTTGCCTTTTTTCGCAGGTCGCGCGCATACCCCGGTGGGAGCTCTGATCGATGCCGTTGGGCTCCCACCTCGCGAGTACCAGGAAAAGGCTACTCGCGCTATCTTGGACTTGGAATCCCGGATAGAGCGGCTATCGATCTGCGAACCTCATCGCCGCCTAACTGAGGTGGAGTCGCGGGTTGAGCGCTTGGCGGCTAGTGACCCTCATCGCCGCCTAACTGACTTGGAGGTGCGAGTATCCCGGCTGGAGGAGTTTGATACTCGCCTGTCGGGTACTGAAGCTCGCCTCCAGTCTGTCAGCGACTTGGAGCGCAGGGTGGCGAGGATCGAGCATCGGCAACAGCTGCATCATGACGAGCTGGTCGGGATGCGCGCGAGCATGGGCTCGGTGGGGAGGCTGGCGAGGATCGAAGACCAGCTGCGACAAGGCGAGGACGCGATGTCTGTGGCCTCTGAGCACTTCAGGCGAGCTCGCGGCTTGGGATGGGTCGGGCGACAACCTCAGATCCAGGATCCCCAGGCGAACGTCCAGGCGCAACCCTAGCTGCTGCTCTTCTTCATCTTTTATAGCTTTGTAGCTCCTCGCGAGCATTATTTGAATCTTGTGAACGATTTATTTGAAGCAGTGTTGATTTGCCGAGTAATCGAATACTCGCCCTTCAATCTTGTCTTTGTTTTACTTGATCTTCTTTTGTTTTGCTTTTTCTTCTATCTCCTTTTTGCCGAGTATCTGTTTGAATGTCGCCTATATTTTGGCGAGCTTCTTCATGGTTCTGTGATGTAGGTATTCGCTAGGTGAAGGTCGGCGGTTGGCGCGCTCTGAACTTCGGGCGACTTTTCTTAGATACTCGCCACCCCTAGCCGTGCTCGCGGCGTCGTGTTCGACAAGCCAGACTAACCGACTAGTATAAATAGGGGGGGGGGGTGGGTGAGTCTTAAATACGCCTTTAGCGATCTCTAGCTTCCTTGAGCGAGCATCCTCCAGGCTTCCAATCCTCGCCCTTCTACGATACTCGCTCTCTTCCCTGTCTTCCCAAGATGATCGACGAGGCGGCCATCAGGCGAGCTAACCATGCGAAGAACTTCGATGAGAGCTCGTTCAAGAAGCCGATCACGAATCAGAAAGATTTGGACGAGTTCAACTCCAAGTTCGCGACTCCAGGATATGTCGCCAGGCTTCCTCGCCCGTCTGAGCGACTAAACACCTCCTCGCAGATGGCGATGATCTTCCCAATCCGACACTTCGAGGTCGGCCTGCGACTTCCCATATGGCCCGAGTTTCGGAAGATACTCGTGTTCTATGGGATAGTGCCCGCCCAGATCAATCCCAACGGAGTGGCGATGATCATGGGGTTCCTGTGCTACCTTCGGGAGCAGAACATCGTCTTCGACCTTTCGGTCTTTAGGCGAATATTCACCATCATGGCGACCGGCGAGGGCGTCATCTTCTTGTGCAGTCACGTCTGTACACTGGCGGGGACTTTAAATAAGAACCATCGCTGGGTCGAGCGGATAGTCGCCATTGAGGGCGACTTCGCGGGCATCTCCAGCTCGCCCATTCAACCTTCAGAGAACGTCTTCACGGTTCCCTGGCTCACCGAGGACCAGATGAAGCTGCTCGCCTGCTTCAGGAATCGTCGCTTCGACGTGATACTTTGGAGGAGGCGAGTAGACGAGCTCACGGAAGTTCGCCCAGGGGAAGGTATCTTTCGCGCGACCATCAGACATACTCGCCCTAGGGCTTCGTTCTGGCGACTAATCTTTGATCTTCTTACAGACGTGCAGGCTCTTCCGCGTGATGCTCTTCCTCTCGCGGCGAAGGCGACCGCTGTCGCCCAAGGGGGTGCGAGAACCTCGGCGCGCGAGGTTGGGGACTCCTCCCCAATCGACTTGTCGCCAGGAGGCGACGATCTGGATGTCGCCGGTGGTGGGGCCGGGACCTCGAAGAAGCGAACGGGCAAGGCTAAGGCCTCTGAGCCCAAGAGAAAGAAGAAGGAGGTCGCCCACAGGGATCTGGGCAAGAAGGCGGATCCCTCGGAGGCTGGCGAGCCGAGCAACCATCCTTTCTTCAACGAGGGCACCCGTGGCGAGGACGACTTTGGTCGCCCATTGGTGACCTGGTCTGATCGCGCTCACGAGGTGACTCTGAGCTCGAACCTCCCCGTTTGGTCCGAGGACTGGGAGGACAAGGGGGAGGCCTTCGATGTGCTCCATGCGATCTACAGTCGTACTGACGCTGAGCTGCTGCAGGAGGCCTCTGCCGAGCATCTTGCTCATCAAACCTCGCGCTCAATCTTGCGAACTGCCGAGCTCGCACATTCAACAACGAAGCGGCTGCTGATGTACGAGGAGGCGATCAGGGTGCAGGGGCCGAAAATGATCGCCATGGCGGAGAGGATCAAGGGGTTCGAGGTACTTCGTTTTTGCGACTTTTCGCGCTTTCTGGAATACTCGCCTCTTTATACGATGTCAAGCTTTACCTTCTTTCTTTTTGTCTTCTATAGGCTGCCGAGCTGGAATCGGCGAAGAGACTGTCCCAGGCCGAGAAGGAGCTGGAGGATACTCGCTCGGCCTTGGAAGCCGCCCAAATCCGCATCGCCGAGCTAGAAACTCGGCCTGCCGAGCAACAGCCGGCGGGGTCGGGCCCTCATCGGTTCGTCAAGCAGGTCAGGATGCATGGCGACGACATGCCCCATATTCGCCGGGAGATCGCGCGAGCAACCGGAGAGGTCATCCTAAATCAGCTGAAGGCAGATGATCTCTTGAAGCCGGAGGCTATGGGATTGACGGTGGGAGACCTTATCCCGGCCATACTCGCCGAGGAGTCCACCTCCCCCCTGCGAGCATCATCGCCGCGACTTAGCGATGCCGAGGACGACGATGATGAGGTCGATGATGATGATGATGACGATGATGATGACGGCGACGAGTCAGATGTAGATATTTGATGGCGAGGATGTCGTCTAGTCGCCCGGGCTCCTTTTTTGCTCGCCCGGCGACCTTTTTGTACACCTGCAGCATGTACAGATTTTTTTGTAAAAATGAAAAGGAATTTTGACAAGTTTCTTACTCGCCTATTCCATCCTTCTGTGCTTTTACTTCCTTGCTTATATGTTGCTTTAGGCTCCTAGGTTCGAGGTGAGTTTGAGTGCTCGCTAGGCTCCTAGGATTTCGGCGAGTATGTATACTCGCACCCGCATACTCGCCAAGCATGCTCGCACCATCATACTCGCACCCGCAGACTTCAGCTTGAGGCCTTGATTTGCACCTAGTTGAAGAGCTTCGTTAGGTTTTTTAAGCAAGAATCTAAGGAGCTCTTCAAGGGAAGGAAGGAGTAAGGTTTAGCAGTCGGGGAGCCCTGGGGGAATATCATCCCGAGGCCTCCCTCCTACTCTAAAACCTGATGTCGACGGAGAATGACGCCAAGTAAGGAGTGGCAGCCGGGCAGGTCTCACGGGGACACAACTCCCAGGGCCTTCATCCTATAACTCGGATGCCTGCTGCCTTCAAAGGCCGACGTCAAGTAAGGAAAGGCCGCCGGGTCGATCCCACAGGGGCACAACACCCAGGAGCCTTCATCCTATCACTTGGATGCTTGGATGCCTTTGTCTTTTGGTCGGTCGAGTCGGTCTCCTCCTCGTCTCAAGTCGGAGTATCGGCTTCCAGACTTTACCCTAGTAATTTCTACAGCCGGACGAGAAATGCAGTCGGTGGGAACCGCGGCCAACATGCAAGGGGGGAGCTGATCTCGGCCGTCATTGCAGAGGCTTGGTCTTAAGGGAACGCACACCCGAGGCACTGTCCCATCATCCGTTCTGAGTTTTTACGGGGGTTAAGTCGGAGGCTCGTCTTCCAACCTGCGGCGGCGAATGTCGATGTAGGGCGACGTCAAGCAGGGAGTGGCAGTCGGGGAGATCCGAGGGGACACACCATCCCGAGGCCTCCCTCCTACTTGGATGCTGGATGTGGATCGGACCTGCTTCCTGTTGCTCAACGAGTTTGGCAGGGAGTTAAGCACACTTTAGGCATAACAACTCATATGATCTAACACAGTAATTTAGAAAAGGAAATGCTTTGCTGCGAGCTTTTCAGCTTTCAAGGGTATACGACGCCCCTTTTTTTTTTATTTTCAGGGTCCCCTGAGCTAGTGAAATCGATCATTCATTCGCCGAATCGGAAGGTCGGCGTCCAGACTTCTTCCCGGTAATCTCTACAGTCGGACGAGAAATGCAGTCGGTGGGAACCGCGGCCAACATGCAAGGGGGGAGCTGATCTCGGCCGTCATTGCAGAGGCTTGGACTTAGGGGAACGCACACCCGAGGCACTGTCCCATCATCCGTTCTGAGTTTTTACGGGGGTTAAGTCGGAGGCTCATTTTCCAACCTAGCGTGGAGATTGACTTCACCTGACTTCTTCATTATGAAAACTTTGTTGATGCGAAAGAAGCTGCCTTCTCCCATGTTTCAGGGAGGTGTAGATTTTATTCAAAGAAATGAATTTACAAGGATGGGGTATACATGTTCCCTCTCAGGGATAAAACCTTTTCAGGTCATCGCCACTCCAGGTGCTCCCTAGCAGCTCGCCTTCCTGGTTCTGCAAGTGGTATCCTCCTGTTAGGAGTGCTTCCTGGACGATGAAAGGTCCTTCCCAGTTCGGGTTGAGCTTCCCGACGGCCGCAGACCTTCCTGCTGCGTCCACCTTTTTTAGGACCAGATCACCTGCTTGGAATTGTTTGAGGCGAACATTTTTGTCAAAATGTTTTGCCATCCGGCGCTTGATCTCCTCTTGCCTGGCTGAAGCTAAATCTCGGAGTTCCTCGATGTAGTCGAGAGATAACTTTTGAACCTCTTCATTCTCTAGTCGCCATTCTTCGCTTCCGTCCTCCGCAGCTATCACCCGTGGGCTTCTGACTTCGAACTCTACTGGAATGAGAGCTTCCGACCCGTGAGAGAGTTTGAATGGCGTTTCCCCTGTGGCTGAGCTGGGAGTGGTCCTCAGAGCCCACAGGACCGAGGGGAGCTGGTCCGCCCAGTTACCTCTTAGGTTCTCCACCTTCTTCTTCAGTAGGTTGATGATCAGTTTGTTGGCGGCCTCCACTTGGCCATTGCACCTTGGGTGATGTACGGAGGCGAACCGAAGGTCGGTTCCTAGTTGCCTGCAAAAGTCTTCCAGTTCTAAGCTGGCGAACTGGGGACCATTGTCGGTGATGATGGCGAGAGGGATCCCGAATCTGCAGACGATCTCTCCCCAAATGAAGTTCTTCACGACTTGAGAGGTGGTCTTGGCCAGGGCTTTGGCCTCGATCCACTTGGAGAAGTAGTCGATCATGACGAGAACGAACTTTCGTTGTCCACTGGCTTGAGGGAAAGGGCCGATCAAGTCCATCCCCCAGATGGCGAACGGCCATGGGGAGATGATCGATCGGAGCTGCTGGGCCGGCTGCAACTGAGGGGGGCGAAGAGCTGGCACTTCTGGCACTTCTTCGAGAAGATCTCAGCGTCCCTTCGGATAGTAGGCCAGAAGTAACCATGCCGCAATATCCTCTGCTCCAAAGTGCGAGTCCCAGAATGACTTCCACACTCTCCCGAGTGGATCTCTTCCAACACTCGGGGTACTTGGTCTTCGGAAACACATCTGGCCAGGGGGCCCGAGAGGGTCTTGCGGTACAGCTCCCCATCTTGCAGGAGGTAGAATGCCGCTTTGTACCGAAATCCTCGCTGATCCCCTCCGTTTTGCCGGAAGCTGGCCGCTGGTCAGGAAGGTTACAAAGGGATCCATCCACGAGGGGCGTTGCTCGATCTCCATTATCTCTCCCTCTTCAATGGATGGGTGGAAAAGCTCTGTGATAGTTCCTCCAGCCCTTGGCCCGTACTTGGCGAGGCGATCTGCTGCCGAGTTCTCCTCTCTTGGCACATGTTCGACGAAGAAAGACTGGAAGCCTCCAATCAGTCCTTTTACTTTTACCAGGTACTTCTGCAGGATGGTGTCGCGCACCTCAAACTCGCCTCGAATCTGCGACGCGACCACCATTGAGTCCGTGAAAGCCCGGACATCACGGATCCCCAGCTCCTTGGCAAGGCGTAAGCCTGCCACTATGGCCTCATATTCTGCCTGGTTGTTTGTGACGGGGAAGAGGATCTCGACGGCTTGCTCGATCCTTGTTCCCTGTGGGCTGACGAGCACGATGCCCACCCCCACAGAGCTTTTGCCCGAAGCTCCATCAACAAACAACTTCCAAGGAATGGGATTGAGCACCTCTTCTCCTGGCTCTGCTTCCACCGAGAAGTCAGCCAAGAAGTCTGCTACTTGCCTGGGCCTTGATCGCTACTCGGGGAGAGAAGGAAATGTCGAACTCGCTGAGTTCTACCGACCACTTCGCCAACCTCCCTGAATGCTCCACTCCCTCTAAGACACCGCGGAGAGGATGATCAGTCACCACTCTGATGGAGTGAGCCTGAAAATAAGGCCGGAGCTTTCGTGCCGACACCACCAAGGCGAAGGCAAGCTTCTCCAGGATTGGGTACTTCAGCTCCGCCTTTTTTAGCACCCGGCTGACGTAGTAGACAGGTAGCTGCCTCTTCCCCTCTTCTCGGACCAAAACGGAGCTCACCGCCTCTGCTCCTACTCCTAGGTAGACGAGCAGGTCTTCGCCTTCCTTCGGGCTCTGGAGGAGAGGTGTCTGAGTCAACTGCTCCTTCAGCTTTCCGAACGCCATCTCACATCCTTCGGACCACTCGAAGCTTTCTGTTTTGCGGAGCGTCTTGAAGAACGGAGAGCATTTCTCTCCGGCTTTAGAGAGGAAGCGGCTAAGACCCGCCAGCCTTCCTGTCAACCTTTGGACTTCCTTCACCGTCTTTGGGGATGGCATCTCCAGGATCGCCTTAACCTTGTCGGGGTTAGGCTCTACTCCCTCCGAGGTAAGGAGATGTCCCAGGAACTTTCCCCTGCCTGCTCCGAAGACGCACTTCGTCGGATTGAGCCTCATTTTGAATCTTCGTAGCGTCGCGAAGGTCTCTACCAGATCGGCTATGTGTTCCTGGACACTCTTGCTTTTGATCAAGAGATCGTCCACATACACTTCCAGGTTCCTCCCCTTTTGCTCTTTGAAAACATGGTCCATCATCCGTTGATAGGTAGCTCCTGCATTCTTCAAACCGAAGGGCATCATCTTGAAGCTGTAGCAGCCATCATCGGTGATGAAGGAGACATCGCGGCAATCGGGGGGATGCATCCGGATCTGGTGATATCCTGAAAACGCATCAAGGAAACTCATCACAGAAAAACCGACGGCCGAATCAACCAGCGCGTCGATTCGAGGCAAGGGATAACAATCCTTCGGGCAGCTTTTATTCATTAAGGAAAAATCCACACACATTCTCCAGCTTCCCCCCGCCTTTGCTACCATTACAACATTGGAGACCCAGCCTGGATACTGGATCTCTGACACAAACCCTGCATCGAGCAGTTTTTTAACCTCCTCCCTAATTGGCTTGGCGAGGATGGTGGCAGTTCTCCTTTTCTTCTGGCGGACGGGCTGGACAGTGGGATCCAGGTTGAGGCGATGACACGCAACCTCAGGGTCGACTCCTGGCATCTCGGCTGCGCTCCAAGCAAAGATGTCGACGTTCTTTTGCAGACACGCCGCCATCTCGATCTTCTCTTCGGTCTTCAGCGACCCGCCAATCTTCAGCAGCCCCGGCACTCCTGCTGCAGAGAGTACCTCGATCTCCTCGACCTCTTCGGCCACTTCCAGCCTGGCCGGGCTCTCCAGCACTCTTCCGAACTCTTCCGCGTCAGCCATCCAGCTGATGGTACTGACGGCGCTAAGATAGCACTCCCTAGCGGCTCTTGGATCGCTCCTGATCCTCACCTGGACGTCTCCTTTACAGTACTTCAAGCACTGATGGTAGGAGGATGGGACGGCTTTGAAGGCGTTGAGAAGCGGCCTCCCAAAGATAGCCCTGTAGCAGCTCGGGGCGTCGACGATAACAAATCGACAGCCGATGGAGGTGCCGCCGAGTGTTACCAGGAGGTCAGCTCCTCCCTCTACTTCCTTCTTCTCTCCGGAGAAGCCGAAGAGGGGACCATCTGATGCTCGAACTCTGGCAGCTTCGACTCCCAGTCCGTCAAACGTCCCCTTGAAGATGACGTTTACAGAGCTACCGTTGTCGATCAGAATTCGATCAACGGTGAAGTCCTCCACCGCGGCTTGAATCACGAGGGCATCATGGAAGGGATTCGCGTTCCCTAGCATGTCCTCCTCGGAAAAGGTAATCTCCTCTATCGGGGGCGGTGCTTGTGAGGTCGAGGCGACACTCCTGCGGTAGATCTGATGGAGGCTTCCCTTGCGGGAAGCTTCCAGCCCTGCTCCCCCATGGATTACTCCAACTCGACCTCCCTGGCCCAGGTCTCCCCGACCTCCCTGGTCGACCCGATCCTCGTTCCTCCTTCGAACGACGGCAGCCTGCCCTGCCTGAAGCTCGGCAGGGGCCTCCATCCTCCTCTGCTCTCCTCCAGCTTCTCCTGCTGCCAACCTTCTCCGGGCTTCCCAAAAGTCTGGGCAGGCAGCCATGGCATGTCCCCCTACCTGGTGGAAGTCGCAGTAGAGAGGAACTTCTTCTGCTTGACGCCTCCTAGGCTTCGGCTTCTTCCTTCCTTGACGGCGGCCTCGCCCGGCTACCGCCATTGCTTCATCCCTCCTCCTTTCCTGACGCCTCTCCGGTTGGCGAAAGGGCCTTCTCTCTGGGGATCTCCCCCTTGGGTCCTGACGCTGGTGCCGCCCAGCCGGCCTCCAAGGTGGCCGATTGACGGGGACCTGGTAGCGTCTTCCCTCCTCCTGACGCTCAGGGGACTCGATGGGTCTTCTCTCCGCGATCCTCCCGGTTTCTTTCTTTCTGAGCTCCTCCTTCTTCTTCTCCTCTTGTCGCTCTGGCCACTTCCTTTCCTCCCTTCGGGGCTCCTCCCTCTTCCTTTTTCCAGGGATCTCATCCCTCTCTCCACGATCGCCTCTGGTCACCCGCGCCAACCTTGCCAAGAAGTCGGGGTTGGAGGCTTCTCCCCGGACAAATTTATTGGCCCTCTGAATGAGGTTGTCGTAGGAGTAGGGTGGGTTCTCACTGAGCTCCAACTTGAAGAGGCCTTGACTGATGCCAAATGTCAGGGCCAGCAACAGGATGTTGCTATCCACCTCCTGGATTTGCAGAACCTCCTCCTGGAAGCGCTCGATGTAAGGGCCCAATGCCTCATCCGGCCCTTGCACGAGGTAGAACAGGGCCGTGGCCTCCTTCTTTAGCTTCCGTGCCGTGTCGAACCGGGTCGTCAGCCCACGACACAGGTCTTCGAAGCAGTAGATTGAGCCTGCGGGCAACTGATGGAACCAGTCCCAGGCCTTTGCGCGGAAGGTAATGACAAACAACCTGCACTTGAAGGCGTCCGACATGGTTCGGATAGAGACTATATCCTCGAACCATTGGATGTGCCTGACAGGGTCCTCCTTCCCTGAATAGTAGTTCAAGGCAGGGTCCCTGAACCCCTCTGGTACTGGCGCGGCGAGAATCTCCTCGCAGAAGGGGCTCCTCCCTCCTGCCCGGCGACGATCCTCAACCTGGCGAGTATCACCTCCATACTCGCCATATGGGCGAGTATCCGGGTATCTCCCCTGCTCGCACGGCTCGCGGAAGCGAATACCTTGCGAGGTTGGCTGGTAGAATTGTGACCTCCTTGGTCGCTCGGTTTCATCTTCCACGTGCTCTTTTCCTGCTCGCCGGGGGGGACTCCCTCCCTCGGATGGAACTGGGCGATGCGGCGAGGTCGCAGTGACCTCGGCGCGCGGCTGAAGCGCTGTTTGCAAGATCCCCTCCATGCGCTGCGCGAAGGCTCCCTCCATACGCTGCGCGAAGGCTTCCAGAACCGCTAGCGTCACGAACTCGCCACTCGCGGCCGAGTTGCCGACTACCCCTTCATGGTCGCCACCTACGACCATCTCGCCTTCTTGCCGAACTTTCTTCCAACGACTACGATCCACGCTCACCGCACCAAAGTGTTGACGCCAGGAAAATCCTGACCTCAAGATTCGGATCAATGCAGCCCGAGGTTACTGATCCTGCGGTCCAACTCCACGGCTCTGATAGCTAAAATAGGAGAGAGAAAATGACTAAGCACACCCCAGGTGCTCCAGCAGGGAGGTCCCACCACATACCCGGAAGTTTGGGAGAAACTTCCCCTCCGCAACCAAAAGCTGGGCGAGGTACTAGACGAGCATGGATTTGGCGAGTATCCAACTTGGGGGGACCTCAACCACTTCCAAAAGTGCCATTTCTAGTACCCCTGGGGGTCTATTTATAGAGAAATCCTATGGGGGTACAGGCGAGTATACTGCCTCTGCTCGCGAGTTACAAGGGCTACTCGCCCATACTCGTGAGATACTCGCCCATACTCGCGAGATACTCGCCCATACTCGCGAGATACTCGCCCAAGCTCGCGAGATACTCGCCCAAGCTCGCCTCTGCTCGCCCCTTGCTCGCCATACTCGCCCCTTGCTCGCCCAGCTCGCCTCTTGCTCGCCCAGCTCGCCTCTTGCTCCTGCTGGCTGAGTTGCCTTGTGTCTTGGACTGCCGACTCCTGTGCTGACCCTTTGACCTTGACTTCAGCCTACGTGGCTTTGAATGGGCCTACCTCGGAGAATGAGGGTTGTACACATGTTGACGCCAGGAAAATCCTGACCTCAAGATTCGGATCAATGCAGCCCGAGGTTACTGATCCTGCGGTCCAACTCCACGGCTCTGATAGCTAAAATAGGAGAGAGAAAATGACTAAGCACACCCCAGGTGCTCCAACAGGGAGGTCCCACCACATACCCGGAAGTTTGGGAGAAACTTCCCCTCCGCAACCAAAAGCTGGGCGAGGTACTAGACGGGCATGGATTTGGCGAGTATCCAACTTGGGGGGACCTCAACCACTTCCAAAAGTGCCATTTCTAGTACCCCTGGGGGTCTATTTATAGAGAAATCCTAGGGGGGTACAGGCGAGTATACTGCCTCTGCTCGCGAGTTACAAGGGCTACTCGCCCATACTCGTGAGATACTCGCCCATACTCGCGAGATACTCGCCCATACTCGCGAGATACTCGCCCAAGCTCGCGAGATACTCGCCCAAGCTCGCCTCTGCTCGCCCCTTGCTCGCCATACTCGCCCCTTGCTCGCCATACTCGCCCCTTGCTCGCCCAGCTCGCCTCTTGCTCCTGCTGGCTGAGTTGCCTTGTGTCTTGGACTGCCGGCTCCTGTGCTGACCCTTTGACCTTGACTTCAGCCTACGTGGCTTTGAATGGGCCTACCTCGGAGAATGAGGGTTGTACACAATCCCCGCTCTTTGCGAGTAACGTAGTTGCTCGGAAAGAATCATCCAACCCTTATTCGACGAGCTGTCTTTCTGGCGAGAAAAGGTCGACACCTCATAGGAGCCGAGCTCAACAGGAGGCGGATACAAGGTCGACACCTTCTAGGAGCCGAGCTCAACTAGAGGTGGAGAGAAGGTCGACACCTTCTAGGAGCCGAGCTCAACTAGAGGTGGAGAGAAGGTCGACACCTTCTAGGAGCCGAGTTCAACTAGAGGTGGAGAGAAGGTCGACACCTTCTAGGAGCCGAGCTCAACTAGAGGTGAAGAGAAGGTCGACACCTCGCAGGAGCCGAGCTCAACTGGGGGTGGATACAAGGTCGACACCTTCTAGGAGCCGAGCTCAACTAGAGGCGGAAAGAAGGTCGACACCTTCTAGGAGCCGAGCTCAACTAGAGGTGAAGAGAAGGTCGACACCTCGCAGGAGCCGAGCTCAACCGGGGGTGGATACAAGGTCGACACCTTCTAGGAGCCGAGCTCAACTAGAGGCGGAAAGAAGGTCGACACCTTCTAGGAGCCGTGCTCAACTAGAGGTGGAGAGAAGGTCGACACCTTCTAGGAGCCGTGCTCAACTAGAGGTGGAGAGAAGGTCGACACCTTCTAGGAGCCGAGCTCAACTAGAGGTGGAGAGAAGGTCGACACCTTCTAGGAGGCGAGCTCAACTAGAGGTGGAGAGAAGGTCGACACCTTCTAGGAGCCGAGCTCAACTAGAGGTGGAGAGAAGGTCGACACCTCACAGGAGCCGAGCTCAACTGGGGGTGGATACAAGGTCGACACCTTCTAGGAGCCGAGCTCAACTAGAGGCGGAAAGAAGGTCGACACCTTCTAGGAGCCGAGCTCAACTAGAGGTGCAGAGAAGGTCGACACCTTCTAGGAGCCGAGCTCAACTAGAGGTGGATACAAGGTCGACACCTTCTAGGAGCCGAGCTCAACTAGAGGTGGAGAGAAGGTCGACACCTCGCAGGAGCCGAGCTCAACTGGGGGTGGATACAAGGTCGACACCTTCTAGGAGCCGAGCTCAACTAGAGGCGGAAAGAAGGTCGACACCTTCTAGGAGCCGAGCTCAACTAGAGGTGCAGAGAAGGTCGACACCTTCTAGGAGCCGAGCTCAACTAGAGGTGGATACAAGGTCGACACCTTCTAGGAGCCGAGCTCAACTAGAGGTGGAGAGATGGTCGACACTTCACAGGAGCCGAGCTCAACTGGAGGTGGATACAAGGTCGACACCTTCTAGGAGCCGAGCTCAACTAGAGGCGGAGAGAAGGTCGACACCTTCTAGGAGCCGAGCTCAACTAGAGGTGCAGAGAAGGTCGACACCTTCTAGGAGCCGAGCTCAACTAGAGGTGCAGAGAAGGTCGACACCTTCTAGGAGCCGAACTCAACTAGAGGTGAAGAGAAGGTCGACACCTCGCAGGAGCCGAGCTCAACTGGGGGTGGATACAAGGTCGACACCTTCTAGGAGCCGAGCTCAACTAGAGGCGGAAAGAAGGTCGACACCTTCTAGGAGCCGAGCTCAACTAGAGGTGAAGAGAAGGTCGACACCTCGCAGGAGCCGAGCTCAACCGGGGGTGGATACAAGGTCGACAACTTCTAGGAGCCGAGCTCAACTAGAGGCGGAAAGAAGGTCGACACCTTCTAGGAGCCGAGCTCAACTAGAGGTGCAGAGAAGGTCGACACCTTCTAGGAGCCGAGCTCAACTAGAGGTGGATACAAGGTCGACACCTTCTAGGAGCCGAGCTCAACTAGAGGTGGAGAGATGGTCGACACTTCACAGGAGCCTAGCTCAACTGGAGGTGGATACAAGGTCGACACCTTCTAGGAGCCGAGCTCAACTAGAGGCGGAGAGAAGGTCGACACCTTCTAGGAGCCAAGCTCAACTCGAGGTGGAGAGGTCCAAGGGGACAAACCATCCCGAGGCCTCCATCCTATTGCGTTTGCTAAATGCTGATCGGTCAAATCGATCATCTCTTCGTCAAGCTGGGGGGTTGGCGTCCGGACTCTCCTCTGATAACCTCTCCAGCCGGATGGGAAGTGCAGTCGGGGGGTAACTCGGCCAACGTGCAAGGGGGGAGCTGATCTCGACCGTCAATGCAGAGGCTTGGTCTTAGGAGGACTCTCTCCCGAGGCGCTATCCCACCACCCGACTTGGGTTTTTACGAGAGTCGAGTCGGAGACCTGTCCCCCAATCGGTCGCCAGGTTGCAGAAGAGTCTTCATACTATCACTCAACAATCAGAGGGGATTAACCGCACCAACCCATATGATTGGAATAAAATACAAGAGATATTAGGCTTTGTTGCAAGTGGTCAAATGACACCTTTATACAAGGGTCCCTCAGTCAGGTAAATCGATCATCGCTTCGACGAGTTGGGAGGTCGGCGTCCAGACTTTCTCCTGATAATCTCACCAGTCGGATGAGAAATGCAGTCGGTGGGAACTGCGGCCAACGTGCAAGGGGGGAGCTGATCTCGGCCGTCATTGCAGAGGCTTGGACTTAGGGGGACGTATACCGAGGCATTGTCCCATCACCCGTTCTGGGTTTTACGAGAATCAAGTCGGAGGCTCGTTTCCCAACCTGTCGTGGAGATCGGTTTCACCTACTTCAAAAAGCTCTTGCCAGAAGAGAAAAACAACTCTCGCGGCCCATGTTTCAGGGGGCGAGGAATTTTTATTTAAATGGAATAAACACAAGGAGGGGGAGAATAGACCTTCCCGCTCAGGGATAGAACCTTTTCAGGTCATTGCCGCTTCAGGTATTCCCAAGCGATTCCCTTTCATGATTCTACAGGCGGTCTCTGCCAGTCTCGAATGCCTCTTGAACGATGAAAGATCCCTCCTAGTTCAGTTCGAGCTTCTCGATGACAAGTGATCTCCTTGTTGAGTCTTTAGGTACTTCTGAGCAGTTCTTCATCTCATAGAACACACCATGAAGGGGACTGACAGTCGGGGAGGTTCCAAAGGAACACACCATCCCCAGGTCTCCATCCCACTTGGGTGTTGAATGCCGACCCAACCTGTTTCACCTTATGAGTAAGACCCCTCATGGATCATAGCCGAAGGAAGGAGATCATCGGTGATAAGAAGCTTGCAGAATACCAAGCTTGGAGACGTCATGAGTAAGCATTCTCATGGAACATAAGTCCTTCATGAAGATCATCGCGAGTAGAAGCTCGCGGAACACCAGCTTTGAGACGTCACGAGTCAGCATCCTCGTGGAATGTAAGCCCTTGATGAAGATCATCGCGAGTAGGAACTCGCGGAATCCTAGCTTTGAAAACCACCGCGACTAGGAGCTCGCCGAGCATCAACTTGGAGACCTCGCGAGTAGCTTTATGTGCTTTCCCTGGGTGGCGAACTCGTCATGAATCATCCTGTTTGTTAGTCAGACAAAAGCACTCACGGGCTTTACCAAAGCACCCGTCAGTATGATCATGTGTGGAAATTATTGACATTGAAGAAGAAGGAAACTGAGGGGAGGAGTGTCCCTTTTTACATAAGACCCCCTACGCAGAGGGTTCGGGGGTTCAAGGGGGCAGCGCCCCTTGCGGGGTCGGGGGCAGCGCCCCTGGAAATTTTTTATTTTCCATACTCGCCAGACCTTGAAATCGCCCTTCAGGAACTCGCCACTCTTGAACTAGGCACCAGGTTCTCACAACCTTGCGAGTAGAGAACTCACCCTCGCGAGTAGAGAACTCGCTTATGGGCGAGTATAGAAGAATCTTGCTCGCCTGCATGAAGTCGCCTCATTTGATGCTGCTCGCCTATGGGCGAGTAAGGAAGAAGCTCGCCTATGGGCGAGTATAGAAGAATCTTGCTCGCCTGCATGAAGTCACCTCATTTGATGCTGCTCGCCTATGGGCGAGTAAGGAAGAAGCTCGCCTATGGCCGAGTATTGAAGAAGCTCGCCTGCCTGCACGAAGTCGCCTATGCCGAGTAACAAGGAAGCTCGCCTATAGGCGAGTAGGGATGGCGAGTAAGGAAGGATCTCGCCACTACCCAGGAAGCTCGCCTCTCTTCCGAGTAAAGTCGCTGGTCTGAACTTATCTCTGGATCTCGCCTGTAGGAACTCGCCTATGGCGAGTAGGGATCTCGCCATCTGGAACTCGGCTCTGGATCTCGCCATCTGGAACTCGCCTGCATGAAGTTGCCTCTAGAACTCGCCCAACTTGTCGAATGCTCGCGAGTTGCTGCCTTTGGCCTCCATCTCGCCACTTTAAGCCATGAAGCCTTCTCGCAAAAATTTCTTCCTCCGACTACGATCCACGCTCACCGCACCAAAGTGTTGACGCCAGGAAAATCCTGACCTCAAGATTCGGACCGATGCAGCCGGAGGCTACTCGCCCAGCGAACCAACGAGATGGCTTGGCTGGCAACGACGAAGAAGCTAGAAGAGCAACAAACAGGACCCCAGGTGCTGCGGCAGGGAGGTCCCACCACGTACCCAGAAGCTCCGAAGAGACTTCCCCTCCAAGACCAAAGAATGGCCGAGCAAGGTACGAGGAAGGCACCGACTTGGCTAGCAAGCAGGGGTGACGGGCTCAAGAATTCGGAAATGGGGTTCCAGAAGCTCAAGCACAGGTGCCAATCCAAGTACCCCTGGGGTCCTATTTATAGGCAACCAAGGGGTAGGGGGGTTTTTATAGCCCAGCCCTGACCTGGCGACATATGGGATACTCGGCGAGCATCTTCGACCATAGTCGCCCCTCTGGCGAGTATCTGCTGCTGCTCGCTCAGGTCTTCTGTGGTTGCCGGACACTTTGGGGCGACATACGGGATACTCGGCACGTATCTTCGACCATAGTCGCCCTTCTGGCGAGTATTTAGCCAATACTCGCCAACCTTCTTTTGCTCCTGCTGGCTGATTTGTCTTGCCTCTTTGACTTTGACCTGCCTACGTGGCCTTGAGTGGGTCCTACCCTCGGAGAATAAGGGTTGTACATCTACAGTATATTTTATTTGATTATTATAATTTGTATTTGACTTAATTATTTGGATAGAATTATCTTGATGCTAAGGGTTTCTCGGTTTCTCCCAAAACAACTTTCCATGCTGTCTAGTCATTAGGGCCGTGAAAACTATCTTACCCTAAACTCTAAACCCTAAACCCTAAACCTTAAACAGACACTAGTTGTTGCGCACTCTCGTGCACAGCATGCGACGGCGACATTACCCAACCGTCACTCGAGCTATGATTGAGTATTATTCCTTCCGCACAATGCTCACGGGACCCTCCGAACGGCCGCTAGTACCTATCAACATCATTTTTATGGTAGCCCTATGTTTTAAGAAAAAAACATGTGTTCCGTTAGATCAGGGAGATAAAAATTGAATGGTTCGAATTTATTTGATGGTCCTATTTTAGGGTCATGCCTCCCCAATTATTTTTTTAATATATTATAGATAGAAGCCGTGATTATACATACAATAGCAACAAGAAATCATCAATTGAATAACTAGTTAACATGGGATTACAACATTTATGCAATAACTAGTTAAATGTGTTGAGGAAATCAAATTTAGAATGTAGGCGATTCCCGCTCCGGTTAGGTGATGGTTTTGGATCTATGCGCAATTATTTCGCGTGCCAGTTCGCCCCTGCTCTCTATTGAACTATATAATCTTCGTCAGGTAATCTATAAATCAGCAATGGCGATGGCTGATCTAAACTCGTACGAGTGTATCGCCGTCGGCGACTCTCTTCATCACGATATAAAAGGAGCGAACATTGCTGGGATCGAGTCGGTGCTGATCACCGGAGGAATCCATGCTGCTGAACTTGGGCTTGCCCAGCTGGGTGAATCTGCTAGTCCTGAAGCATTGCAGGCCCTAGCATATAAATATGATGCACATCCATCATATGTTCTGCCCTCTTTCTCCTGGTAAAAATTTATTTGTAATTTTTTTTATAATTCAATTTAAATATTTTTTTTATTTGTTGTTCTTCCCATTGGAAGGGGAGCCTTGGCGCACCGGCTGAGGTGTTGCTGTCTGACCTTGAGGTCACGGGTTCGAGTCCTCGAAGCAGCCTCCTGCAAAAATGCAGGGTAAGGTTTGTCTGCATTTTAACCTTGTGGTGGGACCCCTCCATGTACCCTCGCTGCACGGGAATGCCTTTGTGCACCGGACTGCCCTGTTGTTCTTCCCATTGGATTTGGGATAAGTGCTTTCAAACATGCAGAAGTATTCTAGCTTTTCCTTGCATGTAGAAATAATTCTGAATCAAAGTTTTACTTGCCCTCATTTATCAATAAATGAGAAGCTTTTGAATTCTGGCAGACTGATGTTGTAAACATAGTTGCACTGGTTTTTCAGTATTTAGAATTTTCGTGAGAGTTATACACGCCGCTAATGCTTGACTGTATATGCGCGTAACTTTAGTGGCATTCTGGTTCGGGTTTTGACTCTCTTGGGGGGTCTCGGTTTTCACCGATCGCGAAACTACAATAGTTGGCAATCGTAATATTGGTCTGTGTAGCCTTGTCCTGTGTCATATATTGTGATTATAAGAGAAAATTGTCTGTTAGCAAGACAGCAGTCGTGTTGGGGGATCGCAATCGTGCGTTCAGGTAGCTGCAAGCGGCAGGAGTGATGTCGTGACGTAGGGAGCCTCTCATGTATAAAACAATTCAATTCAATTCGCCTGCTCTGTAATTATTATAAGATTTCTCCCCTAAACCCTAAAACCCTAGGAAAAGGTTACTGAGCGATTTTTATTTGTGCAGAAGAAAATTTATCTCACGCTCTTATTTCTCTGACAATGTTTTGCAGGGACAAGTTTTATGTAATCAGGTGTAGGGGACAAGTTTTTTTTTACATGTTCAAAGCGCTTTGAGATATGTGCGGACATCCAACGGTAAAGTACGGGTGATACACTTTACCGTAAAGTCTCCCGCACACTTTACTCCCCTCTTACCCCCACGGTTCTACTTAAAAAGGAGAAAAAAATTGAAGGTTACAATGGGCAAGCATGTCGTCGCAGCGAAATCAAACAAACACGGCCGGCGTAGGACTTGAAATTACAAAAGCGTCAACAAAATCGTATGATTCACAAATGAAATGCTGCGTCCCCGAAACCATTTATGCTGAATAAAGCCTCGTATGACATCAATCCTGAATTAATACCAAAATTTGAAAACATAAATATCAAAACATGGACTCAACTCTCATGATATTTGTTGCGGGCCGCTCAACGTTCTTTCAGACCGGGCGAATCGAATCGTCTTAGCCCGTGAGTGAACCGAGCGTGCAAACAGTCATAGAGAGTACAAACAGGTGGCAAGAGGACATTTTTACCGTGGAAAACCCGGAAAGGGTGAAAAACCACGTGGTCGGATCAGCGCCGACCAAATTTCACTATATGGTGGAGCGTTACAAGTAATGGTGCGAGAATCAGGGGCGACAGGCCGCTCCCGTTACAATTGTAATTTGAATGAAGGCTTCTGAGGGTGACAGACCACCTCTCAGAAAAACTAAGTACTTTCTTCTTCTTGAGCGGTCTTCAGAGTTTGCAGGAGATCTTCAAGCGGCGATGGGGGTCTTCAAGCGACGAAGGAGTACTTCGAAGGTTGAAGGAGGTCTTCGTGTGCTGATGAAGGTCTTCGAACGTTGAAGGAGATCTTCGGGTTCCGAAGGAGATCTTCGGGTTCCGAAGGAAATCTTCGAATGCTGATGAAGATCTTCAAGTTCCGAAGGAGATCTTCGAATGCTGATGAAGATCTTCAAAGGAATTCTAGAGAGCTCTCTCCCGTGAAGAAAATTCCAAATCCTTTAAAATGAAGCCATGAGGTTCCTTTTATAGCTTTTGAGGGTGGTTAGGGTGGTTATGGTGGTTAGGATGGCTATCCGCACACCATAACCAATTTATGTGCTATATGCACATTTATCATGAATATGGCTATGCGCACACTAGTTTGTATAGTTTTTAGGATGATATGAGTTTATATGATGGATATGGTTATGTGCACACCATAACCATATTATTTGCTAGACGCAGACCGGATGCCCACTCACCATGAATATGGCTATGCGCACATCATAACCATATTATTTGCTAGACGCAGACCGGATGCCCACTCACCATGAATATGGCTATGCGCACACCAATTTGTATAGTTTGGTGATGAAATGTATTCATATGATGAATATGGTTATGCGCACACCATAACCATATTATTTGCTAGACGCAGAACGGATGAAGGTTTTTTCCATTTATATCCCCATGTTGGAGGATTTTCACTATTTGCACCCCATGATGGGGAGTTTCACTATTTGCACCCCATGATGGGCGGTTACAGGTTTAGCGGGATTTGCCTTGATCGGCCTCGTCTTCTCCGCCGAATGAGGTGGGAGAGGTCGGGCGAGCGCGTCCGTTGGTCAAGGGAGGCCGACCGGGGATGAGACGAGAGGGGCCGGAGAATGCGCCAGGCGGCGAGGGAGGTCGGCCGGCACCGCGCCCACCGCCCGGCCACGCGAGGTGCCGAGCGGTACCGCGCGGCGCTAGGCGCGTGGTGCCGCGCACGGTGCCGTCGTGCGGCACCGCGCGCGGTGTCCCTGCGCGGCACTAGGTGCGCGGCACTAGGTGCGCGGCACCGCGCGGTGCCGGGCGCTTGGTGCTGCGCACGGTGTCGTCGCGCGGTACCGCGCTGTGTCGTCGCGCGGTGCCGCGCGGTGCCGGGCGGTGCCGCGCGATGCCGCGCGGCGTTAGGCGCGCGGCACCGTGCGGTGCCGCGCGCGATGTCGCCGCGCGGTACCGTGCGGTGCCGCGCAGCGTTAGGCGCGCGGCACCGTGCGGTCGCGCTCCTGCGGGATGCCGTGCAGCCGCGCGCCTGGGGGATGCCGCGCGGCCGGGGGTGCCGCTCGACCGCGTGGTGTCGGGCGGCCGCGCCCGGCGCTGCGCGGTGTCGCGGTCGCGCGGCCTTGCGACGCCGCGTGGCCGCGGGATGCCGCGCGGCCGGGCGGTGTCGCGCGGCCGTGTGGTGCCGCGCGGCCTTGTGGCCTCGTGTGATGCTGTGCGCGGCTTCGTGCGGTGGTTGCGGCGGTTTCTTTAGTGGTTACTGGCGGTTTCCTCCTCTTTCTTGCCCATGCCCCCACCATCTTAGTGGGGAGTTGGGTTTTTGGCTAAATGCAACCCGGATTTCTCTACAAAATAGACGAGGACCCATCAATTGCCTCTCAAATCCTCGGAGTTCGCTCATCTTGCTTAGAGAAGTACGAGGATTTTATCATCCTTTGGCGCGGTCCAGTTGCTGTGGTGACGTTATGGCGGAGGTATTTTGCGATATTCTTCCCTCTTATTTTGTCGTTTGTCGTTTCTCCTTTTGTAATAATCTCTGCATTGTGCGGTGTTAATCCGCACGATTTTTGTCGATTATTTTTTTGTTTATTTCTTCTTTCTCTTTTCAGGCGTCACAGAATGGTGCACGATCAAAATCCATGCGGATGCGTTCCTCCCTAACCATTGAGCGTGTTGAGGCTTGGCGTAAGCGGTTTAGACTCCCGTCATCTGTTGAGGTGAAGATTCCATATCCGGAGGCACGTGCCCAGAACCCCCCGACCGGCTTTATTACCATTTCTGAGAGTTGTTTGAAGTCGGGATTCCGCTTCCCCCCATCGGAGGAGGCGATTGAGATTTTCATATTTTGCGGCGTTCCTATCTCGCAATTCACCCCAGCCGGGATGGCGAGAATCATGGGGTTGATTGCGTTTTTTCGGGAGCATGGCTCGCAATTCTCTTTGGAGATCTTCCAAGATTGGTGTGAGGTCTTCACGGATCCGGGAGGCCGGATTGATGTTTGCAGCAACAAGAGGTGGTTCCGTTTTGAGGAAAGGAACGACTATCGCCATGGGAACACTTTGTATGGGTATGTTCGCAACCGATGGGATTTGCCAGAGCTTTGGAGGAACCTCCCGGGACGTTGCCGCCGTCAAGTGGGGCGAGAGAATGAATTCCAGCCCCTTCCTGGTTTTCCCGGTCGTGATGATTTGTCGAAGGCTCTTTATGGCGTGGTTCATTATGCGGAGGAGAAGAAATTGTTGCTGGTCGGCCTTTCGTCGGACGCCGAGCGTGATGCTGCTGTTGCTTTGTCGCGTGATAGGAAGAGGAAGATTGTTATTAAATGCGGAGGTTCAGAGATGGTGCCACCTCCACCTCCACCGAAGAGCCGTTCTGATGGTGCGGGTCCCAGCGGAGTCGTGCCCGAGGCGATTCCTATCGATGTTGATGCTGAGATCGTGGCTTCTCCCGTGGCGGAGGCGCTTCCTCGGAGCGGTCCTCCTCCTCCTCCATTGGTGACGGCGAAGAGGGTATCCTCTTCATTACGGGCGATGACTTCGGCGGTTAGTCATGTCTTTCTGTTGTTTATCTTTTATGTGTTCTTTTTTCCTGAGATTCTTATCCCATTTTTTTTTCACAGGCTGATGTCATTGTTGAAACCAGTTTCCCGGTTTCAGCGTTCGAAAGGGGGTTGCGACTAACCCTTACTGGACCCTGGCCTAGACCCTTGACCGGTCACTAGGAACTGGGAGATTTGGACTTGATGAACACTTGAATCCACGAATGGACCCCTTAAGCTGCAGCGCGGAGGTCCCGCCACACACCCGGAAGCTCACTCGGAACTTCCCCTCCCAAGCCAATGCTGAGCCTGGGCACCTTGGAGGGCACTAAGGATCACCTCACCGTCCGCCTTCAATGACAGGGGGAGGGGAGGGGTAGTGCTTGCTCACACGCGAGGGAGGGGGTAGGAACCAACCCTTCCCAAGGTGCCCATGGGGGTCTATTTATAGACTTTCCCAAAAATGGACTGCGGATAGCCAAAATCCTGCTATCCGCAGTCCAACCATGACCACGAACGATCAACGCATGAGGGGGAGCGAGTGGGACTCGAGATGCCCACTTCCCCCCTCACGGGAGGCCATGCCGATCTCCCCCCAATGTACCGGGCGAGTGGGGGAATCCCTCCCACTCGCCCAAAGGGGGGTGGCGAGTGGGAGGGCCCCTCCCACTCGCCCCCAAGGTGGCCGGCGAGTGGGAGGGCTCCTCCCACTCGCCCGGCGAGTGGGAGTGCCCCTCCCACTCGCCCGGCGAGTGGGAGGGCCCCTCCCACTCGCCCGGCGAGTGGGAGGGCCCCTCCCACTCGCCTAAGGGTGATTGGCGAGTGGGAGGCCCCTCCCACTCGCCCGAAGAGAGTCGGAGGAGCGGGTGCTCCCCCCGCCTTCCCCGCGGCCTCTCTTTGCCTTGGTCGGTTTTGACCGCCCCACGTGGTCGTTTTGTCCGTCCTGGCCACCCTTGCTATCTTGGCTTCATCCGGGTCGGGTCGCACCGACTCGGGAAATATGAGGGTTGTACACAATCCCCGCTCTTTGCGAGCTTGTTCCAAGCTCGGAAAGAATGTTCAACCCACCTATTTGACGAGTAGGTGGGACTTTAGGGGAATCCTGAAAGGATCCGTCATCGGGGAACCTCTGTCAAGCCTTTCGGTTGATCCTGTCTTGAGACGGAAGGTGAACCTTTCTCCACTAAAGAGCCCTCCTATGGGCCGAGCCCGACTGGAGGTGGAGAAAGCTCGACACCTTGGGTCGGATTAACCCCGACCTGAGGTGGAGGGAAAACTCAGCACCTCTAGTCGAGCCGAGCTCGACCTGAGGTGGGAGGAAAACCTTTCTCCACTTAAGAACCCTCCTATGGGCCGAGCCCAACTGGAGGTGGAGAAAGCTCGACATCTTGGGTCGGATTAACCCCGACCTGAGGTGGAGGGAAAACTCAGCACCTCTAGTCGAGCCGAGCTCGACCTGAGGTGGGAGGAAAACCTTTCTCCACTTAAGAACCCTCCTATGGTCCGAGCCCAACTGGAGGTGGAGAAAGCTCGACACCTTGGGTCGGATTAACCCCAACCTGAGGTTGAGGGAAAACTCAGCACCTCTAGTCGAGCCGAGCTCGACCTGAGGTGGGAGGAAAACCTTTCTCCACTTAAGAACCCTCCTATGGGCCGAGCCCAACTGGAGGTGGAGAAAGCTCAACACCTTGGGTCGAATTAACTTCGACCTGAGGTGGAGGGAAAACTCAGCACCTCTAGTCGAGCCGAGCTCGACCTGAGGTGGGAGGAAAACCTTTCTCCACTTAAGAACCCTCCTATGGGCCGAGCCCAACTGGAGGTGGAGAAAGCTCGACACCTTGGGTCGGATTAACCCCGACCTGAGGTGGAGGGAAAACTCAGCACCTCTAGTCGAGCCGAGCTCGACCTGAGGTGGGAGGAAAACCTTTCTCCACTTAAGAACCCTCCTATGGGCTGAGCCCAACTGGAGGTGGAGAAAGCTCAACACCTTGGGTCGGATTAACTCCGACCTGAGGTGGAGGGAACTCAACACCTTTCAGGGAGCAGAGCTCAACTGGAGGTGGAAGTACCCATCCACGTCTTAGGTGCTTAGCTCACTTGGAGGCAGAGGAACTCAACGCCTTCCCAGCCTGACTGGAGGTGGAAGTACTCATCCACGTCCTAGGTGCTTAGCTCACCTGGAGACAGAGGAACTCAACGCCTTCACAATCTCATTGGAGGCGGAAGTACCCATCCATGTCCTAGGGGCTTAGCTTGCCTGGGGACAGAGGAACTCAACGCCTCCCCAGCCTGACTGGAGGTGGAAGTACCCGTCCGCGTCTTTGGTGCTTAGCGCACCTAGAGGTGGAGGAACTCAACGCCCTCCCAATCTGACTGGAGGTGGAAGTACCCGTCCACGTCCTTGGTGCTTAGCGCACCTGGAGGTGGAGGAACTCAACGCCTTCCCAGTCTGACTGGAGGTGGAAGTACCCGTCCATGTCCTTGGTGCTTAGCGCACCTGGAGGTGGAGGAACTCAACGCCTTCCCAGTCCCCTTACCGATTGGAGGTGGAAGTACCCGTCCGCGTCCTAGGTGCTTACCTTCACCTGGAGGCAGAGGAACTCAACGCCTTCCCAATCTGACTGGAGGTGGAAGTACCCGTCCATGTCCTTGGTGCTTAGCGCACCTGGAGGTGGAGGAACTCAACGCCTTCCCAGTCCCCTTACCGATTGGAGGTGGAAGTACCCGTCCGCGTCCTAGGTGCTTACCTTCACCTAGAGGCAGAGGAACTCAACGCCTTCCCAATCTGACTGGAGGTGGAAGTACCCGTCCATGTCCTTGGTGCTTAGCGCACCTGGAGGTGGAGGAACTCAACGCCTTCCCAGTCCCCTTACCGATTGGAGGTGGAAGTACCCGTCCGCGTCCTAGGTGCTTACCTTCACTTGGAGGCAGAGGAACTCAACGCCTTCCCAATCTGACTGGAGGTGGAAGCACCCGTCCATGTCCTTGGTGCTTAGCGCACCTGGAGGTGGAGGAACTCAACGCCTTCCCAGTCCCCTTACCGATTGGAGGTGGAAGTACCCGTCCGCGTCCTAGGTGCTTACCTTCACCTGGAGGCAGAGGAACTCAACGCCTTCCCAATCTGACTGGAGGTGGAAGTACCCGTCCATGTCCTTGGTGCTTAGCGCACCTGGAGGTGGAGGAACTCAACGCCTTCCCAGTCCCCTTATCGATTGGAGGTGGAAGTACCCGTCCGCGTCCTAGGTGCTTACCTTCACCTGGAGGCAGAGGAACTCAACGCCTTCCCAATCTGATTGGAGGTGGAAGTACCCGTTCATGTCCTTGGTGCTTAGCGCACCTGGAGGTGGAGGAACTCAACGCCTTCCCAGTCCCCTTACCGATTGGAGGTGGAAGTGCTCGATGCTTTCGCGATGCAATTCCTCTTCGCGGAACCTTACCAACCTGTGCTCCCATCGGCCAGAGTAACTATTTTAAGCTGGAGTAAGAGGTATGACCAAAAAGACAATCAACATATTCATTAAGGATAAAAACGTTTAAGATCGTCGCCACTCCAAGTATTACCAAGGGGGATTCCCTCAACATTCTGGAGGCGATACCCCCCTGACCTGAGGGCCTCCAAGATCACATAGGGCCCCTCCCAATTGGGCTGGAGCTTTCCTACGTTCGCTGACCTTCCCGCGGCGTCGACCTTTTTGAGGACTAGATCTCCTGGGATGAATTGTTTGATTCTAATGTTCTTATCGAAGTACCTGGCCATCCGACGCTTCACTTCCTCTTGTCGAACCGTGGCGAGGTCCCGGAGCTCCTCAACCATATCCAGCGAGAGTCGTTGCTCCTCTTCATTGCCTATTCTCCAGTCCTCGTCCCCTTCCTCGGCAGCTACGACCCGGGGGGATCTGACCTCGAACTCCACTGGGAGCACGGCTTCTGACCCGTGGGAAAGTTTGAATGGCGTTTCGCCCGTTGCCGTGTTGGGAGTTGTTCTCAAGGCCCTTAAGACCGAGGGAAGTTGCTCCACCCAGTTCCCTTTCAGGTTCTCCACATTCTTCTTCAGCAAGTTGACGATGACTTTGTTGGCGGCCTCCACCTGCCCATTGCTTCGAGGATGGTGGACAGAGGCAAAGCGGAGGTCGATGCCCACTTGACCGCAGAAAGTGATGAGTTCATCGCTAGCGAACTGTGGTCCGTTGTCCGTTACAATGGCAAGGGGGAGTCTGTGTCTGCAGATTATTTCTCCCCAGATGAAATTCTTTATCACCTGCGAGGTCGTCTTCGCCAAGGCCTTAACCTCCACCCACTTGGAGAAATAGTCAATCATAACCAGCAAGAATCTCCTCTGACCGCTAGCCCGAGGGAATGGGCCGACCAAGTCCATTCCCCAAATGGCGAAGGGCCAGGGCGCAGTGATCGTCCTGAGCCTCTGCGCGGGTTGAAGTTGGAGCGGCGCGAAGAGTTGACACTTCTGACACTTTTTTGTAAACTCCATGGCATCCTTCCGCAGAGTCGGCCAGAAGTACCCTTGCCTTAGCACCCTCTTTTCTAGGGTCTGACTTCCCGAATGGCTCCCGCATTCTCCGGAGTGGATTTCCTCCAAGACCCTCGGAACTTCATCTTCCGTCACGCACCTTGCTAGGAGCCCAGCCAAGGTTTTTCTGTACAGGCTTCCTTCGCGCATCATGTAGTATGCTGACTTGTACCTGAACCGCCTCTTATCTAGGTCTCCTTCCGGGAACTTGCCCGAGGTCAGGAAGGTGAGGATCGGGTCTATCCACGAGGTTCTCCGATCAATCTCCATCAACTCGCCTTCCTCGATGGATGGGTGGAACAGCTCGGTCACCGTTCCTCCTGCGCGAGGACCGTGCTTCGCCAACTGGTCCGCTCGGGCGTTCTCCTCTCTTGGAATGTGCTGAATGGAGAAGGTGTGGAACCATCCGACGAGGTCCCTAACCTTCGCCAGATACCTCTGGAGGGTTGGCTCCTTTGCTTCGAACTCCCCTCGAACCTGGGAGACCACCACCATTGAATCTGTGAAAACCTTCACGTCCTGGATCTCCAGTTTCTTTGCCAGACGGAGCCCTGCCACCACTGCCTCATACTCGGCCTAGTTGTTGGTCACAGGGAACCGAATGTGGATCGCTTGCTCGATCCTGGTCCCATGTGGGCTGACCAGGATCACCCCTCCGCCGAGGGAACTTTTTCCCGATGCTCCATCTGCGAACAGATCCCATGCCACCAACCCGGCGGGCTCTGGCCCGTCCACTTCTTTGACGTACTCTGCCAGGAAGTCTGCTACTGCTTGTGCTTTCATCGACAACCGGGGGATGAAGCTGACATCAAACTCGCTGAGCTCCACCAACCACTTTGCCAACCTGCCCGAATGCTCCACTCCCTCCATAATGTTGCGCAGGGGATGGTCGGTCACCACCCTGATCGAGTGAGCCTGAAAATATGGGCGGAGTTTCCGGGCCGAGATGATCAAAGCAAATGCTAGCTTTTCCAGGACAGGGTACCTCAGCTCCGCATTCTTCAGGACTCTGCTAACATAGTAGATCGGCAGCTGCTTCTTCCCCTCCTCCCGGACCAGAACCGAACTCACCGCCTCGACCCCTACTCCTAGGTAGAGAAAGAGGTCTTCTCCTTCCCTCGGCCCCTGGAGCAAGGGGGCTCGCGTTAGTTGTTCCTTCAAGGCCTGAAAGGCTTTCTCACACTCCGGCGTCCATTCGAATTTCTGACCCTGGCGCAGCGCCTTGAAGAAAGGAGAGCACTTCTCTCCCGCCCTGGAGAGGAACCGACTCAGCCCTGCTAACTTCCCAGTCAGCCTCTGAATTTCTTTCGCGTTCTTCGGCGATTCCAACTCCAAGATGGCCTTTACCTTGTCTGGATTGGGTTCGACCCCCTCCGGGGTGAGTAGATGGCCCAAGAACTTTCCTCGACTTGCTCCAAAAACACATTTGGAAGGGTTCAGCCTCATCTTGAACCTCCGAAGGGTAGCGAAGGTCTCCACTAGGTCTTGCAGGTGGGACTCCACATCCCTGCTTTTAACCATCAAGTCATCCATGTAGACCTCTAAGTTGCGCCCCTTCTGCTCTCTGAAGACCCGATCCATCATCCTTTGATAGGTCGCCCCCGCATTCCTCAACCCAAATGGCATCATCTTGTAACAATAACATCCATCGTCCGTGATGAACGAGACGTCCTTGACGTCGGGCGAGTGCATTCGAATTTGATGGTAGCCAAAGAACGCGTCCAAGAAGCTCATCACAGGGAATCCGACTGCTGAATCTACCAATGCATCGATCCGGGGCAACGGGTAGCAGTCTTTAGGGCATGCTTTGTTCAACATAGTGAAGTCCACACACATTCTCCACCTCCCATCTCCCTTCTTCACCATTACTACGTTTGAAACCCACCCTGGCTATTGGATTTCTTCCACGAACCCGGCCTCGAGCAGCTTCCCCACCTCCTCTCTGATAGGCCCGGCGAGGGTGGGCGACACTTTCCTCTTCTTTTGGCGAATGGGGCGAACGTTCGGGTCGAGGTTGAGGCGATGACATGCCACGTCCGCGTCAACACCTGGCATCTCCGCGGCGCTCCAGGCGAAGATGTCTATGTTCTGCTGGACACATCTTCGGATCTTCTCTTGATCTGGCCCGCTCAGCCTCCCGCTAATTCGCACCTTCTCCGGCCTTCCACTGCCGCTAATGACCTCTTTCTCAGTCACTTCCTCTGCCACCTCTAACTTGATCAGATCGCCCAACACATGATCTGCCTCATCTGCCTCCTCCTCCCCCGTCAACGGCCGCAACATGCTGGGGGGAGGCGACCTCCCCGGTTCTTTGCTTCCCGCCATGAGACTCGGCTCGGGGCTTTCCGAATTAGCCGCTTCCACGCTCACCGCACCAGAATGTTGAAACCAGTTTCCCGGTCTCAGCGTTCAAAAGGGGGTTGCGACTAACCCTTACTGGACCCTGGCCTAGACCCTTGACCGGTCACTAGGAACTGGGAGATTTGGACTTGATGAACACTTGAATCCACGAATGGACCCCTTAAGCTGTAGCGCGGAGGTCCCGCCACACACCCGGAAGCTCACTCGGAACTTCCCCTCCCAAGCCAATGCTGAGCCTGGGCACCTTGGAGGGCACTAAGGATCACCTCACCGTCCGCCTTCAATGACAGGGGGAGGGGAGGGGTAGTGCTTGCTCACACGCGAGGGAGGGGGTAGGAACCAACCCTTCCCAAGGTGCCCATGGGGGTCTATTTATAGACTTTCCCAAAAAAGGACTGCGGATAGCTAAAATCCTGCTATCCGCAGTCCAACCATGACCACGAACGATCAACGCATGAGGGGGAGCGAGTGGGACTCGAGATGCCCACTTCCCCCCTCACGGGAGGCCATGCCGATCTCCCCCCAATGTACCGGGCGAGTGGGGGAATCCCTCCCACTCGCCCAAAGGGGGGCGGCGAGTGGGAGGGCCCCTCCCACTCGCCCCCAAGGTGGCCGGCGAGTAGGAGGGCTCCTCCCACTCGCCCGGCGAGTGGGAGTGCCCCTCCCACTCGCCCGGCGAGTGGGAGTGCCCCTCCCACTCGCCCGGCGAGTGGGAGGGCCCCTCCCACTCGCCCGGGTGAGTGGGAGGGTCTCTCCCACTCGCCTAAGGGTGATTGGCGAGTGGGAGGCCCCTCCCACTCGCCCGAAGAGAGTCGGGGGAGCGGGTGCTCCCCCCGCCTTCCCCGTGGCCTCTCTTTGCCTTGGTCGGTTTTGACCGCCCCACGTGGTCGTTTTGTCCGTCCTGGCCACCCTTGCTATCTTGGCTTCATCCGGGTCGGGTCGCACCGACTCGGGAAATATGAGGGTTGTACAGTCATGACTAGCGTCGCTCGTACTTGGAACGATTGCTATGTTGGGTTGAAGGACGGATTTTTTACTCTTCAAGAGGAGCTTCGTGTTGCGAAGAGTTCTCTGGCGGATTCCCAGAAGAAGAGGGAGCACGAGAAATCACGTGGGCTCAAATTGGAGTCTGATCTTGCCCATGCTCGCTCTGAGGTAGAGCGTCTTCAGAGGGAGCTTAGCGCAGAAAAAGCCGCCGCCGAGAGTGCCTCCCAGTTGGTCCAAGATTTGCAGGGTGACATGTTCCGTCAAGATGACGAGCTGGGGTTTTTGAGAAGCGAGGTGGAGAGGCTTTCTTCCCTTGAGCCAGATATCAAGGCCATTAAGGCCGAGGGAGTTGCCGAGTACAAAGACTCCCTGGAATTCGTAGAGGAGCGCTCTAGGATCTCTGAGGAGCTTCGAGCCGAGATCATGACCAAGGAGGTGGACCCCCTATTGGAAGATGAGTGTGAGATTTCTTTCAAGAGGGGGATCGGGAAGACCCTTCGTATGGTGGAGAGGAAGCTTGGGTGCAGTACGTCCGGGCTTGGCGCAGACGATCTTTCTGAGGATGACTGCACTGATGTAGATGTTGAGGGCTGATGGTCTTTGTCTTTATTTGTATGTATGCTTTGCTTTCTTTCGTTATGTATCGTACCCCCTTGTTCCTGTATTAGCGTCTCTTGTAGTGGAGTTGTACAACTCTTTGCTTTGTTATATTGATTGATGGCTATTTGTTTGTCCGCCGCTTACTCCTGTTTTTCTCATTTCTGCGTGAGGTTAGTGGGGATCTGGTCCCGAGTAGCGGTGAAGGGCAGACGCTTCGAACCGTGGGCGATTGCGAGGGGGGCAGGCCGTGGCGGTGCCGTGATCTTACTACCGGGGAAGGGCGGACGCTTCGGACCGGGTAGCGCGAGATCACTGGGGAACTGGCCCCGAGTGGTGGTGAAGGGCGGACGCTTCGAACCGTGGGCGACTGCGAGGGGGGCAGGCCCTGGCGGTGCCGTGATCTTACTACCGGGGAAGGGCGGACGCTTCGGACTGGGTAGCGCGAGATCACTGGGGAACTGGCCCCGAGTGGTGGTGAAGGGCGGACGCTTCGAACCGTGGGCGACCGTGAGGGGGGCAGGCCTGGCGGTGCCGTGATCTTACTACCGGGGAAGGGCGGACGCTTCAGACCGGGTAGCGCGAGATCACTGGGGAACTGGCCCCGAGTGGCGGTGAAGGGCGGACGCTTCGAACCGTGGGCGACCGTGAGGGGGGCAGGCCCTGGCGGTGCCGTGATCTTACTACCGGGGAAGGGCGGACGCTTCGGACCGGGTAGTGTGAGATCACCGGGGAGCTGGCCCCGAACAATATTGAGCCATCATTGGGGGATAGCTTGCGTGAGTCGGGGCTCGTGGCTTCCGTAATAATTGCGTAGAAATAATTTGCGCGAATCGAGGTTCACGGCTTGTACATAAAATCATAGTAAGGTAAGTTTGCGCGAGTCGAGGCTCGCGGCTTGTACATAAAATCATAGTAAGGTAAGTTTGCGCGAGTCGAGGCTCGCGGCTTGTACACAAAATCATAATAAGAGAATTTGCACGAGTCGAAGCTCGCGGCCTGCATACCAAATCATAGTAAGATAGTTTGCGCGAGTCGAAACTCGCGGCTTGCACACAAAATCATAATAAGATAGTTTGCCCGAGTTGAGGCTCGCGGCTTGTACGTAATGGAGTAAGAAAAATCACTGATAAAAGCGCCGCAGATTCTGCGCGTTCCAAGTGCGCGGGAGGGTCTTTCCTTCTGTCGTTCTGAGTTTGAATGTTCCAGGCTTCACCACCGCGGTGACCACATAGGGTCCTTCCCATGCTGGAGAGAGTTTGTCTTTCTGCGGGCCCTTCCCGGCTGCTTCAACGTTGCGCAGGACGAGATCTCCGACGTTGATTGGCCTGTGCTTAACCCTCCTGTCGTAGAGCCGGGCCACTCGCCTTTGGTAGATAGCGATGCGCTGAGCGGCGTTGTCTCGAGTTTCGGAGATTAGATCGAGGTTTTCGCGGAGCAGTCCGTCGTTCTTACTGGGATCGAAAGTCAGCACCTGGATGTTTGGCACTCCGATGTCGACGGGGATGACAGCTTCAGTCCCGTAGCAGAGGTTGTACGGCGTCTCTCCTGTTGGAGTCCTCTCTGTTGTACGGTATGCCCACAACACATTTGGGAGCGCATCCACCCACTGCCCCCCAGCTTCTTCGAGACGCGTCTTCAGCCCTTTGAGGATGGTACGGTTGGTGACCTCCACCTGCCCATTTGTCTGCGGATGTGCTACGGCGGTGTGGCGGAGATTGATCTTCAGGTCTTCGCACATCTTGGTGAATGACTTCCCAGTAAACTGGGTGCCGTTGTCGGCGATGATCGTTGCTGGGATTCCAAAGCGGCAGACTATGTTCTTCCAGACGAACTGCTTAGCATTCTCCTCCGTGATTTTCGCCAGGGGCTCAGCTTCTACCCACTTGGTGAAGTAATCGATGGCTAGGATGATGAATTTTCTCTGCCCGGATGCCAGAGGCAGGGGACCGAGGAGATCAATCCCCCACTGTGCGAAGGGCCACGCACTCTGGAGCGCGGTGAGCGCGACTGGGGGCTGGTGAGGTACGTTCGCGTGAAGCTGACAGCTCCTGCATTTCTGGACGAGTTCGACCGCGTCTTTCTTCATCGTTGGCCAATAGAAACCTTGGCGCAAGATCTTCTGGGCCAGCGCTTTTCCTCCTAGATGTTCTCCGCAGACCCCTCCGTGCACCTCTCTTAGGGCATAGTCTGCTTCGCCGGCTGGTAAACATTTTAGGTAGGGCCCCGAGAACGCCCGCTTGTAGATCTCCCCGTCAATGATGGTGAATGACGCCGCTCGCATTCACAATCTCCGTGCCTCCAGGCGGTCCTCGGGGAGACGCCCATGCTCAAGGTAGGCCCGCAGGGGGGTCATCCAAGATGGCTCCTCTTCATTGATTGATGCAATCTCCCATGGCCCTGGGATACTTGGGACCATGATTTCTTCGACTCGCCGTCTTCGCGATTGATAGCGGGTGGATGAAGTTGCCAGCTTAGAGAGCGCATCCGCTCTAGAATTCTGCTCTCGGGGTACGTGCAAGATTTGGTATGACGGAATATTCTGAAGGAGCGACTTTACGTATGTGAGGTAATGCGCCATTTGATCACTCTTGGCCTCGTAATCTCCCTCGACTTGCGAGACTACAAGTTGGGAGTCGGCGTGAATCGTCAGGCTCTCGACTTTACAATCGATGGCGAGCCGGAGGCCGGCGATCAAAGCCTCGTACTCTGCGACGTTGTTAGTTGCTGGGAACTTCAATCTGAGGCCATACTCCAAAGTGGTCTCGTCGGGGCTTATGAGAAATAATCCTGCTCCGGCTCCTTCAGCTCCTGAAGCACCGTCGACGTAGAGAGTCCAACGGGGTGTGGTGATATCTTTGACAGGAGTTGTTTCCGGCGGGATGGTGTATTCTACAACAAAGTCAGCGAGCACTTGCGACTTGATGTCCGCCCGAGGCAAGAATTGAATGTCGAATTCGCCGAGCTCCACCGCCCACTTCACTAGTCTTCCTGAGACTTCTGGTTTCTGGAGGATTGTTCGTAGCGGGAGCTGAGTTAATACTTTTACTGTGTGCGCCTGGAAGTAGGGCCGAAGCTTTCGCGCCGAGAAGACGGGTGCTAAGGCCGTTTTTTCCGCTGCCGGATACCTGGTTTCGGTATCGGTGAGGACCTTGCTGAGGTAGTAGATCGGCCGTTGCACCCCTCCTTCATCCTTTATAAGCACCGAACTGAGAGTCGTAGGCGAAACTGCAAGGTACAAGAACAGGATTTCCCCGGGGACTGGTTTCGACAGAAGCGGCGGCGAGGCCAGGTACCGTTTGAGAAGCTCGAAAGCCGTCTGGCACTCGTCCGTCCACTGGAACCCAGTGTGGCGCGCTCCCCGGAGAATCTTGAAGAAAGGGAGGTACTTGTCCCCTGTCCTTGACAAGAAGCGGGACAACGCAGCAATCCTCCCGTTCAGGCGTTGTACTTCTTTGATTGAACGAGGAGGCGACATGTCCTCCAACGCCTTGATCTTCTCGGGGTTATGTCCTGACTTCCCCGATGGGTTACCATGAAGCCCAGGAACTTCCCCGCCGTCACACCAAAGGCGCATTTGCTGGGGTTGAGCCGCATCTGGAAGCGACGAAGAAGCTGAAAGCACTTTCCCAAGTCTTTCAAATGGTCACGACGGTGGACGCTCTTCACTAGCATGTCGTCCACGTATACCTCCATCGTCTCCCCGATGAGGTCCTTGAAGGCTTTGTTCATCAATCTTTGCTATGTCGCTCCGGCGTTTTTAAGGCCGAACGACATCACCTTGTAGCAGTAGACTCCTTTGTCGGTGCGGAAGGCGGTGTGCTCCTCGTCCGCGAGATTCATTCTTATCTGGTTGTAGCCTGAGTACGCGTCCATGAAGCTGAGCAGCTCGTGGCCGGCCGTTGCATCGACGAGCTGGTCGATCCTTGGCAGAGGGAAACTGCCTTTTGGGCAGGCCTGGTTCAGGTTGTTGTAGTCGACGCACATCCGCCACTTCCCGGAGGCCTTCTTTACCATCACCACATTAGCGAGCCACGTGGGATAATCTACCTTACGGATGAACCGTGCCTCCAGAAGCTTAGCCACTTCTTCTTCGATTGCCTTCACTCGCTCGGGGGCGAAGTTCCTCTTCTTTTGAATCACGGGCCTGCAGGCAGGGTTAACATTTAATGAGTGAAAAATGACTTCAGGATCTACCCCAGGCATGTCCTCCGGGCTCCAAGTGAAAATGTCCTCATTCTCTTGCAGGAAGGTTGCGAATTCTTCTCGTTCTTCTGGCGACAAGAGGGACCCGACCTGGACAGTCTGGGTCGAATCCCGCTGGGAGAGCGGCACTTCCACTAACCCTTTAACGGGCGCCCCCCGCTGAAGAGTAGCTTCATCTCGCAGGTCGAAGTTGTTGTTGAGGGTCGTCGCCCTTGTGGGTTGAGCTTGCTTCAGATAGCAGGTCCTGGCTGCTTCTTGATTCCCGCGAACGACTCCTACTCCAGCGGCAGTCAGAAACTTCATGGCTAAGTGTGGGATTGATGGGATGGCTTTGAAGACAGACTGGAGTGGTCTCCCGAAGATTGCGTTGTAGGCGGAGTTTGACTCCACGACTACGAACTGAATGTTGTGGCTTGTCTGTCTTGGAAACTCGCCGAGTGTTACCGGAAGGGTGATCATGCCCTGGACCGGGACGGGGCGATTATCAAAACCGTAAACGGGCCTCGCTGCCGGGCTAAGGTGCTCCTTGGTGAGATTCATACTCTGTAGAGTGGAGAGGAACATGACGTCGACTGAGCTCCCGTTATCGACTAGTATTCTCTTGACGTTGAAACAGGGATCCCCGATCCCAGCATTTATCACGAGCGGGTCTTGGTGCGGCAGTCGTAACCCCTCTAGGTCTTCATCTCCGAAGGCGATGATGGTGTCTTGCTTTAACCTTTTATCTTCATGTTCTCTCTCTGGCCTAGTGTTGGAAAGAATTTGCGCGGCGAGGTTAGGAGACCCGGCTATAGTCTCGACTTCTCCTATCATCGGCCTTCCTGCTGCTGCCCCGTGAGGCGCGGGGGGCTGATCTCTGGGCTGCCTGGGTTGCTGTTGTTGGTTTGGTAGCTGACCTTGCAGGAACCTTCCGAGGAGCCCTTGCCTGACAAGGCGCTCGATCTCCTCCTTCAGCCTGGTACACTCTTCAGTCGTGTGCCCGACCCCTCTATGGAATTCACAGTACTTTGATTGGTCGGTTCTTTCATTCGGGATAGGCGGTCTTGGCCTGCGGAACGCCGGGTTTTCTTGAATGGCGTAAAGCACGTTGGTTCGTGACGTGTTGAGTGGGGTGTAAATCCGTGGCGGCCGGGGGCCCTGATCTCTTCGGGGGTCTCGGCGATGATCATCATTCCGGCGTTCCTCCATACGCCGCTCCTCCTGCCTCTTGGGGGCCTGCTCCTGCCCTTTCCTTCTCTTCTGACTTCCTTCGAACTGCTGGCGATGTGCCTCAATCGCCTCATCTGCCGCTATCTGCGCCTCCACCCGATGCACAAGGTCAGGATAGCTTGGTACTGTCTCCCTCATCAGAGCGGAGTAGAATCCGCTTGGGCGGAGTCCCCCCAGGAAAACGCCGCGCAGAAGCTCGGGATCAACCCCTGGGATTTGCCGCGCCTCAGTCGTGAAGCGGCGGAAAAAGTCCTTGAGGGTCTCTCCTTCGTTCTGGCGAATTCCTGAAAGATGCGAGAGATCTCAAACGATTCTTCGGTTAGCGATGAATTGGTCCGTAAACTGCTGCGCTAGCTCGGTGAAGTTGTTGACGGATCCATCCCGCAGGGAATGAAACCAAGTGCGTGCCTGCCCCCTGAGTGTTGCGGGATGCTGCGCGGCCGGGGGTGCCGCTCGACCGCGTGGTGTCGGGCGGCCGCGCCCGGCGCTGCGCGGCTGCGCGGTGTCGCGGTCGCGCAGCCTTGCGACGCCGCGTGGCCGCGGGATGCCGCGCGGCCGGGCGGTGTCGCGCGGCCGTGTGGTGCCGCGCGCCTTGTGGCCGCGTGTGATTCTGTGCGCGGCTTCGTGCGGTGGTTTCTTTAGTGGTTACGGGCGGTTTCCTCCTCTTTCTTGCCCATGCCCCCACCATCTTAGTGAGGAGTTGGGTTTTTGGCTAAATGCAACCCGGATTTCTCTACAAAATAGATGAGGACCCATCAATATTATTGTCTGTGAATGATGCAAAATTGATATTCAATACTTCTACTAGTAAATGCTACAAGAAAATACATACAGAAAATGCTACAATCCGGACCCACTTATCAAAAAACAAATTATTTAGCACAATTTTCTTTTTGCTGAAATTAAAAAGAATCACGGAAAATTACAAATCCGATAAGATAAACAAATTAAATTCGTGAACAAGCATCACTGAAACACAATTATTACAAAAAAAATGCAGCAGATCGAATTTTCATTCTCTAATGTACTCCGGCGACCAGAAAACTCAGGCCCGAAGTTGCCATGGACAGACGTTTCCCGCTTGCTTCACCTTGCCGCAATCCTCCTCGTCGCCGTCGCCGTCGCCGAACCTCAATGCGAAGGCGAGGGCCATGACGACCCACTCCAGACAAAAAATGGCAGCGCAGAGCCCGCCGACCATCTTGAGGATCACAGCGGCGTCGTCCTCCCTGACATACGAGCGGAGCTCGGCGAGGAAATCCGGCGTGCGGGTGAACGCGAGCAGGGCGGTGGCTCCCTGGAAAATGGCCGTGAGGGCGGCCGCGGCTGTGTGCGCGGCGTGCGAGCGGTCGGAGGAGGCAGGGGAGGCGGCTGCGGTTGCGGCGGCGATGGCGGTGAGGGAGTGGAGGGAGATTAGGAGAAGGCCGCAGGGGGAGGGGAGGAGGCGGAGGGAGAGTGTGAGGAAGATGCAGCTTGAGGCGGCGCCGAGGAGGAGGTAGTTGGTGAGCAGGTAGGCTTGGTGAGTGTGTTGCCGGCGGGCGGCGGCGGAGGAGGAGGAGTATGCCGTGGAGGAAACCATGGCGATTTGAGGAGAGAGAGAAACGCGATTTGAGAGGAGAGAGAGAGAGAGAAAGCAGGGCGATTTGAGAGGATCTGGGAAGTAGAGTAGTGAGGAGGTGGCTATGTATAGGAGAAGAAGAGCAGGGGAGGAAGTGACCGTTTGAGGCGCGTGCCAGGTGGAGCTCAACGGCTACTTTAAATTATTTTGTTATTTATCTTTTTGTACTCGGCAGATTATTAAGGAGCTGGACTGAAATGTAAAATTCTGTTTAAATTAGAGCAATGTTATAAGCAGACCAATTTTAGTTATTCGCAGTCTATTGATATTCGCAGTCTCAAAAAATATTCGCAGTTTATTTAGAGCAAGTGAAAGAGAAGTTTTCACATAGATTTTCTTATTCTCTAATTTTTGCACTGCGATTATAATATAGATTTTAGGTTGAGGGGTGTGTGAATAGCCATTTTAAGATTGCTTATAATATCACTCTTAAATTATTATGAATTTAAAAGCATATAAATATGTACCGTGTAATCGTGTATTAATAAAATCTGAAAAAGATTAGCAAAAATCCAGTGAACAATTTCCCTTGGGAGGGGAAAAAATTTATGAGGGGGACTTTCATTCGGCTCAGTTTGGCGCGACTTTTTTGCTCCGGCGAGTTTGGGCAAAAACTCCACCGTCATAGATAGAATTTATTTTTGAGATGACATCGGTTATAACCGCCACCAAGAAAATAAAGTTAGTTTTGAACATAAAAGTGGATGGAGTTTCTTCGGTGAGGTTAGACGTTCACGAATGATGGTTCATAATCACTGCGTTCACTCTTGCTGTCCCCGCGCCAAACGGAGCCTATATATTCATGCCCAGTTTAGGAGCAATAATTTGATACGTTCAACGTTTGTGAGCACGGTGCGCGGGACGGCTCAGATCCATCCATCAAACATAAATCCAACTTGGTGGACGACGCAGATGCACTCCGCGCACCATGCTCTATTTACGTGAAACACACCATAAAATTAAATAAACTCTGTAAGCGATTAGAGTTCTTTTTACATGGGCTGAGAGAACCAGATTCATCTCTTGTTCATTTCTTCTCACACCATCTATTCATCTCTCTCGCATAAACTCTACTCTCTACCCGCAAAAATCACACTTCTGGTGAATCTTCCTCTAGGAGAACTCGATTTTCAAAAAAAAATTGTGGATTTCTTCTGCTCTTGTGTCAATCTACTTGAACAGGTAAAGTTTTCTAGTATTTCTTACAATATTTGCGTGTTCCTTCTACTCAAGTCTAGGATTTCTGATCTTCGATCACGAGCAGCTCTCCGTGATGTGGGGGTCTCAGGAGAAATATTTTTAGTACTACGACAGAGCTTGATTCATAAAATAAGGGCTCTGTTTTAGATTCATTTAGCGCGGCGTTTGGAGGCGGCGGTTGCGGCAAACGCCGCCGCACTAAATAATTATTTGAAAGGAAACGTGACGTGGAGCTGTCATGAAAAATAATTTAATTAGCTTATATTGATTTATTTGCAGCTCCTCATCTGCCAAATAAAGCCTTCGCCTCTTTTTTGCTGTAGGGTTCTCAAATTCCAGCCGACCGACGGTGTTGCTTGCGCTGGCTTCGTGGTTCATGCCGGCCTCAACCGCCGGCGATCTTTCTTCCTTCCCTTTTGGGTCCATGACTCCTGTAGGCATCCAACGCCGGCTATTCCACCAGGGTTTGTGGCTCCTGTAACTCTGTAAGCCTCCTTCCCGTTAAATTCTAGGGTTTCGTGGTTCTTGTCCGTGGCTTCTGTGGGTAGAAACGAGAGTAGACAGTGTATGATTTTATTCCATGCTTTGATTATTCCTCCCGTACTCATGGTTTCTTATATTTCTTGTGCTAAATTATGAATATGGTTAAGTGAATTTTTCATTATGAAGGTTAACCTTTGATTTAATTTTTCTTTATTTAGACCCTAGATGAATCGCATCACTTCAAGATCAAGTCAATTAAATCAGGAGCGCTTTGAGAATTTTGCAAGTTTATGTGATTTCCAATAAATATTGTTATAAGTTGTGAATGTTTCTTGCTCATTTCATTTCTTTTAGGTTCCGTTCGGTTCAGGGTTTTTGGAGATAAGGAATTGGTTTTTAGACTAAATCAAAAGCTGTTGGTTTTGGTTTTGACTGAAAACCAATCTTGATGTTCGGCTACGAGATGACAACCAAAACCAATAGGTTTTTCGTTGTCCTCGATCTTCAGGCGAGAGAGAAAACTCCGAAGATGGGGAGTCGGAGGAGGTGACTGGATCTATGTGAGCGAACGGGTGGGACCGAAAAGGTTTCGCCATCAACCCTTGCTTTAGCCCCGCTCTCCATCTAGGGAGAAGTAACTGCAGTGGAACTGACACCGCAGAGACAACATCGTCGTCGAAGGATGTCTTCGGAAGCGATTGCGACGCCTTCTTCTTGAGCCCTTTGTTTGAAGGCGGCAGAGCCAGACGCGGCGCGCCACCAATGACAGGCCGAGGACGCAGATCATGCCGCAAAGTAGCACCGCGAAGATGACGATCATGGCTGGAATGTTCACCAGAGCGGCTACCTATGCAAGAACTTTGTTCTCGTTCTGTCTGGCAGCGACAACGAAGTGAAGGAGGAAGTTCTGGCGTCGGGCAGAGTTCAGGGTGTCGTTGTCCGAAAATTTCCCAAAAACTAGGTGGGGAGACAAGAATTGGGCATAGGCTAAAATGAAAACCTCAGGTTTTCACTCAATTCCATTTCCTTCTCAATTCTTTTGAACCGAACACCTGGATGGTTTTATTAAAAGCAAAACCAATTCCTTAATGCCAAAACCTTTGAACCGAACGGACCCTTAGGGAATTGTTAAGTGCACTATGATTTTGGCTATGTGCACTTATTTGTTAAAAGCACCGCACTATGATAAGGGTACACATAATTGTTAAAGGCACCGCATTATTGTTAACAACAAACCAACAAGAATAACTTGACATATCAATGAAACGCAATTCAAGTTTAAAATATTTAAATACTATGGACTCCAATCAGTTTTCCAAGCAATAAGTTGGCTTCACACTTTCACCTGAATTCCTGAACCAATATTAGATTGCAAATTGCAAAATTGGAGTGCCAATTTTTAAATAAGAGGTTGGATTTGAAAGAAACGTGTTTCCGAAAAAGGTGAAAAAGTAAGGAACTATAACAATTATTCACTATCAGCAATACAATCATTTGAAACATTCATTCAAATCACAAGATTGGATGAGAAAGATAGAGGTCCGATGTTAGGTTCATAGGAAATCCAGTAATTTCAAAAGGAGGGGATGGGGCTTACAAATTGGCAAAAAATAATCACAAAAAATAAAAAACAAATATCAAGGGATGTGTCTTACCTTGTTCTGAGAAGGGGACTGAAACTTGGTTGCGGGTTGTGTTGCTGTAGAGGCGTCGAACTGTATTGCTGGAGAGGCGTCGAAGGGAAGAGTTGGGCAGTCTGCGTTGCTGGAGAGGCGTCGAAGGGAATATCAGTGCCAACGAATGTCGGCGAAGGCCGGTGAAGACCTGCGAACGCCGGTGTAGGGCGGCGTCGCGTGAGATTTAGCGGCGAACAGTCGCAACCATGGTTTTCGAAACCTTAACTATTGGGGTCGTGGGATGGAGAGGCGGAACAGGTGCAGTCAAATGTGCCTGCACCTAGTTGTTTTATTATAAGGAATAGAATTCTAAATTTACATAAATTTGTAGTGCACATAGTCAAAACAGTGGTGCACTTAACAGTTCCCTTCTTTTAAGTACTTTAAGACCCAGCTACTTCGAAAGAGCTCATTTTATCTAATTTAATTTATACGAAAGAATCATCAGAGAGAACCAAAATTTTGATGATCTTGTAATTCATTAAGCAACATCTAGAATTAAATGTCCTTACATTCTTTTTTAATTTATTCTTACTTTTCAAAATTTTCTCTCTTCTAGTCACTGCCATGTCATACTTTTCCACATAAATTCATTGCCACATCGTACTTTTCCATTCAAGTATTTAACGGAATAGTTATTTAGGACCTATTTCAAACCATAAGTAAAGTTTAGTGACAAATATCAAACAAATTTATTGACTCATATTGTTTGTTGGTTCATAGTTGCTGACTTGAAGAAGACAAATTCTTTGATAGAAGATGGTTAAACTGTTCTTAACCCAACCACCTTCAGATAAACAGAGAGACAAAGATGCTGTGAAGAGGAGAATAGCACTCCTGGAAGAAATTGATACAATTATAAGATCAGCTATGGTTTATGGTGGCCGATATGAAGCTCGTCTATGGCTTTGCAACACAATTTCATCTATTCACTCTATAACTCCTCGAGAACAACGTGAATTGTTTCTCGAGCTACTGAGACTAAGAAAGTCAAAGCATGATGTTGCTCCTCAATTATTGCAGATGATCTTCGAAAATAAGCCAGAGAAGGCTGGCTCTATAATCGCGAATAAATGCTACATGCTTGAGAAGTTTTTTGATGGTAGATTTATCCATTTAACATTGACCTCCTTTTATTGCCTTTATTTTATTTTTTTCATGCATGGTATCATATGTTAGATTCAAGCTTTATTATAACATAAGTTTAAAATTATTCTTTCACTAAAACAATATATGAATTACAGGGCATCGGAAGCGTATTTTGGACTGGTTTGATCACTTTGCCAGTTTTGGAGAGTCGGGTCATAAGAAAGGAGCCAGGGCGCTTTCCAAATTTGCTTTTATGAACCGTGACACATGCTGGGAGGAGCTCGACTGGAAAGGAAAGCATGGGCAATCTCCAGCAGTTGTTGCTACCAAACCACATTATTTCCATGACCTGGATGTCCTCCAGACGGTGCAAAACTTTCTCGAGTACGTACCGGATTTTTGGTCTTCAGATGAACTCGCTGAATCTGTCAAAGATGGTGAAATCCTAAAGATCGATGAGAAGTATTTTATAGGTAAATTTCTGCAGCTGATGTATGAAGAGAGTATGGAAGATGTGTGGATAGTCATTGAAGAGTTTATAATGAATGAACCGTTCTCTTTTCTTTGCCAACGTCTCCTTGTTAGTTTAGATGATTCCCGGATGCTAACTTTTTTGAAGTCCATCACTAAATTCCTTCATGCAAATTCGCAGTGCAAGGAATTAAAATACCCATCATGTTGGCTAGAGGACCTCCTGTCATCATGCAGTAGCTCCATATCTGTCGATGAACTTATTTTACTAAATGCTGTAATTTCTCATGGAAGACAGCTTCTGCGCATATTAACCGATGAAGAACATGAGGAGGAGAAGCAAAAGATGGAGAAGTTGTTGATGAGTGCTTCGGGATTTTGTGATAAAGATCATTGGGCTTTCATGCAAGAATGCATGGAGGTGAAGAAACATATATCAGTAAAATGGATTGGACTTCAGTCCTGGATTGTTCAGTATCAGATCACAATGGAGTGTAAAACTCAACAATTATGTGAATCATTATTTTCTGACAACGGGATAAGTTTCCACAGGGAGGATGGATTTGGCCTGTTACTAAGTAATGAAATTGCAGAAGGTGGCTCGGAGATTGATGAAGATCTGGATAGACGGCGTCACTATAGCAGAAAAAGGGACAAGAAGAGGAAGAAAAAGAAGTACAATCATGCTAATGAAAATGCTGATGAACTTTTGGATTTCGAACCATCAAGCAGTTTGGAAGATTGGAAATTAGGAGGGAGGAGTTGGCGGCTCTCAACCGACAATTATTCCAGCGCATGGAATGTAGTATGTTTCTTTGTTTTATTTTCATATAGTTCTCGTCTCGTCATCCCTTACTTTTCTTGTTTGTTCAACATCTTTGTGATGAGAATTCAACAAGATCATATAATGCGCTTAATGAAAGTGGTGAATTTTCTTGAATTATAACATTTTCAATGAGCAATTGCAGAGTTTTTTTAAAAGTCCGAAAGGAAAAGCTTATTTTTAAATGGAACATTTGCAGAGTTGGATTTTTAAGTGTTTATGCAGTTTGTTGGTATAGGTTATCTAGAACACAGACAAATTTGATATGAACTAATCAGAATCTTTTTCAATGTAAACTCTTGCATCTTTCGAAAATTCTTCGGAGAGATCCTTAAATTTATGTCATTCGATGCCATGCAGGCAGATTTACCGGAGCATCTTTCCAAACACTGCTTTTCGATATGGATGATGTGGATCATATCTAAGGGGTAGTTAATTTCAAATGTTGGATAGGCATTGCAGAGTATCTCGAATTCTGGACAACCTCTAGGATGATGTAAGAAATCATAAATGTTACCCAAATTTATTGTTCTTTTCTTTCTGATCCATTTCTCAAGTGCCAATTGTTTTCCTCATGCACCTAATTTTACTTTAATACTTGCTTTTTAAAAATGTAGCATGGATTTTTGCATGCCCTTGTATTATCTTTTTGTATGGTTTCCAATTTTGCATCTTGTTTTTTGATGTTTTGTTTCATTATCAAGTTAATTTTTGGAATAGCCGGGGTTTGTTCGTTTGGACGGATTTGAGGCCCTAAAATTAGAAACACATTTTGATTGAAACCTTCGATTCCAATTCTGAACCCCTGATACCGTCCAACTGAACGGACCGTAAAAGAGAATACTAGCTTTTTCATGTACCTTGTGCTTATTCCTCGTCGATTCCAAATCAAAGTATTATGCATATAGCATGCATACTATCCCGAAGACTGTAGATCAAAATGAGAGTCAGAACTCTTTCTCAGACCGGTTGAAATCGGCCTTCAAAATTTTACCGCTAGGTATGAAGCTTATGTACATTTACCATTTGGCAAACCTTTCCTTCCCTTTGTCAAATTTTCAGTCTCTCCATTCACATGGTAGCAGGAGGTGTTTTCCTCTTTTTCAAGTCTCACCAATCACATGAGCGCCGAGTACAAAAGTGATTTGAGGAAAATTAATTTTTGTGAAATAATTGGCAGTCTTTGGATCTTGTAGTAAGGGATTGTAACTTATTTATTTGGTGGACCTTACATTGATGTAATAACCATTTAACACTATTGATTTGCAGGTTAAAACATTGGCATGTTGTTAAGTCCTAGCTTTAGTTAATTGTCCTGAAGAAGACAGATTTGATGACCTTAGGTCATCTAGGTAGCATTCCCCTCAGGTCCCGGAATAGATCAAAGTAATCTATCAACAATTTCTCCAAGAGCTCCGATATTTGGGTATGAGTAGCACGCTCACTGGGGTTCCCCTTTCAGTCTTCTCCGTGCCAACAAACATTTTACAAGTTCAGTCTAAAAGTCATAGTGAGAGCGATGAAGTCCTATGTATCGGTCCCAAAGTGCGAAGCCAATGAACTCCGTGAACCACATCAAATCCTTCTAAGGGAATAACGTACAAATCCATGCTAATGAGATCTCTATGAACTTCCATCCGCACTGCCTCGTAGCTAGGACTTGGTAATGTTTCGTCATTTGCCACCATCACTTGCATTCTCTCTTTTGACCGCACATTCAACTCCAAGCCTTATAAATGCTTCTTCAAGAATCGTGCAGTCTTTTACTTGAGTGAAGAGAGGACGCTAGAAAAATAGAAATAAGCCTTTGAAGTTGAGAGTAAATTATACTTCAAATAATATAAGAAAATGATTGGTTGATTAGCCGTGTATAAGAGGTGGGAGACAAATAGCATGAGTTCAAAAGTCACCATGAACAAGCAAACCTTACCCTGCATTTTTGCAAGATAGCCGCTTCCAGGACTCGAATCCGTGACCTCAAGGTCACACGACAACACCTCCTATCTTACAATTAAATATTCTAAAATTGACTAGTATATACTAGGGTCGTGGATACGGTGTCTCCCTTGCAAAGTGTCATGCGGCGATAGTCTCCTTGTTTATAATGTCTGGTGACGAACGTACCCCGGACCTGTGGTAACAACTCCGGTCTTCACACTGTCTTCCCTTTGAAAAAATGTCCTATGGAGGCTGGTACGATCTGGTAGGGCGGTGGAGGCCGTCGGCCAAAGAGAGTATGGGAGAGAGGGGGGAGATAGAGAGAGGGAGAGAGAAGGGGGAAATAGGGTTAGAGAGGAGGAGAGGGAAAACACAATTTCATTTCAGGATACCACAATACAAGTCTTATGCGTCCTCTTATAGTAGCGAGGAGCGAATACAAAAAGGAAATGTTTTAAAATAGGAAATGCGGGAATACCTAAATTGTCACACGCAAACAAAACAATAAATTAAACGTCATAAGCAAACAAGGTAGATAATTAATTATTAATTATTCGCTGCGGAAATCATGGGCCCATCCGCTATACACGCCCGACGCGTGTAAACTTTCCAAGGTGGCTCGTCGTCGTGCAGCTCCGTAACAATGCCGCCATCTGAGAAATGTGCCTTGTCCTCAAGGAAGAAATCGGGAAATTGGCGGCTGAAATCATCCCGGGGTAACCATGTTGCGTCCGAGTCTGGCCGGCCGGTCCAGGCCACAAGGACTTCCTCCGATGTATGGTCTCCTGGGGTGCGGCATCTCTGATTGAGGATTGAGGCGGGATAGTAGGGTGCCTCCCCTGCAAGGTCGATGTCGGCCGGAATGTGATCTGCGGGAGCGTGGTCGCCCACAACGAGTCGGAGCTTCGAGACATGAAAGATCGGATGAATGTGGCTTCCGGCTGGAAGGCGAAGACGGTAGGCGACCGCCCCTATGCGGGCGAGGACCTCGAAAGGCCGGAAGAAACGAGGGGCCAGTTTCGGGCAGGGCCGGCAGGCCACCGAAAGCTGTCGGTAGGGGTGGAGTTTGACGAACACCCTCTCGCCAACCTCAAAGGAGAGGTCCCGACGTTTCTTGTTGGCGAAGGAGACCATCTTCTGCTGGGCCCGCCCTAAGTGGTACTTCAAATGATCTAGAATGGTATCTCTGTCACGGAGAGTGGTGGCCACGCTCTCCACCTGGCACTCCCCTGGAAGGTAGCGGACGATCGACGGTGGAGGGCGGCCGTAAACTGCCTCGAATGGGGTGGTGTCGGCCGCCTGATTGTAGGCGGTATTGTACGAGTATTCGACCCACCCGAGCCACTTGGCCCAACTGCGAGGTTGCTCCCCCACGAAGCAATGGTGGTACGTCTCCAAACACCGGTTGAGGACCTCAGATTGGCCGTTTGTCTGCGGGTGGTATGCCGTGCTCATGCGGAGACGGGTGCCTGTAAGCGGAACAACTTGGTCCAGAACGTACTCAGGAAGAGCGGATTGCGGTGGCTGACCATTGACTGAGGAAACCCGTGGAGGCGCACGACCCTTTGGACGAAGCTGTCAGCGACAGTGGACGCCGTGTATGGGTGGCGGAGGGGAATAAAATGAGCGTACTTCGAGAGCCTGTCCACTACAACCAGGATGCAGTCGTGCCCTTGTGATCGGGGCAGCCGTGTGATGAAATCCATGGCGATGTCGTCCCAAATGTGATCGGGAATCGGAAGGGGCTGAAGCAGGCCACCGAGAAACATGACCTCGTATTTGGCTTTCTGGCAGGTGAGGCCGAACCGTCTGCCTAGGAGGTAAGGTCGTCAATGTTGCACAGTGAGGACGAGGCCCATAAGCTCGTTCTCGTAAGCGGAACGGCTGCGGATTGTGTCTGAAAAAGCGCGGCTGAAATAGGCCACAGGGCGACCGACCTGCATTAAAACGGCTCCAACACCGACGCCTGACGCGTCGCATTCCACGAGGAAGGGCTGTGTAAAATCCGGCATTGCCAACATCGGGGCTCGAACTAAGGCTTGTTGTAGAGCGGTAAAAGCGGCTGAAGCCGCGGCCGACCACTCGAAGGGCCCTTCGGCCGACTTTTTCAGAAGCTGGGTGAGGGGCCGGGCCAGCGTGCCGTACCCCTGAATGAACGGGCGGTAGTACCCTGTCAGTCCCAGGAATCCCCGGACATCGCGGAGTGACGATGGTGTCGGCCATTAGAGGACCGCCTCGATCTTGTCGCTATCCATGGCGACTCCTGTCGCCGAGATGGTGTGTCCCAGGTAGCACACCTCTGGAACCATAAAGGAACACTTCGTTGGGTGGAGCTTGAGGTGGTGGCGTCGTAGAGTAGCCAATGTCTGGCGGACGTGCTGGAGGTGCGCCTGCCAAGAAGAACTGTAGACCAATATGTCATAAAAAAAAAGAATGTGCTGACGAAGTACCGGGCGAAAGATATCGTTCATTGTGGCCTGAAAGGTGGTCGGTGCATTGGTCAGGCCGAAGGGCATAACCAGGAACTCATAGTGGCCATCATGGGTCCGGAAGGACGTCTTGGCTACATCGGCCGGCCGAACGCGAATCTGGTGGTAGCTGGCACGGAGGTCCAACTTGGTGAAGAAGGTCGCACCATGAAGCTCATCCAAAAGCTCCTGAATCACCGGAATCGGGTACTTGTCTGGAACAGTGGCTTTATTGAGCTCCTGATAGTCTACGCAGAAACGCCAACTGCCGTCTTTTTTTCGGACCAACGGGACCGGGCTGGAGAAGGGGCTGGCACTTGAGCGGATGAGGCCCCCCATCAACATGTCGCCTACTAGTCTTTCAATCTCGCCCTTTTGTACGTGCCCGTAGCGGTATGGACGGACCGAGACTGTCGTCACACCGGGTTGCATAGGTATGGCATGATCGTGTGGCCGAGCTGGTGGCAACTCAGTTGGTGGAGCAAATAGGTCTGCAAACTCTGATAGGAGGTCCTGAAGGTCTGGAGGCGGTGCTGAGGCTGATGGGGCGGCGTCCGAGATGGGCCATATCAAGGCCTAAAATTCGACGTTCGTCATCCGCTGAATGGCGTGGGCGGAGACTGGGGAGCGAAGGAGTGCGGCGTCTCCCACAAGGTAACACTCCCGCCCTTTCTGGAGGAACCACATCGTTATAGACCGCCAGTTTACTCGCACGTCGCCGAGCGTGCAGAGCCATGCTACTCCCAAAATGGCGTCGATCCCGCCAAGGACGAAAACGTAGAAGTCCGTCGTCATCGAGTATGGTCCCACTGAGAGCGAAATGGACGGATAGCGGCCTTGGTTCGAGCGGCGACGACCGTCGCCCAAACAAACTGTGAAGTCTGGAGAAGGTTCTGTCGGAAGACGTAGCTGCTGGACCAGATGAGATGAAAGGAAATTATGGCTCGCCCTGCTGTCTACCATGATGACTATATGGCGGTCGCCCAACTTGCCTGCCAACTTCATGGTTTGGGGGCCCGAAATGCCTCCCACGGAAAAACAAGGAAGTTCCAAACGGTGAAGATCTGCGTCAGCGGCGGCCACGGTGGTGTCCTCTGCAGTGATCTTGAGGTCTTCAAAATCTGCTAAAGTGATCTCTGGCTCGAAGTCGCCGATGATGGCGTGGAACTCTTTGACCACGCAGATATGGGTCGGGGAGTAGGGTTGACGACAGCGGAAACATGGCCCCTTGCGGCGGAGATCGTCAAACTCGCGATTGGAGAACCGTTGTGGTGGGGATGGGCGCCCTGGCCGGTCAGTCGGCGGGGGGCGAGGACCTTGGGTTTTCGGAGTAATGGTTTTCCAAGCCCGGCCGCCTGGCGGAAGCCCACCGGGGACTGGTGGCGGTCGAGGTGACAAATCCGCGTTCACAAGGCGGGCCATGTCGAGGGCCTCGGAGATTGTCCGGGGGTGGTGGGTGTGGAGCCGGGACCGTATGTTGGGGCGGAGGCCCTGCATGAAGAAGCCAAGATAGTGGTCCGGTGGTAGGCCCGGAACATGAGTTACGAGGGCCACGAACTCATCGATGTAGTCCTCCATCGTACCAGATTGTCGTACCCCGCATAATGTTTCGATGGCGGAGCCAGAATAACGGGTGTCGTAGCGGCGAATTATTTCTTGCTTGATTTCCAGCCATGAGATGAACGGATTGGACTGGCGGAGCCATCGGGCTCAGTGGAGGGCGGAGCCGTCGAGTCCCACGACAGCGGTAGAGACGTTGTCCTGCTTGGGCGTGTGGTGGAGATCGAAGTATTGTTCTGCCTTGGCGATCCACCCAATCGGATCAACCCCATTGAAGGTTAGAAGATCCAAGGTAAGGGTCGGACGGCCGGAAAGAGCAAGGGATGGCGCGTCCCCAATGATCGTCGATGGTGCCGCCCCTAGGATGGACGAGCTCGTGGCCGGTTGCGCGGATCCACTGGCGGTGGAGGCAGCGGAAGGCTGTAATGCATCGAGCTTGGCGTGTATGGCGAGCAAAGAGGACTGCAAGGAGGCCACGATGGACTCCTGTGTGTTGACACGGGCGAAGGAGGGCCTCGTTGGCGTCCTCCGATGGAGCCTCGGTGGTGGAACGAGTGGTTGGTGCCATGGCAGTGGCGGCACGACGCGTCGGAGCGGTCGTCAGGAGCGATGCATGCATGCGTCGGCGTGGAAGGAGCAGGCAGTGGCGACGGAGCGGCAGGAGCGGGCAGTGGCGTCGGGCTACACGAGGTCGGGATGGATCAGTGGCGACGCGGGCGACGGAGCGGAAGGTGGACGGGCTGCAGCGAGCGGAGCGCGGACGGCGCAGGTTCTCCGGCGGCTGTTTGTGGGCGGAAATGGCAGGTCGGACCAGTTTGGTACGATCTGGTAGGGCGGTGGAGGCTGTCGGCCAAAGAGAGTACGAGAGTGAGGGGGGAGATAGAGAGAGGGAGAGAGAGGGGGGAAATAGGGTTAGAGAGGAGAGGGAAAACACAATTTCATTCCAGGATACCACAATATAAGGCTTACACGTCCTCTTATAGTAGCGATGAGCGAATACAAAAAGGAAATTGATTAGGTAATATAGCTGAGTTGGGGGCAAAACAGAGAAGGTTAAAATGTGACTCCACAATTGAATTTGTTTTTTTTTTTGCCCGTTATAACAACATATAGATCCTCGGAATTCATCTTTTTTGCCACAGTTTTTGGCCGCAGGAAAGCTAATTGTTTGAGGGTATTGAACAGAAATTCTGGAGGACAATGCTTCAGCGGGAGTTTGCTTCTTCATAAATGGATCACAAATTAGATGGATGGTGAGCAGAGCATGAGTTTTCCTCTATCCCCACTTAACTAGTTGATGTGAGTAATCTACTCATATTACTTTCTGCTCTTGCACTTGAAAATAATAATTTGTGCCATTTGTTGTGCATTGCAATGAACTTTCAATTATTTTGGGTAAAGTAGATTTGACACCCCTGAAATTCGTAGGAAAGACTTATGGATCCATTGGGTCTTTCATTTGGAAACCTTTGGAAACCCTAATTTTTCAATTTTTACTCAAAAGAGGGCCGATTTTTCAATTTTTACTCGAAAAACTATTCTTTTGCATACATGGAAGAGTGTTTTTGAATCTTATTATGCAATTTTGCTGGTTGGCGGCAAATGATTAGTGATGTTAAGTGTTTCCTGTTCTATTTAGGGGATGATGAATTTGAAGTGATCAGGCTGAAGTTTAAAATGTTCGGTCCAGCCATTGCGCCCGCAGAGATTGCCGCCATTCGCCGTCGAGGATCTCGTGCATTGCCGCCCGCCATTGCTGGCTCGAACGAGGTCTCGTCTTTCCTTCAGGAGAAAGAGTGCTTTCGTGGTTTAGATGAAGAGCACGATTCTGTGGCGTGGATAATGTGGAAACTGGCAAGAGGGGGGTTTAGGGTTCTGCTAAAATTTTAGTTTTCCTTTAAGCAGGGAAATAGCTTTTGTATATTTTATTTTATTTTATTCTAATTTTCTAAATCACTATTTTTTGCTGTGTAGGAGCTGAGGTACTGCTCGGTTGTCGACCTTAAATCTGAGCGGATTTTATATAACACAACGAAAACTCATCGAAGAAAAAATGAAGTTAAATTAATGTAGCCGTTGAGATGCGGCCGTTGATCTCCAGCCGATAGCAAGATGGAGCCTAATAATCAATCCTATTGAATAACAAAATAATCTGAAACTATAACTTTATTTTTTCGAATTGTCTTAATACACAGTAGATATTTATATGTTTTTTTTTTATAAATTCATAAATTAAACAGAATTTTACATTTCACTCCAGCTCCTCTACCAACGCGCCTGCACAGATAAAGCTATAGGTACAGCAGAGTAACAGAGATGTAGCCGTTGAGCAGTTTAGTACAGAGATGTAGCCGTTGGGAAATTTTTTGGTGCACACAGTGTATCGTTTTCCCGTGCCCAAATAAATAGGTTTTAACAGCTGGGTCCCACATCCAATTCCCCCCACCCAAAATTCAACTTTTCCATCTTCTCCTCCCCGTCGCTCAAAACGAACTCAACACCGCAGCTTTCCTCTAGGGTTTCAGCACGACGCCGGCAACTGGAGCTTTTCTCATCTCGCGGTTCAGCAGCTTTCCTCTAGGTTTTCGGCATTGCGCGGGTTTGCTTCCCCCCCCCCCCCCCCCCCTAACTGCTCGTCAAGCCTCTCGGCGATTTCCGGATCCACCATTGTCCTCATGTCTTTAACTCCCGAAATACTCTGCAGGTGTTTGCCCCAGTTGTGAGAAGATCTGAACATAATGCAGCAGGCATATGAGAAACCAGTCGTAGATAATTTTGGCAACGTGAGTCCTAAATTTTTCTCATGTTTTGAGTTTGAGGCCCTACTGTCATTTTAGAACTGGAATTGTTCAATTTACAATTGGAATTGTTCAATTTACAATTGGAATTTTTAATTTTACAACTGGAATTGTTTATTTTACAACTGGAATTGTTCAATTTACAACTGGAATTTTTTCTAATGACAGAAAGGAACAATGACATTCCCGATTGTTCAGAGTGCGGAGGAAGCATATGCTATGTACTGCGACTATGCTCATAAAACTGGATTTAGTGTGCGGAAGTAAAATGTTGTTTATTGGACACACAAGACAATTATTAAGGGCCGAGGGTTTTGTTGCGCCAAAGCTGGTGTAAAGCGTTCAAAACCGGCGCTTGACGAACAAAAAAAATATCGTAAATTGGATACTCGCACAAATTGTTTGGCCTGCATATACTTTAATGCCGACATAGAAGGAAAGAATTGGGAGGTTACGAAGTTCGTCGACGAACATAATCACCCACTCGCGTCAGAAAATGACAAACATCTTTTGAGGTCTCATCGTAGTATATCTAATGTGCAAGCTAGCCTTCTAAAGAATATGACAGCTGTGGGTATAAGAACAATCGATGCATATAATTTCCTTACAGATGAGGTGGGCGGTATTGAAAATGTGGGGTTTTGTAAGAGTGATGCTTATAATTTTGTCCAACGCGAAAGAAGAGCGCTAATAGGCAGTGGGGATGCCATCAGCTTGTCCAAAATATTGCAGGAACGTCAATCTGAAGACAATATGTTCTCTTTTGATATCCAAACTGATGAGATGAATAGATTGATTAGTTTTTTTTGGATTGACGGGCAGAGCAAAATTGATTATGATTGTTTCGGCGACGTTATCGTGTTCGATACAACATATCGATTAAACAAATACAATTTGGCATGTGCACCCTTTATTGTTGTTAACCATCATTGGCAGAATATTTTTGTAGGCGGAGCTTTCATAGCAACAGAGACAATTGAATCTTTCTGCTGGGTGTTCGAGACCTTTTTGAGGTTTGTTGGTGGAAAACAACCCACCACCATATTTACAGATCAAGACCAAGCAATGGTCGTTGCCATTGAGAGAACTTTTCCCGATAGTCGGCATCGATTGTGTCAATGGCACATCTCAAAGAAAGCTCCGTCAAAGGTACCTACTTTCAATAATGATAAAGGTATTCGATTTCTTTTCTACTATTGCATGAGTAAATGTGATTCTGAGATTGAATTTGAGAGGTGTTGGAGTGATATGATAATAAGAGGAAATTTGGACGATAATAGATGGTTGCGAGACTTATATAAGATTAGAATGAAGTGGTCGACCGCTTTCAATAAAGCAAGTTTAGATCTTGGCATTCTATCCACGCAAAGAAGTGAATCAGCTAATAATGTTTTGCATGGTTGTTCTAAAGCAACAAGTTCACTTGTTGAATGTTTTCTTAGGTTGGATAAGTTGACGTCGACTTGGCGTCGATCTTAACATGATGAAGATTTTCGGTGTAAACATGGTAGCATAACTCTAAAATTTCATACTTGCCCACTACTCAAACAAATTTCAAAAATCTACACTCGAAAGAGTTTTTCAAAATTTGAGCAAGCATATTTAGAAGGTGCTATTGGTATATGTATTGTAGAGGAATCAAGAGTAAGTGATAATCACATTTTGTATGCTACCCAACATTTCGACGGATCCGAGGGTGCTAAACAATGGTTCGTAACAGTTGATTCGACCAACTACGATGCTGATTGTTCATGCAGAGGTTTTCAAACTAAGGGAATACTATGCAAACACATATTAAGGGTGTATAATCATAAAATGTTAGGCAAATTCCTGCTAAATACATACTGAGTAGATTCACTCTAAAGGCCAAGAAGGGTATGTATCTTTTAAAAAAGGCAAGTTTGAATGACTTTGATTCCAATGTAGTCTTTAGAAATCATATGATGCGTCTTACCTATGACCTCACCCGCCGAGTAGAAGATTGCAATATTGCCAAAGAGTATGTACTAAGTGCCATGAATGAAATTGCTAAGAAGTCAGATGACATGGTAGATGAAGATGAGAAGATGAAAAAAGGTATAATTGATGAAACTAACAAGGGTGTGGTTCGGGATCCACCGGCAATGCGACGTAAGGGACTATCGAACAACCGACCTAAGAGTCATTGGGAGAAACCAATGAGGAGGAAAGGTAAAATTATTATGATTTTCTTTGAATTATATGATTTGTTTGTCTTATTATATATTAATTCTCTTTTTATTTTTTCAGATGGCAGAGGCAATTCAAAGGGAAAAGCTACTTTCGTGGAAAACGTCAAGACAGAATCCAAAGAGTACAACTTCGTAGACAATACATCATTTGGGTGTTTCGCGGCTCCTGTTGAAGCGACTCCATCATGCTCGGACTTAAACGATGAAGTTACTGCAGATCATGATATCGGTTTTCATTTTCCAGCAATTCCTGATGTTTTTAAATGGTGAATGTTGGATCAAAAATGGTGAATGTTAAATTGAGTCCACAACTGTTATTAAATTCTCAAAATTTCATTCAATTACATTCCAGTTGATGTTAGATTTCATTAAATTTCATTAAATGGTGAATGTTAAATTCTCAAAATGATTTTATAAGAGCAGGTTCGGTCTTGTGGGTAAATAAAGTAAAACAGAGCATTGTGCTTTGGCATCGAGTTATCAAAGGCATTCCTTGCACTGGATTTTATATTGTTTCAAACAATTGAGTATAATGACCATATGCGAAATACCACATCCAGCACAAAATAACCTCATGAAGAAATCAGCTGAGCTTGCTGCTGTTTATACATTCCAGAAATGGTATCCAGTTTTTACAAAACAGAACCCAAGTTGCTACATTCAATAGCAGCTGCAGTTAAACAGATAAACCCAAGCTGCAGTTAAACAGATAAACAAACATTCTCCAGATAAACATTCCAGATAAATTAATTTCAGTCAAACCCAGTTTTTACAAAACAGCCAACCCATGTTCTTTAAGCAGAGAGTTATGGAAGGTTTGGAATAATTCAACTACTATTTCAGCCCTGAACCGGTGCATGTATTTTGGCCAACTCTTGTTACTCTCCCAATCAACCTGCTCCTTCACCAAGCTTGCCTGCATGAACTTCATAACAAAAATTCCACAATCATTTTCATTATCCTGAGCCGGGATGCCTTCAACAATTTGTATTGGCCAGTACGAGATATCTCCGAGAAGTACCTCGGGTCTATCCTCATGAAGAAATTTAATCTGCATATAATTACAGAAGTGAGTTAATATAAGTAAATATAATCAAGAACATAGTTATAGAGTAACATACATGCTCCCGAATACAAGATCTGTGCATGGCACTTGGCAATGAGTCATAGAAATCCCATCGCCGCTCTTTCAAATTGCCTACCAACAATACCCAATGACTGCCAACATGGCAAGACATCAGGATAACATCGGCGGCGGAAATTGATTGAGGAGTTATGTGTTCAACAAGTCGTAGACTTGTCTTACCACGTCTTTTATAGTACTGCATGTTAAACATCAATTAGAATAGATGATCAATACATTTGAAGCATCTATGTATTTTACAAAAAGAATTTTCATTACCGCGTGGTTAGAAGATACAAACAAAAAATTAATCATTTCTTTTACACCGGCGGCTTTGTGGTTGTTGAGAACATATGCATACGCATCTAAATGTGCATCGCACACCCACCCGTCCCCTAAGATATCATTAATACTCGATCGAGGAATATAAATATTTCCACTTTCGATAACAATAAAGTCGCTGCAAAAAAATACAAGTTGTAAATATTAACAATACATAAAGTATATTAAAATAACAAAATAACATACCCATCGGGGTATCGGGCCAAGACGAAATCAATCATGCATCTGTCTATGGGAGCAAGATCATCCCTCCCGGGGTACTGATATTGGTCAACCCTTTGGGCATCTGTCTTCTCCCTCTTCGTCTTTATTGCCTTAATGGGGGTGAATTGTTTGGTTTTCTTCGGAGAAGTAAAAGGAATTATTGCTACCGATGTACAACCCCCATATCCATCGAGTGAGACCCAGCGTGGAGGGTCGCCGATGTACAACCCAGATATTCGCCGAGCACTCCCAAGGATCCGGGCGGAGAGGGGGAGGGGGGTCTCGCCCCTCCCTCTCTCGCCCAGCAGGATCCGGGCGGAGAGGGGGGGAGGGGGGAGGGGGGTCTCGCCCCTCCCTCTCTCGCCCAGCAGGTAGTGGCGGAGAGGGGGGAGGGGGGTCTCGCCCCTCCCTCTCTCGCCCAGCAGGTAGGGGCGGAGAGGGGGGAGGGGGGTCTCGCCCCTCCCTCTCTCGCCCAGCAGGATCCGGGCGGAGAGGGGGGAGGGGGGTCTCGCCCCTCCCTCTCTCGCCCAGCAGGTAGGGGCGGAGAGGGGGGAGGGGGGTCTCGCCCCTCCCTCTCTCGCCCAGCAAGATCCGGGCAGAGAAGGGGGAGGGGTTCTCGCCCCTCCCTCTCTCGCCCAGTAGGTAGGGGCGGAGAGGGGGGAGGGGGGTCTCGCCCCTCCCTCTCTCGCCCAGCAGGTAGGGGCGGAGAGGGGGGAGGGGGGTCTCGCCCCTCCCTCTCTCGCCCAGGGGAGGCCCCCCTCGTCCAGTTTACTGTTCGCAGTCCATTTTGGCTATCCGCAGTCCAGTGGTCTGCATTTAGCGTTTTAGAACAGCGGGATTCGGCTATCCGCAGCCCAATTCAGGGGTATTTTGGTAATCTGGCAGACCAGTTTTTGGCTGTTCGCAGCCCAACTTCGAGAATCCTATAAATAGGACCAAGGGGGTGGGAGGAGGCTCTCATTCCAAGGCTAGATCTTTCCTCTCTCTCCTCTCTCTCTCTCTCCCCAACAAGTCTCTTTATAGGGAGTGAGGAGAGGCTCCAGTGGTGCCCAAGCTTAGTAGTGGCTTGGGAGGGGAAGTTCCAAAGGGACTTCCGGGTATGTGGCGGGACCTCCCCACTAAGCCCTTGGTCCGTTTCCAAGTCCAAGTGTTCTTGTCTAGAGAGTTGGCTCGAGGGAAGTAGGTGTGAGACCACCCATTTTCTGGGACCCCGAACTCCACGGAGACCGAGTTGTCAGTTTCAACATTTTTGGTGCGGTGAGCGTGGAGAGTGGTCAGCACAGAAGTTCTTGAACCAAATCTCATGGCAGGAGACCTCGGAGGAGGAGACGATGAGGGGTCTCACATCCCAAGTGAGGTGGTAGGAAGGGGAGAGTTCATGACGGCCATCAAGGGAATCATGGAGCTGCTCCAAGGCATCACCAGGGGAGGTGATTGCTCGTCTCCCTCCCCCCAGACACCGCCTTCTGGGTCGCAAGGAGTGCTCGCCTAGGGGGGGTCAGGAGAGGTTGCCCCAGGGGGTCGGCCAAGCAAGGAACCAGTGACTGAGAGTGGCGAGCGGGACCTCGCCGGGCGAGTGCTTTTTCCTAGCCCGGTGAGTGGGGTCTCGCTCGGAGCAGGAGTCGCGCAAGTGGAGCTCGCGAAGCCGGCGAGTGGGGGTCACCCTTTAGCGAACTGATCATCTCGGCTCCCATCCCGGAAGGCTTCAAGGAGCCCAACATGACTTTCTATACCGGGAAGGATGATCCCGTCAAGCACCTGCAGTGGTTCGAAGATACTGTCTCCATCAGGCCCATGACGGACGCGTTCAAGTGTCGTCTCTTCGCCACCACCCTGAAGGACAAAGCTAGGGACTGGTTCCACCAGCTCCCGGTTGGCTCCATCTACAGCTTCGAGGACTTGGGCCGAAGCTTCCAGCTACGCTTCTCCACATCCAAGAAGAGGAAGAAGAATGTTGAGTCCATTTTCCTGGTCAAGCAGAGGCACGAGGAGACGTTGGCCCGGTACATGGACAGATTCCAGGAGGAGATCCTGAACATCCAGGAGGTGCCAGGGTATGCCCTCCAGATGGCTTTCACCGTAGGACTACGGGAGAGCCTTTTCAAAATGCGCCTAACTAGGAAGCCTCCCTTGTACTTTGAGGAGCTGATGGAAAAAGCTGCAAAGGAGGTAGCCACCGAGGCGGCAAACCCGGGGCTGCCAAAGAAGTTGGCAAAGTTGGTAGAGGCCGAGCCAAGAGAGCAAGGTGGCCTCAGGCAGCAGGAAGGAAGGAGGAGGGAAGAGCAGAGGGGTCAAGGGTACCAGGGACCCCAGGGGGGTCAGGAGAAAGGGTGGGGTCTCGCCCAAGGAGGGGGAAACTTCTACGGAGGCCAAGGGAGGCCCAACCCTCCTCTTTGGAGACAGGCTCCTAGGCAGCTCCTACCCCCACCAGCTCAAGCTATGGCGATTCGAAGAGGAAGAGGAGTTGAAGCAAGAGACATCCCAGCCCGTAGGAGAAGGGGGGAAGGGCGGTGCCATACTGCGACTACCACCAAGCAGAGGGGCATGCAACAACTACCTGCCCAGAGTTCTTGGAAGTGAGAGAAGTGAGAGGTCAGACACAACAGCAGCCGCCGGTGCGGATTGAAGAAGTTCCACCTGGAGCAGTGGTGGACGATGACATCTGCGAGGACCGAACTGACGTAGGATCCAAAGGACGGGTCGCTGTAATCCACGGGGGGGTAGGGGTCGAGGCCACTCGTAAGGCAAGCCTCCACTCTGTATTTCGACGCAGCGTCGCTTCGACGTCGCAGGACCCACCTCCCGAGGAGAAAATCACTTTCTCAAGCAAGGACATGCCAGATCACGAGGATCCATTCTGTGATGCGCTAGTCATTCAGACAGCCATCGAAGGTTACACTATCTCTCGGATCCTCATTGACAACGGGAGCTCTGTCAACGTCATTTTCAAGAATGCATTTGATGAGTTGAAGGTGGAGGCAAGGAGGGTGCTGGCCTCAGATGGGCCCTTGTTTGGATTCTCCGGAGAAAGGAAAGAGGTAGAGGGTGGAGTTGGACTCCAAGTGACGATGGGGGGAGGTTCAAGGAACTGTCGGTTCGTCATAGTTGACGCTCCTAGCAGTTATAATGCCATCTTCGGAAGACCCCTCATCAGCGCCTTCCAATGCATGCCATCATCCTTCCACCAGTGCCTCAAGTTCAACACTGGAGGAATCCAAGTCAGGATCCGTGGAGACCCCAGGATGGCGAGGCACTGCTACGTCACAGCCGTCAACAGCATCTCTTGGCAAGAAGGGGCGGAGGAGATGGAGAAGATCATAGAGAGCATGAGCCAGATGGGAGTGGCAGGAGAAGCAGAGGAATGATCATCTCGCGCAAGCAGCCTGAGAGGCGAGTGCCATGGGGGGGTATGTTGTGTTTATTTTTTGTTTTTTGTTGTTTTCCTTTGTAGCAAGTTCTACCCCTCGCTGGTTGGGCCAGGAGGTTTTGACAAGGGAAATCCCCCCATTAGATGGATGAAGTTTTGCTTATATGATTAGTAAGTTGCCATCAAGATGTCCTCCTCACTCCAGGCTCTCACTAGCTGGGTGGGTCGAATGATCCTCGGAAGGAAGTGCTTGCCATCGAGATGTCCTCCTCACTCCAGGCTCTCACTAGCTGGGTGGGTCGAATGATCCTCGGATGGGTAAGTTCAACGTCGAGATGTCCTCCTCACTCCAGGCTCTCACTAGCTAGGTGGGTCGAATGATCCTCGGAAGGAAGAGCTTGCCATCGAGATGTCCTCCTCACTCCAGGCTCTCACTAGCTGGGTGGGTCGAATGATCCTCGGATGGGTAAGTTCAACGCCGAGATGTCCTCCTCACTCCAGGCTCTCACTAGCTGGGTGGGTCGAATGATCCTCGGAAGGAAGAGCTTGCCATCGAGATGTCCTCCTCACTCCAGGCTCTCACTAGCTGGGTGGGTCGAATGATCCTCGGATGGGTAAGTTCAACGCCGAGATGTCCTCCTCACTCCAGGCTCTCACTAGCTGGGTGGGTCGAATGATCCTCGGAAGGAAGAGCTGGCCATCGAGATATCCTCCTCACTGCAGGCTCTCACTAGCTGGGTGGGTCGAATGATCCTCGGATGGGTAAGTTCAACGCCGAGATGTCCTCCTCACTCCAGGCTCTCACTAGCTGGGTGGGTCGAATGATCCTCGGATGGGTAAAGTTCAACGCCGAGATGTCCTCCTCACTCCAGGCTCTCACTAGCTGGGTGGGTCGAATGATCCTCGGAAGGAAGAGCTTGCCATCGAGATGTCCTCCTCACTCCAGGCTCTCACTAGCTGGGTGGGTCGAATGATCCTCGGATGGGTAAGTTCAACGCCAAGATGACCTCCTCACTCCAAGCTCTCACTAGCTGGGTGGGTCGAATGATCTTCGGATGGGTAAGTTCAACGTCGAGATGTCCTCCTCACTCCAGGCTCTCACTAGCTGGGTGGGTCGAATGATCCTCGGAAGGAAGAACTTGCCATCGAGATGTCCTCCTCACTCCAGGCCCAAGATATTTTTAGCCCCAATATTTCCAAAGGGCGCGACCCCGGGAGGAGGAGGGGTGAGCATTTGGAGGGAGTCGAGTCTGAGGGGCGCATCCCAGGACTGTTCCCTTGTGAGGGCGAGCCGGGGAGGGCCGGGAGGCCTCCGGCTCGCCCAGAGCCTTGTGAGGGCGAGCCGGGGAGGGCTGGGAGGCCTCTGGCTCGCCCAGAGCCTTGTGGGGGCGAGCTGGGAGGGCCGGGAGGCCTCCGGCTCGCCCAGAGCCTTGTGGGGGCGAGCTGGGAGGGCCAGGAGGCCTCCGTCTCGCCCAGAGCCTTGTGGGGGCGAGCTGGGAGGGCCTGGAGGCCTCCGGCTCGCCCAGAGCCTTGAGGGGGCGAGCTGGGAGGGCCGGGAGGCCTCCGGCTCGCCCAGAGCCTTGTGGGGGCGAGCTGGGAGGGCCGGGAGGCCTCCGGCTCGCCCAGAGCCTTGTGGGGGCGAGCTGGGAGGGCTGGGAGGGCCGGGAGGCCTCCGGCTCGCCCAGAACCTTGTGGGGGCGAGCTGGGAGGGCCGGGAGGCCTCCGGCTCGCCCAGAGCCCTGTGGGGGCGAGCCGGGAGGGCCGAGAGGCCTCCGGCTCGCCCAGAGCCTTGTGGGGGCAATCCGGGGAGGTCGGGAGGCCTCTGGCTCGCCCAGAGCCTAGTGGGGGCAAGCCGGGGAGGCCGGGGAGGCCTATGGCTCGCCCAGCAGCAGGGGATGAGCTCCACTCGCCCCTGCTCCCTAGTCCTGCAGCCAGGAGGGGTGTCTAAATGCACCCAGGCGAGACCTCACCAGGAGGGGTGTCTAAATGCACCCCAGCGAGACCTCACCAGGAGGGGTGTCTAAATGCACCCCAGCGAGACCTCACTAGGAGGGGTGTCTAAATGCACCCCAGCGAGACCTCACCGGGAGGGATGTCTAAACGCACCCCAACGCGGGGGCGAGACGGGCAGGCCGGGAGGCCTCCGGCTCGCCCAGCTCCAAGCCGGGTAGGCGGTCTACGTTTAGCGCCCAAGAGTAGCGGGATTTGGCTATCTGCAGCCTACTTCAAGGGTATTTTGGTAATCTGGCAGACCAGTTTTCGGCTATTTGCAGCCCAACTTCAGAAATCCTATAAATAGGACCAAGGGGGCACCATTTGGAGGGATCTCATTTTAGGCTAGCTCTCTCTCCCTCCCCAAGTCTCTCTAGGGGGTGAGGAGAGCCTCCAGTGGTGCCCAAGCTTAGTAGTGGCTTGGGAGGGGAAGTTCCTAGGGAACTTCCGGGTATGTGGCGGGACCTCCCCACTAAGCCCTTGGTCCAGTTCCTAGTTCCAACACCTTCAACCTAGAGCTCTCCCTTGGGAGGAGTAAGGATTGGTCGCCCCTCGGCTAGCTGAGGGCCCCGAACTCCACTGAGACTAAGTCTTGTTCGCAAGTCTCGGTTTCAACACATGGTGCGGTGAGCGTGGAGTGTGACCGATTCAAGAAACTCTCAAGATGAGCTCTATGGCTGGAGGTGGAGGATCGGACCCAGGTCGCTCGCAACCCCCGGTGGATGGAGCGACGTTGGAGATGTTTGAAAATTTCAGGCAAGAGATCCTGCAGACCTTGCAGCTAACTTTCGCCACGATAGGCGAAGGCATGAGAGGAGGTGGTCCGGAGGTCTCGCCCCAGCAACTAGGTGAGAGCCCTCCAGGCCAGCAGCCCAGGAAGGAGGTACCAGTGGGGGGAGTGGGGAGGCATTCGGCCCCCACTTGCTCAGTTCCCTAGGAGGGGCGAGTGGGGAGGTCCCAGACCCCCACTCATCCAGACCCAAGGGGGCGAGTGGGGATGTCCCAGACCCCCACTCGCCCAGCCCCAAGGGGGCGAGTGGGGAGGTCCCACACCCCCACTCGCCCAGCCCCAAGAGGGCGAGTGGGGAGGTGTCAAACCCTATCTCGCCCAGCCCCAAAGGGGGGCGAGCATAGGAAGTCCTTTGTGTGAGTTGATCCTCTCGGCCCCGGTTCCAGAGGGGTTCGGAAGGTTGGAGATGTCTCACTACTCCGGTACGGATGACCCCGTCCTGCACCTGCAGCGGATTGAGGACATGGTCTCCATTAGGTCCATAACGGACGCTTTCAAGTGTCGACTCTTCGTGACAACTCTGAAAGAGAAGGCTAGAGATTGGTTCCACCAGCTCCCTGCGGGATCCATCTATGCCTTCGAAGACTTACGCCGAGTTTTCCTGCTACGCTTCTCGACGTCAAGGAAGAGGAAGAAAGATGCCGAAGCACTTTTCAAGATCAAGCAAGAGCCAGAGGAGTCGCTGGCTCACTATCTGGAACGGTTCAGGGAGGAGGTTCTCCTCGTCCATGAAGTGTCCGGGTACACCCTCAAGCTTGCCTTCACGTTGGGGCTACGGGAGGGTTTCTTCAAGATGGACCTCAAGAGAAGAGCTTGTTGGGGAAATGATTTCTCTTAACCCCTAGAAATAAGTTGAATATGAATTCTAAGAAAGAAAAACCAGGTTAAGTAAATATGCGTCGAATAGTATTCGACGCAACGTCGAAATATAGTCGACGTTTCCTTCAGATTGAGTCGAAGTAACTCTAGGAAGATTTCGACGTATGTGTTGTCGACGCTACTCTGATTTCTAGTCGACGCATCTAATGAAGTCGACGCATCTTTGTCGACGTACCTTCCATATTCTCCTTTCAACGTTCAGCCAAGAAGAACTCGACGTTTACGTCGAATGGTAATCGACGCACGTCGATTTATATGACAGATTTAAATATGCGCCAGATCTCTTTCCTTCTTTCAGTAGATCTGATTTGTATGGAATAAATGTCAATATTTTATAGCCGTTCTGAATCATTTTTTCCTTATGTATGATTCTTGGCTAATTTGATTAAACTTATTTGGACATTATCTGAAATCAGAATTGGTTCTTTCCTTCTACAGAAATAAATATTATGGAAACATTTTCATCTTTCTATTTCTCTGACTGCTAATTGATTATCCTCCTATAGTATTATTTTGAATTAACAGAGCTATAAATAAAGCGGAGGTCGGCAGAAAAAAAAAAGGTGCACAAGTGATTCACCATTTTACATTTGAAAAAGAAGAAGAGCTCCCAAGTATAGAGAGAAAATTAAAAAATTGTTCTGCAGCAATATTCAAGCACTTCTTCTTCTCCTGCTTCTGAAGTCATTCTGCTGCAAGTTCTGATAGCTCTCACAAAGAGAGAAAAGCTACAAATCTTCTTCTCTCTATAGAAGAAAGATTTAATTCACTTCTTGTGCTTCCAATCTTCTTGCTAGGAAGAAGATTCATTATTGTTCTTATTTCTTTCTTCTTTCTTATTCTTACTTAAATATTGTAAAAGAGTTTTTAGAATCTCTCTTCAAAAAATTCAGTGTACTGGTTCTAAGAGTCTCCTTGTCAAAAGACTCAGGGTGGTTCTAAGAGTCTCCTTGTCAAAAGACTCAGGATGGTTCTAAGAGTCTCCTTATCAAAAGACTCAGTGCAAGATAGTGAATTCCTACCAAGGGGGTAGAAGAGTGGACTACCCAAAGTTTTGGGAACCACTATATTTTCTTGTGTTGTGCTGTGATTTCTTTTCTTGCATTTACTTTCTTTATTTGTTTAATTCTTGTTGGTGTGTGGGAAGCTCTAATCTGTGATCATACACATATATATATATATTAACTTTGCACACAATATTTTTAATCTCTATTCACCCCCCCCCCCCCTTTAGAGAATTCTATTGAGGTTAACTGTGCACTTTCAATTGGTATCAGAGGGAGGTTGATCTAAAAAGGATAACTCCTTGATCAAAAATATCCTACCTCTTACATATATATTTGTTTTAACTACAAAATTATTTTCATGGCACAAATCAAAGATTATGCTTCCACCAGACCTTCAATGTGCAATCTTGAAAAGTTTGCAGTTTGAAAAACAAGAATCAGAATTTATATGAATTTCATTGATGCTGACTTGTTTAATATTACTGTGACAGGTCCCCCAAAGCCTTATAGAAAGGATGCAAGTGGCAATGTCACACAAACACTTGTTCCAAGATCTGAGTGGACAGAAGATGAGAAGAAGGCAAGAACATATGATCTAAATGCCATAAACATACTTGTCTCAACTCTCTCAGATGACATCTTTCAAAGGGTTGTTGACTGTGAATCATCCAAAGAAATTTGGGATGCTCTTACAAAGATGGTGGAAGGAAGTGCTGATGAAAAGAAAGATAAGAAGGCCCTATTGATCTCTCAATATGAGAACTTCCAAAAGAAGGATGAAGAAAGCATCTCTGAAATGTATGACAGATTCAGTCTGATCATCAGTCAACTAAGAGACTTAGATAGAGAAATCTCTCTCATAGAGATCAATGACAAATTGCTGATGAGTCTCCCAAGCTCATGGGACTCAAGGATATGGGCAATAAGAGACACAAGAGGTCAAAGGGAAATTTCAACAGATGCTCTCTTAGGAAAACTCAGATCCTATGAGCAACTGCTGAAAACCAGAGAAGAAAAGAAGAGAAGAGAAAATATCCCAACCTCTTCAAGAGACATGAATATTGCATTAAAAGCAACAGAGGAAGGAGACTCTATCACTGAAGAAGAACTATTCAGTTTCCTGGCCAGAAGACTTAAGAAATGGGTCAAGACAGATGGATCAAAAAGGAGGGAGTCAAAACCAAGGTATGACAAAACCCCCACTAAAGAAATTATTTGTTATTCTTGCAGGAAGCCTGGACATATTGCCCCAGAATGTCCAGAGAATGCTGAAACAAAGAAAGATCTGAAAAGGAAAGATCTCAAGAAAAATGGGAAGAAGAAAGAAAGAGGCTTTATTGCAGAAGCCTGGAGTGAAACAGACTCTGAGGAAAGTTCATCCTCTAAGAGTGACAATGAAGAATCTAGGCAAGAAGACCTATGCTTGATGGCTGTTGAAGGCCCCAAGAATGATGATGGTGCTAAATCTTGGAGTGAGACAGGATCAGAAGAAAGCATATCTTCTGAAGAGGAAAAAGAAAACAGCTTTATTCTCATAGAGCAATCTGAGGATAAGGATGAGGTAAGTATCCTTGATGAAATATATTTTCAAAGTGTTAATTTCAGAAATGATTTTATGAGAATGTATCTAGATCAATTAAAAGCAAAACAAGAAATCAAGGATTTAAAAGAACAAATTAACATGGTTAAGAACCAAAGAAATAAAGAGGAAATATGCTCAAAAGATTATGCATAAAAAGCTAACATAAGAGAAAAAGAAATAGAAAGGGCTAGAATAGAAAATCAGTTCCTTAAGAATAAGGTATCCCAAGCAAAAGCTTTTGAGGAGTCAATAAAAATGAGAAGCCAAACTCTTAAGGAAATCACTGAAAAACAAACAATAAGACACAAACATCTTGGGCTAGGGGCTGATCACTCAATCAGCCTAATTCCATCCAACAAACCTGCTTGGATGAGCCCTGTAAAATTCATTAAACCTGTCAAATTGACAAACCAAGAAAAAGACCCAAAAGATAAGGAAGAAAAATCCTTCAAAGAAATAAAGGGATTTGATGAGACATCATATTATTCAGCTGATAACTCAGAAACTTCATCTGAAGTGACAACTAATCCAAGAGAAACAACACATAAATGAGTAAAAACAGAAAAAGGTAAAATAGAAATTTATGAAGATACAGTTGCGTCGAATGGATATCGACGCACAAAAGTTCAGAGCAACTTAAATACCTTTCCTTCAAAAACCTTTCACCCTAACCCCCATTCAGGACCCATTCATCCTGATCATGATTTCTATCCTAATCAACATCTCTATTCTAATCAAAATTTCTACCAAAAACTTAGTAAACAAAATTCTCATCCTAATCAAAATTTTCTTCATAACCATAGTTTCTATCCAAAACAAAACTTCCATCCTAAACAAAGATTCTATCAAAGTCAAGATTCCTATTCTAATCAATACCACCATCCCTGTCTAAACTCAAACTTTCATAATCTCAAGATACTCAAGTGTTACATATGCAACAAAAATGGTCACCTTGCCAAACAATGTTGGCATAATCAATCAAATTATTTGTAAAAGAAAATTAGTCCAAGGCTGACTTAGAAAACTTTAGGACTAGGAAAAGACAACAAGAAATAAGAACATAGAGTTCTGAAAAATCAAAAGTCACGTCGACTTCTAATCGACGCACCGTCGATGACTCAGATCAATAGGTGTAATCGACGCATGCGTCGACTATTATCGACGCATACGTCGATAAGAAACCCCTTCATCTCAAAGTAGACTATATCGACGCTCACGTCGAATACCACTCGACGTAACGTCGACTTCATGAAAATAAGCGGCAATAAAAATATTTTCGGTCTCATCCACTGGAGTACCGAATAAGCCTCGAATTGAGTCCAGTTTCGACGCTTCACCTGACTTAAAAAGACTCTTCAGTTAGAAACCTTCACGACTCTGCCTCTCTCATCCTTCGTGCTCCTCAGACCAGCTAATTTCTTCCTCTCTCCTTCACTAACCTAAAATGGCTCCCAAGACCAACTCAGGCTTCGACATTGACCTTGAGTCCTTCCAAGCTGCTCCAGAAAACTACAAGAGCATCATTGCTCTCTTTACTGAAGCTGGCCTGAACAAACTTATCTCCACAAGAAGTAAGCTCCTGGAAACAGAACTCACAGAGCTGATAACTAATGTTCAAATATCTGAACAAGGAGAAATTCAAGGAACAATCTATGAGACACCTGTCTCAATCTCAGCAGAACATATTATGGCCACCTTTGATCTTCCATCAGGTATATCCTAATATTATCCTTGTTTAAATGAAATAGGGAAAGAAAATGAGTTTCAAAAGAATGACTAAATAAGTCTTAATTATTCCCCTACTAGGTGATGAATCCATTGACCTCACACCTGATGAAATCAAGCATGTGCTCACCACCATGAAATTCTCAAAAGACAGACCAATCCACCTGAAGAAAACAGATTTCTCTGAAGAATATAGATTGTTAGCAGACATAGTAGGGAAAATACTACTATGCAAGACTTCAGCCCATGATGCAGTGCCCAAACAACAACTGAACATCATGGGGGCCCTTGTATTGAAGAAAAAGGTGGACTGGACCAGCTGCCTTCTCAGGATGATAGCCTCCAAATACTCTCACAAGGAGAATGCTTATATGAGAGTTATGAGTCAGGTTCTCTTCCATTCCTTCCATGACCTATGCAGGTCAAAAGGAATCCCTATCCCTCCTGAAAAGAGGATGTCCATTGCCCTCTTCTCCAAATGGACCAGGCACATCCCCAAGCCTGGTTCCATCCCTGAAAGAACTCCCTCTCCTCCCAACTCTCCTGCTCATCCTTATCCTCCTCCTTCTCCTCAAAGAGACAATTCTTCTCTACCACCATCATCCACTCAAATAGTCTCTACCACCCTCACAACTCCTACTCTACCTACCTCTTCTCAAACACCTGTTTCTCCTTCTCTTCTTCCTCCCATTTTCCCATCTTCTCTACCTCCATTATCACCCATACCTCATGTATCAACTCACTTTTATCCTCCTCTATCACCTCTTCCTCCATCATCACATCCTCACCTTTCACACCATGAATCATCTGCATCCACTGAGGCTCTCATCACTCAGTGCATCATATCAGCAGCTGAAAAATTCCAAGTGATGCTGGATGAGCATTGCTCCCAAATTCATTCCTCCATCCTTCACATGCACACCCAAATAGATGGGGTCAGTGCTTCTGTGCAAGACCTAAAGACCTCTCTCTCTTCCTCTAGAGTGACAAGGTCTTTCTTAACCTCCCTGGCCAAGAAGGTCAAGAAGGGGGAGAATCTAGATGAAGAGCAGCTCTCCAATCCTAAATCTCTCTCTCACAAGTCCCCTCCTCCAAAATTTGACAAAATCCTTGGGAATGAGACAGTACCTGAGCTACATAATGATGAACAAACAATAGAGGTACTCAACATAGCAAGAGATGCTGCAAATCAAATGACACTACTACAAGGGGAGGGAAGCAGAGCAGAAAATGAGGCTGCAAAGGAAGATGGTGAGAAAGATAAAGACACTGAACCTCAGGGGGAGCTGGAAGCTGTGTTAGCTGAAGTAGGAGCTAAGGATACTATTATGAATGAAGATGAAAATGAAAGAGGGCAACCAGATGCTATGTTAACTGAAGCTGAGACTTAGGGGGAGCAAATGGCTGAGACCCAGGGGGAGCTGAGGGAATCACCTGCTACTGGAAACGAGCAATCCATAATAGTATTCAAGAGAAAAAGAAAGACTCCTCCTACCCCTCCTGAATAATATTTGAAAACAAATGCTTTACTTTGTGATTGGTCTGAACATGAAGTTTGCTTACATGATTTCTTCTGATTGTGTGAAATCTTCAGTATCTTTACAAATGCTTTGCTATGATAATACAATTTCTCTCTAAGTAGGGTTAAGACAAATAGGGGGAGATTGTTGGGGAAATGATTTCTCTTAACCCCTAGAAATAAGTTGAATATGAATTCTAAGAAAGAAAAATAAGGTTAAGTAAATATGCGTCGAATAGTATTCGACGCAACGTCGAAATATAGTCGACGTTTCCTTCAGATTGAGTCGAAGTAACTCTAGGAAGATTTCGACGTATGTGTTGTCGACGCTACTTTGATTTCTAGTCGACGCATCTAATGAAGTCGACGCATCTTTGTCGACGTACCTTCCATATTTTCCTTTCAACGTTCAGCCAAGAAGAACTCAACGTTTACGTCGAATGGTAATCGACGCACGTCGATTTATATGACAGATTTAAATATGCGCCAGATCTCTTTCCTTCTTTCAGTAGATCTGATTTGTATGAAATAAATGTCAATATTTTATAGCCGTTCTGAATCATTCTTTCCTTATGTCTGATTCTTGGCTAATTTGATTAAACTTATTTGGACATTATCTGAAATCAGAATTGGTTCTTTCCTTCTACAGAAATAAATATTATGGAAACATTTTCATCTTTCTATTTCTCTGACTGCTAATTGATTATCCTCCTATAGTATTATTTTGAATTAACAGAGCTATAAATAAAGCGGAGGTCGGCAGAAAAAAAAATTGCACAAGTGATTCACCATTTTACATTTGAAAAAGAGGAAGAGCTCCCAAGTATAGAGAGAAAATTGAAAAATTGTTCTGCAGCAATATTCAAGCACTTCTTCTTCTCCTGCTTCTGAAGTCATTCTGCAGCAAGTTCTGATAGCTCTCACAAAGAGAGAAAAGCTACAAATCTTCTTCTCTCTATAGAAGAAAGATTTAATTCACTTCTTGTGCTTCCAATCTTCTTGCTAGGAAGAAGATTCATTATTGTTCTTATTTCTTTCTTCTTTCTTATTCTTACTTAAATATTGTAAAAGAGTTTTTAGAATCTCTCTTCAAAAAATTCAGTGTACTGGTTCTAAGAGTCTCCTTGTCAAAAGACTCAGGGTGGTTCTAAGAGTCTCCTTGTCAAAAGACTCATGATGGTTCTAAGAGTCTCCTTATCAAAAGACTCAGTGCAAGATAGTGAATTCCTACCAAGGGGGTAGAAGAGTGGACTACCCAAAGTTTGGGGAACCACTATATTTTCTTGTGTTGTGTTATGATTTCTTTTCTTGCATTTGCTTTCTTTATTTGTTTAATTCTTGTTGGTGTATGGGAAGCTCTAATCTGTGATCATACACATATATATATATATATATATATTAACTTTGCACAAAATATTTTTAATCTCTATTCACCCCCCCCCCCCTCTAGAGAATTCTATTGAGGTTAACTGTGCACTTTCAGAGCTCTTTTGTCCTTTGAAGAGTTGATGGAAAGGGTGGAAGAAGAAGTTGAGAGTGAGGAGGCCAACCCGGAGTTCACAAGAAGGCTGGCTAAGCTGAGTGAGCCAGAGGCAAGGCAGCAGGGGGGAAGAGTAGGGGCTCCCAAGAGAAAGTTCGACCAAGAGGAAGGCAACTTCCAGGAAGAGGGGGTTGACCCCCCTAGGTGGGGGCAGAGGCTGAGGGCATCCCCTCCACCGCCTCAACAGGCCATGACGATTGGCTAGGAAAAAAGGAGGAGAGTCAGAAAAGCAGGAAGAAGAGGAAGAGGGGGTAGGGTGGAGTTACCCTATTGTGACCTCCACGATGAGGAAGGTCACGCGACGATCAACTGCCCTGAGTTCTTGGAATTGAAGGAAGCGAGGGGTTTGGTGCGACAACAACAACAACCAATTGGGAACGAGGGAGACCACCCTCGGCAGTAGGAGACCAAGTTTGTCTAAGTACTCAGTTTCTTCTCTCCACCCTTAAGTTCATGTAGCGTGGTTGTTTACTTAGTTTTTTCTTGCATGTAATGTGATGATTAATGTAGTGAAAGTTTTCAAATACTTAGCCCCGACGCTGGCCCGCTGACCAGGCTCCCATCAAACTGGCAGGTCCGAGGATCGCTCAGAGGCAAGAGAGTCTCAAGGTACTTAGCCCCGACGCTGGCCCGCTGACCAGGCTTCCATCAAGCTGGCAGGTCCGAGGATCGCTCGGTGGCAGGAAAGTCCCAAGTACTTAGTCCCGACGCTGGCCCGCTGACCAGCCTCCCATCAAGCTGGCAGGTCCGAGGATCGCTCGGTGGCAGGAAAGTCCCAAGTACTTAGTCCCGATGCTGGCCCGCTGACCAGGCTCCCATCAAGCTGGCAGGTCTGAGTGTTGAACCGACTACTCGGTCTCCGTGGAGTTCGGGGTCCCAAAAAAGGGGTGGTCTCACACCTACTTCTCTCGAGCCAACTCTCTAGGCAAGAGCACTTGGACTTGGAAACGGACCCTAGGCTACAGCGAGGAGGTCCCACCTCACACCCGGAAGACCTGAGAGATCTTCCCCTCCCTAGCCAATGCTGAACCAGAAGCACCAAAGGAGAGCTCTAAGGGGAGAAGAAGATCTGAAATTTGGAAATCTAGAACCCCTCCCCTTTGGTGCCCCTTAGGGTCTATTTATAGGTTTTCCAAGTTGGGCTGCAAATACCCAAAAACTGATCTGCCAGATTACCAAAATACCCTCGGTTCTGGGCTGCGAATAACCAAAACTGGACTGCAAATAGCCAAATCCCGCTGTTCTGAGATACTAAACGCAGATAAACTCCCCCCCCCCTTCCTGAACTGGACGAGAGAGGTTACCTCGCGGAGCTCGGCGAGCCTCCTTGCTGGGGTGGGGCGAGACCAAGGATCTTCCCCCTTACCAGGGTAGAGGGCGAGAGAGGGGGTCGCCCCCACTCCTCCACTCTCGCCCCTACCTGGGCGCGGGCGAGAGGGGGGCACCCGCCCCTCCCCTCTCGCCCCTAGCTGGGCGCGGGCGAGAGGGGGGGCACCCGCCCCTCCCCTCTTGCCCCTACCTGGGCGCGGGCGAGAGGGGGGGCACCCGCCCCTCCCCTCTCGCCCCTAGCTGGGCGCGGGGGAGAGGGGGGCACCCGCCCCTCCCCTCTCGCCCCTACCTGGGCGCGGGCGAGAGGGGGGGCACCCGCCCCTCCCCTCTCGCCCCTAGCTGGGCGCGGGCGAGAGGGGGGGCACCCGCCCCTCCCCTCTCGCCCCTACCTGGGCGCGGGCGAGAGGGGGGGCACGCGTCCCTCCCCTCTCGCCCCTAGCTGGGTGAGGGCGAGAGGGGGGGCACCCGCCCCTCCCCTCTCGCCCCTAGCTCGGCGAGGGAGAGAGGGGGGGCACCCGCCCCTCCCCCTCTCGCCTCTTACTTTTTTTCTAGTGAGAGCTACGGGGGTGCGTCGGGCGATACCCAAAGGTCTTAAGACCCCTTGGGTCTAGTCGACACGTCTCGGCGGCCCTCCACGCTGGGCCTAACTCGATGGATATGGGGTTTGTACAATATCCCCGCTCTTTGCGAGGTTGGCACAACCTCGGAAAGAAAAGTCCAAGCCCAAATATCCATCGAGGGGGGCAGAACCTCGCTCCCGAGGATCATTCGACTCACCCAGCTAGTGAGAGCCTGGAGTGAGGAGGACGTCTCGGCGTTGAACTTGCCCATCCGAGGATCATTCGACCCACCCAGCTAGTGAGAGCCTGGAGTGAGGAGGACGTCTCGGCGTTGAACTTGCCCATCCGAGGATCATTCGACCCACCCAGCTAGTGAGAGCCTGGAGTGAGGAGGACATCTCGATGGCAAGCTCTTCCTTCCGAGGATCATTCGACCCACCCAGCTAGTGAGAGCCTGGAGTGAGGAGGACATCTCGGCGTTGAACTTACCCATCCGAGGATCATTCGACTCACCTAGCTAGTGAGAGCCTGGAGTGAGGAGGACATCTCGGCGCTGAACTTGCCCATCCGAGGATCATTCGACCCACCCAGCTAGTGAGAGCCTAGAGTGAGGAGGACATCTCGATGGAAAGCTCTTCCTTCCGAGGATCATTCGACCCACCCAGCTAGTGAGAGCCTGGAGTGAGGAGGACATCTCGGCGCTGAACTTGCCCATCCGAGGATCAATCGACCCACCCAGCTAGTGAGAGCCCGGAGTGAGGAGGACATCTCAGCGCTGAACTTACCCATCCGAGGATCATTCGACCCACCCAGCTAGTGAGAGCCTGGAGTGAGGAGGACATCTCGATGGCAAGCTCTTCCTTCCGAGGATCATTCGACCCACCCAGCTAGTGAGAGCCTGGAGTGAGGAGGACATCTCGGCGTTGAACTCTTCCTTCCGAGAATCATTCGACCCACCCAGCTAGTGAGAGCCTGGAGTGAGGAGGACATCTCGATGGCAAGCTCTTCCTTCCGAGGATCATTCGACCCACCCAGCTAGTGAGAGCCTGGAGTGAGGAGGACATCTCGGCGTTCAACTCTTCCTTCCGAGGATCATTCGACCCACCCAGCTAGTGAGAGCCTGGAGTGAGGAGGACATCTCGATGGCAAGCTCTTCCTTCCGAGGATCATTCGACCCACCCAGCTAGTGAGAGCCTGGAGTGAGGAGGACATCTCGACGTTGAACTCTTCCTTCCGAGGATCATTCGACCCACCCAGCTAGTGAGAGCCTGGAGTGAGGAGGACATCTCGATGGCAAGCTCTTCCTTCCGAGGATCATTCGACCCACCCAGCTAGTGAGAGCCTGAAGTGAGGAGGACATCTCGATGGCAAGCTCTTCCTTCCGAGGATCATTCGACCCACCCAGCTAGTGAGAGCCTGGAGTGAGGAGGACATCTCGGCGTTGAACTTGCCCATCCGAGGATCATTCGACCCACCCAGCTAGTGAGAGCCTGGAGTGAGGAGGACATCTCGGCGCTGAACTTGCCCATCCGAGGATCATTCGACCCACCCAGCTAGTGAGAGCCTGGAGTGAGGAGGACATCTCGATGGCAAGCTCTTCCTTCCGAGGATCATTCGACCCACCCAGCTAGTGAGAGCCTGGAGTGAGGAGGACATCTCGGCGTTGAACTTGCCCATCCGAGGATCATTCGACCCACCCAGCTAGTGAGAGCCTGGAGTGAGGAGGACATCTCGGCGTTGAACTCTTCCTTCCGAGGATCATTCGACCCACCCAGCTAGTGAGAGCCTGGAGTGAGGAGGACATCTCGATGGCAAGCTCTTCCTTCCGAGGATCATTCGACCCACCCAGCTAGTGAGAGCCTGGAGTGAGGAGGACATCTCGGCATTGAACTTGCCCATCCGAGGATCATTCGACCCACCCAGCTAGTGAGAGCCTGGAGTGAGAAGGACATATCGATGGCAAGCTCTTCCTTCCGAGGATCATTCGACCCACCCAGCTAGTGAGAGCCTGGAGTGAGGAGGACATCTCGGCGCTGAACTTGCCCATCCGAGGATCATTCGACCCACCCAGCTAGTGAGAGCCTGGAGTGAGGAGGACATCTCGGTATTGAACTTACTTCTCATATAAGCAAAATAACTTCATCCATCTAATGAGGGGATTTCCCTTGTCAAAACCTCCTGGCCCAACCAGCGAGGGGTAGAATTTGCTACAAAGGAAAGCGACAAAAAACAAAAATAAACACAACATAACCCCCCCCCCCCCCCCCATGGCACTCGCCTCTCAGGCTGCTTGCGCGAGATGATCATTCCTCTGCTTCTCCTGCCACTCCCATCCTGCTCATGCTCTCCATGATCTTCTCCATCTCCTCCGCCCTTGCTTGCCAAGAGATGCTGTTGACGGCTGTGACGTAGTAGTGCCTCGCCATCCTGGGGTCTCCGCGGATCCTGACTTGGATTCCTCCAATGTTGAACTTGAGGCACTGGTGGAAGGACGATGGTACACATCGGAAGACGCTGATGAGGGGTCTTCCGAAGATGGCATTATAACTGCTAGGAGCGTCAACTATGACGAACCGGCAGTTCCTTGAGCCTCCCCCCATCGTCACTTGGAGTCCAACTCCACCCTCTACCTCTTTCCTTTCTCCGGAGAATCCGAACAAGGGCCCATCTGAGGGCAGCACCCTCCTTGACTCCACCTTCAACTCGTCAAATGCCTTCTTGAAAATGACATTGACAGAGCTCCCGTTGTCAACGAGGATCCGAGAGACAGTGTAACCTTCAATGGCTGTCTGAATGACTAGCGCATCACAGAATGGATCCTCGTGATCTGGCATGTCCCTGCTTGAGAAAGTGATTTTCTCCTCGGGAGGTGGGTCCTGTGACGTTGAAGCGACGCTGCGTCGATATACGGCGTGGAGGCTTGCCTTACGAGTGGCCTCGATCCCTACCCCCCCCCCCCCCCCCCCCCCCCCGTGGATCACCGCGACCCGTCCTTTGGCTCCTATGTCAGTTCGGTCCTCGCAGATGTCGTCGTCCACTACTGCTCCAGGTGGAACTTCTTCAATCCGCACCGGCGGCTGCTGTTGTGTCTGACCTCTCGCCTCTCTCACCTCCAAGAACTCTGGGCAGGTAGTCGTTGCATGCCCCTCTGCTTGGTGGTAGTCACAGTACGACACCGCCCTTCCCCCCCTTCTCCTACGGGCTGCGATGTCTCTTGCTTCGACTCCTCCTCCTCTTCGAATCGCCATAGCTTGAGCTGGTGGGGGTAGGAGCTGCCTAGGGGCCTGCCTCCAAGGAGGAGGGTTGGGCCTCCCTTGGCCTCCGTAGAAGTTTCCCCCTCCTTGGGCGAGACCCCTCCCTTGCTCCTGACCCCCCTGGGGTCCCTGGTACCCTTGACCCCTCTGCTCTTCCCTCCTCCTTCCTTCCTGCTGCCTGGGGCCACCTTGCTCTCTTGGCTCGGCCTCCACCAACTTCGCCAACTTCTTTGCCAGCCCCGGGTTCGCCGCCTCGGTGGCTACCTCCTTCGCAATTTTTTCCATCAGCTCCTCAAAGGACAAGGGGGGCTTCCTATCTAGGCGCATTTTGAAGAGGCTCTCTCGTAGCCCTACGGTGAAAGCCATCTAGAGGGCATACCCTGGCACCTCCTGGATGTTCAGGATCTCCTCCTGTAATCTGTCCATGTACTGGGCCAACGTCTCCTCGTGCCTCTACTTGATCAGGAAAATGGACTCAGCATTCTTCTTCCTCTTCTTGGATGTGGAGAAGCGTAGCTGGAAGCTTCGGCCCAAGTCCTCGAAGCTGTAAATGGAGCCAACCGGGAGCTGGTGGAACCAGTCCCTAGCTTTGTCCCTCAGGGTGGTGGCGAAGAGACGACACTTGAACGCGTCCGTTATGGGTCTGATGGAGACGGTGTCCTTGAACCACTGCAGGTGCTGGACGGGATCATCCTTCCCGGTATAAAAAGTCATGTTGGGCTCCTTGAAGCCTTCCGGGATGGGAGCCGAGATGATCAGCTCGCTAAAGGGTGACCCCCCACTCGCCGGCTTCGCGAGCTCCACTTGCGCGACTCCTGCTCCGAGCGAGACCCCACTCACCGGGCTAGGAAAAAGCACTCGCCCGGCGAGGTCCCGCTCGCCACTCTCCGTCACTGGTTCCTTGCCTGGCCGACCCCCTGGGGTAACCTCTCCTGACCTCCCCTGGGCGAGCACTCCTTGCGACCCAGGAGGCGGTGTCTAGGGGGAGGGAACCGAGCAGTCACCTCCCCTGGTGATGCCTTGGAGCAGCTCCATAATTCCCTTGATGGCCGCCATGAACTCTCCCCTTCCTACCACCTCACTTGAGATGTGAGACCCCTCATCGTCTCCTCCTCCGAGGTCTCCTGCCATGAGATTTGGTTCAAGAACTTCTGTGCTGACCACTCTCCACGCTCACCGCACCAAAAATGTTGAAACCGACTACTCGGTCTCCGTGGAGTTCGGGGTCCCAAAATAGGGGTGGTCTCACACCTACTTCTCTCGAGCCAACTCTCTAGGCAAGAGCACTTGGACTTGGAAACGGACCCTAGGCTACAGCGAGGAGGTCCCACCTCACACCCGGAAGACCTAAGAGATCTTCCCCTCCCTAGCCAATGCTGAACCAGAAGCACCAAAGGAGAGCTCTAAGGGGAGAAGAAGATCCGAAATTTGGAAATCTAGAACCCCTCCCCTTTGGTTCCCCTTAGGGTCTATTTATAGGTTTTCCAAGTTGGGCTGCAAATAGCCAAAAACTGATCTGCCAGATTACCAAAATACCCTCGGATCTGGGCTGCGAATAGCCAAAACTGGACTGCAAATAGCCAAATCCCGCTGTTCTGAGATACTAAACGCAGATCAACACCCCCCCCCCCTTCCTGAACTGGGCGAGAGAGGTTACCTCGCGGAGCTCGGCGAGCCTCCTTGCTGGGGTGGGGCGAGACCAAGGATCTTCCCCCTTACCAGGGTAGAGGGCGAGAGAGGGGGTCGCCCCCACTCCTCCACTCTCGCCCCACCAGACAGCTAGACCCCCCAGGTGAATCTGTCCTGACAAGGTCATGACAAGGCCTTGGTAGAGTAGAAATCCCCTTAACTTAGGCAAGATTAGGATTGAAAGTGCCTTGGACTGCAAATAGCAATTTCTAGTGACCTAGCTTAGGGTTGGAATTTAGGGCCTCAACTTGATCATTTGACCCCACCATAGTATCCCTAACCCTTTAAGGGCCCCCTTAGGGCACCAAGGGCCATTGGGGTCAACCAAGGAGGTCAAATTGACCAAAGTCAACCCTAACCCTAAAATGGTCAAAGTAGCCTAATTAGGGTCAATTAACCATCACCATGCCAAATTGACCACTCATCTAGGTCTAGAATACCATAAGAGACCTAGTAGACCTAAAAGCCCCATCATGGGACCCTTAGGGGTGCAAATTGACCAAAATGCCCCTTTAGGTCAAAAATGGCAATTCTTCACAAAGTGCCCTAATTGACCATCACCATATTGAATTGACCCTACCCATAGTGCTACCATGTCATAGGGGACCCAGTGGACCAAAAAGCCCCTTGGCTGGGTCAACCCTAGGGCTCAATTTGACCAAAGTCAACTTAGCCTGTTTTGGTCAAATCAGCTTAAATTGGGTCAACCAAGACTCATGTGACCAAATTGACCCCACCAATAGTTTCTAAACTTAATTTGGAGTCCAATGGACCCAAAAGCCCCATCCTAGGGTCACCCAATTGGTCAATTGGACCAAAAGTCAAATTTGCCCAAATTAGGTCAAACCTCTTGAACCTAGCCCAATCCATTTGGGCTAAGCCCAAATTGACCATTTGACCAGCCTATTAGACTGATATTAAGCATGAGAGAGAGTGAAATTTCGGCCATGGTAATTAGGAGAGAGAAATGGGGATTTTGGAGGAAAGAGGAAGAGAGAGAAAGGTGGCCATTAATGGCCAAAGGAGACCAAGGGCCACCCTCTCCTCTCCCAATGGATTAGTACATCTCCCCCTTCAGTTTGGAGTAGATGGACAGTCATGCAAGGCCATAAGGGGGCTGAATTTCGTGGATTTTCCTTGGTGGCCGAAAATTGTGCTTGATGGCCATTAATGGTGATTCATGCCATGGCTCTTCCCCTCCCTCAATTGAAGCCTTTAAAAGCTTCACCGGGCAGAGAGGAACGTTTCCCCCCACTTACCTGAAGGATTCGGGCGACTTGGTGTAGAAATCGCAGAGCTCGCAAAAATGGAGATCGGCAATGGCGAGTTCCCTATCGGCAAGGCATCAGGCTTCAAGCAAGGTCCAATTCTCTTCTCCTCTCTCAGTGGTTAGATCGTAATCTAACTGGGGCTTGATTCGAGCCGGGGAGGGCCGGGAGGCCTCCGGCTCGCCCAGAGCCTTGTGGGGGCGAGCTGGGAGGGCCGGGAGACCTCCGACGCGCCCAGAGCCATGTGGGGGCGAGCTGGGAGGGCCGGGAGGCCTCCGGCTCGCCCAGAGCCTTGTGGGGGCGAGCTGGGAGGGCCTGGAGGCCTCCGGCTCGCCCAGAGCCTTGAGGGGGAGAGCTGGGAGGGCCGGGAGGCCTCCGACTCGCCCAGAGCCTTGTGGGGGCAAGCTGGGAGGGCCGGGAGGCCTCCGGCTCGCCCAGAGCCTTGTGGGGGCGAGCTGGGAGGGCCGGAAGGCCTCCGGCTCGCCCAGAACCTTGTGGGGGCGAGCTGGGAGGGCCGGGAGGCCTCCGGCTCGCCCAAAGCCCTGTGGGGGCGAGCCGGGAGGGCCGGGAGACCTCCGGCTTGCCCAGAGCCTTGTGGGGGCGATCCGGGGAGGTCGGGAGGCCTCCGGCTCGCCCAGAGCCTAGTGGGGGCAAGCCGGGGAGGCCGGGGAGGCCTCTGGCTCGCCCAGCAGCAGGGGATGAGCTCCACTCGCCCCTGCTCCCTAGTCCGGCAGCCAGGAGGGGTGTCTAAATGCACCCAGGCGAGACCTCACCAGGAGGGGTGTCTAAATGCACCCCAGCGAGACCTCACCAGGAGGGGTGTCTAAATGCACCCCAGCGAGACCTCACCAGGAGGGGTGTCTAAATGCACCCCAGCGAGACCTCACCAGGAGGGGTGTCTAAATGCACCCCAGCGAGACCTCACCAGGAGGGATGTCTAACGCACCCCAACGCGGGGGCGAGCCGGGCAGGCCGGGAGGCCTCCGGCTCGCCCGGCTCCAAGTCGGGTAGGCGGTCTACGTTTAGCGCCCAAGAGTAGCGGGATTTGGCTATCTGCAGCCTACTTCAAGGGTATTTTGGTAATCTGGCAGACCAGTTTTCTGCTATTTGCAGCCCAACTTCAGAAATCCTATAAATAGGACCAAGGGGGCACCATTTGGAGGGATCTCATTCTAGGCTAGCTCTCTCCATCTCTCTCTCCCTCCCCAAGTCTCTCTAGGGGGTGAGGAGAGCCTCCAGTGGTGCCCAAGCTTAGTAGTGGCTTGGGAGGGGAAGTTCCTAGGGAACTTCCGGGTATGTGGCGGGACCTCCCCACTAAGCCCTTGGTCCAGTTCCTAGTTCCAACACCTTCAACCTAGAGCTCTCCCTTGGGAGGGTAAGGATTGGTCGCCCCTCGGCTAGCTGAGGGCCCCGAACTCCATTGAGACTAAGTCTTGTTCGCAAGTCTCGGTTTCAACACTCTCCCCAACAAGTCTCTCTATAGGGAGTGAGGAGAGGCTCCAGTGGTGCCCAAGCTTAGTAGTGGCTTGGGAGGGGAAGTTCCAAGGGGACTTCCGGGTATGTGGCGGGACCTCCCCACTAAGCCCTTGGTCCGTTTCCAAGTCCAAGTGTTCTTGTCTAGAGAGTTGGCTCGAGGGAAGTAGGTGTGAGACCACCCCTTTTCTGGGACCCCGAACTCCACGGAGACCGAGTTGTCGGTTTCAACAACCGATGTTGGTGGCGAAGGTGGCGGCGACATTTTCACATGATGAGAATGACTGGCACATGCTCTACTTTCCCCAATCAGAGCTGTCAAAGCGTCAAACTTTTCTTGAATAAAATTTTTGAGCTGCCCGACCACTTCGTCTACATAACCTCTGAACCTCTCCTCCCTCTTGTTCTCCTTCCTCTCCCTCTCCTCCCTCTTCTTCTCCTTCCTTACCTCCTTCTCCTTCCCATCCTTCTCCCTCTTCTCCTCCCCTTTATCCTCCCCTTTCTCCTCCTTCTCCCTCTTCGCCTCCCTCACCCTCTTCTTAGCCTCCTTCTCCCACCTCTCCTCCCTCACCCTCTTCTTTTCCTCCTTCTCCCTCTTTTCCTGCCTCACCCTCTTCTTTTCCTCCTCCTCCCTCTTCTCCTCCCTCACCTTCCTCTTCTCCTCCCCACTTCTACTATCATCCTCAAAATCTGAGGACTCCTCCCCATCTTCTTCCCCTAGTAAGTCTTGCTCCTCAACTGATATATATACAAAAGCCCTCCTAACCTGCATACCAAAAAACACCTCATGTAACGCGTTTACGGACCTATTAGTACAATAAATAATAAAGTAATACTTACGGCGTCAGGCTTCGACAGCTTAGCACGTAGTTTTGAGCATTGACTAGCAATAACAGTGAGCTTCGGGGACCAACGATGCAAGCGGGGTTTTGCTAACTCAGACGCTGCCGTTGCTATAGAGGTGTGCTCAAAAAACCATATCTACAACAAGAGTTATACAAGATTATACAAGAGCAATTAAAATAACATTTTATTTTACAAAGTAAAATAGTAGGTGTTTATTTCTTACCACTAATACAACAGAACATCTCTCAAGGTAACCCAAATTCGTCACTCCAGCACTAGTAGCAATCCGGCTCATATGATCAAAATGAGAATGGAGGAAATTATGTATGGCCTTCGGCCAATTGAACTCTGGAAAAACATCAAGCCCTTCGAAATCCATAATACATGTAGGTACTTTCAGTCCTTTTAGAGGGAAGAAAAAAACCGCCAAGACATACTTAATCAAGACATTCACTCTCCTAAGCACTAAGGTTGGTGAGTTCTCCTCAACTGTGAGGTCAGCTAACTCCTGCACCAAGTCCTTATGCATGCAGCTTGCAAGCGGAGTTCTCACAAAATGAAATTCCCTTCCACGGTTTGGAAGGCCCAGAATAAGTGCAACATGATTAATAGTAAGTTTAACATAAAATTTACCTAATAAAAATGCATTTCTTTTCGTAGAATATGATCTCAAAATATAATATAGCAGAGGAATATTCTGTTGAATATCAGGCATATTCAACAAATGTAAAACACCTATACTATGTAAAGCTTCTTTCGAGTCCTCGGATAAAACATCCAACAAAGGTGTTGCATGTTTTTTGAAGGTTTTGATAGCACATCGGCTATAGAGATATCTCGATCCAGGCATATCTGCAAACAGGAAACTGTAATAAATCAAATTAGTATGGTTTACAACTCTAATTACCAAAAACTGTAAGATAAAATGTTACTGGAATCCATCCTGTTACAACTGGAATTCACATTACTACAACTGGAAAAAAACCTTATTACGACTGTAAATCAGTCTGTTACAACTGGAATTCACATTACTACAACTGGAATGAGCCTTATTAGGACTGGAAACAGGAAATTATAACTGACATTCACATTTCTGGGACTGGAAACATGAAATTATAACTGGAATTCACATTTCTAGGACTGGAAATAGGAAATTATAACTGGAATTCACATTTCTAGGATTGGAAACAGGAATCTATAACTGGAATACACATTTCTAGGACTGGAAAAGAGGATTTACGACTGGAATACTAGATTAATAACTAGAAAATACATTTTTACGACTGGAAGTACCTTGATGCAGCCAGATTGGTGATAAGAGAACCCTAGTTACTTTCGATAATGGCCACTTCCTGTGCGACTGAAAATCTGAAGCTAAATCACTAAAATCGCCGTCGTAGATCTGGCGGGATGAGTGGAACGGGCGGAAGTGAAGCAAGGATTTCAAGCCCTAGTAATGGTGCACCGGACGCTTCCCTTCCGCGAGAGGAAGTTTTCGAATTTGTTCAGTAGAATGGTACATTGCGCGCAATGCCGGAAATGTAAGGTTGAGCGTGGAGTCGGTGGCGTGCTGAAACGCGAGATGAGAAAAGCTCCAGTTGCCGGCGTCGTGCTGAAACCCTAGAGGAAAGCTGCGGTGTTGAGTTCGTTTTGAGCGACGGGGAGGAGAAGAGGGAAAAGTTGAATTGGGGGGGGGGGGGGGCGGAATTGGATGTGGGGCCCAGCTGTTAAAACCTATTTATTTGGGCACGGGAGAACGATACACTGTGTGCACCAAATTTTTTTTCAAAATGACCTCACCGCTCTACTTCCGGAATCCTCTCTCTCTCTCTCTCTCCGCAATCCTCCGGCCGCCGCCGGCCGCTCCCGGCCGCACTCACCAAACCTACCAGCTCACTAACTACATTCTCCTCGGCGCGTCCTTAAGCTGCATCTTTCTTACAATCTCCCTCCGCCCCCCCCCCCCCCCCCCTGCGGCCTTCTTCTACTCTCTCTCCACTCCCTCACCGCCGCCGCCACCGCCGCCGCCACCGCCGCCGCCACCGCCGCCGCCTCTTCAGACCGCTCACACGGCGCCCACACAGCTGTTGCCGCTCTGACAGCCACTTTCCAGGGAGCCACCGCCCTGCTCGCGTTCAAAAATAGCTCGTCTATAAGTAGCTCTTCATTTTGTAAGCTCGTCTTTTTGTTAATCACATTTTTTTATTCAATTTAATTTTTTTTAATCTATTTGGAAATCGGAGGTTGATATTTGGTAGTATTTTATCATAAAATAATAATATATTTATTTAAAATTTAATATTTATTTTTAAAATTATAATTGTATACTTATTAACCAACGGGGACATTCCAATTTTTTTGACCTTATCTTTCCAGACATTGGGCTTGCTCCGCTTGAAGCTTCGCAGTTTTTAGAGCTACGCCGGAGCTCCGATGGGGTGCCAGCACCGGTCGTTCCCGCCGCCTCTTAACCTCCCTCGCACCTCATTATCATGCTCTAGCGCCAGGTTCTCGAGGCTATGCGCAACCAGCCGCATCGTCCCCGCGGGAATACGAGCACTGTTTGCCGCTTCTTCTACCGCGAATGCCCTAGGTTCATCTGCTCGGTACCTTAAGGGTATGCTCTTTTTTCTTCCGAATAGCTGCTTTATTTTCAATCGTATCAACTGCCATGCTTCCGATTGATTCAATCATTCGATTTTTGATTCCAATATATATAGGTTTTATCATTTTATGACCTGGTTTTTGATTCCACTATATGGGTTTTTGATTCTCCCGCGAATGCTGTAGGTTTTATCATTTTTATCTCGATTAACTTAGTTACTACAGTTATAAGAATTCTATTTTGATTTTGGGTGAGATTTTAAACTCTGACATCCTCTTTGAAGGCCGAAGGCAATGCTATCCCAGCTCGTATCTTTTGTTAATACTGTATTTTCCCTGATGGATCGAGATCACTGAACTTCTTCTTCCTGAAATTATATGGTTTAGCCATCATCTTAACATTCCACTGTTGAAATGCATTCAAATATATCAAAATCTGTTGGCTTGCATTTTTGTCTAGCACATATTATGCAAGTGTTCTTCCCTCTTCCTACTCATTATTTACTCAAATTATCTGTTCAATGCAGTATTCAATGCAACAACCGAGAGCCAATCTAACATTGCTAGTTCTGAAAATACCGAATGGGCTATGCAAGGTATGTGAACATTGGGATTCTTTGTCTTGTCAGCTAATTATTCCTTTGTTTTTATTTATTCAGTGTTCTTTTTTTCCCCTTGTTCATTCTATATCTTGGAAAGAAGATTTTGGTATTCGGAATACTTACAGTTGTGTTTTATGATGTTTAATAATGAGAAACAATGAGCATCCATGAGAAAGCTATTTGTAATCTTCAGTTTGCTTTATGCATTTGATTTCTCCAGCTCTTTGCGAGATTTAGATTGATTTTGTTTGCATTTGGTACTTTGGGAATATCATAAGCAAATGATTTGTAGCAATCTATTCCTTAACGCATTCTGTAGCCACCACATCAATCTATTCCTTGACGCAATCTGTAGCAAACATTTGGAAAAACTGACCTTGTGGCGCAAGACAAGGGCTATAGGATTTGTTGCGGATCGAATTCTATAAGAGCAATATTTGTCGACACTCAATCAATAACTACGACTAGGATCACATTAATATTTTGCATATGGGTAGCAAAAAAAAGTTAATTAGAGCTAACCTCTACCTCAGTTAAAGCTTGGAATTTTTCAAGTAGAGTCAAATCAATTTTCGAGCAAACATAAAGTACTTTATATTACGGCATGCACAAACATGAATGAAACTCTTGATACATTTATGTATATTATATGAACATAAAATATAAATGTTCAAAGATTGTAGACACAATGAAATATACATATTTTTTATGCATAGGCTTATTTTAATGCACTCAGATTAAGCAAACTATAAAATGCATGCTTAAATATATACAAACTTAACTTAATATTTTCAACAAATATACTTATTTTTGAGTTGACTCAAATAAATTGATTTACCTTCTACCACTTCTTGCCAGTTAAAATTTGAGTGATTATCCAACATGTTTCAAGTTTTGCACATTCATTACCCTAGTTATGTTAAATCAGTGTACTTGCTTTGAAACTAGTAGTTTCATGGCACTTCCGAAAAAAGTTCCGATGCATCTCAAAATCCCCTCAATATACAAACTCCCCTATTTTCATTTGATATGATTATTATTTTTCTCAAATACGTCGTCTTGAATGAATGTTGTAAAAGATACCTTAAATTCCCCCCAACAGATTCAGATAACATCACGCACCTTGAAATTTGCAGATTTTTACATCTTGAGGAAGGAGGTTTCAGTTGCTGCCGAGCGTGTTGAGGAAGTGAGGGACGCCACTGGTCTGGAAAGACTACAAGCAGATCTTAGCGCTTTGGAGAGGAAGGCTGCAGATAGTTCTTTGTGGGATGATCCTCCCAAAGCTCAGGAAATTCTTCTTGCGTTGACTGATGTCAAAGATAAAATTAAACAGGTCAATGAGTTCAAATCCCAGGTTAGTGTTTGTTATTCTCAATTTCACCATTCTTTGACCGATTCAAATAAAAGGTCAACACTTGGTGATCTGTACACATTATATGAGCTTGTTATAGATGATATTTTCCACTCCAGGGACTTGGAATTTAGTTTGCGCAATTTTTTCCCAGTTTCCAGAAGTGAGTGAAATTATCATTGACATATTTTTGACCTGCAAAGTAGGCACGAAGAACAAGCTCATATAATGTGTACAGATCCTAGGGGTTTTAGGGGGGTTTAGGGGGTCGGCGCGGCGCCGCGGGAGCGCCGCGGGCGGTGGGCGGGCCCGGGGGTCGGGTTTTAGGGGGTCGGCGCGGTGCCGCGGGAGGCGGCGCGGGCGCCCCGGGACGCCGTGTTGCCGCGGGGGGCAACGCCGCGGGCGGGGGGCGCGCGGGCGATGGGCGGGGCATTGGCGGGCGCCGCAAGTGGGGAGCCGTGTTTGCGCCGCGGGCGGAGCGTTGGCGCTGCGGGCAGGGGCGCGCGAGGTAGGGGCGCCGCGTTGGCGCCCCTGCTGCCCGCGGGCAGGGGTGCGCGAGGCGGGGGCGCCGCGCTTCGGGCGGGCTAGCGGGGGCGTTGCGGGCCGACCGCCGGCGTGAGAGTCGCGTTTGCGCCGCGGGCGGGCGGGACGCCGTGTTGCCGCGGGGGGGGGGGGGGGTGCGGGGGGGCAACGCCGGGGGCGCGGGGGCGGTGAGCGGGGCACTGGCGCCGTGGGCGGGGGCAGGGCAGGGGCGCGCAAGGCGGGGGCGACGTGCTGGTGCCGGTCGGGCAGGGGCGTTGCGTGGGCCGGCGGGCGGGGCCGGCAGGGGCGCCGGGGGGGGCGCCGCAGGCGGGGAGCCGTGTTTGCGCCGCGGGGGCGCGGGGCGCTGGCGCCGCAGGCGGGGAGCCTTGTTTGCGACGCGGGCGGGGGCGTTGGCGCCACGAGCAGGGGCGCGAGGCGGGGGCATCGCGCTGGCGCCGGTCAGGAGCCATGGGCGTGGGCGCAGCTGGCGGGGGCACCGCGTTGGCGCCGCGGGCGGGCAGGAGCGTCGCGTGGGCCTGCGGGCGGGAGCGCCACGTGGGCGCAGGGGGCACCGGTGGCATTGGGGCCGACGGGCGGGAGCGCCACGTGGGCGCCGGGGGCGGGGGCGCAGGGGGCCCCGATGGCATTGGGGGCGCGGGCGCCGCGAGTGGCGCTGCGGGCCGGCGGGCGGGAGCTCCACGTGTGCGTCGGGGGATTGGTGGCGGGCGCTAGTGGCATTGGGGGCGGGCGCCGCGGGCGGGGTGGCATTGGGGGCGGGGGCGCTGCGGGCGGGGTCGGCGGGCGGGTGCGCCACGTGGGCGGGGCGCAGGGGGCCCCGGTGGCATTGGGGGCGCGGGCGGAGTCCGTGCCTTTTCCCCCCAAAACCACCTTCTTTGAGTAAGATAATACGTTGCAGATCCCGCTCCTAAACATGGCCCTTGACCGGGGCCTCTCATATAAAGAGGGTTGTAGAAGGCCACCTATTTTCATTGTTCCGGGGGAATTCGGCGAGCTGATCTGCTTTGATCTAGGAGAAAGCCCAGTCAGCCACCTTTTCGGTGCAGGTCACGTGACCTACAGCTCGTCGCTTTTTGAGACTTCCTCTACCCACATCTCTATGTGCCCGCAGCACTTCCATATGGAGAAAGATGGGCTTACCATGTTCCATCAATAGCACCTAACCTATGCCGATTTTGGCGGACCGTGCTCCACCCCGGTGAACTCATGCGGCTCCGACGTGCCCAGAGGCCAGAGGCGAATCCGTTCACGGTCCGTAGGACCAACACCATTTGAAGGTGGATGGCCCGTCCAGAATAGGAATCTTTGACTGGGCTTACACACATTTGCTCACTTACGCTGTCCCCCCTCAGCTCACCCTAGCCCCGGGTATCGTAGAAAGGCTCCAAGGCTTCACACAAAATCTTCACTGACAACATATGCATGCTTGAGTAGGGTCAGGCAGAACCGTTGTTGCCTGATGGGAACTTCCCCCATATTGCTATCAATGTCTTCATGTCGCACGACCTCTTAACATTACACCACTGAATCCCCAATCCTTTGCTTGTTGTGCAGTGACAGTACCAATATCCACTAATCTCTGTTTCCAGATACGGTTGCCGGTTGACATCTCTTCTAATTCGTCGATACGAGAAGCAAATTGTTGTGCGGGCGCCCCGGTGGCAATGGGGGCGCCCGCGCCGCGGGCGGGGCCGGCAGGGGCGCTGTGGGCCGGCGCCGGGGGCGCTACTGGTGGGAGCGCACGAAAAAGGCACATTAGCCCTTCTACATTCCATGAAATTGTGCAACTAATGAATAGACCCGCGATCCCACTTGTGGGAAAAAAATAATTCGCTGAGACGAAAATGTGGATAAAGATTTATACCAAGATAACTGGAAATTCCAACCACTAAAAAAAGGAATCTGAGAACTCTTTCGTAGAACGAGGAAATCGAATGACCAAAAGAGTTGAACGAGAAAATTTTTGATATCAAAATCCGTAGAAGTCAGGAGCATCGGCTCACCGACTACGTCCCCTTCGGACCGTTTGGGGCCTTCGACAGATGTTTACTTCGTTATGTTTACGTAATTACGTCCCCTTTTGACCCTTTGGGCTCACCGATTACGTCCCCTTCTGACCGTTTGGGGCCTTCGACAGATGTTTACTTCGCTATGTTTACGTCCCTTTTTGACCCTTTGGGGCCTTTTCCCTATGACAAAAGTTACTCTTTTTTTTCTGACAGCGAGCGACACATTTCTAGATCCGACTCCTGACTTCTGCCGATTTTGATATCTCAAATTTCCTCGTTCAACTATTTTGGTCATTCGATTTCCTTTCTGTTTGTATCTTCTTCTTGTCAGTCATATACTTCCTATGTATATTGAACTTTGAGTGATTTGAAAAACATGTATAAACTTGACCCTGTTTAAGAGACCGGTTGTTAATGAAAAACACATGTAGTGTTTATGTAGGCGCGGACACGATTGCAATTTTTCCAAAATGACACCACACTCATGTTAGTATAGAACTTTAGTAGTCGTGAACCCCCAATTTGGGTAAAAGAAGCTATCATGAAATTTCCACACCGCTGCGTTTACTTCCACAGAACGTTCGTTACATTGTCCGACTTATCTTAATTGCAAACCCATCCATGATTTACTGCAGAGGAAATTAGTAACTCACCTAACTTCAGCATAAGTTCAGAGTTTAAACTGATCTTAGGAAAATGGACAGTTAAGTGTATCACCGGTGGTCTCTATAAAATACAAAACTATTATGAGTAATCAGTAGTTGTTTTAAATATTATTATCACGAATAAATTATCTATATTTTTACATCTTATTTACACTTTTACAGGTGGAGGAAGCTGAAACAATAGTTAAACTTACAGAGGAGTTGGATTCCATTGATACGGGATTACTAGAGGAAGCTTCTAAAATCACTAGAGAATTAATTACGGCACTCAATCGTTTTGAGCTGACACAACTTCTGTCAGGTCCTTATGACAAGGAAGGAGCTGTAGTTACCATTACTGCTGGGGCTGGGGGCACAGATGCACAGGTATGTATTAACCCTACACCATTTCTACCTAGGTACCTTGACGAATAGTTCGATCCAATGCTTTATTTCTGTCCTAGTTGATCTTGATTCGATTTTAGAAGTATATTTGATTGTTCCTCAATAACCGAATACTTTTTCTGTAATTACAACATATTTAATACATCCATAAATCCATTTTATTCCGTATGAGTTCCCGTATCAATAAGAATTCTAGTTCTAACTATTCTGTGTGAACCAAGATTTTGTAAACAATCTTTTTGTGAAAAGTCACTATGCATTCCAGAGAAAATTTATGCTTGTTTCATGCAATAATGCCTTTCAGTCCAACTTATTTGTTTTAGTTTTACTTTGTTGACAATCTTCAAAATGTCTATCATGGCTAGTCGGTTTCTGAAGTTGCATTAGCACCATAGTGTAGGGATCAAATCAACAGCGGTGTCAGCTAGTCATTAGCTGATTCTAAAGATGTAAACCATCTATGATTGAAGAAAGCCACTCGAAGGATCATACTGAAAAAAAGGCTCGAACTCGGCTCAAAATTGAGCATGTTTTTCTATTCCGAGTCAGCTCGAAATTGAATTGAGTTGCCTCAAAATTTAGCAAATTAACCTAATAAGACTAATCTTTTAATTTAGGTTTAGATTTTATTGTTTTTAAATTTAAAATAATAATAGCACATAATATTTTAATCAAGTTGAACTAATTCGAATCAAATTTTGAGCGATTCAGGGCATGCTTGAAATCGACTCGAAATGTGATTCAAGTCAATTTGAATCGACTCAAATTGAGTCGAATCAATTATAACCTACTGAAGTCTGAAGTACAATTGGCTCGGCCAATGGAAGAGCCCTACTTAGTTAACTCTTTCCTGGAAACTAGTTTTATTGAGGGTTTTTTGCTGACTTCGGCTTCTTTGATTTTGTCTTCATGATAAACTACTGTTTCATCTTTAAGAAAAGGTGACATAGTCAGTGGATTAAGAAGATCGGAGCATGTTAAATGATAAGATAATGACAACGTTTTGAATAGACTGAGGCAGTTGGAGAATATTAATTGAGCTGAGTGGCTGAAATGACATCTTGATATGGAGAATCTTTCCGAGACATAATTTTCTTGTTATATACCCATAAATCTGCAGCAGCTAGTCGCACGCTGCCTGTAAAGGTACAAACCATCTTTGGTGGAAGAACTTATTATCATATCCGAAATATTTCGGAGTCGGGGAACTCTCGGATACTCTTGGAAACCTGTTTCCTTTCCAAAACTCTTGAAAACTTTTCTTTTAATTTAAAATAAAAAAAGGTTTAGGATACTCTTAGATATGCTTGAGTATGCTCGAAAATACTCAAAACTTGAGTATGTTGTGTCGATGATATGTAGAAAGGCATGTGTTTTGATGATACGTGGTGAGAATTAATTAATTACATAGTTTCTTTCATGAGCTCTATCTATAATATGATACGATATGTGAGATATAATTATTGAAAAAATAAAGAGTACGTTATGTCAAATATATCTTACTTTTAATTTGTATTTTATCTTTAAATAATTAAGTTCAAGAACATATCTTGTATCCTACATTTTTTTAAAAATCACGAATCTTGCATCCATATCGTATCTTATCTTGTGTCCCGTCTCCGTCACTGTGCCCTAAAACCCTAAACGTAAACCCTAAAGCCGTAACGTGGTGCTTAAACACAAGACAAGTTCTTTAAGTGCGCACATAAGCTCGATTTGTACAAGTATCCAACAGAATGATTCTTTTGTAACCCCGTTTGATGAATGAATAGTTCTATGACTTCTCACTGGATCAAACTTGGCCTCTCATTTTCTTCCCCAAAAAAATTCTGTCCAATTTTAGTCAATTGCGATAATCAAAAGGGAAGAAGATGTAGATCAATCTATTCAGCTGTGATTTTTTTGTGGGGTTTTCCTGATTTCTTCTTAGCAGGGTTCGTACTAATTAGTTGACAATTCAGAATTCAACAAGTTTTCAATCGGACATGGTTAGAAAATGCCAAAATTTCTACCAAGTGGGTTGTAGCTTTTATTCATATTTTTGCCATCCCGGAGGAGTTTAACTTGGGCGATTAACCTAAAATTGCACAGCATTTGTTCTAATTTTCCAGCTCGCTCTGTTTTCATGTTTTCAGTCTTTAGGCTTGTAATGCTCTCTGCATCATCTTCAGTGCAGGATTGGGCTGATATGTTGCTAAGAATGTATGTAAGATGGGGGGAAAATCAGCGTTACAGGAGTAGAGTAGTCGAGAAATCCATGGGAGATGAAGCTGGGATCAAATCAGCCACAATCGAAATCGAAGGCCGTTTTGCTTATGGATACCTCTCTGGGGAGAAAGGAACACATCGGATTGTTCGCCAATCTCCCTTCAATTCTAAAGGTCTTCGTCAGGTCAGGAATTACGTTCCTACTTTTTGTTAGCTCTTGAAATGTTCTACGAAAGAGAATGCTCTCTGATTCCCTTTTTTATGATGTGTTGCAGTTCAAAAATGTAAGAGGATATATATAATCTCATGTCAGAAAACTCGTGCAGTCTTGCACATTTGATAAATATTTTTGGCCCCTCAACTTACAACAAATTGGTTTTAGGCTGATGCTTAGGTTCTAACATGATAGCAGAGGAGGCTGGATCTAAGGGCCCACCATATGCCACCATATTTAAAAAATAATTTGTGTTAAGAGGCTAAAACCTCACACGTGAGAGAGCGCGTTGAGAATATAGACCCACATTAGGACACTCGTGTAGTCTTGTGCACGAAATATTGATCAACCTAACCATTTGATTTTATGTTGAATGCTTAGGTTCTAACATAACATCAGAGCTGTCGAGATCAAAGGGAACACTCATGAAACTAAATTTTGCACGTGAGAGCGCGTGTTAAAAATATATCCCAACATTGGGAAATTCGTATAGGTAAATCTTATGTGTTTCATATAGATTTGTTTTAGGTTGGATGCTTAAGTTCTAACCTGACATCAGAGCAAAGTAGGCCTAAGAGCCCACTCCTTCACCAAAGTTAAAAATAGTACATGTGTTAGAGGCCAAAATTTTACATGTGAAAGTGTATGTTGGAATATAGTCGCACATTGGGAAACTAATGTTTATTGCTCACAAAATTCTAACAAAGAACACGGAAGCAATTCTAATATACTTTTATTGTCTTGTAGACGAGTTTTGCCGGTGTAGAGGTCATGCCTCTTCTCCGCGAAGAGTCCCTGAATCTTGACATACCTGAAGAGGACCTGGAGATAAGTTTTTCTAGAGCAGGCGGAAAAGGTGGCCAGAATGTGAACAAGGTGGAAACCGCTGTACGGATCGTTCACATCCCGAGCGGGGTTACAGTCCGCTGCACAGGTATGCCTGGTAATTTATATTTTTGAATATTTTCAACTAATCACTGCACATTTTTAAAATCAAAAGAACTTTTTTGTAGTGAATAGGTCATATTAGTCAGAAAGCACAATGGATATCTCTTAGTTTTCTCCTTAGTAGACGATTTTATTATGTTTGGCTCATTTTTTTCAATGAGCTTTAAGAATTTGTTAGTTGCTTTTCCTTGTCCTAGATCAATCGAATTTCTAGCCAATACCTAGGGTTTCTTCACCTTTGGACGTCAGTATTCGTGCTGAGCATGGTTTCACAGAGGTGCTCGCCAGTAAAAAAGATGAAAACTAGAGTAATTGCATCAAATCCTGGTTGGAACGATAGATCAGCGAAAGTCGACGATGAATGTTTCGACAAAGTTTCTGATGAGTTCTAATCTGTGTTTTTCTTCTTTGTAGTTGTCATTTTTTCACTTTCTTGTCCATGAAACTTTTATTTGTAACTCTCAATTGAAATTTTTTGTGCATGCACTATGATTTTACATAGCGTTTTATGTTTGGGTGCTTTCCATATCACCTTGAAGAACATTGAGCCCTTCATCTCAAAACCTCTTCTTAAGTCAGTTCCTGCTTTTGCAGAGGAGAGATCTCAGCTGGCTAACAAGACAAAGGCTCTCAGCAGGCTCAAGGCAAAGTTGCTAGTCATTTCCGTGGAGCAGCGGGCTGCTGAGATAAAGCAGATAAGAGGCGATGTCGTGAAGGCGGAGTGGGGGCAGCAGATAAGAAACTACGTTTTTCACCCGTACAAGCTCGTGAAAGACGTGCGCACCGGTCATGAGACTACCGATATCGCCTCCGTGATGGACGGGGATTTGGAGCCCTTCATCAAAACTTATCTCAAGCACAAGTACGCTGCTGGTTTTGGGGAACGGAGCGGAGTTCAGTGAGCTAGCTGCCTGCTGCCCTTGGATTCTTGAAGGGAGGTTCTCAGCCTAGAGCAGTGATACTTGTAGGATCCGTTCATTTCGACGGAATTATGTTTTTGGAATTGCAATTAGAGGTCTTTGATACTTGTAGGGTCTTTGATACTTGTAGGGCCCTTGATACTTGTAGGGTCCTTGATACTTGTAGGGCCCGTTCATTTCGACGGAATTATGTTTTTGGAATTGCAATTAGAGGCCTATTTTGGTTGGAATTGGATCTCCGATTTCAATTCTATGGCCCAAATTCCGTCTAATTGAACGGAATCTTATTTGCGTAGAAGTTGATGCGAAGGTTGTGAATATCATTCTGTGTTGAAAGTTTAGAGGAGGAACACTGACTTCTCTTCCATGAATGAATGCTTATGAATTTGCCTACAGTATTACACATGTATGCAGCTTTGCTCAATCAATGTAAATCAATTTCTCTCTCTTCTTTTTCATGCTTATACTGATTTATGTGACTACTTCCGTGTCCCGCACGATAGTACCCCGGTCATGACGGTATCTCCGCCTGTGCTCGCCTGCTCGGGCGCACGGGCTTCCCACGAAGTCACTCCCGCCGCCGGCAGCCCCCGAGCGTGACAATTCTACCCTCACTTGTCTCCTCCTGTTCCTCTGGACCTCCTCTCACTCGGATAATGCTTATAAGTTTATTTCAATGCCATCATAAAAAAAAATTTAATTTTTTTTTGTTTTATATTATTTTATAAACCAGTGTAGCTATATTTTCAACGCCCCACCAATACCAAACCCGCCATGGGATTTGTATTTGTTTGTTGCATGGGAACACGTGGACAATAAACTCTCTGCCCAAATATTCATTTTTTATTTTGTTTCACTCAAGACCTCTCTGCCTATGGATCCGGATCGATTGACAAGACTTTTCAGAAATATATTTAAAAAAAAGTTATAAATAGATGGGAATAGTGAACCCGTCGGATAAGCTTGAAATGCATCTGGACCGTGAAATGAATCCTGGTATTCTGCCTATTTTCTACCAAGTAGCTAGATTCATCACCGGCTAATCACTAGATTTATATAATCAAAAAGAAAATATTTAATTTGTGAAAATATTAGGGTTTGTGAGCACCTTTGTTATTATTTAACATAATAATAAATATAGTTTTGTCGGTTATGAACGGGCTCCACCTGTCCACTTGGTCGACGTGAGGGAGGAGGGTGATGCGACCCAATCAGAGGTCCAAGGTGCCAGGCGCTCTAACCCCTTGCGGGTGAATGCCCGGCCCACTACTCCCCGGAGTCCCGTATTAGGGAAGCGGCCCATACACCCCAACTCACTCTCTGTGCATGTTCTCAGTGTGGTCGGTCGTTGAGGCCAGGAAATGCATGGAGTGATGGAGCGATGGGAGCGGGCGAGAATGGAAGGAGGCAGTTGAAAAGAAATGGGTTTGCACCTATCTAAGATTAAAAGCATTTTGTTTAATAATTTTTTATGGCAAATTATATTTGCAGGCTCCAAACTGATATTTGCAGCCCCATGATAATTGGGGCCCTTATATCGATATCGATATTTGCAATCCAACATGATATTTGCAACCCACTTAAAAAAATAAAATTTTATATCTTTTTCCTTGTGCACTTAGAAAGTCATTTGACATTAGACTAGTAAATTGAGTTTTAAAGCCAACATTGAGCTAGCATTCACAATGCAATGAGAAAACGGAATGAAACCCCTAAATCTTAGCATAAAGAATACTCACATTGTGGATAATAGCTAAGAGCTGCTTTTTGGAGAAATGGGCGAAATCCCGTTCGGATTTTGATGGAATAGGCGATGACCGGCGAAATAAGGGACTCAAGCCTGTTTTCATGAGGTCGCCGGCATCTACAAGTAAATAATGGATCCCGGCGATGCCCGGCGAAAGTGGCGGCGATCGCTGGCGAATGGAGGCGGACGGATGTCGCGGGCACAAGAACGCGAGAAAGGGGCGGCGGGATCGTGAATACTGGGAGACGGGAGGAATGAAAGGGGCGGCAAATAGAGGTTTTTTTAAGGTTATATTGTAATAGTTAGGGTTATTTTAGGGGCTGCAAGTATCCATTTTAGGCCTGCAATTATAAGCTCTTTTTTTTATTATTAAGATGATTTGCACGTAACAATTACATAATTTAATGGTATATATATAATTAGGAATAAAAAAAACAGTGTAGCTTCGTGTGCAGGTAGTTACTAATAGCCCAGTGTTAGCCGAATATTCATTTGACTTTGGATCGCCGAAATTTCCTTCTCCTCAGTTTGCCGAGTGTTTTTTTTATAAGATGGTGAAGAAGAAGACCGAATCCGAGATCGAATTCTTCTTTCTCCTCTCTTTTAATTAGTCCCCCTGGTCTTCTTCCCGTCGAGACAGGAAAGAGGGAGAAGGGAACCATCATTCTTTCTTTCCGCCGACGATCGCTGACGATCGCCGGCGCCGCAGCCCGCCATGCTCTCCAAGGTCGTCTCCTCTTTCATTGTCTCCCTGCCCTGCTCTAGGGTTCGTTTTTTCGCCATCGATTACTCTTTTCACCTGCTCTTACTCGGATCATTCTGGTTTCCTTTAAAAAAAAGAATTTCTTTCTTTCTTTCTTTGCTTAGATCCAATGAAGGTGATCCTTTAGTTACAGTAGGTTGCTTACTTTTTAGGGGTTTTTTAGAATTATATAAAGAACAAGTTTGAAATTGTTGTAAATGAATTGAGATCCGCCGAATCATTTGATTAGATTAATCTATCAGCTGTGAAGAATTATTTTTTAAGTTTTCTTTCTTGATCTAATCTTTTACTTAATTTTCTTCTAATAATCTGTTTAGTTAATTCTCAGGTGAGAGGAAAAGCTTCTAGGTTGCCCAGCATTAAAAAAACTGGATTTGGAAAGCATCTGTTGTATGGATTAGGGAATCTCGCTCTAACGCCTATCAAATTACTGCGCGGCGGAAGCCAATTGCTTGGGGTTTCACATTTCTGTAGTATTTCTGGTCTGGACTCTTCTCTGCTAATTGAATTGGTAAGCTTTCTGCATAACATTGAAGATTGTAAGTTGGATTTTACCTTTTCTTACACTTTTGAATCCTAATCCTTTGATTTAATTTATACTTTTATAAGCAAGAACTTCTTTTTTTATAATCTGCTAAGAGAAATCAGCAGAATACTGAATAAAATTTGTGCATTGTTGAGTTTTTATGAAATAATGTAGCTGTTTAAATGTTCTTTTTATGATGAAACAAATCATAACTTACAAGTATTAAGAAAACAATATTTTAAGAGTTTGTTTTTGTGGGTATCTAGCTGTATGCTTTACTAATGATTCCAAAATCTATTTTGTGTTCACAAAGCTAAATATGTGCACATAGAAGCATATCATAGTAATTGTTGAGAATCTAGTCCGCAGTCAGGAAACTCATGTGGTATTTTGCATTTAACATATATTATGAGCCCATGTACCTACAACCAATTGATTTTAAGTTGAACGCTTTGGTTCTAACATTGTATTAGAGTAGACTGGGCTAAATGGTCCGGTTTAACATCCCAATTTAAAAAGTTCATGTGTTAGTGACAAAAGACCTTATACGTGAGGGGTGCGTTAAAATTATAGTCCAGCATTGGAAAATATAGAATTATAGATTCTGGCCCCTCTACCTACTTGCTACAACCAATTCGTTCAGGGTGGATATTTAGGTTCTAACAGTAACATCAAATTTGGATTTCATTGTGCAGAAAATAATAGTTTGGACCCAATTTTATCAAAGGATGATCCTTAAACATTAATTAGCTTAAAGCATCTCATTTAGTTAGTGGTACATGATTGCTACTGATTGGTTAACCAAGATTCAGCTTCATGAGTCCAATTTTGTTAAAATTTAAATTTCTGACCTTGTTTATTCAACCGATTATTTAAGGATGAGCTTCCTTGCGAATGCCTTTTTTATGTTCACACCCTGATTCGCTTGTTCTGACTCATTATTGATCATCATGTTCTTTTTACTATTATTTTACAGGTGCCTTGCCTACACGATAATTATGCATATCTTTTGCATGATATGGACACTGGTACAGTCGGAGTTGTTGACCCTTCAGAAGCGTTACCGATCATAGATGCACTAACAAGGAGAAATCAGAACTTAACGTACATCCTCAGTACTCATCATCATCATGATCACACGGGCGGTAATATGGAGTTGAAGGCAAGGTATGGCGCAAAGGTATGAAACGAAATCCGTTCTCCCTCATCTATCTAGTGGCAATGTTGAATCTTCCTTAAAGTCATTTATCAGGAGAGGGAATATTGTGTTGTTTTATAAATTTCTCTCAACAAAATAATTGATGAACTTTGTAAGGAAAAACTCAAAAAAGTTATTTTCTGTTGACCGACCTCTCGTCATATGTATAATAATACTCTGAAGTTTTTGTAAAAGCAGAATATTCAGATAATTATCTTTTCTTGTCCGGTTTAACAAACTTTATGCGAGAATTTGATTATCTTTTATTGTAGTTTTTACGTGACTTGTTGGTTATTAAATATGTCTAACTTATATTATCTAACTTAAAGCCATGAACTTTTCAAATCTTAAAGCATTTGGTAAGCCATGAGCTGCAGAAGCTGAAACACTAAATGGTAATATTGGATTTGGTCGTGCTTGCCAAAGGAGTGGCATGAGTTCTAGAAACAAAGAAACAAGCCGGTAAATTGAACTTGATTTTGTTAAATTTGTATAAATAAATGTGGCATTATCATCATTAGCAGCACCAAGAGTCGAATCCCAATCCCATAGAAATTGTTTGTTGTACTTGAAAATTTTAAAGTCATTGTGTAAGCTCAGTTTGGAACTTTTAAAGTCATTGAAAATTTTAACAGCCTTCAGCGGGTAAATATGTTTGCCTCCAGATTCTTCAATCGTTTTAATGGATTTTTTTGGGTAAAATGAACTTTAATAGACAAAGATAAATGTACTATTTGGGACAGTTGCGGTGTTTGACCATTGGCCGTACAAAATTATGGTAGTAAACATAATAGTAGTCGTTTACCCGCATTTGGAATTTTCGTGGCAACTCTTTTGCCAAATTTCTATTTTTGGAGCCTTGGCGTTCATGGCCATTAAAACTTGACTACATCCACAAGAATATGGTGATGTTCTGGCTTAATATTTTCATTTTGAGAAATTCTTCATAGCCGCACCTACCAAAACGCTACAAGTGTTTTTCATAGCTACGTTTAAACCAAGTAAGCTGACTCTCTTTTTAGCATCCATTAATTGCAATGATTTTGCAACTCGTTACAACTCCTTATTAACATCAGCAATAACCATTATTCATCCATAAAATTTTAAGCTATTAGTCCTGGAAGCAGCCTCTTGCAAAAATGCTGGGTAAGTTTTGCCTACATTTCACCCTTGCTGTGGGACCCTTCCCCGGACTCTCGCTGCGCGGGAATGCTTTGTGCACCGGGCTGCCCTTTTTTTATTGGAAGATGATGTCACTGCCTTAATGTTGCTTGCGCTATTGTCACTCACAAAGGGAATGTATTGTAAATACAATTTTGAACTTTACTTGATATTTTTTTGTTTTGAGCAAAAAATTCACTATCTAAATAGGCAATGCAGTGGATTGGATGTTCTTTAATGTATTTATTGAGATTATAGACCCTCATCCAAAAACTCACGTATCCTTATCCACTTAATGTAGATTCTTATCCCTCCCACCTACATCCAATTGGTTTTAGGTTGGATGGTTGAGTTCCATGTTACACACTCGCCCGAGCGGACCCTCGCATATGACACGGGAGCGCATATGAGAGCCTCCTTGAATGTTTCATATGAAGAGTTATATAATTTGTAATTACTAAACATTCCACCATGATATCAGAGCAGTTTTCGCCCAATGGTCCACTCCCATATCGTCCATTTAAAAAAAGAGTCACATGTTAGAGGTCATGACCCTACACATGAAGGGGCGTATTGAGAATACAGTCCCATATATGGAAACTCGTGTAGTATTGTGCATTTACTACAGACCTGACCCCCTCCATCTGTAATCATTTAGTTTTAGGTTGGATGCATAGGTTCTAACAATGTTAAAATATTTTTCTAACGTGCTGGCTATTGAACTTTTGTAGTTTATTTCAGTCTTGGACACCTCTTAGGACCTCAAGTACTTTTTTTAGCAATTGTTGATCTTTGGTGCATTTCTTTTCAAATTTAAATATGTAGTGGTAAACCTATAAGGAGGTTAATAATTCATATAAATTTTTTAATTAAAATTCTTAGTAGTCTCACTGCAGCAAGCTTAGGTTTCTATAAGTTATACAGTTTATTTCTACATACTGCAATCCAAGTGGGTTTCAGAAAATATTTACTGAACAAGTCAAAATATATTATTTAAAATCATTATAAGCACATAAATGGACAGAATGATTTTTCTAACATAGATATTCTTACAGTTCGGTATAGGGGGCCACTATTTTAGTGGTACTCTGTGAGCAGCCACTTTGTGCATTTATTGTCAAAGGTTAGGTCATTCTCCTCTGAGAGAAGCCACTTTGTGCATAGTGCCAAAGGTTAGGTCTGTTTTCAATCTTCCCCCGCCCATACCCCCAATGATTGGGGACTATATGGGTTCTATTGTTGTTGTTGTAGATATTCTTACAGTTTTTCCTTGGGTAATAAAGTTACCACTTACATTATCTTATGTAATTTTTTGCGGTTTCATACTCGATTTAGGTGATTGGCTGTGGAAAGGATAAGGATAAAATTCCCGGCATAGATATAGCTCTTTGCGATGGAGATACATGGATGTTTGCTGGCCATCAGGTGGTTGTAATGGAAACCCCTGGTCACACAGAAGGTAAAGTTTATTAGTTTACATTATTCCCCGCACCTATTCTTTGTTCAATCTAAATTATCATATAGGGTTAATTACACTGTCCTTTCCTTGTTTAATTACACTCAGTCACAGGGGAGGTTCCCGTAATTACATAAACTCACATGGGGTGATAAATGTAATTAACCTTATCATATATGTTGTTATGGAGGAGCTTAGTCCCATGGAGTGCTGGCGAGGATCCGGGTCAAGACGTGTGAATTCGCTCTCACGTGTATCGTACACGAAGGCGGACGAATGAGAAGTGTCACTTAGAAAATTATACTCATGTATCTTTTATTTCAGAATTTGCACTCTTCGAAGGCTACCTTTCCATCTTGCATGTTTCTTTTTCGCATGAGTTCCCGTTCTCCCTTCTCTCCCCCACGAATTCACCGGCTAATGTTAGGGGAGGGAGAAGATGGTGCACCGGTTTTGTCTGTTACTGGATGGAAGCGGGGAGCCGAGAGAGCGGGTCATTTCAAATTGACTATTGTCATCTTATTTAAAATTCTTAAATTGGTCATGCAATTGATCCCAATAATCATTGAATGGAAAGTGTCATATTTTTAAAGTTATGTTACATATGAACCCATGTTCATATTTTTTTATTATCAGAGTATTGCCAAAGTAATTGAGCAAATCCCATTAATTTTATCTTAGCAAATTTAACTTTTTGGTAATCTAGCACATTATATTTTCTAAATGATCATTAAAGGGCAGCCCGGTGCACAAAGCATCCCCGCGCAGCAGGGTTCGGGGAAGGGTCCCACCACAAGGGTGAAATGTAGGCAAACCTTGCCTGCATTTTCTAAAAGATCCTTAAAGTAAAATCATATAAGCAAAAAAAAATCATTCGTAGCCAAATTTCAACTGTCCTTTGTCTGGAAAAGCTTCTTGGATTAATTTAAAAAAAAATATTTATTTCCAGACGTATCTCCTTGGCTATGGCAACTATAATGAACGTATTGAAACTGAAGCTAGTTTCTGTTTTAGCACAAAAAGAACTGATATTCTGCTTATGGCGTATTCTCTTCTATTTGAATCTCAAAGAACTAAGAGATGATTCCTGGTATTGTTGAACAGGCCATATAAGCTTTTACTTTCCAGGATTTGGAGCAATTTTTACAGGCGACACACTGCTTAGCCTGTCATGCGGCAAAATTTTTGAGGGAAACTCAGATCAGGTTCTTCTTCTTCTTCTTTATAATGAATCCCTGTCTCTCTTAGAAGCTTACACATAAAATTCACCTGCCATATGTATATGCCTATAAAATCCTTGTGCATCATTCTTCCTTTTCGTAAAACATTCATTAGCATCATTTTGTGATTTTTTTTATAGAATTTGTCCTCGACTGAATCTTGAAACTGTATTGATACTTTATTATATATGTTGAGAATATGAAATCGCATTGGGGAACTGATGCAGTGGCAGGTCGACTGACTCAGGGTGAATGCTCTAAATGCAGCCCTAAATGCGATGAGGTGTAATGCAAGTGCAAGAGTGGTCCGCTCAAAATTACAACAAATAATTAATTATTATAAGGTTAACAACGGAGGCACATGCAATCACAATTACTTGATTAGAGGAGAGCGAAATATTAATTTTGCAAGCAAAAGAGGCGCAAATAATTTATAAGCACGCACGGAATAAGTCCCGCAAATTGTACGACAAATGAAATACGAGCACAATAAAATTAGAATTCACCACAGTACAAGTTGCCAAAATAAACAACAAAATAAAGAAATGACTTTTACTACAATTCACGGGTGCAGGCGACAATGACTGAGGGCTGATTGCGGGCTAATAAGGTTGCAGCCGGGAGGAAGAGGTGCCGGGAAAAGGGAAGGGGTTGCGGACAAGAGCTGGGAGGGCTGAGAGGAGAGGGTGGCTTCAGGAAGGTTGTGGTGAGGTGGGCTTGGGCTGGGTGGCTGCACGAGGGAGAGGAGGAGGGGAGGCGGTGGGGCTTACCGGGGCTGGACGGGGAGGAGAGGAGAGGGCGGTGGAGGCGCTGGAATGTGGGCTGCTGGAGGTGGCTGCACGGGAAAGAGGAGGAGGAGGCGGCTCAGGGCTGGAGAGGAAGATGGGTTGGCGGTGGTTGTCGGAGAGGGAGGAGGGGCTGGCGTCGGGGCTGGAGAGGGAGGTTGGGCTGGCGGTGGATGTCGGAGAGGGAGGAGGAAGGGCGGTGGTGGAATGGGGGGTTGACGCTGGATTGAAGGGGGAGTCGGCGGGTGTTGCGGCAGGGAAATGGGCGGGATAGGAGTGAGGGGCTGGCTGGAGGAGGCGAGGGCTCGGGCGGGGAAGGGCTTACTGGGGAGGAAGGGGAAGGTGAGGCTGGCGTCGCACCAGCGGGAGGAAGGGGAAGGTGTCGCACCGTTCTGTGACCGGCAGTTAGGAAGAAGTGCCCCAGGAATCAAATCAATCGCATGCTGGATGTCCCGCAGTGGTGGAAGCTCATCGGGGAGCTCCTCGGGCATAATGTCTACAAAGTCATCCATCAACTGCCGAACATCCGGATCAGTAAACTCAGTCTCGCTAGGGATCTCGGCCGGCATCGTGGCTGTAACAATAAAAATGACCTCAGACTCTAGGCTCTCCCTCAAGAAATCACCCCTTCTCAAGACATGTAGGGGTCTCGTCGACCCCGCACTAGCTAACGAGTCAATTTTGCCCTTGGGAAGATCCCTGGGCTGAGTCGGAGTAAGGGTAATCTTTCGACCCTTGTTGAAGAATACGCACATGTTGGACCGCCCATAGCACGTGGCATCACGATCATAAAGCCATGGTCTCCCAAGAAGAACGTGAGCGACGTCCATAGGAACAACATCGCACCAAACCTGGTCATCAGTGGACGCTAAACATATCGGAACCAGGCACCTCTGCGTGACATGTATGGTGGATTTATCCAGCCACAAGACTCAGTAGGGATGGGGATGGGGCTCAGGTGTCAGCTGCATCCTCTCGAGTCCTTTCTTAGCAATAATGTTGGCGCAACTCCCACTATCAATAGCGAGCTTGCAGAGGCCTCCTGCGCTCGGGAAATATGTAATGAAAATAGTGGTGCGGCGCCAATCCTCCTCAGCACGAGGGGTGTGGAGGATACGTCAGAGAACTCCCACCTTTAGCGCTCTCTCTGCATTGCTCTCCCATCCATCCTCTACAACGGCTGAACCCCGAGAGTCCGCCTGTTCACGTACAAATAATTGGCTTTAGGCTTGATGGATAGGGTTTAATATGATGCAAGAGCAGTTTAGGTCCAACGGCTGAACCCCGAGAGTCCGCCTGTTAGGGGACATTGGCCCTTTTCTTGACGAGGCTTGTTGACACTGTGGTCCCACATCAGGAAACCGATGTGACATTGTGCACTTAACATAGATCCAAAGCCTCTCTATTGAAAGATCACTACAATTTGGATTCTTGCATCTATATTACAAATCATTAATTTCCTATCCACATTAGAATATTGTGGAATGTAAATAGCTCTTTCATTCTTTGGAGCATTTCTTGAACAATGTTGACATAGGCTCCGTTTGACGCAGCGTTTTTTCTCCGGTGAGTTTGGACAAAAACACCACCGTAATAGAACGTATGTTTGGCATGACATGGTTACTTCGGGAGGACTTCCGGCGCCAGTTCCCAGATTATTGCCTTGAGGACAAGGTCAATTTTCCAGATGGGGGTATTGTTACCGACATCCAAGCGGACGAGCCGGAGTGGCAGGTGTATTCGAGAAGGGCGCGCATAGGAGAGAGCAAAGGCGGCGCAGGGCTGAGCGGTTCAGCGGGTGCGGCCTAGGGGGGGCCGACCGGTCCACTATCTTCAATTAAATTTCAGCTTGTAATTTTATTTTGGAACTTTACTTTATGCTTTTGGACTCTTGATGGTTCCTCCTATATATGGGGACATCTTTAGGGTCATTGTATCTTTTTGATCAATTAGGTTTGAGAGGGCTGCCCCCTTTGCTTCCCCTTCTAAATTCCTCTCCCTCTCTTTCTATCTCCTCTTCCTCCCTCCCTCCCTCCAAGCATCCCGCCGGCCTCCATCAAGGGCCGAACCCCTCCTTGATATCCGAAGAGGTATCAAAAATCCACTTGATTATAACATTTTTGAGTTGAAAAACCACCATCACAGACAAATAATTAGTGTTGAGAATATAATCCCACACCGAGAAACTCATTTAGAATCTTGCATTATTATCGATCATGGATACAACTTATTGGCTTTAGACTGGATGCTTTTGTTCTTATATATATATCAGAGCAAGCCAGGCCCAACGGCCCACTCCCGTGTCACCGAGTTAAAAAAAATGAAGTCCAAGTGTTAAATGCCAAAACCCTAACACCTGATGGGGCGTGTCGAGAATATAGTTCCAAATTGGGAAATTCTGTAGCCTCTCTACGTACAACCAATTGGTTCTACGTTGGATACTTAGGTTCGAACAATTAGCAGCAACATGCATGCTTGCAATTTTTTCTCCTAACATGTTTTACTGTGTATTTGCACAATAAATAAGCTTAATTTTATTTTTATGGTTAATTCTGGTGATATTTATACAGTAATTATCATTGATGATTTACACATTCTTGTTTTTTTTACTGATGCCAAAGTAATAAATTTCCATCCACCTGACAAATTAGCACAATTCCTACATTTTTCTTTCAGATGCTTGCTTCACTTCAAAGAATCATGTCCCTGCCTGATGATACTGCCATATACTGTGGGCATGAAAATACGCTGGTATACATTTTTTGGTTAAAATTAAGAGATATAGAAATTAACTTAATTTTACAATCATTTCTGAGAATTTTTTAATTTTGGTAAATTATGAACAGAGTAATTTGAAGTTTGCCTTGTCCATAGAACCCCAAAACAAAGAACTCGCCGAGTATGGTTCCCATGTCACTCACCTCCGCCGAAAGAACCTTCCTACGGTAACCGCCCGTGTCCTCAAATAAAATTTATTGGATGAACATGCCTTCTTCTTTAACTACTTACTCGCATGACATTAGCACATCATTATTATTTTTAGATTTTTGGAACCCTTTTAGTTTTAAAAAGACGACTAAAATCGTCACCTTGTTAACTTTTAATTGGATAAAACTAAACTTTTATTCAAATTTTCGCCGAGGCTATGTTTGTTTGGGCAAAAAAAAAAATCATTTGGTAAACCTCTCATTTTTAGTCTAATTTGAGACCGCAGCCCCCTGACCCCCTCCCTCTATTTCCCACCACTCCATTCTCACCGCTCCCATTCTCAACGCCCAAACAAACAGATTAAAAGTGAGAGCTTCAGATGCCTTTTTAAAAATAATTTTAGGGGTCTGAAAGAATATTTTGATAGAGTGAGGCCCTGTCAATAGTTGCTCAATATTTAGTGCTCCGTGCATTGGCCGCCGGTGGCGGTGGTGGCCGGAGGGCATCTCGCGACACAAAAAAAAATCTCTGCCAAACAGAGCCCAGGCACAACACATTTTCTTATCATGTTTCCATGGTGTCTTAGATTCCAACAACAGTCAAGAAGGAGAAGGATTGCAACCCATTTTTGCGTGCGACCAGTACAGAAATTAGACGCAGCCTGCGCATTCCTGCTGCCGTCAGCGAAGCGGAAGCATTGGTCATGATTCGCCGGGCGAAGGAAAGCTTCTGAGGTTCATCTATGTACTTTAAAAAGTAGATATGTATAGATTCATGAGAATCAAATTAGTCAGCTTTATCATGCAGTTGCTCCGGCGATCACCGGAAAACTCAAAAATTCCAGCCAAAAAAAAAAAAATTGTTTTTTTGATGTTGATGTTATTGAATATGAAGAGGAAGATACTTCTTGTTCTTTCTCATATTGTAGTTTTCTGTCTGAACACCATTACTTGTAAATTCTACTCCACTGTGGTTGCAGATCAAGTTTGACCTTCTTGTTTTCTTCTATTCATAGTTGAAGTTCCCACCTTTTGCTCTGACAGATCTCTTCTGTTCTACTGTTCCGAGTAATCGAAAAACCTTTCTCGCTCTTTATTCTCAATGAAGACCCGATCATCAAGATCCACCTGATCACCTGGACTCGGGTTAGCCCAACACGACGTGGATCAATTGCCTGTCGGCATCACACGCATACTAAAGTTAGGCTCTGTTTGGGGGAGCTGTGATGTTTGAGCGATGCCAATGTGGAACTGTGGTGGTGAGCGAAATGATGGTTGGTTTATCTGCGTTTGAAATGTTCATGACAGTGGTCTGCCTTTTTGATGCTTAGGCGTTTGCGACTGCGAAATGCTATCTGGGCTATACTGCCGCCGTTCTGCCACCGCTCTCTTAAATAAAGCATTGCTGTATTCAAATACAGAGATTCAGATCATCTTATTTGAAAACAATTCAGGCCAACTATGCTCTTATGGGTTACTTTTATAGTTTGTCTTTCGTGAAAAATTTTCACGGAGTTTTTATGGTCTGGTGTTTGGGCTCTACATCATTTGACGTGAAAAGCACATGCATTCGGTGAGAACCTAAATATTTGGAGGGGAATTTTTTCACGAAAGATGAATCTTTGTAATCTCCTATTGCGCGTATTTGGTGCTAAATTTCATTACTTTATTTGCGTATATAAATCATATATTTTATCATTATTATGTTAAAAGAAACATAAGGAGAACATGTAGTTCACAATAAAAAAATGAAACACAAACTAAAGGAGAATTTTTTGTAAAAGGTTTCGATAAAGGGTACCACGGGGGCAATCAGACACCTCCATTTGCCGAGTAATAGAGAACTTACTGCAATCTAAAAAAACTACGGATGCACAAGGTAGGTTTACATCTGAATCTTCGTCGTCAGCGGAAGACCACCGAACAATCACCACCAAGAGGAAATTCAAGCCAGGACTTACATTGCCACAGTGTGCTGGCCACATCCGTCCTAAGCTTCCTTAGTCAAAGTCCTCAGATGCAACCACTTCCCGCCTGCTCACAAATGTCTTCACGCACCTGTTGCGCGATCTGCCAGCAAGGATCCAACGAGCCCACTGCACTCGCGCAGTGCTCGCCTGCATGTCTCAACTTGTCACTTGCTGGAGCCGCCTGTGTTGTCGCCTGTAGGTGTCGGCATCTCTGCCGTCTTTTGGCTCCGCTTATGATGTCGCCCGAAGGGCGCCAACACTTCTTCGTGGTCGGGGTCAGGGGTAGGAGAGAATGAGTGAGAGATGGTGCAACCATTTTCTTAATTTTTTTTATAAATCAGTTTATTTGATCTAATTTCAGTATGGATATTCTAATAAAATTAAATTATATTTATGATTAAAATATTTATATTCAATTAATAAGATGTTATATCTATTTTATACCTAATGTGCAATCCAAAGTAATAGCATTCTAAATCAAATTGTTTCAAAAATCAAAATAATGTTTTATTTTATTTTTTTTGCTCAATAAACAAAATTAAATGAATACCACAAGCCAATAAGCACGGGAACAAGAAGCAAATTAAATATTATAATCTCTGAAAAAAAGAACAATTTGATAAATTGCAAAAAACATTGGTTAATTAAAAAAATAAAAAAAAGGGAGAAAAACACAGGTGGTATCATCCGCGGTTTATTTGAAAGGTCTCCTCAACAAACCCGCCGGGAGGGAGACGGTGGAATCCACGCTCATTTCCCCGACGGACGTCGTCGGCCGATGCCTCCCGCCGGAGACTTTCACCGGAGGCGCCTCCTTCGTTGAAGAGAACATCCTCAGGGATCCGATACTCTGGCTCAGCGCGAACGAAAGCCTCCTTCTACCCACCTTCTCTCCACCGCCAGCTTCCGTCGCGGCGGGCCTTACCTTCGCCTTAGCGGAGACTGTCGGAGCCATGTAATTCGGAGCCTGCGCTGCTAAATTTTCCGACGCAGACTTAGGAGCCGTGAAGTCCGGGCAGCTTGTGAGGCTATCGTCGTCTCTTACGACTGGTCTTGCGTGGACGGAATGCCACCTGTTCGACGAATTGTGTGTGTGAAGTGGCTTGGAGAATCGCGGGGTTGATGCATTGAAAGGGATTTTTACTGGCTTGCTGCCGCTGCTGGGTCGGTGAAGGGCGAAGCCGGCGGCGGTGGTGGCTGATGGGTTTCTGGGAGTCGGCGGAGTCGGGGTCTTGGCGTGGTGGTAGTCCGATGAGATCTGTTGTTCGAGCCAGTTCCACCACAATGGGTGCCCGCCTGTCCTAGCATCGTTGAGCGCCGAATGGGCGTTCTTGGGCGTTATTGTTAGCAGCTGCATGAACATCAAAACCTGATACTTAGCGAAAGTGGAAAATTGGATTTGATCCTTGGCAGTTAGACTTCATGGCTACGATTAACTATGAAAATCAGTGACATTATGCCTAATTAATCCAAGCCATCAAATCCATTGGATGGCCAGAATGGGAATTGGAGACGATCTAAAGGGGGCATCTCGGTCCACAAAGCATCCCCGCGCAGCGATGGCCGAAGAATGGTCCCACCACAACGGTGAAGTGTAGGTAAACCATACCCTGCATTTTTACAAGAGGCTGCTTCCGGGACTCGAACCCGTGATCTCAGGGTCACGCGGCAACACCTCAACCGGTGCGCCCAGGCTCCCCTTCAGACAATAGAAATGGATGAACAAAAAATACATTGAATGAAATTTTTATGATCTATTTTCCTTATTACCAGGTAGGTCAAGTAGTAAAGTGATCAAATTTGTGTTTTTGTTGAGTTTATGATAAATAACTTCTTCTTCAAGTCCCATGATAGTTGGAATAAGTAGACTTCTCAAATGGAAATTTGAAGAGAATGCAATTTACTTCAGAATTTCATTTTGATTGTTTGTTTATGTTGTAATTAGTTAATTGACTTTAGGATCTTCTCTATTTGACCCAAATGGAGGGGATCTATTTCACGGTCGAGATCAATCTTTTTCTTTATCCAATGGGTTGAGTAATCCTATTCTTTTTTATTATCCCGATGGACAAACTACTGTGCATTGTTGGATAAATGAGGGCTGATCTAGACCGTGAAATGAATCCCCTCTATTTGGGCCAAATGGAGAGGATCTCGATCCATCTTCTAAGGAGAAACAAATTAATGAGTTTTATTTGTTACTCATGTGCCTCTTTCAAACATACAAAAACTCAATTCTAGGTCAATTTCTACATATAAAACTAGTAAATAACTAAATTTTTGATTTGATTCTTTTACTAATTTCAGTTTCACTTATCATTTCCTCCCAGCTGATGTGTTCATTGTTTTTGCTGCTCTTCCTTCTACCTATTATTTAAAAGTGGTTGCTGTTTAGTGAATATATGCTTATTAAACTTTATATGACCCTGAAAGAGAGCTTCTATTTATTATAATTTGTTAGAATCAGTATAACTTCCGAAAAGATTAGTGGATCAAATGGTCTTTGTGATCAAATAGTCTTTGTGCAACAATGTTCCGAAAAGATTAGTGGATAGCGGTCACTGTGGCTCTTAGGAGCTTGATTATGTGAATATTCATGTCTATCTTCCTATTGCCCTCAATACAATACTATCTTCCAGCACATCTTTGGGATCCATTAGCACATATCTCATTATCCAATTCAGATCTCCGTCAACACCAATCTAGGAGCTATCAACAAGGTATGTTTTATACTGCTCTCGAGACTTAGAGAGTCTCCCCATGTGCTGACAACAGTACCGTTGTCGCTCGTTACCCCCTGCATAGTATGTGACAACAACGGTAGCCAACTTTCATTCGATGTCCCTATCCACAGGTGGTAATTCACAACAACGAACATAAGATGGAGGACGAAGAGTGAAAGTGGGTACTGCACTAATATATTAAATTTATTTATCTTAGATAAGTAGCCATGCACGGGTCCCCTTGTGCTGACAACGGTAGTACTATTGCCGTTCGCCGTACACATATACAATATGCGGCAATGACTGACGATGTACCCCCGGTCGTTGCTTGATGTCCCATTGAATGGAAAAATGCATCTTCCATAAAGAGAAGCATTGTCTCCGGTTTTGTATGTTTTTTCCATGCGAGGGGACATCGAGCAACGACAGAGGGTACGATCACACACATTGCACACAAGGTGCCGCGAGTGACAAATGTATTATAGCTGCCGGTGCACGGGGGGATCTTGTGCACAACTGCTTGCAGAAAATTAATGATCTCTTCTAGTTCTTGATAATGCTGCCATCATTGTCTTCTCTTAGCAAAATGCTGTCATTTATAGATAGAATGTATGGCCTTGGCTCAAACGCGCATAATATTTAAAATAATTACTTACAAAATCTTGCCAATTGGTTTCATGGGAGGAGGAGCATTACCTGATGGGAGTGTGCATATGCTAAAGATCTTTCCCTCTTCATGACAGCCTCTGCCTTTCTTTTTACACTGGCTTCCTTCTCCTCCTTTGTCATCATGCTATCATCCCACTCATCATGGGCTTCTCTCTCCAACTGCTCCAAATTCAATATCAAAATCAATGATCTACCCAAAAAAACTACTACTTTTTTGCTTCTAATTCTTGATACTGATGTTTGGCTATGTTTATATTTATTGTTTTTAATTTATTTTTTGTTTTAAAAAATTACTCATTATAAAATATGTCTGGGGAGTTATATTTATTAATTTTCTTTTGTGAGCAAGATAGGTTGTTTTCACATATGAGGTGTTTACACATGTTTTTAAAGCACTTAACAATATATTTTTTTAAACCTTTATCATCGGGGCATGTTTGAGTGGGCGGCGGCGGTTGGAGATGGAGTTGTTGGAGATGAAAGTAAAACAATGTTCTTGAATTGTGGGATTAGTAGTTCCAAATGGAGGTTATTCAAATAGGCCGAAAAAGCGTTGTGTGTGTTTTTTTCAAAAAAGGGAAAAAAAATGCCCAAACAAACGGAGTGTCTAGAAAACTTAAAAGCTCGGTTTTCTTTATAGCAGGTATGTATGTTCAAGCAGCCAGTCCTGTTTTATGTTTATGAAAAGGTAATATAAATAAACATCCAAAGGGGGGAAAAGCAGAAGTAAAAAAGGATAAAGAATCAAAATAAAACACAATCATACATTACCAAAACATAGAATTTTGAAAAAGGCAAGTGAATAGAATGGAATTTTAAAAAATTGGGCCAAGTCAAATAAGGTGATTTGATTCGAACATCTTGTTACCACAAAATCAAAATGATTTGGTTAAGCTTACTCGATTAGTAACATTCCACTTCCTTAGGTTGCCGAAGGTTTCATTGCTGCTCTTCCATGATATCTGATGTTGATGAGCATTCTGGTTCTCCATCATTTGAAGCCTCCTTGCGTGTATTTGGGTTTGGATTCTCACAAGAAGCTGCATGCTCCTCATTGTGTTAGCCGTTTGCCGCTTCACTCTCGGCCCCTCCATCATGTCTTTGAGCCGGATTAAACCTTTTATTGCTTTATAGTTTTTCCTAGCCTGTTTCATCATCAAAATCTCTTTATTTCATAAGCATTTTGTTGTCTGAATGTTTATGAAGATGGTTGATGGTTATGATGATTTGTATATTTTTATGACTGGTGACAAATTATGGCATGGATTGCAAAGTATGAAAATAACATTTTACTTTCTTTGTGTGCTATTATGATCATGTTCCTGGCTAATATGGCGAGATCCTATTACTACATTTGTTGTCGGCGGGGAATTTGCTAGGATTCTGGAGAGAAACGGAGGGGCATTGCTCAATAATGACATTGCACTACACGATAAAAATGAACAAGATACAATTGAAAGACAAGTTCCCGTCAACTCTCAGAGGCCGGTCCCTCCAAATGAGAGCCAAGAGAATAGTGATCCAAAAGATACCTAGCACACACTTAGGCCTTCCCATATATATGTGAGAAAGACATGCTTAATAATATAGTTTCTAATTAATATTAATTAATACTAACTAATTAATATCACTAAGTAAATAATACTAATTTATTTTTACAAAATACATATGATCCTTAAATATTGTGGTAAGCTCCATTGCTTTGAAATGGGAGTTCTGTGCTCTTGTAGTTGTGAGGAGTATCCGCTCGGCTTATGCGTATCAACATCTCATTTTTGTCTTAAATATGCCTTTCCTAAATGTCAGGGGTGGATTTTTATGAATTCTTGTTTTGACTCATTCCTCCTGAATTGTACACAGATTGTTTACTTCAATTTTTGCAAGTTTGTTTGCACTTTTTTTTCCTAGTCTGACCCTTTTCAAACCAAGTGATCTACTTTTACTTTCTCAACCATACCTTATTTTCAATCATGATTGTTACTGCAGTCTTACTAGCATCATCACTTCTCATCCATACTTTGACATTCTGCATAATTACATGGACCTCCTCTCTGAGCTTACAATGTTATAAAACACGTCGTCATCTCAGTTAACATGCATTACGAGTGCATGCCTCCCAGAGGGAGACTTATTGTACTAAATTTAACAATGTAACCTCGGAGTGCCGTATGGCTTTTTTTTTTTGTAATTTCAAGTAGAATGGAGGTCCTTGTAATTATCCAAAGTCCCAGAAGAGGTCCCAGTAATTAACCATATTAGTTTTTATCGAACTATGCGGCTACAACAACTTACTTTCCACCATTTTGTAAGATCACACTTTGGTGTGATCTTTCTTAATACATCTACACTAATTCTCCAAAACAGTATGATAATGTTCTGCACTGCTTAAAGGTGTATAAAGCCTGGCACACAAAAGTAAGACATTGTTGTCTTCGAGCTTCATATGCCTTTATCTTTCTAGCTAATATGACAATTTTACCCACATATTTATAAATTGCAATAACTCCAATTGGACAGGTCAATATGGTCTTTCTTTGCTTGTAACTTGCACGTGCTGCGTAACAAAAGTAGAATTTCTTACATGATATTTATTGACTTAGATGATTCTAAAGTTTAAGAGTTTAACATTTACTTCCTTTCTATATGAATAACAGAAATATACTTCTGACCCCATGGTTTGATTAAAGTATTATAAGAGAAAACATTAAGGCTATTATTTTTCCTTACCATATAACCCCTGTAAGCTGCCTGAATCATAATTGCAGAAATCTGAGCAGAATTTGATGATACGAATTTACCGTTGCGTGTGATTTCCTGTTTACTTGGAATGATGGATTTTGCCTTGTATTGAGCCCCGGTCGTTTTCCTATATGAAGAAACCGTCTCTTCCTTATCTGAAACTACATTTTTCGCTGTGTTAGCACTGGTATGCTGTCTTCTTATTGGAGATTTTGGCAGCTGAACTTTTTGGTGGGACACTTGATGGGCTCTGTATTGCTGCTCTTTCTCAACGTCACCCAAGATTTTCTCTATGCTGCTTGGCTCCCTATAAAGTGGGATGAAGGAATTTACCTCCTCATGTCTTTTCTTCCGTGGTTCCTGCCGCTTCTTCTCCTCATAGCTTTTTGGACCCTGCGCCCAAATTCATCTTCTTTAGCACAAGATTTCAAGTCTTACACAGCGCTCCGCTCTCCCTTTAGCTTGATTATTTGTATCAGTCTATGAAATAGCTGTCTTTTAATTGTAAAATTTCTGATGCAAGTCACTAAAATAGTAATTTAATAAGCTATTACTATATATATAGTAGAAATCCTTGTATATATTGGGCATATAATTATTAGAAATATGATTTATCCACGTATCTAAAAAGAACACAAGCTGCTAGAATATAATGTTGACTATATAATAAACTTCAAATGCTTACATTGTCCACCTTTTCTCTCGATTTTGGGGTGAAGGCCTTCTTCAAAATGGAGATCCAACTGCTTTTCTTCCCCATTCTTTTGGCATTACTAGTTTGCCTTATAGAATCCTGCGTTGTGAAGGTAGGCGACATACATAAACTTCAGTGAAACAGAGCAGTATGAGCATCAACAAGAGTAAAATCTCATCTCTTGATATATTATGTATTTGACACTATGTTTCCTTTTCGATTTGAGTTCTCTCTCTAATGTTACAAACAATTTTGTGTTAGTCGAGCTTTCCTAGGTCATCTCGTCTTTCGTTGTCTGCAAAATATTTAAGCCTTATGCTTGATGAAAAATCCAGTGGTTAACATTGAGAATGCTGACTAGGAGTATAGTAGTTATGAATAAATACTGGAGCAGTGGGTTTATACCAAGTTTGGAGATGCTTTTAGTTCAAATATTTTCTTACCTCGTTTGTACAATGGCGTAGTGCTTAGTCTCTTGATAAAATTTGCTATAGAGAATGCTGGTTATATGCCTAAAATCCTAACCCATCCGCAGATTTCCAAAAGTTTGTCATTCAGCTCTTCATCAGATTGTTGTTGCTCTTGGACATAGTCCATCTTTGGGTAAACCATGTACATATTGTGTTCTTATGTGTTTGTTTGTTTGCCGTTTTTGCTCGATTTCGTAGTAGGCACAGTTGAGATTTTAGTCCCATATCGGTTAACTTCATGTAGGCACAGTTGAGATTTTAGTCCCATATCGGTTAACTTCATGTACGCACAGTTGAGATTTTAGTCCCATATCGGTTAACTTCATGTAGGAATGAAACTATAAGGAAAGACATGATGTACTTAGGCATTAGTGAGACTATGATTAAAGATAGGGTGCAATGGCGACAAAGGATCCATATAGCCGACCCCACTATGGTGGGATAAAGGCTTGAGTGTGTGTTGCTGTTGTTGTATCGGTTAACTTCATGTAGCTTTATGGATTTAATATAGACCATGGGTCTCTCGATTCTCTCCACCAATAACTAAGTGGTTTTGAGTTAGATACTAAGGTTCTAGCATGGTACTGGAGTTGGGTAGCATTAATGACCAACTCTCACATCACCCAATAAAAAAAGCACTTATAACAGGACAAGATCCTACACAGAAGAGGATGTGTTGAGAGTTTAGTCTCACATCAAGAAACTTCATGCGGCATTGCATACTTAATGTAGATCCTGGGTTCTTCCACTTATAAATTAAGCTCCGCTTGACACGTGGCACGGTGGTTATGAACCGTCGTTCGTGAACGCCCGACCTCACCTAAAGAACTTCATTCACTTTTATGTTCAAAGCTAGTTTTCTTTTCTTGGTAGCGGTGATAACTGTAATTATGACAAACATGCATTCTAGGATGGTGGCGTTTTTGTCTAAATTCACCGGAGCAAAAATGCCCCGCCAAACGGAACTCACTGATTGTTGGATTGGATTTTAGGTTTCTAATAGAATGCTTGATTACGTCTGCTTAATCCTAAATCATGTATTAGTTTCCTTAGTGAAGCGGGCGGTCATCAATTGATGATTATAGAGCATGTATGATTTTTTTTCGATCTTGAATCTCGGAATTGGCACAACCAGGTTATATGTACCATTTTTTAAGATTTTCCTGAATTTGTAAGGCTGCCATGTAATTATTTTAGAATTTTGTGAAAGTAATCTCACTCCTGATGAGCACAGAAGCAGTAGTGTAAAAAATAAACCAAAATGCGCTTGATTTAAGGGAAACTTTTCCCCTTTTCTTGAATTGCTACCTTCTTTCATTTCTCTTAAAGAAGATCATCACGCCCGAACATCTCTTGATGATTCTCCCAAGTAAGGATTTATATTTCAAGGGCAATGGAGAGTGATAAATGGCAGGCACAATTCTAAGATTCACACTGTTTTGAAGTAGAATTCAAATGTTTCATCAGAAGTACATAATTCAAGTAGTAATGTGTACACACACACATACATAATCAAGTAGCATTTGCGAAGCCATATTCTCGTTGAGAAGCAATGGAAGGGAAAAAGGGACCAACCTATATAGAGAAGGCAATGAGAGCAGGAGGCTAGAGTGGATCATTATGTCATCCTCCACAGGGTTTCTTCTCCGGCGAATTCCAGAATTTATATCGATTATTCGTCTAGTTCTCGAACAAGAAACTTGGCATCTGGTTCTTCCTCCACGGATCGACTCCCTTTTTTCATCTTTTTTCCTCCTTTTCCTCTTTTCTCATTTGCAAATTTAGAGGTACTCTTTATAACTCTTTTTTGGATTCATGATAGATATGGTGACCACTTCTTCACTCCATTGCCCTTATCCCAACCAACTTTACTTGTGCAGAAAGATTTCTGAGGCAGAGCAGGCACTTGAAGAACACTTTGTTTTTTGTCCCCATTGTTTATTGGAATTCAGAACATCTTTTGTTGTATAAAGGTGATTCCAGTCTTGGAGTAGAAGTTATATTATTGTAAATCCATCAAAATTCATTGTCATCAATTGTCTTATCACAACTAAACCCTACTTATCGATTCGTTCCATCGACTGCTGCCCAATGTGTTAGACTGATGCTTTATTTGTTTGGGTGCTTTAACTCCATAAAAACTGCACCGTAGAGGCTTCGTGGCGCTGCGTTCATAGAATGTATGTTTGGCATGACAATGGTTATGACTGTGCCCAAGAGAAAAAAACTGGTTTTAAACATAGGGTTTAGGGTTTTTAACCACCGCGTTCACGACCGCCACCAAAGTGCCAAACGGATATGCTGTGACGGATACGATGTGGAGCTGCCTTGAACTATGCAGATGATTTTGAACAACCTTCCTGCGTGTAATCATTTGCGCTAACTCTATATATATACTCGTTTAAATCCTTGATCTAGAAGTTATCAACTTACTATTTGTAAACCCATCAGAATCAAAAGAAATAAGAACAGAAGGCTCATCAGATATCTCCATTTGAATATAGAGATTGTTCTCTCCTGACAGGTAAAATCTTTTAGCAGTTTTTATTCTCACCTCATCTTAACCATCCTGAATCTACACGAAATCATATAAATCTGGTTCATTTTATATTTATTGACTACAGTTTATGAAATCTTTTAGCCTTGGCGCACCGGTTAAGGCGTTGCCGTGTGACCTTGAGATCACGGGTTCGAGTCCTGAAAGCAGCCTCTTGCAAAAATGCGGGGTAAGGTTTGCCTTCATTTAACCCTTGTGGTGCGACCCGGCTGCCCTTTTATAGCTTATATGAATCTACAGACTATCATATAAATATGCTTAATTTTCTTTTTATTGAGTATTATAGTATATGAAGCTACATGAAATCATATAAATATGTTTAATAATGTTTGCATTATTTGGTGCAGAGGGAAAATATTGGATATTTGCTTGGAAGCTACTCAACACAGAAGGAAGCGTAAAGGAGAACAAAGAGACTTCTCTCTTCCAGTGGGTCTGCCATCACCTCTGTGAATCTGCTTTTTTTTTTCTTTTATTCCTTGCTTTTAATTATTTTTATTAGGCGATTGTTATCCGCACTACAGTTTTGGCTATCCGCACACTTTTTGTATGAGTTATTACGCGCCTTTTGGAAATACGTTTTGTACATGCATTTTTAGGAAAAGTAATCAACACGAGATCTACAACTTTCGTGTTGATCACTTTTCCTAAAAATGCACGCACAAGACGTATTGCCGCTCTTATTGAAACATGTGCGTAACTATAGCGAATTTTTGGAAATACGCCTTGTACATGCATTTTTAGGAAAAGTGTTCAACACGAAAGTTGTAGATCTCGACGTGTTGAACACTTTTCGTCCGTTTGTGTGGGTTGTGGCGGTTGAAGGTTGAGCGGTTGGAGATGGAGATAAAACATTTTTTTTTAATAGAGCTCCCTCTTTGCGGTTGGAATCAGACATAAATCGGCATTTTAGGGGATAGATGGTTCTAAATGAATTCTATTCAATCGGTCAAAAACAGCGTCAGTGTTCTCGAAAAAAATGCAAGCGAGAAAAAATGACCAAACAAACGAAGTCTAATGTTGAAAATTCTGAGAGAGCGAATCTGCAACATCAGAGTCCATGCGGTGATCCTAACACGATCGTCACATAAAAATTAATTAACTCCCATGTATTAAGTGTAATTTGACAAAAATAATGGTGATTGCTATCCACACTACAGTTTTGGCTATCCACACTCTTTTTGTATGAGTTATTACACGCCTTTTGGAAATACGTCTTGTACATGCATTTTTAGGAAAAGTGTTCAACACGTCGAGATCTACAACTTTCGTTGTACAACCCTCATATTTCCCGAGTCGGTGTGACCCGACCCGGATGAGGCCAAGATTACGAAGGTGATCGAGACGAACAAAACAACCGCGTGGAGACGGCGAAACTGACTAAGGCAGAGCAGATCCGGGAGAGTGGGGGGGCTGCCCCACTCGCCCGCCTAAGAGGCGAGTGGGGCGCTGCCCCACTCGCCAGCCTAAGGGGCTGAGTGGGGCGCTGCCCCACTCGCCAGCCTAAGGGGCGAGTGGGGCGCTGCCCCACTCGCCAGCCTAAGAGGCGAGTGGGGAGCTGCCCCACTCGCCCGCCTAGGGAGCGAGTGGGGAGCTGCCCCACTCGCCCGCCTAAGGGGCGAGTGGGGAGCTGCCCCACTCGCCCGCCTAGGGAGCGAGTGGGGAGCTGCCCCACTCGCCCGCCTAAGGGGCGAGTGGGGAGCTGCCCCACTCGCCCGCCTAAGGGGCGAGTGGGGAGCTGCCCCACTCGCCCGCCTAAGGGGCGAGTGAGGAGCTGCCCCACTCGCCCGCCCCTGGGGCGAGTGGAGTGCCTTCCACTCGCGGCCAAGCTTGCGAGTGGGTCGGCGTCCACTCGCGCAGGCAAGGTGGTCTTGGTTTAGGTCGTCCCCTCTCATTTGGGGTATTTTTGCTATCCGCAGTCCGATTTTTGCTATTCGCAGTCCATTTTTAGGAAAGTCTATAAATAGACCCACATGGGCACCTTGGGAAGGGTTGGTTCCTACCCCCTCTCTCGCGTGTGAGCAAGCACTACCCCTCCCCTCCCCTTGACGTTGAAGGTGGTCGGTGAGGTGTTCCTTAGTGCCCTCCAAGGTGCCCAGGCTCAGCATTGGCTTGGGAGGGGAAGCGCTCTAAGATCTTCCGGGTATGTGGTGGGACCTCCGCGCTGCAGCTTAAGGGGTCCGTTTGTGGATTCAAGTGTTCATCAAGTCCGAGTCTCTTAGTTCCTAGCAACTGGTCACGGGTCTAGGCTTAGGTCAAGTAAGGGTTAGTCGCGACCCCCTTTCGAACGCTGAAGCCGGGAAACTGGTTTCAACATTCTGGTGCGGTGAGCGTGGAAGCGACTAGTTCGGAAACCTCTGAGCCAAGTCCCATGGCTGGAAGCGACGAGTTGGGAGACCCGCCTCCACCTTGCGAGTATGTGAAGAAGAGCGACTTCGACGAATTCAGCAAGAGGATCCTGGAGTTCATGCAGGCCGCATCCTCCGCTCGCGGCGAGTGCTCAACACCACCTGCACCTAGGATCCCCTCACTCCCCCTAGTGGAAGTGAGAAGCAGTCAGCAAGAGAAGGGGCCAGCCTCGGAGGAGGGCTTGAGCCTCCAGGCGCGAGTGCTCTTCAACGGTTCGCCCCGGACCAGCTGTCCCGGCGGGGAAGTGATGGGAGCACCTCCACCCAGCTAGGAAGAATGGAGGAGCCCTTTCTGCGAGCTGATCATGTCAGCCCCCGTTCCGGATGGGTTTCGCGATCCTGCCATGTCCTACTACGAGGGGGATAGCGATCCTCTCCAGCATCTTCAGTGGTTCGAGGACATGACCACGATCAGGCAAATGTCGGACGCTTTCATGTGCAGGCTTTTCGCCGTCACATTCCAAGGAAAGGCGAGGGATTGGTTCCACTCGCTTCCGGCGGGAACCATCTACCGCTTCGAAGATCTGCGTCGAAGTTTCTTGTTAAGGTTCTCTACCTCAAAGAAGAGGAGGAAGAGCATGGAGGCCTTGTTCGCAGTCAGGCAAAAGCCAGGGGAGACGCTGGCGAGCTACATGGATAGGTTCCAGGCGGAAGTCCTTCTTGTCGTCGAAGTGCCCGGACACACCCTGCAGCTAGCCTTCACCCTTGGGCTGCAGCCTGGGCTGTTTCGGATGAGTCTGACTCGGGACCCTCCCCTGTCTTTCGAAGAGCTGATGAAGCGTGCCGATCGTGAGACCGAGTGTGAGGATACCAATCAAGAGTTCGTGGCTAGATTAGCTGAGGAGGAAAGGAGAGAGCGTGGAGGGAAAAAGAAGGAAGAAGTGAGGAGTCAAGAACAACATGGACCTCCCGTTGGGCAGGAGCAAGGCTGGAAGTCGCAACCGACAGCCGCCCGACCAGCTTGGAGGTCACAGGTTGGTCCCCCTCAGGGCCAAGGAAGGGGCCACTTCCAAGGAGCAGGCAGCAGAGTGAGCCTGGAATGGGCGGGGTGTAAGGAAATGCCCAGGGAGGGGCGAGATGTAACGGCGTGCCCAGATAGGGGTGAAGTGTAGTGAAGTGCCCGGATAGGGGGCGAGATGTAAGGAGGGGCCCAGAAAAGGGCGAGGTGTAACAGGATGCCCAAAGGGGCGTAGCGTAGGTAAGTTGTAATAGGTAAGAACTATGAATGAGAAAGGGGTTCTGGAAGAATATCCAGGTTCAAAATCCCTGACTAGAGACCCTCCGCCGGGCTAAGTCATGCCGGTGGAGGGGGGACGTATCAGGTCAACTCGCTGCTTGGCGACGGGATTGGGAAGGCGTTGAGTTCCTCCATACCCGGTTGAGCTAAGACTCCCAGGACGTGGATGGGTACTTCCACCTCCAGTCGTATTGGGAAGACGTTGAGTTCCTCCACACCCGGTTGAGCTAAGACTCCCAGGACGTGGATGGGTACTTCCACCTCCAGTCAGATTGGGAAGGCGTCGAGTTCCTCCACACCCGGTTGAGCTAAGACTCCCAGGACGTGGATGGGTACTTCCACCTCCAGTCAGATTGGGAAGGCGTTGAGTTCCTCCACACCCGGTTGAGCTAAGACTCCCAGGACGTGGATGGGTACTTCCACCTCCAGACAGACTGGGAAGGCGTTGAGTTCCTCCATACCCGGTTGAGCTAAGACTCCCAGGACGTGGATGGGTACTTCCACCTCCAGTCAGATTGGGAAGGCGTTGAGTTCCTCCACACCCGGTTGAGCTAAGACTCCCAGGACGTGGATGGGTACTTCCACCTCCAATCGGTAGGATCCCTGACTAGAGACCCTCCGCCGGGCTAAGTCATGCCGGTGGAGGGGGGACGTATCAGGTCAACTCGCTGCTTGGCGACGGGATTGGGAAGGCGTTGAGTTCCTCCATACCCGGTTGAGCTAAGACTCCCAGGACGTGGATGGGTACTTCCACCTCCAGTCGTATTGGGAAGGCGTTGAGTTCCTCCACACCCGGTTGAGCTAAGACTCCCAGGACGTGGATGGGTACTTCCACCTCCAGTCAGATTGGGAAGGCGTCGAGTTCCTCCACACCCGGTTGAGCTAAGACTCCCAGGACGTGGATGGGTACTTCCACCTCCAGTTAGATTGGGAAGGCGTTGAGTTCCTCCACACCCGGTTGAGCTAAGACTCCCAGGACGTGGATGGGTACTTCCACCTCCAGACAGATTGGGAAGGCGTTGAGTTCCTCCACACCCGGTTGAGCTAAGACTCCCAAGACGTGGATGGGTACTTCCACCTCCAGTCAGATTGGGAAGGCGTTGAGTTCCTCCACACCCGGTTGAGCTAAGACTCCCAGGACGTGGATGGGTACTTCCACCTCCAATCGGTAGGATCCCTGACTAAAAGAGACCACTCCACAGACTCAGTCATATTAACAGATGAGAGACTCATCGGGCCAGTCAACGACTCGGTGACCGATTCAAGCAAAGGTATCAACTCCTCAAGCAGTAAAGAAAAAAAAATAAGCTGAGACAATTCGTTTAAGATAACTACTGATTCGTTGATAACATGTACTACACGAATTGTTACTTCACTTTTCTAGTACATGCAGACTTGAGAGAAAAAGGCAAACACAAAAAATACATAGTTGGAGAAGAAGAAGTCACAGGCCGCCCTCACGACCATGGGGAGTAGCCGCTGCTAGGGGGCGAGCCGGATCGCCCAGGTGAAGGAAAGAGCTCGGGTAGGATGTCGCTGGCGGAGACCCCCCTCCAGCTGTCTCGAATAGCGTCCACGTCATGGAGGCGACTCACCAGGGCTCGGGCCGTTGACGCCATGATTTTCCCCCGAGCGAGCTCGACTTCAGCGGGTCGAGATGGGGCTGGCCTCGCCGCTCTCGAAGGTGCACCTCCTTCTCCTCCCCATTCTCTTAACTGCCTATGCGCTTCGGCAAGCTGAGCCCTCAGGTCCTGCACTTCCTGGTCCGATTCCTCACATCGTCTCCTGAGCGAGTCGGCGGCACCGGGTCCCTGCAGACCGGCAAGGCAAATAAGTTAGAACCTACGAATAATAAGGAATTAAAAGGAGAAAAGGAAAATTCATTGAGGTGGGCGCGAACCAAGCCCCCGGATGACTCCTCCAGGAGTTTCTCAGCAGTGGCCAAGCGAGCCGCAAGGTCGGTAGCTTTCTCTTCTGCATCCAGCTTCGACGCGTCCGCCCGCACCGACCGTTGCGAGAGACTAAGACCTCGGCGGGCGGCCATGTGGGAGAGTTCGGTCGCGCGGAGCTGAGCCTGGGAGCTCGCATACGCGAGGTCACGCATGGACATCTCCCGGTAAGATGCAGCGTCCTGCCGACCGTAGATACCATAGGTAAAGCTATACGCCGCGCCATCCGTGATATCTCCCTCAATCCACGAAGGCCGCTAGGAGGTGAGGGAGACCCGGTTCATCGTCTCATCCCAGTAGACGATAGGTTCGCCTAGAGGGTCCGTGGCCTTTCCCCCCATCTCAAAGTTGGGATGATTGGCCAATGCGTTGGGGTCACTCGGTTGCCCCCTCTCCCTAGGCAGTGCCCTGGAATCCCTTCGGCAAACTGCCTTCCCCCGCCGCATCCTCGGCTCCTTCGGTGGGGAGGAGGGCGATCCCTCCTCAACCACCCGCTCCTTATCCCTCCTCTGACCCGACCCAAGTATCTTCGGAGCCGAAGCCGAATCAGCCGCAACCTCCTCGTTGAGCCCATGGGCGGAGGAGTAACTTCCTCCTGCGGAGGGAAGGCGTCGAGGAAGGGACCGAACACCTGCACAAGTTGGGACGAGTTGAGCGGCAATGGGAGGAAATGAGCCATAAGAAAGACAAGTTGTCGAGGTCCAAGTACCTGCCCCCGGTTCCACGTAGGTGAGTTGATTGATGTTCTTCCGGAGGTGATCAACCTCAAAGCTCGCACCCTTGAGGAAGCGGTGCAGCTCAGCAGCCTCCCCACGTAGTGAGGGGGGTTTACAAACCTTCTCGGGCCTCTGTATGGGGGAGAAGGGGATGCCTCCCAGGTCACCCCGAACGAACACAAATGACTCGTTCCAGTGGTGGACCTTGTTGGAGGTCTCGTGCACCTCCATGTGTGTGCCGGTCAGAAAGCACACCCCGTCAGCGGTCGCTCGGAAGGTGAAGATTTTGCGAAACACGTTCAGGTCAAACATCACCCTCTCCTCCCGCAAGTAGCATGCGTAAGCTGTTAACATCGAGATCGCATTTGTGTTAACCTGAGCCGGGACTACGCCAAAGTAGTCCAGGAACTCCTTCACCTCAGGCCACAAGGGCAGCCGTAGCCCAGCCTCGAAGTGAAGGAGAGGAAATGCAAGCCAGTTATCGTAAAAGGAGTTGACGGTCTCACCCCCTGATGGGCATCTGCATTTCCACCCTTCGGGGAGGTAGTAAGTCCTAAAGGCGGAAAGCTCCTCCTTGGATACTTTCCCTACGGGGAAAGAACTCTCCGAGAAGTTGGCCGCGTTTTGTTCCCGACCATTCCTCTTGACAGCTGAACGGTTGGATGCCATCGTGTAGGAGTGGAAGGAAAGAGTAGAGCCGGATCTGGGAGAAAGGCAAGGCAAGGGAGGAAATGAAGGTGAAGGTCCAAAGGGGGAAGGAGGGCGTATTTATAAGGGAGGGGGTGAAAGGGGAGGCGAGTGGATCATGGGATCCACTCGCCCAAGGGCACGAAAGGGGGTGGACCAGGTGGCCCACTCGCCCCGGGCGAGCGGACCGCAAGGCCCGCTCGCCCCGAGCATAGGCGAGTGGACCTTGAGGTCCACTCGCCCGGTGCACGGGAGTGGACCTCATGGTCCACTCGCCCGGCAGAGGAAGGAGGGCCTCGCAGCCCTCTCCCCTGAGGTAGCGATGCGGACCGAAGGGTCTCTTCGCCTACGTCTCCCCCCTGACACACCACCCAACTGCTTCGCCCTCGGACCGTACACCCGAGGTCCCTATCTCCCACCTGTTACTCCACTATCTCAGTATTGCTGCGCTCACCCTGCATGAAAGTTAGCCAAATAATGACAGCTCAACTGAGATATAACTCGGCAGAGTTATTAAAACAAACATGACATAAACATGATAACAAATAGTCCGGCCGCGGAACAGACGAGCTGTGCTGCGACGTGTCGATCCTCATTATTACATAACAAATAGTACATCCCCAAGGGGGGGGGGGGGGTGGCTAACGCGTCGTCCACTTCCAGAAGCCTTGGTCCAGGGTGAAGGGGACCCCCCACGCGTGGATTCAAAACATGCTTTGGCTGAGGAGAGATCCTCGGTCACGGTACGCACGGAGGCCTCCACCCGGCGAAAATGATCCTCGAACGGTGTCGTCATGCCGCCGAATGCGAGCCGGACCTCCCCTCGTAGGAGATTGAGTTCAGCCTCCAGCCTCTCCACCCGACGCTCCAGCACGCCAACACGGGCGAGGGGGTCGGGTCCAGAAGATAGCCTCCCCTCCCGCAGCTCCTGGGTAAGAGTCTCCAAGCGGCTCAGACGGACGAATACGTCGGGACGGTCCCCGACGGGCTCCGAGATTGCAGTAGGAGAGTGGGGTGGCGACGAGACTTCCTTTCGGCTCGACTGGCCCGTCGAAGTCTTGCCCCCTCCAGCAGATGAGTCATTATGAGCAGTCGGGAGGGCGGCAGGTTCCCGGACGAGAGAGATAGGACTCACCCGAGCGTCTGCACCCGTTCCCTCTACCACTCTTCGGATCCCTTCGAGGTCATCCGCGAGAAGCTATGAACAATGAAAAAGCACGTTGTCATGGACAGATATAACCACAAGTGTGAAGCAGGAAGGAGGAGAGAACCGATACCATATCCATATCCAGTCCGCGGGCAAACTCGGTCACCCCATGAAAGGATGATGACGCAGCCTCCTTCACCAACTCGGGGCGGGGCTTCTTCCGAGGCATTCGCACCGCGGGGCGGGTAGGAGAAGACGGAGGGCCATGGACCAGAGCCTTAAGCTCCATCACGTCAGACGAACCCTTCCCAGCAAAGTCTTTGAAGCGAGCCCTGAAGTCTCGAGGTGGATCCATCTCATTCGAAGAGGGAGTGGGGGAAGCGCTCAGGAAGGGTGCTCTTCTTACCCTCCTCTTCGAGGGGTCTTATATAGCTATCAGGTGGAACCCTCCAAAGATTCCCTCCGGGTCCCACCAACTCGTTCAATAGGTGGGTTGGACTTTCTTTCCGAGCTTGAGTCAAGCTCGCAAAGAGCGGGGATTGTGTACAACCCTCATATTTCCCGAGTCGGTGTGACCCGACCCGGATGACGCCAAGATTACGAAGGTGATCGAGACGAACAAAACAACCGCGTGGAGACGGCGAAACTGACTAAGGCAGAGCAGATCCGGGAGAGTGGGGGGGCTGCCCCACTCGCCAGCCTAAGGGGCGAGTGGGGCGCTGCCCCACTCGCCAGCCTAAGGGGCGAGTGGGGCGCTGCCCCACTCGCCCGCCTAGGGAGCGAGTGGGGAGCTGCCCCACTCGCCCGCCTAAGGGGCGAGTGGGGAGCTGCCCCACTCGCCCGCCTAAGGGGCGAGTGGGGAGCTGCCCCACTCGCCCGCCTAAGGGGCGAGTGCGGAGCTGCCCCACTCGCCCGCCCCTGGGGCGAGTGGAGTGCCTTCCACTCGCGGCCAAGCTTGCGAGTGTGAGACTCACCGTCAAAGATGTACAAGTCTCAAAGAAAAACGCTGATGAGGCGCGTAGTCGGCGTCCACTCGCGCAGGCAAGGTGGTCTTGGTTTAGGTCGTCCCCTCTCATTTGGGGTATTTTTGCTATCCGCAGTCCGATTTTTGCTATTCGTAGTCCATTTTTGGGAAAGTCTATAAATAGACCCCCATGGGCACCTTGGGAAGGGTTGTTTTTTTGCCTGAGCTAAACGCGGCGCTGTTCAAAATCTAGGCGGAAAAACAAATGGATTTCGGGAGTTGCGTTTTGGCCAAACGAAAAGCTGTTAAAACGCCCAAACAAATAAAGCCGTAGTGTAAGAGAGGGATGCTTGTGTGAGCAGACCGAACAATAGTGAAGTGATGTAGAGCGCATATTCACAGATTATTTGGAGCAGCGCGATCGCCAGATGCGGGGAAAGTCGACCCCCTACGAATTAGTGATTATTCGAATGGGTTGTTTGTTACTCTTGCTTTGTACAGTGTGTTGTTTTTGTGTTTATGACGCGCGCTATTTTCATGTTTTGTGTTGCATGTTATTTCGTGTTTCGTGTTGTGGGAGCATGCAGTTATAAAGGCTTGTTTGTTGTTTTTAGGGCGTCACTTCTTAGACTGGTTTTGAGATAGGAATGAAAGCTCTATTCTGAGATTGAGAAGACAACAACGATGTCCTAGGAGCTATCCCTCTTCTATTCTCATTGTTATTAGAGAGTCTACATAAAGTGGTATTAGAGAGAGGTTAAGATGTTGTTCTCGATTATAGATCAAGATATTGTCAAAACAGACGATGACAAATTGATCTAAAAAGGACTTCACCACATGTGCATCATCCTTATAGAAGTGCTTGGAGCATTCGGCATGCCAAAAGGCATGACAAGCCATTCATACAGTCCGAACGGTGTCTGAAATGTCGTCTTCCATTCATCACCCGGGCGAACACGAACTTGATGGTAGCCGCTCCGTAAATTCAACTGGGTAAAGACTCGTGCGCCACTTAGCTAGTCAAGCATGTCGTCAAGCCTTGGAATAGGAAATCGGTACTTTACTGTCACCTTGTTGATGGCGCGACTGTCAATGCACATCCGTCAACTTCCGTCTTTCTTTGAAATCAACAGAGCGGGCACCACACATAGACTCATGCTTTCACGTATCAACCCTCTGGCCAATAAATCCTCGATGATGTGGTAAATTTGGAAGATCCGCCCCCGAAGCAAGTGAATGTGGTGCTGGATAGGGCGAAGGGGCGGCAAAACCGTGGGCAATTCATCCGCCGTGATGTCCTTGAATTCTTCCAAAATACTTTGCAGGTTGTCCGTGGGTAAGGAGTCCCTTTCCGTTGAGGACCGGATGATCACCACTACCAGGCTCCTTGTTGGTCACGACTAAACTACATTCTGGGAGTAGAGCAATTTTCTTTCTATGCCAATTAAATAGGTAGGTGTTGTTGCCACAACATCGCATCGAATCTCGTCGCGATAAGATCGACCCAAAGATAAAGGAACCCGACAGATTTTGGTAACTTGAACTTCTCCCCCTTTTCGAATCCACGCAATGGAGTAAGGCGCAGGATGCGGCTCGGTCGGCAACTTCAGATGGTTCACCACGGCGAGGGAGACAAAGTTCTCCGGTCAAACTGAGGTTGTGAATCGTTCCCTAGGTAATTTGATCCGAAGCATTTGTGGAGACAAGCCTAAACAATGGGACACTACACTCGACCAAGCGGAGTTTGCTTTCAACAGTATCGTGAACCGGTCCACATGCAAAGCACCCTTTGCAATTGTGTATGTTCAGCCTCCACGACACGCAATAGATTTCGTGCGTCTCCCGGCTGTCGTGGGCAATAGTGCTGCAGCGGAAAACTTCGCAAATCACATTCAGGACATCAAATATGAAGTGCACCGGAAACTCTCCCAATCCATCGGCCAGTACAAGGCAGCTGCAGATGTACACCGCCACCGTTTGGTGTTTGAAATTGATGACATGGTGATGATTTACCTTCGCAAAGAGCGACTTCCCGCGGGAAATTACAGCAACCTGCAGCTCGAAAGGATATTGAAGAAGTTTAATGACAATGCTCACGTTGTTGATTTACCTTCACACTTCAATATCTCCAACACCTTCAATGTAACTGATCTTACTACACATCGTTCTCCGGACGACAACCTTTATCCAGATGATGCCTCGAGGATGAGTCTTTTCGAAGTGGAGGAGACCGATATAGAGCGCATATCTGCGGATTATTCGGAGCAGCGCGATCGCCAGATGCGGGGAAACTTGACACGTACGAATTAGTGATTATTCGAATGGGTTGTTTGTTACTCTTGTTTTGTGCCGTGTGTTATTTTCGTGTTTATGCCGCGCATTATTTTCATGTTTTGTGCCGCATATTATTTCGTGTCGTGAGAGCCTGCAGTTATAAAGGCTTGTTTGTTGCCTTTGAGGCGTCACTTTTTGGACTGGCTTTGAGATAAGAATGAAAGCTCTAATTTGGGATTGAAAAGACAACGACGCTATCCTCGGAGTTATCCCTCTTCTATTCTCATTGCTATTTTCTTGGTGGATCCAGGTTCTATTTTCTTCGTAAGAAGAATCCCCCGTTCATTTCTCCTCCAATCTTGCTCACTAGACCTTTGCGATACTAGGTCTTGATGAGCTTTGTATGGAGCCATCATATATCGAGTTTCCTGGTTCCGGTTCACCACTCCAGGAATCAAGTTAGGGAGGTCTAACTGAACAATTAGCCGCACTGCTCTGATCGAGTTATCACGCTCTTCCATCCCTAATTCATTAGTGCATTGTCTCAATATAGCCCGACTTCTCTCTTCCTTCTCTCGTTTTGTCATATATAATGATGATATCGAGATCAATTGAGAAAGGTGCTTGGGTTAGGAACCTATAGTTTCAGTTGTTGCTACCTACTTTGGTTACTGCGGCGAGTGTCTGGAATCGTTAACTCAAGAAGTCTCGTAACTTTTTTTGGTACTTTACCAGCTGTAACATCCAATTTCAGATGAGTTCCCAACTCTCGCCTTACGATCGTGAATATACTGAAATTCACTATCATATACGAGAGTTTTGACGGGAGGTGAAGTTCCTAGGAATTATCGAAGATAAAGATATATGTTTAGAGGAGCTCTCTAAAGAGTTTTGATGCCTATCTTCCAAAACAGAGTACATTTGACAAGAATTAGGCCAATGTAAAATAAAATAAAAACATATATTTCCGTCAATTCCAATTCCCCCTCAATTCCGTCAGTCGAACACAAGGAATTGAATTATTAGTTGAAATTCCGCCGAGCCAAATCAGTTGAATCGAACGGGCCCTTAATAAATTTTTTTTCGGTATTCCGGTCCGCTCCGCTTCAAAGCCAATTCGCAGCTTCGATTCAAAACTTCCGGCACCCTCACGGACGAGATTCCGGCGGAGTCACGTTGGTTGCTCGGCGCGTCTCCTTCGCTCAGCCTTCTGAGGCCCTCGGCTTCTTCCATCGCTGCGGTTTAAGGTTTCCGATGTCGATGCTTCACTTCGAGGCACGCGGTTCTTCTCTTCACCTCCACATTCCTTGGTTTGCAGTTGAAACATAAACTTAAGAACTCAATATCCGCAATCTGATTCGCCAAACATCGTCATTAAGCATCTGTAATTCTCATTTTCCGTTTTTTTTCTTTGAAACATTCACGATTTCTACCAGGAAAGTAGATTAGGGTTTCTAATACTCTACTTGGAATAATAGCTAGCTGCCGGTTCTTATTTGTATAGCATTGAAACTTCAAATTTAGCAATTAGTTTTTGTCCACGGAATTGTACTCAATTGTGCTGAAGAAACCATGACTGTGTGAAAAACCATTATCTGTTGTTCATATTACGTGCAGAGAGAAGAATACTCACGATTAACTCTTGGACATTTTTGGGCTATAGACTTTACTTTTAAGTATATCCTGTCCTAGCCCCCTTCCGCCCAGAGAGTTTCTCAGCAGAAGCTGATCTGGCCCTAACTATGTGTTTGAGTTTTGTGAAGAATTATTTACATTAACAATCTCACATTTATCATTTCCTGTCCTTCTTCCTCCCTGAGAGTTTCTCAGCAAAGTTTATCCTATACTATTACAAATACGGCGAATATGAACTTAACATAAAAGTGATCGAGCATAATAATAGAGACCTGATTTATATGGTTTGTAATAAATTACATTGAAGGAAGATCTGATCCACTAAAGTACGAGGAATTTTTGTGTCCGGACTTCGGACACACCAGATACCATTTTCGCTGTAAAGCTTGATGGGGACCTCTGAGATGTGTGAACAGTACCTGCTCTGAGATTGCATTTTTGCGCGTGCGCTCCAGGCTGGCTTAGGTGGCTGCATACCATGGGCTCCGAACCAGGTCCGGAGCTCGGACACAACTTTCCTCTAAAATACCGCCGTAAACTTTCCAAATAAAGGACCGACTTGTCATTCCCAGAACCCGAGTTCATGGAAATCTTAACAAGGAAAGTCCCAAATCATTTTGGAAAGCTGAAAGAGAGAATAACTTGAAAAAGATGATAAAGAAAGAGAATTAAATAAATATAAAAGAATTCATTACTCCGTAGATTTCTTAAAGAGCGCCGATATTGCTCCGTAGGATTGATACATTAAGTTTGTCAAAATGATGCTTCGTGGCACAATAATTATGCACTGTCTCTCGTTCTCTCTTATTTCATCTCTATTTAAGTGCCTGAAGTAACCTGGATAAGAAACCTTTTAATCTATATCAGTCCACTCCTTTTAAAACTAAGAAAACCCTGAGATAGAATGCCTATCTTCTTTGTTGTGTTGCACAATCCAATAGGAAAACTCAAAGGGGGCAGCCCGGTGCACAAAGCATCCCCTCGCAGCAAGGGTCCGGGGAAGGGTCCCACCACAAGGGTGAAATCTAGGCAGACCTTACCTGTATTTTTGCAAGAGTCTGCTTCCAGGTTTCGAACATGTGACCTCAAGGTCACAAGGCAACACCTTAACCGGTGCGCTAAGGCTCCCCTTCTAATCGAATAGGAAAACTCAATGAAGAAAAATGTGATTGTGTAAGACATGTCAGGAGATAGCAAACAACAATCCTAGATGATTTAGACAACAAGTGGCACTCCAATTTTTACTATCTCTCCTCGTTTGTTTCTATATTTCTATTGTAAATTTCTCTTTTTCCTTCTCTTCTCTACTCCATAACTTTCTCGCATCGGTACCATTCACTCTTTTTAATTGTTCGCTATGCTTATTGATGTTGCGCAACGCCCGATGCACGTCTATTCCCGCAGGAGGCGGTGAACCACCACCCGTTCGGACGAACCCCGACGGCTGCGTCCGGATAGTCGTTCCGAGTCAGTTTGATGTATCATTTTATTTATTTTGAGTCGTATTTGACACCCGATCTGACCAGACGATATGAGCCGTCCGTTTCGGGTGCCCTAAGTTTGTTTAAGTATGTATATATATATATATATATATATATATATATACGAGTGCCTGACACGGGGCTCCGCCCCTACGGCCAAGCGCGACAGTACCCGGCCGGCGACGACGGTCTTCGTCCGCCCCGGCGCGATGCTGTCGGGCGGCCTTTGGTCGTATCCAGGCGGGATTCTCCTGCCTCCGCACGGGCTTCGCCCGTGCTCGATGCGTCTGCGGGCTTCGCCCGCAACATATACATATGAGCACTCGAAATGACCGTAAAAAAATATACATCAATATTACAATATTTATTTTGTAAAAAATATGTGAATATACTTAAAAATTTTATTTTATTTCTCTCCATCTCTTCCCCTCTCTCTCCCTCCCTCTCCGCCACACTCTCCCTCTCTCTCCTTTCTTTCTTTCTTTCTTTCTCTCTCTCTCTCACTCACTCTCTCTCTCTTCGATTTTAGAGGGCTCGGGATTTTAGTCAGAGGGAGGAAAAAAGGATTTGACTTGAATTGCTATTTGCAGTCCAGCATCAGGATTAAATTTTCAGATCGAATGGTCAGAATTTGTTTGATGACTTTTAAATGCATGGAATTAAAAAGTCATCCATATATCTTTATAGATAATATAAAAGATATATATGCAGGAACCGGTTGGGGGCAACAAAGGTTTGCTGCCCAGCTTTGCAGCTGTCAGTCGCTGTTTTGGTGCGACGCCAAAACTCCTCCGCCCCTCCTCTTGGTGCGACGCCAAAGGTGCTTACTCCTCCTCTCCCCACAGCCAAGCCACTATAAGCCCCTTCCCCACATTCCTCTCTCTCTGCACCTCCTCCCCGCCGTTCACGGCGACCACAACTGATCCAACCCAGCCTGCTAAGATCCGTCCTCTCCTACTCGCTGCTGACCTCCACCCATCCAGAAACCTTCTCCAACCCTATTATCATCAAACCGAGCCCCTTTCCTATCTCCTACCTTGAATTCGAGCCCTCCCACCTTTTACCCAACCCTACAACCACCTTCCTGAGTTTCCCACTGCTGCCAGCCCTTTAAAACCCGTACCACGAGTCCCTATAGCCACCTTCCTGAGTTTCCCACTGCTGCCAACCCCTCTAAAACCCTGTACCGTGAGTCCCTACAGCCACCCGTCACACCAACCAACCCTTTCATACACCACCCAATCCTCCACCAGTCCCTAGCCTTCTCCTGACGCCTTCCCACTCCGTAGCGACCTTGGATGCCCGCAATCAATCGTCATTTACCACCGCCTGTACGTGTAAGTTGTATTTGGAGTTGTATTTTCTATTGTTGTATATTCAGCACCTTTATCTTCAGTGGATGTTCTATTTGATTTGTTATTAGTGTTGGACTCCGTAAGATTTGCAGGTCTTATTCCGCGCACGCTTAAAAGTATTTGCGCCTGGTTCGTTTGTGGATTAGCGCGCGCTCTCTTTATTTGAAATTAGTAAATGATCGTGCCTCTGTTAGTTTTATAATAATTAAGTATTGTTGCTATTCTTAGTGTGGACCGTCTCTTGCATTTATCAAACACACTGCATTTAGAACTGCATCTTATTTGCCCACCTCGAGTCGACCTGCCACTGTATCAAATTGGTATCAGCGTCAGGTTTACTCCACTTGCATGTTACGTAATGGTAGGGATTATCGTCAACATATGTCAAACCATAATCTCACTGACGATATGGCCGCTGGTTCACAATCAAACACGACGTCCGCTGAATTCCAAAAACTTGTTCTTGATCGATTTGATCGGATTAGAGATTCCTAGAGGTTGAGCGGCTCTACCCCTCATATAATGAGCCACCCGAGGATCCCCAAGATGCTTCACCCCTTCGTGAGAGACATGGTTGAGACATTCCTCGCCGAGACCCCCTCCTCCCGCGAGAGGGAATTTCCACCGTGGTTACCAGCATCGACATGACACAGGGAGAAATCCTCGTCCCCCACCTCCACCGGGCCGTAGAGGTCGAGGCCCCCCAACATGATATGACTATGACTATGATGATCAGTACGACAACTATCGTGAGCCACGCCGCGGGATGACTCCTGAAGAGAATGATATCACTCGGCGTATCCGCATTGACACACCTTCCTTCGACGGTCATCTGGACCTGAATGCATTCAGCGATTGGCTTATGGACATGGATCACTATTTTGATTGGTTTGAAATGAGTGACGAGAGGCGTGTGCGGTTCGCCAAAATAAAATTGATAGGTCAGGCAAAAAATTATTGGTCGAGCGTAGAGAGATCACTTGAGCGGGATGGATATTACCCTGTCACCCAATGAGACGAGATGAAGCATCGATTGAAAGATAAATACCTCACTGCTTCATATCGTGATCAGCTAATAGACCAGTTGAATGTGCTTCATAGACAGGGAATCCTTTCTGTTGCAGAATACATGTCATGCTTCGATGAGTTAGTGGTCTGTAGTGACATTCTTGAGGAGCCCATTGCCACGGCCTCCCGCTTTCGGACATGACTTAGGGCTGACATCCGAAGGGAACTGATTCCCCACAGGATAGGGATGGTTGAGCAGGTTTTCAGCTCTCGCTTGAGTACGAGCAATATTTGCGCACTGCTGGCCCTAGACAGGTCACTTCTCGACCTGATGCCACCACAACTAGGAGACCCACTCCTACCACGGCCACTGCCCCCCCTCGCGCCTCCGTAGATGCGACGGGGAAAACTATTGTTCCTGGAGGCCCCAAACCTGGGGGCATCCAATGTTATGGATGTTCTGGCAGAGGGCCCTTCGCGGCGCAATGCCCGACTAGGAACTTATTGATTGAGGAGTCGGGAGAGCCCAATACTGAGGTTGAGGATGCCGTCGTCGAGGAGATTACGGTTGTTGAGGAGGGATGGGAGAACGACGCTGAGAGGTCACTAGAGTTAGGAGTCCTCTGTCGCCTCCTGCACACCCCACAAGCTGAGGAGGATTGGCGCCGCATTACGATATTTTTCACATATTTTATGAGTGTAGGAGGACCCTGCAAACTCGTCATTGATAGTGGTAGTTGCGTAAATATAATTGCTAAGAAAGGGCTAGAGAGGATGCAACTTACTGTAGAGCCTCATCCGCATCCTTACCGCGTCCTATGGGTGAAAAAGTCCACTATCCAGGTTACACAACGATGCTTGGTGCCGATTCACTTAGCGTCCATTGAGGACAAGGTCCGGTGTGACGTTATCCCTATGGACGTCGCACACGTTCTACTTGGACGACCTTGGTTATATGATCGCGACACCATGTGTTATGATCGATCCAACACATGTTTTTCTTCGATAAAGGTCGAAAGATCACCCTTACCCCGACCCAGCCTAGGGATCTTCCCAAGGACAAGGTTGAGTCGTCTGTTAGTGCGGGGTCTTCGAGACCTCTACATGTTTTGAGGAAGGGTGATTTCTCTAGAGAGAGCCTAAAGGCAGGAGTTATGTTTGTAGTGGCAGCCACGATGACCCCTGAGCCCTCTACTAAGACTGAGATTACTGACCCTGATGTTCGACAACTGCTGGATGATTACATAGATATTATGCCTGAGGAGCTCCCTGATGAGCTCCCCCCGTTGAGGGACATCCAACATGCGATTGATCTGGTCCCAGGGGCATCTTTGCCCAATTTACCCCATTATCGCTTGAACCCGACTGAACATGCCGAGCTGAAACGACAAGTCGATGATCTTCTTTTGAAGAACTTCATACGAGAGAGACCGAGCCCCTGTGCAGTACCTGCCCTTCTTACCCCGAAGAAAGACGGGAGATGGCGCATGTGCGTTGATAGCCGTGCCATAAATAAAATCACGGTGAAGTATCGTTTTTCCATTCCTCGCCTCGACGACCTCCTGGACTCGATGGTCGGTGCCCAGATCTTTTCGAAGATCGACCTTCATAGTGGGTACCATCAGATTAGAGTTAGAGAGGGGGATGAGTGGAAGTCGACCTTCAAGACGAAGGGCGACTTGTATGAGTGTCTTGTTATGCCGTTCAGACTATCGAACACGCCCAACACATTCATGAGGGTGATGACGCAGGTTCTGCGGCCCTACATGGACAAATTTCTGGTAGTGTATTTTGATGATATATTGATATACAGTTAGGACCCCGAGCACTCACGCTACCTTCGCCTGGTATTCGAGCTCCTACGGAAGGAGCATCTTTACATCAATCTGAAGAAATATTAGTTCTTGTCCGCATCTGTTCACTTCTTGGGGCATATAGTTTCTGCCTCCGGTATATCAGTTGACCCTGACAAGGTCAAGTCTATTCGTGAGTGGTCCACCCTGACGAACATTCATGAAGCCCGTAGCTTTCATGGACTTGCCACCTTCTATATGAGGTTTGCACGAGGCTTTAGCTCTATTATGGCCCCATTTACGAGCTACCTCCGTCAGAGCGATTTCGTGTGGACGAAGGCCGCCACGCGTGCCTTCGAGGAGATTAAGGAGAGACTGTCTTCTACTCCTGTTCTTCGTTTGCCAGATTTCTCCAAGGCCTTCGAGGTGGCCTGTGATGCGTCCGGAGTTGGTATTGGCGGGGTACTTAGTCAGGAAGGTCATCCAGTTGCTTACTTCGGTGAGAAACTGAATCACGCTCGACAAAAGTACTCCAACTATGATCGGGAGTTTTATGCCATCGTACAGGCCCTTCGCTACTGGCGCCACTATCTACTGCACAAGGAGTTTGTTTTGTACTCGGATCACCAGGCTCTGAGATATCTCGATTCGCAGAAGAAATTAGGCTATCGTCATGCGAAATGGGTGGAGTATATGCAGGAGTTTCATTATGTTCTCAAGCATCGAGCGGGTGTTGAGAACAAATCGGCTGACGCTTTGAGTGACCGAGTCAGTATCCTCCACACCATGAGCACCCGAGTATCGGGCTTTGAGCGACTAACTTATGATTACCCAAAGTGCCCAGATTTCAGTGAGATTTATGCCACGCTATCGAGGGACCCCCCTGACCATCGTGAGGGATACGCGATTTCTGACAGGTATTTATTCATGGGCTCGCGCCTCTGCGTTCCTCAGACGTCCCTCCAAGACTTCCTCATCTGGGAGCTACACGCAGGCGGAGCAGCGGGGCACTTTGGGAGAGACAAGACGATTGCGTTGGTCAATGATCGCTTCTTCTGGCCTGGCCTGAAGAAGGATGTTACTAGGGTTGTCCGACACTGTCGAGTCTGTCAGACCGCGAAGGGATCCCGTCAGCCCACTGGATTATACACTCCACTACCCGTCCCTCTGAGACCCTGGACTGACATTAGTATGGATTTTGTACTCGGTCTCCCTCGCACCCTGAGGAAGCTCGATTCGATCTTTGTAGCGGTGGACCATTTTCTAAAATGACCCACTTTATTCCTTGTCGAAAGACCGTTGACGCCTCTCATATGGCGGTGTTATTCTTTAGGGAGGTTTTTAAGTATCATGGATTACCCACTTCCATAGTCTCTGATCGCGACGTTCGGTTCATGAGTTACTTCTGGAAGACGTTATGAAAAAAGACTGACACAACCTTACAGTTCTCCGCCTACCACCCACAGACGGATGGACAAACTGAGGTTGTCAACTGTAGTTTAGGGACCCTATTGCATTGCCTTGTTGGAGATAGTCTGTCCACCTGGGATTCCGTTCTGCCTATAGCCGAGTTTGCATATAACAGTTCCGTCAATAGGTCCACAGGTTTGAGTCCATTCCATATCATATTAGGGTATGAACCTAGGAAACCTATTGACTGATCGATGTTCCTCTTGAGTCACGACCCAGTGAGTCGGCAGAGTCTTTCATTCAGCATGTGCATGTATTTCATGAGTCGGTCCGTAAGAAAATTGCATCTAGTAATGATTATTATAATGACCGAGCAGACCAACACATGCGAGAACAAATTTTTGAGGGGCAGAAGAGCAAGTGATGATTCACATTCGACCTGAGAGGGTCCCGCAAGGATCAACAAAGAAATTAAGCGCTCGTCGAATGGGCCCCTATACAGTCGTGTGGCGGATCGGTACGAACGCATATGAGATTGACATCCCTCATGGTATGGGCATTCGCCGAGTATTCAACGTAGAAGATTTGACTCCTTACTACGAGGAGCGTGTGTATGTGGACCCTTTCTCCACACCCATACCTGAGCCTTTGCCTCCTTTAGTCCCTACCAGTCCTTCCCTGACCCACCCGAGGAGTCACACCATGAGGTTCACCCGACACGAGCGATGGTTCCACCGATCCAACAGTCAGACGAAGATACATAACAATCAGAGCCACTTATTCCTTCCGACGACATACTTTAGATCATGGGTCACGAGACGACTTCTATACCGTCGTCGGACGAGATATTGTACGCTATCTTATTCGTTGGAGCGGTCGCCCGCTTTTCAACGCAACATGGATTTCTTCAGAGGAGCTCGAGAGACTTGCCCCGCAACTACATAGAGAGTATGATCGTCTTCACTCATCGGAGATGGGTGCTTTCAAGACGGGGGGGGGGGGGGGGAGTTGATGGCGCGCAATACCCGACGCACGTCTATTCCCGCAGGAGACTGTGAACCACCACCCGTTCAGACGAACCGAGTTCACGGTTGCGTCTGGATGGTCGCTCCGAGTCACTTTGGTATCATTTTATTTATTTGAGTCTTATTTGACACCCAATCAGACCAAATGATATGAGTCATCCGTTTCGGGTGCCCTAAGTTTGTTTTAAGTATATATATGTGTGCAGGAACCGGTTGGGGACATCGAAGGTTTGCTGCTCAACATTGCAGTCGTCGGTCGCTGTTTTAGTGCGACGCCAAAACTCCTCTGCCCCTCCTCTTGGTGCCATGCCAAAGGTGCTTCCTCCTCCTCTCCCCACAACCAAGCACCGTAAGCCCCTTCCCTACATTCCTCTCACAATGCGCCTCCTCCCCGCCGTTCACGCCGGCCAAAGCCGATCCAACCTAGCCCGCTAAGATCCGTCCTCTCCTACTCGATGCTGATCTCCACCCATCCAGAAACCTTCTCCAGCTCTATTATCATCAAACCGAGCCCCTTTCCTATCTCCTACCTTGAAGCCGAGCCCTCCCACCTCTTCCCCAACACTACAACCACCTTCCTGAGTTTCCCACTGCTGCCAGCCCCTCTAAAACCCTTACCATGAGTCCCTACAGCTACCTTCCTGAGTTTCCCACTGCTGCCAGCCCCTCTAAAACCCTGTACCGTGAGTCCCTACAACCACCCGTCACACCAACCAGCCCTTTCATACACCACTCAAGCCTCCACCAGTCCCGAACCTTCTCCCGGTGCCTTCCCACTCCGCAGCGACCTTGGATGCCCGCAATCAACCGTCATTTACCACCGCCTGCACGTGTAAGTTGTATTTGGAGTTGTATTTTCTATTGTTGCATATTCGGCACCTTTATCTGTAGTGGATGTTCTATTTGATTTGTTATTAGTACTTGACTCCGTAAGATTTGCAGGTCTTATTCCGCGCACGCTTAAAAGTATTTGCGCCTGGTTCGTTTGTGGATTAGCGCGCACTTTCTTTAATTGAAATTAGTAAATGTGCGTGCCTCTGTTAGTTTTATAATAATTAAGTACTGTTGCTATTCTTATTGTGGACCGTCTCTTGCATTAATCAAACACATTGCATTTAGAACTACATCTTATTTGTCCATCTCGAGTCGACCTGCCAATGCATCACTTATCTTGATGTCTTATTAAATTTTTGCATCGGAATATCAAAGTTGATTGAGCTAGCTTTATTGGCAATTTGTACTGTAACCATAAATGGTTTGTGAAAAATTATGTGAATAGATGTCTATTGTTTGCAGGGTCCACAAAGTGAATTTCTTCCTCCATATAAACATATCCAGAGAAATGAATTTTCATATCGGAAGTAAATTCTCAATCTGTACGCCTATCTAGCCTTTTTTTAATTCATTTTTGCATTTTATCGCACTATGTTTCTTTCTCCAAGAGTGCGCATTTAAGCATCCCTTGTTTTTTAGCCTCTGATAGGTAATTTACTACCTGTTAAAGTTGTATTATTAATGTATTTTTCATAGTTTTACTTCATACTTAACTTTGTTCATTTAAATCTACATTTCCATATTATTTGGAAATAAACCATTCAAGGGATTCTGTATACATCATATGAATCTTAAGAATTTCAAATAAAATGCATTTGCACATTCCCAACACGTCTGGCTATATTACCAAGATTGTTCATGATGGAAGGCTTAATAAATACTAGTCTATGTGACTTGTGCTCTTTTTCTTTCCATTTTAATCCAGCCTATTAGTATTGCTATTATTATTAGTATCATTATTTTGAATTAAAATTACTCGTCTGAGATACAATGGAAAAAGAATCAATCACTATAGTTTGTCACTCAATATACATATATACTCCCCTTCTTAGGGCCGTGCCAGTGGCTGTAATACCCCTTATTAAAATACATATATTTAATATTCCTCTCAATCTCTTTTCCACATTAACACCTTAGGAGAGGTTGTCATTTCATGCTTATGCTGCATGCAATTTGATGCATTTGTTGATCAAATTGTTTTGACCAACTCTCGTTTAACAACATACACTCATTGAGATTCCTATAAGCCATTGACAACGAAGATTTTCTCTCTCAGTGTACTCATAATGTTATGGCACATCAATGCCACACAAAAAGAAGTACTTGAAAACGACTTGTATGCATCAGTCATATGTCCCATATAGCGCGATAATGATATTCAATAGAAGTAACAAGCTAAACCCTATTCATAAAACCAACGATTACCTTAAACGGAGTGTGACAAGTCCCTACACGTCAATCCGTATCAAAGAAAAACTTTAAGGTGAGGTAAAGATACAAACATCACAATGAAAATTTTTAAATGTAGCAGAAAGCACAAAAGAATGAGACGTCTCATAGAGTTAGTGGATGGATGTTCAATTTAATGATGCCAACACTTGAGGCAAGGGGATGCAGATGAAGCCAAGGCACATGAAGTAACATGATTTAGAATGTCGAGACCATCTTTCATCCTTCTAAAGCTGATGACTTACTTCGTACTAAGATCTTGAAGTAAAACATGGGAGGGGTAAAAAGTGGTAACACAATTCAAATTATTTATGGGAAAGCTAGGTAGGTACATGGAGAACTAATGATGAAGAGTAAGTCTACGAATGAAATAGCTATTTGAGAGCCATTAGCAAGGCAACCTTATCTTTTCAAGAAAGTGGTTATATGAAATAAAAACTTGAGAGGAACCTCTCATATGATTAGTGGCATCATAGTCAATGATTGACTCATTTGGAGTCAAGGCATTAGTAGGAGTGGTAAGATGTCGTGTATTAGTAGAGTAGGCACTTAATGTTCTGGTGGAGGAATCTATATCAGGAGTCATATGTTGTATGGACCTCCTCATGTCTTGAAGTTCTGCAACAGAAAGCCCCAACGAATGATTTGGTGTATCCCCTCTAGTGATTAAAGAGGTGTCAATTAGGTTGGCAATGGAGAGAAAAGCAATCCCTAGTGTCAAGTACACCAGTCTCACCCTTACCTCAAATGCGTTGGTTGATACCACTGTTTTGAGGATGACCATGTAAGTTGTAACAAGTTTCTTGTGTGCGAGGGTTTATGACAGTAATTACAAAAACTCTTTGCAGTGGAGGAACCATGAGGTCGAGGAGCTGTCAGCATGTGACGCGAGAGTCAGTTGTAGCTACGCTTGAGCGATCCTGAAGAATAGTATGATTAAGTGAATGTCGACGACCTAGTTTTGTTGAATCATGTTTAGGGGATACATTGTCACCTCAAAATCTATACCCTAATTAGATCAAAGTCTTGATTCAGTCTCTGAAGCCATGCAACAATACAATTTCCATCATCTTGCTCTTGAAATATTTCTATGTCATCAACACATCTAGGAACCCGAAGATCAAAGATGTCAAGCTTTCCATGTAACTTGACAAATTCTGAGTATTATTGGGCAACATATAATTCCACTTGAACTAACCAGGCGGTAAACTTATGCGTAATTGGTAAAATTGTGCGTAGTTCTTCAGATAGGAATATGTAGCCTTGACTTGGTCCTAGATGTTTGTTGCAATGTTCATAAGAAATAGTTTTGATTTATTGATCTCTCCAAGGAGTTGAAGTGCCATGACATTATCATTAACTCATTGCGTCTCATTTTTTCTAAGTGGATCAAGTTGTGGACCTGTGGTAGCTCCACAGTTTTACAATCAATGTGACCAAGCAATTGTCGTTGTCTAATGGCAACAAAATGGAGCGAGGTCATGCCTGATAATTGGTATCGTTGACTGTCACGTTAGTAATCATGATTTATATATGGGAAATCTTCAACTTGTGATAACCCACTGAAGCAATCCCGAAAGATGACATTGAGTTGACTGTAGTGTTGGTCATTGAAAGAACAGGGCAATCTCACTGATTAGGTTGAAAGAGGATCGCCGGAGTGAAGCACAACAGATGTTGAACTCAACGAAGAAAGAGTGAAGAACTACTTAACATACATCGTCAGAGGGGGCATCATCAGAAGAGGGAGCCATCAGAGTGGACTACATTGTCAGGAAGCCCATTAATAACATCTAGTAATGATAAAATTCGACAAACCTTTTGGAAGAAAACTCGACTGGCGAGGTACCTTCCAGTGGAGAGGAAGTTGTGTGAGGTCTACGAAGCCCCACGAGCTCTTCGAGGCATGGCTAGGCCACTGTGAGTGCTGAGAAGTTACCATTGAGTGGAGTGGGAGTCACTGCGAGGTTGACGAGGCACCCCGCAGTCGTGTTAGGTCAACAAGGTGCGATAATGATGCTGCGAGGTCCATGGAGATTCTACGAGGAGATCAAAGGAGCTGCAAGGAGAGCGAAAGAGCTGCGAGGAGATCAAGCCGCTCTGGTACCAAGTTAAAAGGGTCATACGTCATTTTTCTCTCGTGTATCTTCACTCATTTTTCTTCCGTTTATTGTGACATGAGGAAATCCTAAGTTCATCTCTTAAATCCGGTTCAACCAGTTCACCTTCTTAATAATAACAAGACCAAATTTGAGGTTCTATTGTACAGAGCATGCAAAGAGGATGAACTTACTAGTAGGATTAAAGCTAGGTGGTAAAGAAAGGTGATCTCACAAAGCCTGGTGCACTTGTCAAGTGGGCATTATTATTTTGGCATGCATATGCCAGTATGGTAGTGAAACGAGCATCTTGCATTGATTTGAGAAATGCGAGTTAATTCTTCCAACACTAAAGAAGTTTTAGGGTCCGTTTGGCATGGCGTTGGCTGTCATGAACGCGGTGGTTATGAATCGTCGTTTGTGAACGCCCAACCTCATCTAAGGATCTTCATTCAGTTTTATGTTCAAAGGTATGTTATTTTTTGGTGGCGGTCATAACCGTTGTCATGCCAAACACATCCTATGATGGTGGTGTTTTTGTCCAAACTCACCGGACTAAAAACGCCGCGCCAAACGGAGCCCTAGTCTTTGATGATGATAACTTGAAATGAGAAATAAGAGATGATGTGAAAAAATCATCAATAGCTATAGGGACAGATGCCCTCCTTGAAATATGTCGTGAAGAATTGGAATAATAAAGTTATTATTTTGAAGAAAGAGACAATTAGCATGACAAAGGCCGATGTTTTGCATCATTATGTTAAGTCTGTTATTACATGTCTTCATATGGTTCAATGTTTATGCATCTTATTTCAAGTCGACGTCTTTTATGGTATTTTAATATTTTTGGTAGTTTTAGGTTGGACTTTTTACGGTCCATGTCATTGTGTTTTATGTAACTTTATAAGTAGACCCTTGAGGTTATGAATGAGGGGAAGGAAAAATGAAGTTATTTTGTAGTTCCTCTTCCTCTCTTAATTCTCTTAGGGTTAGGCCAAAGGGTTTTAGAGCTCCTCCTCGAGCACGTCGTCTCTGGTAGCCACGACAATGCTCTTTTTATTTTCCCGACTTTGCCTCCGCCTCCAGCCGCCACCGATAGAGTCACGACGTGCTCCTCTCTCGGGGTGAAAACTTCAACCCACCGGCTCCTCAACCCCGACTTTGAACTTAGCAAGGATGTTTGTAACATCTGGTATCAGTGCATTTCCTTCCTCATATCCACACTCGTTCGTTAATCCAACCACTAAATTCCTCAGTTAGTCCAAGTCTCGATTCGATCGAACCTCCGATACATATCGGACCTCGGCGAGTGCTTCACCCCCTTCTAGCCTCGACGAAAGCATTACCTTGTGTAGAGAGACAACATGCCAACCGACTTGCATCCATCCGACAGTCGACCTCCAGTCCGTGCCACCATTTTCTCCGGACAATCTCGTGGAAGACGAGGAATTGGCGAAAATAATCTTTCTGTGAGCCTCATTTTCCATGTTTAGCTGACAACAAACACGACTGTAAGCTTCAACCTGGATTATCCACTGCAGATCCTGCATTCTCTGTGCTCCGGATTGCGTCAATCTCTTTGTCAGCAAACCCGCGACAAACCAAGACCGCGCACATGGTTTTTTTTGCATGTTACTGATTTGAACCGGGTACAACGGCCTCTCCCATCACCCTTAAGTTGCACACTTTCTGACTTGCAGCAGTGAGACAATAAATGTTCCCTTTTCAATGAGTTGTTTTATTAATTAATTGATTAATTCGATCTTGAGTTAATTAATTAATTGATTCGTTCGACATGGAGATGAATTCTGGCGAGCAAGATGACATAAGACGATGCTCCAGAAGTTATTGGATATTTTGACTTCATTGTAAGTCACAGTTTCGTAGTTTGCCACCAACATTGACGGATTCTATGGACGAATCGGGGGGAGATGATAGTTATTGGGGTGCCTGATCCAAACAATTAACGGAGAACCTCTACTAATCTTTGCATGTCGCGCAACACAACCGTCCACCCGTATTGTCTCCATCTAACAATGCCCTCCTAAGATGCAAAATCCTCCAACCTCCTAAGATGCAAAATCCTCCAACCTCAATGCACGAGGAGCTTCACTCATATCATTTCGATGTTTCCTCGACAGTCACAGTACCATCACCGCCTCCGCTTGTTTCCTCCCCGTAGTTCGGGCAGCGCCGCAGCGGGCACCTTCGCCTTCGAGCCCGACGGTTAGGGCACAACAACTCGTGTGGCCGCTGACATATGCGGCTATTTTTCGGTAGACCCCTCCTTCATTTGCGAGCCCAACGGTCAAACTACAACAGTCGACTACTACCATTCAACTTACCCCACCATCTACCCCTAAGATTTGCGTACAATGCCCCCTCCACGACAAATTTCAACATCAAACCACCCAGTCAACCTACCCCAATCACATAACGCCCTGATGACCAATTCGCTACTGCGACGAACCGTTATAAGATGCTCTTTTGGCGTGAAATAATAGAACCTGATGTTCCAACAATTGTGGACCCCGTACGAGCTTGATGACAAGTTCAAACTGAAGGGGGATGGATTTGTTATGTTTATTTATTTTATGTCCGTTATTACTTGTCTTTGTTACGGGTTAATGTTTATGCATCTTATTTTCGAGTCGTTGCCTTTTAGGGTATTTTAATATTTTTGGTAGTTTTATGTTGAAATTATTTATGATCTATGCCATTGTGTCTTATGTAACTCTATAAGTACACCCTTGGGATCATGAATGAGGGGAAGGGAAAAAGTTATTTTGGAGTTCCTCTTCCTCTCTCAATTCTCATAGAGTTAAGGCAAAGGGTTTTGAAGCTCCCCCTCGAGCACCTCTTCTCCGTTAGCCATGCCAAGATTTTGTTTATCTTCGTCAGCTTCACCTTCTTCTCCGTCTGCCACCGATAGAGTCAAGTCACGCTCCCCTCTCGATTTTAGATCCTCAATTCCACCGACTCTTCAACCCCGACTTCGAACCTCGCAAGGAGGTTCGCACAACCAAGTACATGTTATACAATTTTGGTGGATTGGAGTTACCAATTACTATTCTATTTTATTAGAATATAAAAATATAGAAGAATTTGTTTATAAAAGGGTATATACACTTTAGAGCTAAGACGAAGTAGTTAAAATGGAGAAGAGTTGCATGCGTACTAGATGATAAGGGGATACCACGAAGATTTGAAAGTAAATTTGATAAAGCATGTATTAGGCCTGCTATATATGTATTTAGGTCTTGGGCTGTAATGAAGTCATTGTGTGGGGTAGAAATGCAAATGCAAAGATGAATGTGTAGTAACTAAAAAAAGATAGATTAAGGAAATGATTCTCCTAGAGAAATTGTAAGAGTGACTTCTATTGAAGATAAAATGTTAACAAATAATTTAGGTGGTTGTACATGTTCAATGAATGTTTAGATAATGCACTAAGTAATCTATTAGAGAAAGTTAGTGTGCAAGGATTATGTAAAAGACGGTAGTATAAGGTAACATAGATGAGAATTGTTCAAAATGATTTGCGTAATGTAGATTTAATATCTTGGGCATCACTCAATATGAACGAATGAGAAATGAAGATTCATTAACTCAATCCCAAATAGCTGAGATAGAGTTATTGATGTTAATAAGACGACCCTTTGCTCATATAAATATAATATACTTGTAAAATGGTAATATATATATATATAATGTTATTGAGGAGAGTACATGTACATATATAAATACAAAGAGTGAGCATAAACTATTCTAGACAATGTGAGACTAATCTATATACAAAGATGAGATATTAGTTGACCATCAGGATGGTCTTCTTCATTGAGCTTCAACACTCCCCCACAAGTTGGAGCATAAGCATTGATCATTCCTAGCTTGAGTATAAAATATATGAAGGGACTTCGGGAAGAGTCTTTGTAAGAATGTCAATGATCTGTTTTGGATGGTACATGTTGGAGGACCACTTTCTTTTCAGTTAATTTGTTCTTAATGAAGTGACAACTAATTTTTATATGTATAGTTCTTTCATGAAAAATTGGATTTCAGCTACATGAATTGCAACCTTATTGTCGCAATAGAGAATAGTTGGTGTCGTCTAAATTCCTAGTTCCATAATGAGAGAGTTGCACCATACTATCTCAGAGATGGTTTGTGCCATGACTTTATATTCAGCTTTAGCGGAGGAGTGAGCTACAAATTTTTGTTTCTTACTACGTCAGGTCATTGGTTTATCCTCCAAGAATATCATGTATATTCAGCCTCAGGCACCCAGTTCACTCATTCCACGTCTTTCTTTTGGAGCATATGAAAATGGATGCATATTGAATCTTCTGCATTCAGTTCAATGAATTTTCTGTTACATTATCAGTTGTTGGTTTTTTTTCTCAATTGCTCTTTGCAACAGATGATCTACATTTTAAGACTCTTATGGATTGTTGTAAATTTGTTTAACCAGTAGTCTAGTAGTTATTCTTTCAATTATGTGAGATTCTAAAATTATAAAGTTTGAATTTTACTATCAGATAAACTATATTGTCTTATTTTCATTTTTGCGCCTCACGTGCCTGAGACGCTCTCCTAGGATCTAGGACCCTTTTGCGCCTTGCGCCTTTAATAGCTCAGTAGTCGAGAGAGATTGTTGTTAGAATCCATTAGTGTATCCGTAGGTTTGCATCCAAGATACCCTATTTTGGCTAGAAGATCGATGTACTTCCTCTGAGATAATTGTAACTCTTCATATTTTCTTAATACTTCAATGCCTACGAAATAATAAGGATGCCCAAGGTCCTTTGCATGAAATTTTGATGACAAATGTGTTTTGACCTTTAAGATGCCTGCAGTATCATCTCCGATGATGATAATTCCATCCACATAAACAAGATGACATTCCCTTGAGATCTCGTATGAGTGAAGAGGGATGTGTAAAAGTCACTTATGATAAAGCCAATTTGTTGTAGCACATGACTGAATTTGTCAAAAACCATGCGCCTGGTGATTGGACTGTAAAGGGGATTTTTCAATAGACATGCTAGAGAGTCCCCCGGTCATTCAAAGCAGGAAAAGGCATCAAAGATGCATTTGCAACGATTAGAAGAGCGAGGAGAAAAGTAGAGCGACAATGTTTGCCTAAGATATACGACTCACATTTGAAATCTGAAAAAAGAAAAGAAAAACTAGGTAGCGTAAAACATAATGAAGACAAAGGTGAATGGCCAAGGAGTGGTTGATGTGCTTATAGTGGTACGAGCATTTGATCCACATAATACAAACCGTTTTGCTTGTCCTCCACTAATCAGTCGTTTCGTCGACAGATCCTGTATCACAAAATGGGAAGAGATAAATGTTACAGAACAAGTGAGATCACGAGTTAGTTGTCAATTTGAAAGGAGGTTATGACTAATATCAGGAACGTGGGCGAGAGATATTTATGGGCCCCCCCCCCCACCCACCCACAAAAAAAAAGGTATGGTAGAACCCTCAACAATAGAAATAAGTTTATGGTAAGACGCTGATTGGGCGACTATATTTAGACATGTGATTGGAAGTACCCGGGTCAGCGGTCTAAGAATTAGAGTGAGATAAAAGGGATATGCCCGAAGAAAGAGAAAGATTAACGGTGCTGCATGTGAGATTTGTAGATGCAACCAAGTCAATTTAGCCGCATAAAGGTGTCCTTGTCCATCCACGGAGTCAGTGAGAGGAGTAAGAGTTTTAGCGAATGGGGCAGAGGAATGTCGTACTATAGGGAAGTCTTTTGGATGGCAATGTTTATCCGCACATTTTTCCTCATGATTATTGGTGTTGCTACACCAACCACAATATAATCCTTCACGCCTAGATTGGTTACGACCCCGAAGGGGCTGAGAGGTTATGTGGCTCCTAGTCGAGCCTTGACCACTAGAAACATTGCGACGTCCCGAGAAATCAAAGCGCCCCTGACCACATGCAGCTAGAGTAGAGGACATGACGTCAGTTGAAGTAACTAACGGGGTAAGACGATAAATAGTAGACAAAGTGGTCATCAATGGGGACGAGTTATGCTGGGAGAAGATGAGGGAACATGCAACATCATAAGCGCTGGACAGGCGCGCAAGAAGTAAAATACCAACAAGAGCTTCTCGCTGGAGTCTGGAGACAATGAGATCCGTGGAGTTTAGTTGGAAGACATTCCATTGTTCAAGGAGGCCGCTAAATAAAGCATCAAAATTATGAATATCCGTAGTTGAGAGGTGGACGTCAGTTGTTGAAAGATATCATTAATTTATGTAAGTTGTCATCAGAGGAGTATAATGATCGGAGATATGACCACACGTCCTTGGCAGTTGGGACATGACGGATGGGTAACATCTGGTGTCCAGAGAGTTTGAGAGACCCGTGATCACCTTGTTGTTGTTTCTGAACCATGTTTCATAAGTAACATCCTTAGCCTCCGGAGGCATATCTATTAAGTGGCGGTGAAGATATTTACCGTTGCATGTTGAGAACTTTCAACAACATTAGACCAAGACAATTAGTTGGTGGCCCTGGTGAGAGAAATATTGATGAGACATAAGTCAGCCTTGAATTCATCATGAGGAGTTGACTTAGATTTGTTCTCCATTAAAAAAAACTTATGTCCTCACTCCTCAGTGAGAGCGAAAGCCTCAAGTGCGTGAGCAACGAAGAAGTGAGAGCATCAGTTGAGCACGCGAAAGAGATAAGTTTTGTCTGGTGAGAACAAGCTCAACAAAGAGCGTGCTGGGCGAGTATCTAGAACAATGTTGCAAATTGACGAGTGCAATGGCTCATGATTGTGCGAGTTCACAGCCGCGAGGACTGTAATGAGCTCGTGGGAGCTGACAGTCATAGGCGAGTAACTGGAAGGAGGGGGGAGCTCGCGCAACTAATTGGTAGGAGGGGATGAGCTCACACAACTAATTGGAAGGGGGGATGAGCTCGCGCAACTAATTGTAAGGAGGGGATGAGCTCGCACTAGTAACTGGAAGGAGGGGGGCTCGCGAGTCACGAGGGCTGGATCGAGGGTGCTGAAATGAGTTCGCGAGAATGGCGTCAAGGGATGAGCTCACAAGTTTTGGATCGAGGGATGAACTCGCTGGAACGGAGGGAGCTCGCCTGTAACATGGATGAGGTGAGGGAGGAGCTCGTGAGAACTGGAATGAGCGTGGGAAATGGACCTACCAAACAAGTTCAGGAATGCGCGCACAAAGCTGGATGGCGGTGGAGAGAGAGTCGATTTCGCCCGAAAGATACTTGTCGGGCGACTGAGTGCGGCGAATACAAGAGTAGTTTGACGAGCACAAGAATCTTGGCTTCTAAGTTATCAAAGACGCAAGGCGCACCGAGGCGCAAAGGGGTCCTAGAGCCTAGGCGCAAGGCGCAGGCGCGCGCCTGAGGCACGTGAGGCGCAAAAATGAATTGGGTGCCCAATTCATTGAAAATCAGCGAATTGGGCATCCAATTCACTGAAAATCAGTTAATTTGGCATCCAATTCATTGATTTTCAGTGAATTTGGTGCCCAATTCGCTGATTTTCAGTGAATTGGGTACTCAATTCACTGAAAATCAGGGAATTAGGTGCCAAATTTACTGAAAATCAGCGAATTGGGCATCCAATTCGGTGATTTTCAGTGAATTTGACACTCAATTCACTGAAAATCTGTGAATTGAATGCTCAAGTGCGCCTAGGTGTGCCTCAGGTGCGTCTGAGATCATGTTTTTGCCACCTCCCAAAAAAACAGGTTGAAGAATAAAGCTTGAAAAGCCCAGGCGCGCCTTTGGTGCGCCTGTGAGTTGGTAAGGCGCGCGCCTGGGCGCGCCTGAGGCGCGCCTGAGGCACGTCGCCCGCCTCTGCCTTGCAGAGGCGCTGGACGGTGCGCCTGGTGCGCCCGACGCCTCAGGCGCGCCTAGGCGCGCGCCTTGATAACGTAGCTTGGCTTGCCAGAGTAAAAATGTTTTCGTCCTACTCTAATATCATGTATAAACGGTAAATTATATATATATATTATCGAGGAGATGACATGTGCATATATAAATACAAAGAGTGAGCATAAATTATTCTTGATAATGTGAGACTAATTACTAGGCGTGCAAATTTGACTAGGGCCCGGTTGCCCTGCCCGGGTCTGCTCGGGTTTGAGCCCGATTAAGTCTGGGCCCGGTTAGGTCCAGGCCAGGCCTAAGGGGGCTCAACAGGCCCCCTTATTTGGGCAGGGCCTGGCCTGGTGCCCGGCCCGGGCCAGGCCCAGGCTCACCCGGGCAATAGGCCCGTTTAAATTTTGTCAGCATTTAATAAATGCTGGGCAATTTTTCCCAACATTTATTAAATGTTGGGCGGCCATGCCCAACATTTAATGCTAGGCGTGGCCGCCCAGCAGATTTGTTGTCACGGCAGCAGCTAGCTGCCCTTTTGGCAGCTAGCTGCTGCTTTTGAGGGCCTGCTTGGGCCCAATTTTGTGGGCTCAGCAGGCCCCCTAATATTGCAAGGGTCCAGGCCTGGCCTGGGTTCAGTTTAAGCAAGGCCTGGCCTGGGCCCGACATCAAAAAAGGTCGGGCCCAGTGGGTCTGGGCCCGGCAGGCCTTATTTGCACTCTACTAATTACACGGATTAGACACTCAGGAGAGTGCCTATAGTGACACTTAGTACCTCCATTGTACAACCCTGTATTCGCCGGGTGGGTCCCCGTGGCACAAGATGTCTTTAGGCCCGACATTTTTTAGCACTGCCCTAGGCAAAGGGGGGGGGGAGCGGGGAGGCGGCCGACATCGAGCAGGGAGGGCGGCCTGCCCCCTGTCTCACCCCAGCTCCTCTTAGGGGGGCGAGCAGGGAGGGCGGCCTGCCCCCTGTCTCGCCCCAGCTCCCTTGGGGGGCAAGCAGGGAGAGCTGCCTGCCCCCTGTTTCGCCCTAACTCCCTTGGGGGGCCAGCAGGGAGGGCGGCCTGCCCCCTGTCTCGCCCCAGCTCTCTTAGGGGGGCGAGCAGGGAGGGCGGCCTGCCCCCTGTCTCGCCCCAGCTCCCTTGGGGGGCGAGCAGGGAGGGCGGCCTGCCCCCTGTCTCGCCCCCGCTCTGTTGGGGGGCGAGAAGGGAGGGCGGCCTGCCCCCTGTCTCGCCCCAGCTCCCTTGGGGGGCGAGCAGGGAGGGCGGCCTGCTCCCTGTCTCGCCCCAGCTCCTTTGGGGGGCGAGCAGGGAGGGCGGCCTGCCCCCTGTCTCGCCCCACCTCCTTTGGGGGGCGAGCAGGGAGGGCGGCCTCCCCCTGTCTCGCCCCAGCTCCTTTGGGGGGGGGGGGGGTGAGCAGGGAGGGCGACCTGCCCCCTGTCTCGCCCAGCTCCTTTGGGGGGCGAGCAGGGAGGGCGGCCTGCCCCCTGTCTCGCCTTAGCTCCTTTGGGGGGCGAGACAGGGGGCAGGCGGGCGGCCTGCCCCCTGTCTCGCCCCAGCTCCTTTGGGGGGCGAGCAGGGAGGGCTGCCTGCCCCCTGTCTCGCCCCAGCTCCTTTGGGGGGCGAGCAGGGAGGGCGGCCTGCCACCTGTCTCGCCCCAGCTCCTTTGGGGGGCGAGCAGGGAGGGCGGCCTGCCCCCTGTCTCGCCCCAACTCCTTTGGGGGTTGAGCAGGGAGGGCGGACTGCCCCCTGTCTCGCCACAGCCCCAAGGGGAGGGGGCGGTCTGCGTTTAGCGCCTCAGATTGGCGGGATTTGGCTGTTGGCAGGCCAAACCCGGGGGTATTTTCGTAATTTCGTAGTCTAGATTCTGTCTATTGGCAGACCAAGTTCAGAAATCTATAAATAGGACCAAGGGGGCACCTTTGAAGGCAGAGCTCTCTCTTTGGGCTACTCCCGCTAGGCTTCTTTGGTGGGGGAAGAGTGCCTCCAAAGGTGCCCCAAGCTCAGCATTGGCTTGGGAGGGGAAGCGCTCTAAGATCTTCCGGGTGTGTGGTGACTGGTGAGACCTCCTCGCTGAGCCCTTGGTCTTGTTCCTGATTTCCTAAGTCTTCGGCCTAGTGCTCTCCCTTGAGAGAAGTAAGTGTGAGGTCACTCCCTCTTTTGGGGACCCCGAACTCCACAGAGACCAAGTCTTGGTTCAAAGTCTTGGTTTCGAAGGTACTTAGCCCCGATGATGACCAGGCTCCCACCAAGCTGGCAGGGCCGGGGACCGCTCAGTAGCCGGAGGTTTCATGCTGGATTGCCCCGGATGATTCTGCTGCCGGGCTCTCACTAGCCGGTGGGTCAGGTTGATCTCGCGGAGAGGCTGGCAAGGTGACATGTTTTTCATGCTGGATTGCCCCGGATGTTTCTGCTGTCGGGCTCTCACTAGCCGGTGGGTCAGGTTGATCTCGCGGAGAGGCTGGCAAGGTGACAAGTTTTTCATGCTGGATTGCCCCGGATGATTCCGCTACCCGACTCTCACTAGCCGGCGGGTCAGGTTGATCTCGCGGAGAGGCTGGCAAGGTAACAAACAATTTTTGCACAGGTTAGCCCCGATGCTGGCCCGCTGCTAGGCTCCCATCAAGCTAGCAGGGTCGAGGACCGCTCGGAGGCCGGGGGTTTCCAAAGTGTTTAGCCCCGATGCTGGCCCGCTGCTAGGCTCCCATCAAGCTGGCAGGGCCGAGGACCGCTCGGAGGCCGGGGGTTTCCGAAGTGTTTAGCCCCGACGCTGGCCCGCTGCTAGGCTCCTATCAAGCTGGCAGGGCCGAGAACCGCTCGGTGGCCGGAGGTTTTCAAAGTACTTAGCCCCGATGTTGTCCCGCTGACCAGGCTCCCATCAAGCTGGCAGGGCCAGGAACCGCTCGGTGGCCGGAGGTTTTCAAAGTACTTAGCCCCGATGCTGGCCCGCTGACCAGACTCCCATCAAGCTGGCAGGGCCGGGAACCGCTCGGTGGCCGGAGGTTTTCAAAGTACTTAGCCCCGATGCTGGCCCGCTGACCAGGCTCCCATCAAGCTGGCAGGGCCGGGAACCGCTCGGTGGCAGGAGGTTTTCAAAGTTGTTTTTCCCCCGAGATGGCTCCGCTAGCCGGGCTCTCACTAGTCGGCAGGGTAGGAAGGTCTCTCGGGGAGGCTAAGTTGTTTTTCCCCCGAGATGGCTCCGCTAGCCGGGCTCTCACTAGCCGGCAGGGTAGGAAGGCCTCTCGGGGAGGCTAAGTTGTTTTTCCCCTGAGATGGCTCCTCTCGGGGAGGCTAAGTTGTTTTTCCCCCGAGATGGCTCCACTAGCCGGGCTCTCACTAGTCGGCAAGGGTAGGAAGGCCTCTCGGGGAGGCTAAGTTGTTTTTCCCCTGAGAATCTGAGATGGCTCCGCTAGCCGGGCTCTCACTAGCCGGCAGGGTAGGAAGGCCTCTCGGGGAGGCTAAGTTGTTTTTCCCCCGAGATGGCTCCGCTAGCCGGGCTCTCACTAATCGGCAGGGGAGGAAGGCCTCTCGGGGAGGCTAAGTTGTTTTTCCCCCGAGATGGCTCCGCTAGCCGGGCTCTCACTAGCCGGCAGGGTAGGAAGGCCTCTCGGGGAGGCTAAGTAGTTTTTCCTCCGAGATGGCTCCGCTAGCCGGGCTCTCACTAGCCGACAGGGCAGGATTGGCCTCTCTGGGAGGCTAAGTGAATTTTTCCCGGGACAAGGTGGAGTCTTCTTAACTTCGCTTAGCGCCACTCACCGAATATGCAGGGTTGGACTTTTCTTTCCGAGCGTGTGACCCGCTCGAAAAGAGCGGGGATCGTGTACAACCCTGTATTCGCCGAGTGGGTCCCCGGGGCCCAAGCTGTCTTTAGGCTCGACATTTTTTAGCACTGTCCCAGGCAAAGGGGGGGGGGGGGAGCGGGGAGGCGGCCGACATCCCGCTCGCCCACCTCCTCTTAGGGGGGCGAGCAGGGAGGGCGGCCTGCCCCCTGTCTCGCCCCAGCTCCTTTGGGGGGCGAGCTGGGAGGGCGGCCTGCCCCCTGTCTCGCCCCAGCTCCTTTGGGGGGCGAGCAGGGAGAACAGCCTGCCCCCTGTCTCGCCCCAACTCCTTTGGGGGGCGAGCAGGGAGGGCGGCCTGCCCCCTGTCTCGCCCCAGCTCCTTTGGGGGGCGAGCAGGGAGGGCGGCCTGCCCTCTGTCTCGCCCCAGCTCCTTTGTGGGCGAGCAGGGAGGGCGGCCTGCCCCCTGTCTCGCCCAGCCCCAAGGGGAGGGGCGGTCTGCGTTTAGCGCCTCGGAATGACGGGATTTGGCAGTTGGCAGGCCAAACCCGGGGGTATTTTCGTAATCTCGTAGGCCAGATTCTGGCTATTGGCAGACCAAGTTCAGAAATCTATAAATAGGACCAAGGGGGCACCTTTGAAGGCAGATCTCTCTCTTTGGGCTACTCTCCCCCTAGGCTTCTTTGGTGGGGGAAGAGTGTCTCCAAAGGTGCCCCAAGCTCAGCATTGGCTTGGGAGGGGAAGCGCTCTAAGATCTTCCGGGTGTGTGGTGGGACCTCCTCGCTGAGCCCTTGGTCTTGTTCCTAGTTTCCTAAGTCTTCGGCCTAGTGCTCTCCCTTGAGAGAAGTAAGTGTGAGGTCACCCCCTCTTTTGAGGACCCCGAACTCCACAGAGACCAAGTCTTGGTTCAAAGTCTTGGTTTCAACATCCATCATTGGGCAGCTAAATTACTACGAAGACACCTGCATTTTTTTATAAGCTGATGAATAGAGTAGAAGTATCAGAAGATTCACTGTGATAAGAGAATGTTATAAAGGTTAACCGAAGGTGGAGATAGATAGCTTAAGAAGTTGTTCATAAAAGTTTATGTTAGCTGCACGAAATTGCAACTTCAAATATAAATTAATGGTGTATACTCTTCTAAGATGCAGATGGAAAATGGTCGGGGAGGCCTGTTATGATGCAGGTGAATCAGTTATCTCTAAATGTTCAAAATTTGTACATCAAATGAACTTGTCAGTATATGAACTTGCAGTGACCATCAAATGAACTTGTTAGTACATGAGTAGCTGGTCTTGGCATCACAATCATATTAATATATTATGCATTCATTGTTCCATGTATCATGTAGTGATTACTGAGAAGTGTATCTATTACATTGTTTCTTTCCCTTTTTTATCTCTTATATTTACTTCAGGCATACAAAGCAAAAGAGGGAGGATATAGTCATTTGTGATTGCCAGTTTAATGCAAATGATCAAGAGAGTGCATGCGGAGAACATTGCCTGAATGTTTTGACAAGCACAGAGTGCACTCCTGGCTTTTGTCCTTGTGGGGATTATTGTATGAATCAGGTTCTCTTACCATCCATGTATTAACCATTTTATTTAGGATATAGCTTGATGGCTTGTAGTGTGTATCTATATTGCACGCGGACGGAGATGGGATACGAGATACGATACGGATACGAGATTCGTGTTTTGTTTTAAAAGTAGGATACATGATATCTTTCCAAATTGAATTATTTAAATATAAATACGAGTTAAAATCTTTATTTTTTCAATAATTATATCTCACGTATCATTTTTAAATGAAGACAGTTTGTATCCCAAATCGTATCATATTATAGATAGGACTCATTAATGAAACTATGTAATCAATTGACTCCCACCACTTATGTTTTTCTCCATATCATCATCACAACATACACTTGTTTTGAGTATTTTCGAGCATATTCGAGAGTATCCAAGAGTATTTGAGAGTATATGAAACTTATGTTATTTTAAATTAAAAGAAAAAATTTCAAAGAGTTTCAGGGACGTATTTTCGTGAGTTTCCCAACTCTGAAACATTTCGGATATGATACGTAAGGCCGTTGCAAGTATCCGTGCTTTGTAGGTGTGTATTGCAATGCTGGTAAGTTGCTAATAGGATTTTTTTTTCTAAATTTTTTAGGTGGGTTAATTATAGTGATTTACCCTATGCGTTTGTGTAATTACCGAGTGCTCCTCTTCCACTTTTAAAATTACCAAAATTTCTCCGAGTTTCCTATGTTTACAGGATACCCACTTATATTAGAGTTTTGAATGACAAATGATGACACGGACCAAAAGTTAAATGGTTTTTCAAATTTACACTAACTTAAATATTGAGTTATTTTAAAATAAAAAGCTAACATTATCCCCTATTATCTATACTAACAATAATCTGCCCCTCCAAATTTAGCAAGCATAAAACTACACCCCTCTTACTTGATATACATTTAAGTGCACCCCTCAATGCAAGTTGCATATTAGTGTATTGAAACTCATAATTTTAATTTGTATTTTTTATTTTGTTAATTATTTAAATCGGATAATATTGCCTTTTGACATTTACCATTTGAGTTTGTTAAGTTCGTAAACTCCGAAGAGAGGTTTTGGTAATTTCTGACGAGGGGAGGAGAGGTCCCGTAATTTTTCATAATCACAGGGGAGTGGGAGATCAATGTTATTAGCCCTTTTCCAAATGATAACGTCTTAGAAAAAAAACTAGTTTAGAACTTCTTAAACTAATCCTGCAACCAACTAGGTTTAATTATAAGAGCGCTTCATAGCAAAATAAGGAATGAACTTAGTTTTGTTCCGGATTTCAGGATCATGAACCAAAAGGTCCTTGAATATATAACTCTAATTTGGGTTAGAGAAGGAAGAATCGTTGTGAAACTTGATATTTTCTTGCCTTGTGTGGAATGATGGTTAGGATTTTGATCTCGACCTTAGATGCTATTTTTTGACTTCCTTTTACTTGCTTCTCGTCCTTTGTGCGAGCACTAGCTGCCTTCTAGGAGTGGGCGGAGAGATAGATGGAGAGAGATAAGTGAGAGGGTGAGAGAGATGCAATCAGTTAATTTGGTAAAAAGATAGACCTTGAATTAAAAACAAACTAATCTTTATTCTCTTTATGATCAAAATTTTTAATAGACCATAAGCAGCTCAAGTGCATGGAATTAAATTTACAATGCAAGTATGCCTCTCTTAATTCCATTGGTTAATGTAAAATCCTATTTTAAAAGAACAAAAGATAATCAAAACAAACATACCAATCTACTCCACAAGCGTACACACTCCCTTGTAGAGAGATCTGCTATATTCTTGTAAATCGATCTCTACAAAGTACCATCACAAGTTTCTCTTTGTAGAATGTCAAACAGTGGATTTTCATCATTTTGTGTTAAATTGCGAAAGACATACTCAATACTGAGCATGTACCTATTAAGCCTATACTGTAGAACGCAGAGCAACTAAGTCACTATCCATCTGAAATATCAAAGTGATATAGTCACTGTGGATCTGGCATATCAGAATGAAAATTAGTCATGCTCTCAACATTGATGAGGATAGTGTCAGTTTATCTCGGTGCATGCGCGCTATCTTTCGCCCTCCTTACATGATGAGCAACATCCCCATTTTTAGCTCACTCTATCTTGGAGTAAGTTTTAAACATCAGAGCTCCTCAACAAGATCAATGTCTAGCCCTCCAATGCTTTTAACTGCCAGTTGAAGAAATATTTTACCTTCCTTGAGTATTCCTTGGCCTAATGGAGACGATCCATCTTTCCCTCCATCAATTCTAAGAGATTCACAGCTGTTGAGGACTTCAATGCTAAGATACACTCTGGTTGCATTTGTGCTCTCTAGCTGACTGCTGGCGACACTACCACAAAAGAAGAAAACTGCGAAATCTTGTACACTAACAATATTGAGCAGAAATTTGAAACAAATTCATCACTCCCAGGGGTATGATCCACTTTGGAGGGGACATTGAGTTTATAGCCTCATCATTATTTGTATTGGAACTGTTATTTGCTTCATAGAGAATCTCTCATTTCTACCAAAAGGGCCCACAAAAGTTCAACACTCCCACATTCGCAGGCGCCCAGAGGATGATGTGACCCGATGGATGCATTTGGAGGCGTCAGCTGGAGACCCGCATCCAAAATTGACGTCCCACTTAGTTCGATGACTGTCTCTCTTTAGTGAGGTACATGATCAGTTGTCAGTATGGACACACATCAAAAGCGGTGAGTGGTTTGGGACGCCACCATCCAATTTAGTAACTGCACAACAACTAGAGCTGTTTTCTTGAGACCTACATTCAAGGGAAGGGACATGACAACCACTTCCCCAGATAGTGCCATGACTATATCCCGAGGTATGAGATCGTTCAATAGGGATAGTGACACATCAAGGGTGGGGAGTGGTCTGAAATCTATCTTCAGAAAACTATCATTGTGAGAAAAAGAAAAAAATCAACCATGTGAGAGTTTAAAGCTCCCACACTGATAGGAGCCAAGAAGTCTTAGCCACTTTTGACAACACAGAAGCAACAGTTGCCGATAGGATCCAAGCATAATGAATCGTTGAGACTGGGGAAAATTTAGATCGCGCGTCATTAGGTAACAATATTTCCAAAGATACGAAAGATATTAGACTTCGTGAAATCAAATTTCCCATGGTAAAACAAAGATATAAGAACAAAGGTCTGAGGTATGTAGCTTAGAAAAAACTAATAGACCCATAAGGAAGCAAGCATCTTCAATGAATAGAGTGCCAAATTTATGAGCAATGCTTGGCTAAGGGGCGGTAGATTCTCCAGACGCCTTCAACTTGCGAAAAAAGAAGTGAAGATAAACGTACATCCCTACAACTCCTCCCGGAATTTTAAGAGTGAAGATACATGACATTTGTTGGTGTGGATGGAGTTTAACAAGGACCTTGTCGCCTAGATTACAAGACACATGCCAACAATGCTTGTTTGCTACTTGAATCATACACTGATTCGTGTGAATGAGGTGGAATTTCAGTTGGTGGAAGCATTTGTCTCGATCCATGAGTTTCTAGGTCATGACTTCCATGTATCTAAAATGTAGCTACTCATGTCGCAGAATGACGGTCGGCACTGTACCATAGTTCGACCCACGAGATCCATTGACACCATTTTGGGGGTTCTGATGCGAAACAACACAAATAAGTCTCCACGTAATGATTTAATACCTCAGTCTGCCTGTCCGTTTGGGGTGGTAGGTGATGCAAACGAAGTTTGGTACCTGCAATTTGAAAAGCGCACGCCAAATAGAGCTAACACAAATCGGATCACAACTGCGGATGATGTACCGTTGAAAGCCGTATAGTCAAACAATCTCATGAATGTAGACCCAGAGACCGGCGTTGCCATGTAGGGGTGTTTCACTGGAATGAAATGTCATATTTCAAGGGCCGATCTACCACGACTAGGAAACAATCGAAGCCATTTAAGCATGGAAGGATGTCCATATCTATTTCCTGCCAGATTGCATTTGGTATTGGAATGGGCATGAGGAGACCTGTAGGGGAAAGAGCCTCGTGTTTGGCTCATTGGCATATGAGGCAATTGACGATGAACTGTTGTATCTTTCGTCACTATTGAGACAGTACCCACCTGCCGTAAGTCGTGTAGGATCCAAAGTAGGGCCTAACAAGGGTAGAATGGAATTCATAGAGAAGGTGTTGAAGCCAAGGAGATGAGTCGGACACAACTAGTTTATTATGGAGCAATCACAGATGAGATGGAAGGGTAGGCAGGCGTTTGGGTCGAACTCCAAGTCACGCATGATGGCGGTGTAATGCATATCGCGTTGAACCTCCTGTGGAATGGACTCGAAGTCCAACCATCACATGTGTAAAATGGTGAAGAGGACACTCGCCTCCTCCTTGTGTGATGGACCGATGGTGAGTCGACCACTTGATTTGTAGACTCCGTCTTGTATTCTATCGAAAAGTTGTAGCTGAGAAGTGTAGCTGAGAAGCTTATGATAAGAGCGATTCACGATAATTAGGGCAGGTGCTGGGTCGCCTACCTCCTTTCTATTCAATCCGAAAAGAGATACAACAAATACATAAAGGAAAAGACTAGACTCCCCCTTTATATATAGGAGGGTCCCAAAATAAGACAAATACATAACTAAGTAGGTAAATCATTCCGTGTTCGTGCTTGGGGCGCGTGCTCATCGTGTATAAACATGTTTGTAACGCTGGTCAGGGACGAGATCGCCCGTGCTCGTATCAACACCTCCGGGTTCCAGAATGACCTTGTCCTCAAGGTCGAAGTCTGGGAACTGTGACCGAACCTCCTCCTTTATGATCCCTGTGGCTTCCTCTGCTGGTAGTCTCAACTGGATGAGGAGCTGTCGTACCTGCTGGTTCTGAATCTCCTCGATGCGTGATCCTAACACCGCCTCCGGCTCATAGCGGGGAATGGACTCGACCGTCAGTCCCTCGGGTTGGGCGGCTTGGAGGGGGTGATCTCCCAGCGTCCTATTTAGCTAGGAGACATGAAAGACTGGATGAATGAGGTTGTCGGGAGGTAGCTGTAGGCGGTAGGCCACCTTTCCCACCTTCTCTAAAATCAGGAAGGGGCCAAAGTAGCGGATATATATTTTTGAGTGTAGGCATCCGACTAGTGTACTTTGGCGGTGGACGGTGGGGCCGCAATTTGACGATCACCTTCTCATCCAGTGAGAAAACCATGTCGCGTAGGTGTCTGTTGGCATGCTGGACCATGCACTGCTGAGCTCGGGGAAGGTGATGCTTAAGTTGGCGGAGGGCCTCATCACGATCCTGGAGATCAGTGGCCAAAGTCTGCACTTGGCACTCCCCAGGCAGGCTGAACGGTAGCCTCGGGTGCGGTCGCCCATATACCACCTGAAAGGGGGTCGAGCCTGCAGAGGACTGATATGAGGTGTTGTACCACAACGTCGCCCAAGCGATCCACTAAGTCCACTGACGGGGCTGCCCGGTGGCAAAGCAGTGCAAGTATGTGCCGACGCAGCGGTTGAGGACCTCTGTTTGTCTGTTGGTCTGGGGATGGTAGACCATGCTGAACCGCAACTTGGTGTCATGCAGTCGAAAGATCTCCTGCCAGAAGGTACTAATGAACACCTGATCGCGATCACTGACGATGGAATGGGGAAACCCGTGCAAACAGATCACTTCCCCTATAAAGATCCGGGCAACAGAGCTGGCTGTGTAAGGGTGCCTGATGGGTATGAAATGCCCATACTTGGAGAGACGGTCTACGATGGCTAGGAGGTAGTAATAGCCCTGAGATAGGGGCAGTCGAATGATGAAGTCCATCGTGATGTCCTCCCAGATTATGTTGGGGGACCATAAGAGGTTGAAGAAACCCGGTTGGAGCGAGGGTCTGGTACTTGGCCCTATGACATGTGAGACACTTGACGACGAACTGTTGCACTCCCGCATCATGCCCCGCCAATACAGAGTGGCAGCCAATCGCCGATAGGTAGGGTATGCGCCTGAGTGCCCTGCTGTAGATGTGACATGAAACTCGTGGAAGAGACACGAAATCCACAATGATGAGTGTGCGATCACTAGACGACCGCGGTAATGGAGCCGGTCGCCAATTAGGCAGAAGGGGGGGGGGGGTTGCGATCCTGGGTCCTGCTGTAGATCATGTGGGGGTTCCATCGCACCTTAGAAGTGATGACGTCAGTATCGCGCCACCGCGAGTGGGAGATCGCTGACAGGGTACCGTTGATGGCCTTGCGCGAGAGAGTGTATATCGTTGTTTTCGCGGTCCACGCCTTGTACTTAATGGAGAAGTGATAACCCAGAAGCTTGGCGATCCAAACTTGTTATGCGGGGGTCGTGACCTTTTGACCCCAAAGGTGTCGCAGACTGTGGTGATCGGTACAGATCACAAATGGCCAGCCCAGGAGGTAGGGGCGCCAATGCTGAACTTTCAAAACTAGCGCCTGAAGCTCACTGTCATATGCTGAGGTCGCCGCTCGTCGATCTGTAAAGGCCTTGCAGAAGTAATTCATGGGGCGGCCCTCTTGGATGAGAACGACGCCCACACCATTCCACGATGCATCACACTCAATGACGAAGGGCTTGGCGAAGTTGGGCATGCTGAGGGAGGGGGCGTAGACCAATGCCTACTGTAAGGCGTGGAAGGCTTTCTGGGCCGTCGGGCTCCACTCGAATGGTACCCCTTCTTGAGGAGGTTGGCAAACAAGACGAACAATCGCGCCGTAGTTGCGGATGAAGCGACGGTAGTATCTTGTGAGGCCCAAAAAACCCTGGACCGCTCGTGTGTAGGAAGGTGTCGCCCATTGGAGGACGACTGTGACCTTGGTCGGGTTCATGGATAACCCGGCGGTTGCAATGATATGGCCCTGGTACTCGATCTGTGTCTGACCAAAGAGGCACCTCTTTAATGGGCCACGAACTTGTGCTCCGCGAGGAGCTGCAACACGGTCGCCAAGTGTTTGAGGTGGAGTTGCCAGGAAGAGCTGTATATGAAGATGTCATCAAAGAAAACTAGAACGAACTTACATAGGTGCTGGCGGAATACATCGTTCATGGTAGACTGGAACGTCGCGAGAGCATTAGTCTGGACAAAAGGCATGACTAAGAACTAATAGTGGTCATCATGTGTACGGAAAGCCGTCTTGGGCACATCCGCAACCCGAACTTGAATCTAATGGTAGCCCGATCGGAGGTGCAATTTGGAGAAGTAGGTCGCGCCCTGCAGTTCATCTAACAACTCATGAATAAGAGGAATCAGGTACTTGTTGAGATCGTGAGTTTGTTCAACTCTCAATAGTCCACACAGAATCTCCGACTCCCGTCCTTTTTGCGCACCAAAAGAACAGAGCTCGAGAAAGGACTGGCGCTCGGCTGAATGATTCCTACGGGTAGCATCTCTGTCACCATGGCCTCCATGGCGGTTTTATGAGCATGGCCATATCGGTACGGGCAAACGGAGACCGCGGTCACCCCGGGCTGAAGGGCATTGGGCTGGTCCGAGAATCTGTTTGAGGGAAGCCTGGGGGGGGTGACGAAGAGGGAAGCATGTCTATCTAACAGACACTGGATGTCTGGGTGCGGCCTGATCGGCGGAACAAGTGCATATGTTCCCATATGCCACAGAAGAACACAAAACTCGGGGTCGACGGTCCAGAGGATGGTGTTAGGCCGACAAGTGAGCGGGCTAATGATGGGTCCCCTTGCAGGAGGTGGGAAGCCCCTGGTGTCTCGAAGGCCATGGTGAGACGATCCCAGTTATGCTTGACGTCACTCAGAGTACGCAACCACACCACGTCGAGAATGGCGTCAAGACCGCCGAGTCCAAAGACATAAAAATCCTCTGTGCCCGAATACGGCCCCATGGAGAGGGAAAGGCCCATGCAACGACCTGCGTGGGTGTGCGGTGTCCATCGCTGAGGAACATGTGAAATCTAGGGGCTGGTATCACTGGAAGTTGTAGCTCGACAATGAGATTTTGGGATATGAAATTGTGGCTCGCCTCACTGTCGATCAAAAGCACCGCGGAGCGGACGCAAAGTGAAGCTGTCAGCTTCATAGTACATGGATCAGTCATCCCGCCCACCGAGTAGCAGGAGACATCAAGACGGTTGAGTTAAGCTGGTGGAGGGGAAATCAGATCATCCTCATCTAACTCCAAGGCCTCAAAGTCGTCCAACCCGATTTCGTCGCCCCCACCCCAAGAGCATTTTGAAATCCTTATTGGGGCAATCATGTGTGGGGTAGTAGGGGCCTTTGCAACGAAAAACAAGCCTTTGTTGCAGAGGTCTAAGTACATTTGGTGAGAGATCTTGTGCACTGGCACCTTGGGCCGGGAGGGCGTTGACAGGGGCCACAGTGGGGGGGGGGGGGGACGTCTCGGGGAGGCTGGGTGCTCGTCTGGACGTAGACCTGGAGAAGCAGAAGTCTTGGGAGGGTAGTGATGTTGCGGAGCGGACGATGTGTCGGCGGTCTACTGAGGGGAACTAGAGGAGAAGGTGACGAAGTCCTCCTCGACATAACGATCTTGCTCCATAGCCCGAGTGAGGGTAGTCGGGTCATGCACACACAGGCGTGCCCGAATATGTGGGTGCAGGCCGGCGAGGAAGGTGCCCAAGTAGTGGGATGGTGCCAGACCGGGGACATGCGTGTCCTCTTTGATGAACTCATCAATGTAGGAGTCGTCCGACTCCGTCCGACGAACGTTGCTCCAATGCTCGAAAGGGTTACCGACATGGTGTGTGTCATAGAGACGAATCAACTCGTCCTTAAGGCCCAACCAAGATAGGGTAGGATTGGATTGCCGGATCTAACGAACCCAGTGAAGGACCGAGCCCTCCATGTAAATGGTCGCGAGGGGAACCTTCTGAAGCTCGGGAGTGCCCTAAAGGTCGAAATATTGCTCCGTACGGGTCAACCATCACATGGGGTCGGCCCCGTTGAAGATGGGGATGTCAAGCCGGCGTAAGTGGGCCGTCGAGGGGTCGTACGAGGGCTGCAGGAGCCTGAACGGGTCGGTGGTGCTGCTGGCAGAGGCGACGGACGAGGCTGGAGGAGCTGGAGGCGGTGGTGTAGCTTGCCGATTAGAAAGAAGGGAGTGGATGTCGCGGACGACGATCTAGAGGTCGGAGAGGGTGGTGTCGATGCGATCTATGCGGTCGGAGAGAGCTTCGACCGAAGGAGGAGCTTTCTTATCACGTGCCATACTGCGGGTCTTAGGGTTTGGGGGTTTAGGGTCTAGAGGTCGGAGAGGGTGGTGTCGACACGATCTATGTGGTCGGAGAGAGCTACGACCAAAGGAGGAGCTTCCTTATCACGCGCCATACTGCAGGTCACGGGCATGCACTAACAACGTACATGCGAGACGATCACGTACATGCATGACAACCTATTGTCGGTCGTGTACAAGTGAGTCGGGAAGAAATTGGACGTCGACGACGTAGAGAGGCGCGATGTTGGCGTGTAGTCGGTTCCAGACGGAGACGCGAGGATGTCGGGATGAGCGCGGGCTGCGATTCGATGTGAGGCGAGATGCGCGAAGGAATTCGTGGGATGTGCGGGCGCTGGAAGTGGCAGACAGACCAAATTGATAGGAATGATTCACGATATCTAGGGTAGGCGCTGGGTCGCCTCCCTCCTTTCTATTCAATCCGAAAAGAGATACAATAAATGCATAAAAGAAAAGACTGGACTCCTCTTTTATATATAGGAGGGTCCCAAAATATGACAAATACATAACTAAGTAGGTAAATCATTCCACCGTCGTGCTTGGGGCGTGTGCCCGTCGTGTATAAACACGCGTGTATCGCTGTCCAGGGATGGGATTGCCCGTGCTTGTATCAGCTTAAATTTCCAGAGATGTGTTATAAGCCAAGGTGGTATGACAAGGTTCCGCAAGTGCCTTGCTGAAGTAGGTGATCGGTCGTCAATTCTGCATGAGCACTGCGTTGTTCCCAACACCTGCTGCGTCGCATTCAATCACACATCACTTGGTGAAAAGTCATGCATGGACAACACTGGCGCATAACAAAGGGCTTGTTGAAGCCTTGTGAAGGCCTCTTGAGCCTCAAATGACCATATGAACTGCCGGTTTGCCAACCCCTTTGAGTAGGTCAGCAAGCAGTCAAGATATGCTACTGTAGTCACGTATGAAGCGCCAGTAGTATCCCATAAGGAAAATGAATATGATAACAATACAAACAAAGGTAGTATCGGTTAATCTGCAACGACCGTGATTTTCTCTAGGTCCATGGACAATCACACTGCGGAAATAACATTGCCTCGATAAGCTGCTTGCATGCAACTGAAATGACATTTCTTGATATTAACGAACAATTGAGATTGTGCCAGGAGCTGAAGGACACTGTGGAGTTGGTGAAGGTGGGCCTCCAAAGAGGTGTTGTAGACCAAAATGACCGTCACGAATTTCCAGAGAATGTACTTGAGTATGTTGTTATTCATTGATTAAAATGCAACTCACCTGTTGGTCAGACCAAACAATATGATCTCATAGCACCTATCATGCATACAAAATGTCGTCTTTGGTACATCTTTTGGTCACACGTGATTTGATTGTACCCGAATCATAAATTCAACTTGGCGTATAAGTGGGTGCTTTGAAGCTCGTCCAAAAGCTTTTGAATCAGGGGGATAAGTATTTATCTGTGGCAATGGATTTGTACAATTATATATATTTGACAAAGATGTGCCAACTGGCATCCTTTTTTTGCACTAGGAGGAAGGGACCGGAGAAGAGGGCTAGCGTTGTGCTACATGATCCCTCCTGAAGCATTTCAACAACCATGAGCTCCATAGCATCCTTCTGAGCGAGGCCATAGAGGTATGCTCGAATAGAAATTGTGGTCGCTCAGGGTTGCAAAGGAATGCAATACTCTGATGTACGGGAGGGAGTACTAACGGTGGGGTAACAACAGAGGGAAAACCCTCAAGGTGACGTGTGATCTCTAAATAGGTAGCCGTGGCAAAGTTTGTAGGCACTGCCGTGATCTGCCACAGGAGGGCCACAAACTCAAGTTTGATTTTCAAACGAACCGCCAGACCGCCGAGGTCCGTGAGTGGGACGGTTCACCGTGGAATCAGTGTTGGCAATATTTGGGGTCAAACTCCATAGTCAATGAGGCCCAATTTGACTTTGTTGTCACCTAATGTTTGAATCTATGCTACACCGAGGATAGCATCAATGTCGCCCAAGTTGAAGGCATAGAAGTATGTTGTGAAGATGTAGTCATCCAGAGTCACTGTTAGGGACGAGCCAAGGCCACTGGTTGGCATGACTTTCATCGCCACTGGTTGGGCCGACGCCACTGCCAGTCATCACTACTAGTTGCGTTCCCTGAATCTATCCACCAAGCTTCATGATACGTGGCCCGGAAATTGAAGGCATGCCAGATTGTTGTTGGACAGAAGAGAAGAGCCCTCTTATGTCTTCCTAAAATCGATCTCACCCAGAGTGTCGTTATCTTCCTCTGCATCGAAGTGGTGGCATAACTCGCGGTTTGGACACTCGTGGTTTGCTGAATAAGATTGTCGGCTATGAAAGCACAACCCCTTACTGCGGAGCTACACATAGTCATGGTGGGATAACCACTGAGGTGGCAGTTTGTTGGGGAGGAACAATGGGGAGTGGTGTATGCAGTTGCTGTGGCAGTGTAGCCGTGTAGGGACCGAATCCTCAAAGGAAAGTCCGATAATTAAAGGAATTGGTGGTGACGAAATTGGCCGCATAATGGATTGTGAGATGGAAGGAATTCGTCTTCCACGCAACGGGCTTGTTCCATGGCACTGTGAAATGTTACCAGATTATGGATGCGCAAGCGAGCGCGAACTTGAGACTTGAGGCAATATCCCAATTAGTGTTCTTTGGTCAAAGGCAAAACATGGGTGGCGGTTTCGAGAAACTCGTTAATGTTGGCATCCAATGTCCACAAACTTGAATTATTGTATTGCCGGCAGATGTTAAAACACATTGTGTGAGCGGTGCACATCATAACGTCGAATCAGAGTCTTCTTAAACACCGACCAAGTCAAGTGAGGGTTAGATTGCTGGACCTAACAGATCCAATGTAAGGCGCATTCGTCTATGTATATGGTAGCAAAAGGCACCTTTTAGTGATTTGACGCTCATGGAGTTCGAAGAATTGCTCCACCCTTGCGATTCGCCTTAGGGGGTCAGTTCCCTCGAAGACCAGAATGTCCTCGTGGCGAAGGTGAGAGGCTTAAGGTGATTGGGAAACCCCAAATACTGGCCACAATTAGATCTTGTGCCATGGCAACGCTGCGTGACTGAGGAGATGAATTTTCATACGAGGTGATTGATGGAGTTTTCCAACTGGTCCATGCGGGTGTTGATGGTGGCAACACGAGTGTTGGTATTTTTGGCATTTATGCGGCAGGGGAGCGGTTCACATTCGACGTGCAAGGGTTGGCGCTGGCGTCGGCGGATACGATTGGTTGGCGTCCACGGCAGGTCAGACCAAAATGATGTTGGTCGGAGCCTGGGGTGGGAGGGTTATACCCTAGAGACCCTATGGAGTTGGAAGAAGCGAGATTGCAGTTCAAATTGATAGAATCCGGGATACATTATTGAGGGGGGGGGGGGGGGGGGCAAACCCTCCAAGTGGTGTCGTTGGGTCGGCGCCCTCCTCCAAAGGACAAAACTACTTTGATAAACGGAATTCCTCCCCCACACTCATTTATATAGAAGAGTTTATATGGCCATTTATTCATTAAACAATAATGATAAAATAAACATAAACTTAAATAAAAAATCAAAGTGGGACGTGCCCCGCGCCCTTTTAATGTCCCGGTTCTGGATTCATGTCCTTCTTTCCCTCACATGAGTAGATTCTAACATGGGTGGGCGGTGCGATTTACGTATTATGAATTCTTACTGATATGGGACTGAATGCTTCTGGTCCTGTTCCATTACATTACGACAATACTAGTTTTGTTCATCACACTACTACATGTTTATTCTTAATTGCAGATTGCTGATTTGTTCATTAAGAACCCTACAATTTAGAAAAGATCAGTCCTTCTGTTCAAACTTTTGATGGTTGATTCTTGTGTGTTGTTGGTTTATTTTGGCTTGTTCATTATAGTTAGCCAAACTCACGATTTTTCAATCATTAGTTTGAGGTGAGGTGTTAGATATTTACATAGATTTTATATTTTACTCTTGAATTGTATATTTCGTTCCAAATCATATTGTGTGTGTGGCTACACACACACACACGAGTGACAGGCACGGAGCCCCGCCCCTACGGACAACCGCGACAGTACCCCGACTGCGACAGGCACGGGGCTCCGCCCCTATCAATTAATAAAGCAACTTAAAATAAACACCCTATCAATTAATTAATGTAACTTAAAATAAACACACTATCAATTAATGCAGCTCCTCGAAAATACCACTAACACGCCTAATGACAGCCTACCATAATAGTTATAGGAGCTCTACTAAAAACTTTTTTGCTTTTATGGATTTACATCATTACTATTAATTTGGGGATAGAGTGTAATTACTTGAATGTGCATTGTATTTTAATTTTTTTAAAAATATATATTATAATATATGTGAAGTCATTAGATTAAAACAATAAGGTTATATTTGACAATTTTGAATGTTTCACCAAAAGGCAACTTTTCCCTTTTAATATTGTAAAGATATATATATATATAAAATAAATATATGTGTATATATAAATACACACTCTTTCTATTGGCGATGAATAAGACATTGCATTCTATTCTAACAAGTATATGGTTTCTCTCTTTAGAAAAAAAGTTCGTTAATTTCCGCGAGGCACCATCTTTGTAAAAAAAATCAGTTATTCCTTTTAATAAACCAATACATGTTTGTCTAAGGGCTTTCCATAACTTTTAATCTTACTCCTGCCTAGATGGATTAGGTTCGTTACTGTATTTCTGGTATGGAAAATATACAATCTATACCAAGTACTTTACCTAGGTCCCATATCTTTAGAGCGATGTTAAACACAGGCCGATTTTGGCTTTATGCAGGCCGCGGATATATGTAGGCCAAAAAATTGTTCATGCAGGCCAAATTTCATATTTACAGACCATATTTAAAAATCAAATTAATATTTTCTTAAATAAATCACCAAGCAAAATATAGCATTTATAAAAGCCAAATAAATACATTTTGGTCTATTTGATCCACAATAATAGTCCAACAAAATACATTATAATCATTTTGATTCTATATATCACAAAAAATATGTTTGTGGTCATCCCTTTCAAGCTTCAATCAATAAAAGACGTGTAAAATCACAAAATACCTGGCTTTATTTATGCACAAAACACTATCCTTTAATTAAATTCAGATGCATAACACGATTTACAACATTTTGGATAAATGGAGCCTTTTCGAAAATAGAAAAATAAGTTATAGAGGAAGAGAGAGGAGCTCGCCGGCCGGAGAAGGGAAGGAGGTGGTCGGCCGGAGAGGATTACCGACCGGAGTCGCCGGAGGAGGGAGAGGAGATCAGAGAGGAAGCTCGATATCGTCCGACGGCTGCAGGTTGAAAAAGGAAAAATGATACCTTTTTTTAAAAAACGGTAGCCTGCATATAGCCAAAACCGGTATGCATTTAACATCGCTCTTTTTAAAAAATTGTGGCTTGCATATAGCCAAAACCGGCCTGCGTTTAACATCGCTCTATCTTTATTGTCTTGCATATATAGTATTGCTAATTGTTTTATTCTAAATGTTGATTTTCATCTTCGTTTGTTTCATCATAATGCAACCCATAATATTGAATGACTATTACTCTCGAACTATTTTGAGCCTCTCTTGTTTTTGGCATTTTTGGGTGTACCATTTATTATTAAAAATGGATTCTTCTTATGGCAGAGGATTCAGAAATGTCATTATGCTAAGTTAATATTTCTTAAGACTGAAGGCCGTGGATGGGGCCTTCTTGCAGGTGAAGACATCAAGGTAGTTATGATCTTTATGTGTGTTATGCACATTTATCTCTCTTAACGTTACCACTTACCACTGATGTACTACTTAATATTAGGTGATCGAGAAATCTCCTTACATGTTGCTATACTGATTTCTTCCTCAAATATGGCAATTTCAATTCCAATGCAGGCTGGGCAATTTGTTATTGAGTATTGTGGGGAAGTCATATCATGGAAGGAAGCAAAACGGAGATCTCAAGTATATGAAGCTGAAGGTGTTATCAATTACTAAATAATATTGGCAATTACTAAATGAATTTCTTATCTTCTTGGGACTAATTATTTATCTGTTATTTTTTAGGTTTGAAGGATGCCTATATCATTTCTCTCAATGCACATGAATCAATTGATGCCACTAGGAAAGGGAGCCTCGCTAGATTCATCAACCACTCATGGTAATCTTATACACGCAATTTCTCTCAATGCACGTGAATCAATCGGCCACTAGGAAAGGGAGCTGGGTTTACCATTCATGATAATCTTACAGACACATACACATTCTCTTTCTCTCTCTGTGTGTGTGTGTATATATATATATATTGTAGAAACCAATAGAGGAAAAAACTCTTAACCTCATTGTGAGGGTTGATCCTTTATTTATATCATTGAGAGAAACTAATACAACAGAAAGATGAAAAATAAAACAAAATGGAAATGGGTCTATTATATTAATTCTAACTCTTCCCCTCAAATTATATCATGGATGTTAATCATGTCCAACCTGGTCTAAAGATATTCACTCTTGGACTTGGAACTAGGGTTGAGTTCGAGTCAAGTTCAAGCGATTTGGGCTCGACCCGAAATCAAAATTTTCGAGTTAAACTCGACTTGAAATCAAATCGAGTCGGCTCGAAGCTGAGCATTTTTTTTATTCCGAGTCGACTAAATTTAGTCGACTCGAAACAGAGAAAATGAAGCATTTTAAGGCTCCACTCATTTAGTTTATGGTTTAAACTTTAGTGTTTTTAATTCTAAAATAATAATATATTAATAAGTACATTATATTTTAATCAATTTGAGCTGATTCGAATCATATTTTGAGCGATTCGGGGCAGGCTCGAAATCAAGTTGAAATGTGAATCGAGTCAAATTGAATCGACTCAAATCAAGTCGAATCAATTGTAATTGATTCCAATTCGGCTCAATATTCGAGCGATTTTCGAGCGACTTTCGAGTTTCGAATAATATGCTCAGTCCTACTTGGAACCTCCTTTGTGAGGATATCAACATGATCTCCAATTTTTGACGTGCCCAAGAGAAATAAGCCTTTCTTCATACCTTTCTTGAGCAAAGTGACAATCCACCTCAATGTGTTTGGTACGCTCATGGATGACTGAATTAATTGCATTCTAATAGTTTGTCTGATCGTCACACCATAACTGTGTAGGATCCTGAACTAGCTAGCCCATCTCATGAAGATACTATCGAGTCCACATAATCTCTGCAGTCGTATGAGGCATTACTCAATATTCAGCGTCTGTACTAGACCGAATAATAATAATATGTTTCTTACTACGACAATAAATTAGATTACCGCCAATAAAAAGTTAAAAAGAATAAACCCGGTAGTGGATTTTCGTGTAACTATGCATTTTGCCCAATCAAAATCACAAAAAACCTTAATACCAGCATGGCTATGATCACTATTAAAATCCCATGGACTAGATCTTTATTGACACATCGAACAACATCTCACTGGGACTTGGTTGATGCTTCCATAAACTGGCTAACCTTACTAATTGCACACGAAATATCAAGACAAGTCATAGTAAGATAGTTCAGTTTAATACCTCTCTGGACAACGAAATAATGGACTCTCTGCATGGAGATTCTTCTCACCCAACCCAAGTGGGGTGTCAACTATATCACACTGAGACACTCACATCTTTGAGGAGATATAAAACATATTTTATCTGCCATAAAAGATACTTTCTTGTACTATGCAATTTGATGCTAGGGAAGTATCTCAAAGGGCCACGGTCCTTCATTTGAAAATTTTGATGTAAGAAGGCCTTGATGGTAACAATCCCTGCAGAGTTACTTCCACTAATAACAATGTTGTCCAGATAAACCACCACTAAGATACTACCTGCCTAAGTGTGCTGATAGAATAATTGAAGAATCTTGCTACTCTTCCCAAGTCCTAACTGAGTAATCACAACACGGAAGCGGCCAAAGAAAGCACATGGAGACTTCTTTAGCCCATACAAAGACTTCCAAAGGCGACATACATTCAATCGCTCCCCCTCAACAATGAACTTGGGTGGCTGCTTAAGATATACCTCCTCCTCCTAAATAATTCCATGGAGAAAAATATTTTTGATATCAAATTGATGCATAGGTCAGTGATGAGTAGTTGCAAGAGATAGAAATAGTCGGACTGAAGACATCTTAGCCACCGTAGAAAAACATCTCATCATAGTCATTACTATATGTCTGGGCATATACCCCTTAGCTACCATATGTGTTTTCAATCAATCAGCCATTAACACGCCTACCCGATGTAAGATGCCCTAATTCCCATGTCTAGTTAAATTCCAAGACATCTAACTCAGTTTGCATGGTCGTGGCTCAGCCGAGATGAGCCTTGACCTCATCAATAGATTTTGGAGCGGCATGAAGGCAACGCGTTACGGAACTGCACGACGACGAGCCTCCTTGGAAAGTTTACACGCGTCGGGCGTGTATATCGGATGGGCCCACCATTCCCGCGGAAGATAATTAATTATTTATTTGCTGTCTTGTTTGCTTCGTGTGCTTTATTTGTTGCTTAATTCACGTGCTTTATTTTAAGTAATTTCGTATTTCCCCTTTTTGAATGTTTCCTTTTGTATTCGCTCCTCATCAGTATAAGAGAAGGCGTAAGCCCTGTATTTTGATTATCCTGGAATGAAATTGTGTTTTCCCTCTCCTCCTCTCTAATTCTAATCTCCTTCCCTCTCCCCTCTCTCTCCCTCTTAACCCTAATTTCCCGACTCCTAACAATTGGTCCGACCTGCCATCTCCGCCCGCAATCAGCCGCCGGAGAACCAGCCCCACCACCGTCTGCAATAACACCAGCCCAAGCACGCACCGCCACGTTTCCGTCCGCAGTTCAAACGCCGCAGGCCGTCCGCGCCGCCAGCACTAGTCACCGCCCTCGCCACCGCGCCTTCCGCGCCCGCCGGCCGCACCCACCGGCCGCACCCACCGCCGCCCACACCGTCGCCCGCGCCCGCCGCTGCAAACCTTCCGCGCCGCAGCCCTGTCCACCTTACCGCTCGGGGGGATGGCCCCCAACACCCGTTCCTCGGCCGAAACTCTCGCGGCGGACTCCCATGAGGCACTCCTCCGTCGTGTCGACGCACAGGAATCCCTCGTGACTGCCATGCATGCCTCCCTTGCCGCACTTCACGCAAAGTTTGATGCCCTCCAACCCACCGCCACCTCCTCCGCCAACGGATCGGCGTGCCCATCCACCGGAGCATCCATCCTCGGCGCGGCACCACTTCCGCAACACGGAGATCCCGCGACACCGTTGCCTCCAGGCCGTCCAACCCTCACCTTGGATCTTCCCACCTTTGCCGGTGTAGACCCAATCAGGTGGATTGCCAAGGCGGAACAATACTTCGATCTCCACCATACGCCCGAGCAGGACAAGGTCTTTACCGCCGTCATAGGACTCGACGTTTCCGCCCTTCATTGGGCCCGGTGGCTCCGCCAAACCAACCCAGCTATCTCCTGGCCGGAGATCAAACAGGAGATGATCCGCCGCTACGACAGCCGCTATACCGGATCTGCCATCGAACGACTGTGTGGGGTGCGCCAGATCGGCACAGTGGATGACTACATCGATGAGTTCGTGACCCTCGTCACCCATGTTCCGGGCCTACCACCAGATCATTACCTCGACTTCTTCATACAGGGCCTCAAGCCCAACATCCGGTCCCGACTCCGCACCCATCACCCCAGGACGGTTTCCGAGGCCCTCGACATGGCACGCCTCGTGGAGGCGGATCTGTCTCTGCGACCCCCACCGACTCCGGGCGGGCCTCCGGCGGGCGGTCGACCATGGTGGACCGCTGCCCCGGAAACACCGGCCCCTCGACCACCTCCAGCCGGCCGGCCGGGCCGCCCAGGACCCCCGCAACGAATCTCCAACCGCGAGTTCGACGACCTCCGTCGCAAGGGGCTCTGTTTCCGCTGCCGTCAACCCTACTCCCCTACCCACGTATGCGCGGTCAAAGAATTTCACGCCATCATCGGTGAATTTGAACCAGGGATCACCTTCCACGACTTTGAGGACCTCGAGATCGCAACAGAGGACACCACCGGGACCGCCACCGATGTCGACCTTCACCGTCTGGAACTCCCTTGTTTTTCGGTGGGCGGCATCTCCGACCCCCAAACCATGAAGTTGGCGGGCAAGTTAGGCGATCGCCGCATTATCATCATGGTGGGCAGTAGGGCTAGTCATAATTTTCTCTCAGACCAACTGGCCAAGCAGCTACGCCTTCCGATGGAGCCATCTCCGGACTTCTCCGTTAGCTTGGGCGATGGCCGCCGCCGCTCGATTCAGGGGCATTGCCCGGGCGTCTCGCTTTCCGTGGGCCCTTACTCCGTGACGACAGACTTCTACGTCTTCGGCCTTGGCGGGATCGACACCATCCTGGGTGTGGCATGGCTGTGCACGCTAGGTGACGTGCGAGTAAATTGGAGGTCTATGACGATGCGGTTCCTACAAGACGGACGAGAGCACTGCCTTACGGGAGATGTCGCCCTACTTCGCTCCCCCTGTCTCCTTTCGCACTATTCAGAGGACTTCAGACGTCGATTTCTCAGCATGGCTCTGGTCCATCACGGAAACGGCACCACCAGCCCCATCTCCACCTCCGGCCCTTCAGGCCCTTCTATCCAAGTTTGCGGACCTCTTCTCAGCACCATCCGAGTTGCCACCCGCCCGAGCGCACAATCATGCCATCCCTCTACAGCCCGGCGTGACCGCAGTCTCAGTCCGACCATACCGTTATGGACACGTACAAAAGGATGAAATCGAGAGGCTTGTACGCGACATGCTGATGGGGGGCCTCATCCGCCCCAGTGCGAGCCCCTTCTCTAGCCCGGTCCTCTTGGTCAGAAAGAAGGACGACAACTGGCGCTTTTGCGTAGACTATCGGGAGCTCAACAAAGCCACCGTCCCGGACAAGTACCCAATTCCCGTGATTCAGGAGCTTCTGGACGAACTCCACGGCGCAACCATCTTCACCAAGCTGGACCTCCGTGCTGGCTACCACCAGATCCGCGTTCATCCGGCCGACGTCGCCAAGACGGCCTTCCGGACCCATGACGGCTACTACGAGTTCCTGGTCATGCCATTTGGCCTGACTAACGCGCCAGCCACTTTTCAGGCCACGATGAACGACATCTTTCGACCGGTACTTCGCCAGCATGTACTTGTTTTTTTTATGACATCTTGGTCTACAGTTCTTCTTGGCAGGAGCACCTCCAGCACGTCCGCCAGACGCTGGCCACGCTACGACACCACCACCTCAAGCTCCACCCAACCAAGTGCTTTTTTGGGGTTCCGGAGGTGCGCTACCTGGGACACACCATCTCCGCCACAGGGGTCGCAATGGATAGCGACAAGATCGAGGCGGTCCTCCAGTGACCAACACCATCTTCTATCCACGATGTTCGCGGGTTCCTTGGCCTAACAGGATACTACCGCAGGTTCATACAGGGGTACGACACTCTGGCCCGTCCCCTCACCCAGCTCCTGAAGAAGTCAGCCGAGGGCTCCTTCGAGTGGTCAGCGGCGGCCTCCGTCGCTCTTCAACAGACCTTGGTCCGCGCCCCAGTGTTAGCCATGCCAGACTTTACTCAGCCCTTCCTCGTGGAGTGTGACGCTTCAGGCATCGGCGTGGGAGCCGTCCTTATGCAGGCCGGCCGCCCTGTGGCCTACTTTAGCCGCGCCTTCTCCGAGACTATCCGCAGCCTTTCCGCTTACGAGAATGAGCTCATGGGCCTCGTTCTCGCAATCCAGCACTGGCGGCCCTATCTACTGGGCCGACATTTCGTGGTCTGCACCGACCACCATAGCCTTCGGTACCTCCTGCAGCAGAAGATCGCTACGCCCGCCCAACAGGTGTGGGTGGCCAAGCTACTGGGCTATGACTTCAGGATCGAGTTTCGGCCTGGCAAGGCGAATCGCGCAGCTGACGCCCTCTCCCGCAACCCCATACTGGCGCCCTCCAACGGGAAGTAGAAGCCGACCCGACACTCAACAGGATTCGGACAGCACTCAGCACGGACGCCGCAGCCCACCCATCGTACTCCTTGGTGGACGGCCGCCTTCTCTTCAAAGGCCGCCTCGTACTCGCGCCCTTCTCCCCGAGCATCCCCCTGTTAATGGCAGAGTTTCATACATCCCCAACGGGAGGACATGCTGGTGCTTACCGGACATACCGACGGTTGGCAGCCTCTCTTTATTGGCCTCACATGTTCCGACAGGTCAAGGCCTTCGTGGCCGCCTGCCTCATCTGCCTCATCACTATAAGAGGAGGCGTAAGCCCTGTATTTTGATTATCCTGGAATGAAATTGTGTTTTCCCTCTCCTCCTCTCTAATTCTAATCTCCTTCCCTCTCCCCTCTCTCTCCCTCTTAACCCTAATTTCCCGACTCCTAACACAACGATAGAAACAAATAAACCTAGATGTTGGGTCGAGGCATTGTCCTAGAGTTGTTATGCCCGAAGGTCATGAATGAAGGTAGCCTTTGGTTAATATAGTTACCAATTGCGAAAATTCTCCTCTTCCCTGCACCATCAAGTGGGTACTATTGTTAATTACCTTCTTGGTGAATATTGTGAATTTTGAAAGATCACCCATGTTGGAAGAAAAAATGAGATGGAATAATAGTTCAAAGGGTGGGACTGACACTAGTCAACCTAGAGGCTAGCTCAAGAAAATTTAAATTGGTTTACTCTCACTATGGTGCTAAGAAATATACGGAAGATAGTTGTTAGATGTATCCTCACTTGGTTGCTGAACAATTCATAATGAATGTTGCGAGATTATATGTGTTGAGGCCTCAAATTGCCCACTCTGCGTTATCAATTCTAGGACATGATGACTTTAATACTCGTTTAGATATTCCATCTATCCTTTGAGGAAGTTGGCTACAATCGAGCCTCTCTTCAGAGACAAGAGTTTACTCAGTTATTGAGTATGGATGTTCTTTCTATTGTTGGCCTATCTATGAAGACAATTCACAACGGATTATTATTTTGAGTACCTCTAACCATATGACTGGTAAGTTTAATTGCTTTATCTTTGTCTCCTGCATCTGAAAACACCAAAATTATTGATGGATCCTCTGCCCTTGTTATTGATAAAGAACTGTGTGTCTTTCATTAAGGATTTCACTTAACTCATCTGCTAGTTATATTACTAAACAACTCAACTATAGCATCACATTGTTTTTCTTCTCATTATGCGTTTCAGAGCCTGGTAACGAGGAAGATGATTGGTGGGGCTTGGGTTTCGAGAATCATAGACTAGGACTTGTTCCTTTGAGAATTTTGAAGTTTATGTTTCCTTTTGAATCTTCTATTTATAATGTTAGCTTGTTATGAGAGAGCCGTGAAATGACAAAAGCAATATGAAACTACTTTTTTTAGAATTTTGGATTTATAATATATACATAAAGATAAGTAGAAATTTACGAGTGAAGGAATAGAGAAAGTCTACATTAGTAAATAACTTAGGAAAACGTAACTAAGCATAAGATACTTGAATCATAGAGGTAACAATACAAGTCAGGTAATACCTAGAGAGAGCGAGTATCAGTTGGCACCGCACAACCATGATATGCGAGAAGAAGAACAAGAGGGGCGAGAACTCCAAGCGCTAGCCGGCCCTAGACACTTTTTGTAATACTCCAAAGATGCCTCTTACAAATATAAGCCAAGCTATATATAGACTTGGTGCAATAACAAACTTGTAAATAAAGCAACCCTACTAGAAGTACTCACATACTATAACTAAACATATGAAAAATAGGGAAAGACGACTGCTCGTTTAGAACGATCAAGTCCTGCCTCTATTCGCGTCGAATCGCCGTAGCCATGTCCACGACGATATATTCACTGGAGAGATGTGAGGGCTTCGTCTGCCATTTGGGGGCCATTGGAATTGTGCCTCATCTGATTTTTGTAGCAAGGTAGTGATGGGTTTGGCCAAATTTCCATAATCCTGAATATAGTGTTGATAGTAGACTGTTGGGCCTGGGAAGCTGCGAATGTTGCTTAGGCAGCACGGAGGTGGCCACCGCAGAATCAGATCGATCTTCTCCTAGTCCATGTGCAGAAATTGTGAGGCCCAAGAAGCTAATTTTGGTTTGCCCAAAGGAACATTTCTTTAGATTAACCAGGAAGTGGTGTTGTTGAAGAGTGGCTAAAGTTACGTCCACAAGTTTAAGATAATTCTGTCAAGATGAACTAAAGATGAGGATATCATCAAAACAACTAGGTTATACTTATGCAGGGTGGGTCGAAAAATGTCGCATTTATCCACCATGGGTCCGATGATAGTCTGCCTACAAATCCATTTTGGGAAAGTAAGCCGCTCCCTTGAGTTCATCAAGCAATTCTTGAATTACGGGAATGAGATACTTGTCAGTGATCGTGGCTTTATTGAATTCGCGATAGTCTACACAGAAGCGTCAATTGTTGTCTTTCTTCCAAACAAGGAGTATGAGGATCAAAATGAGCTCGAGGTAGGACGGATGATGTCGCATGCAATCATATCACGAACTAGACGTTTGATTTCATCTCCTTGTACGTGACCGTAATGATATGGACGAACAAATACTGTCGAAACCCCTGGGTGAAGAGGAATGTGACGATCAATTTGTCGCGAGGTGGTAGAATCTGGTCTTCGGAAAAGACCGCATTAAATTTGTCAATGATATGTTGTAGCTGGGAATGAATTGTAGTGGGCGGCCTTAGGAGAGCTGTCACTTGCCATAAAAGAGCAGGGAGAACTACTTCCACTGTTTTGTGGATGGTGGTGAGGGAGACCGCGGTGCGGAGGAGGCATCCCCACTTAAAAATTGAGATGCACTGGAGTGATCACACCACATTGTCTTTTTATCCCAGTTGGCATTGACATCGTCCAAGGTGCGCAACCGGACGATCCCCAAAATCACGTCTATGTTGTCGTGACTAAAACTGTAGAAATTTGTCGTAAGGTGGCAGGACCCCACTGTGAGTCCTAACATGGAGCAAAGGTTGTCGGTCAATCGTCGATGTCCATCGCCCGAGTAAACCGTGAATGTTGGAGCCAAATTAGTAACAATGCCTTAGTGGTCCACCAACGTTTTGTCGTTGTCAACCCTCAGCACGATTCATGTGCCCCAGAGGAGTCTTGAAAGTTTCACCATCTGGGATCCATAGTTACCTCCCACGAGGAAGCAAGACAGGTCTTAGTAGTGAAGATTGCAGAGGGAAAGATCTGGTGGAGCGGCGTAGTTTAGCTCGAGTGCGTCACGGTCAACCATAATGACTTCGGCGACATCTTTCCCAATGATACCACAAAATTCATTCATAGGACAATCATGCGTAGGGGAATATGGTTGCTTGCACCAAAAATGAAAACCTCGATTACGCAAGTCTGCATACTCATGATTAGATAACATCTGGGTTTGTTGCGTCCGCCGCGGTAGGCCTATGGCTGCGGGGGCTCAATTGGCATGGGGGAACAGACTCGGTTTCCCCAAATTTTTGAGCCGACGGTAAATAGAAAGCAGGTTAGTGGCCGGCACGGTGCCACTGGGTGGAGCCGAAGCAATTTTGCCATAATTTGTTGTTTTGGCACCGAAGTCACCCTCCGCGAGGCACTCCGTTTCTGTAGATTATGCAATGAAGAGTTGATGGTGTGTTATGCAAACGAGAGCGAATATGAGGCAAAATCCCTTGTATAAAAACCCAGAGTTAATGATCCGGTGGCAGCTCAGGTACATGCGTGACCAGAGCAATGCATTTGTCCATGTAGTCGTTCAAGGCGCCAGTTTGGCACATCCCACATAAACGTTCCACAGTTGTGCCAAAGTAGTGCTTATCATAACAGGTGAGTCAAATTATTTGCTTGAGAGAACATCATATGAAGAGTATCTCTAAGCTCCTTCGTACTATTATAATTCTTGCACATCTACTAAACAAAGAGATCCATCGAGCTGAAAAGTAAGGCGAAGATCCAACATTCATAATTGTACCAATCTTCATACTCTCTACTATCCAGTTTATGAACCGGGAGACAAGTGAGATGATGCATACATTGCATATCGGCTAGTGACATCGTCACAACCTTCTTCCCTAATTGAAATTTGGAAGAGGTTGAGGTGTTAGTGACAATTTTAGCATTTGCGGGGGAACATTTTGTTATAGTCGACAATTAACACAATGGAAGTGATTGTTGTAGTTTCATTCGGCATAAGAGTAGATTCAATTACAGGTAAAGGATAGGGGTCTGGGAATCAACGGCAGGATAATCTTGTTTGGTGTATTTGTTGCATTGTTTTTATTTTCTGCACGTTTAGTTTATGTTGTTTCTTACTTATTTTATTTAGGCGCATTATGAATTTTTGGCATGTGTTTTATAATTTGAAACCGGCTTACTGGATTGACCGACCAAGAAGACTCGAATGAAAATGTCTGACAATTTTAAGTAGCTAGAGGTGAAAGATAAGCAATTAATCAATGCATAAAATAAGAGATGCAGAATTTCAGCATAAGATATATTAAAATAAGATTAATATAATAGATGAAGCCCTATTTTCCTCTATAAAAAGGACGACTAAGGAAAGAAGGAGGTTAATACCAGAGGAACGACTAGTCTATTTGTCATCCTTTTGTTGACCGAAAACCCATTAGTCCTTGTTGATCCATCTATTCCCATCGAACAGGCGCTTGGTTCCAACCTCACCTCCATGTTCCCACGACGACAACCTAGATTCCCATCCATGCTTCCATCCTGCCTCACCTCCTTCATTCTAGCGATCCCCAAGTCCTCTCCCCCATATCCCCTAGTTCATCCTATCTCCTTTGATGACCCAGATTCGAACTCCCCCTTCCTTCCACTCCGACTAAAGCTCTCTTCGTATCCTACCCCACACAACCATCAACTAATGCCTCAATACTCCAACACCATCCCAGAACCTGTCCCCTCCACTGCCCCGTTACCTCCAGCGCCCCTTCACCTTCTCCAGACCGTTGGCCTTCTTCCCCGTATAGCCGACACTCGTGTTTCCCATCATCCCGAACCTGATGTTTCATTGTTGCCCAGTCAGGATGCATCTGACCTCATACACCCTTCCTCATTCCCTTAAGTTCTCAATTGCCGTTGTCGAACCTGCTGCAGATTCTCTACTTCTTACTGCGTGGTATTGGGTACATTTCTTACTGTGTTCTTTTCATTGTTCACATTCACTTAAAATATTCTTATACGATTATTTATTAAATCATAATATTGAGTTTTCCTTAAACCTTTATGATGGAGATCGTCGTGATCCATTTCTCGTTCGGGCGATCCAAGACCGCGGATGTGTCCGGACGATCGTTTCGAGTCAGGTTGATTTATTACTTTATATTTTTTGAGTCGTATTTAGCGTCTGATCGGCTTGGACATTGTGGGCCATCCGATTAGGATTCCCTATTTTCAGTTTGAGTATTTATATATGCAGGTTGCGGTGGGTTGGGGCATCGATGGTTTTTGATCCAAGTTTGGAAACCGCCGGTCTCCCTTGGTGCAACGCCAAGCGGTCCCTCCCTGATGCAACTCCAGGTATTCCCCTCCTTCCTGCTGTCGCTATTCCCGTTGGTTCCCACATCCCCACCCCCTGCCGTTTCCGCCGACGCTCCACTGCCCTAATAGCCACCCGATCCCCACTTCTTCCCAAAAATCCCGCAGCCCTACCTTCTCCTGAAGCCCCCGACCCCCTATCACCCAACGCCGCCCCTACCTCAGCCCCCTCACTCCCCAGTCAGGCTTTCGAAACCCTTATCTACTTCCAGATCCTAACCCGATCCCCTCCCAAATCCTTTAGCCGCTGAACTGACCCTCTCCCCGCCCTAATACACCTCCCACAATCCTATCAAAGCCCAACAGAACCCTTGATGTCCTCCTTAGTCCTCCTAAACCCCAAACCGTCTCCTACCCAGCCACAAATCCCCTTCCCGAGCTTCTTCTTCCGTTGTCTAGCCGTCTGCAGCCCTTGACGGAGTCACCCGCCATTGGATCGTCATCATATCCCACCCCCACTGCCTTCTGCATGCGTAAGTTGTAGTTTGGTGTCTTTACTTACTATTGTTGTGTACTTTGCACCATATTACCGTGGATGTTTGTTTTATTTACTATAGTATTGGGTTGTCTGATTTGCAGGGTTTATTCTGCGTGTGCTTGAAAATATTTGCGCATTGGTTTGTTTGTTGATTGTCAATTGTTTTTCCCTAATCAATATTTGTGTACGCATGTGCTTATGTGTTTTTTCTTTTATAATAATAATTACTGTTGCTATTTATGCGGGGCTTCTCTTGCATTTACATCATAACACATTGCATATAGGATCGCATCTAGTGTGTTCATCTCGAGTCGACCTGCCACTGCATCAAATTGGTATCAGAGCCCAATATTTGGGCCACACTTATAAACGTAGTGGTAAGACTTATAGAGTTTTTATGTTCAATTATGGCTAGTTGTCATCGTCGTTCGTCTCCTCTATTTGGGGATCTCGAGTCTACCTATATCCGATCTCATAGAGCCCTTTTAGAGCAACCCTCGTGTTATTATGATGATTATTATTGCTCGTCGCACACCTCTCCTAGAGATCGTGTCGACCCCTCGACGCGATTCCATTATGCTAGAGACGATCACCACTATGAGAGGTCCTTACGTTATCATCATTACACCTCTCCAAGACTTTATGATGGTAGAGTTGAACATCGTTCGGGTCATCGCCGTTATGCATCCCCTCTGTTTGAGGAACCTGAGTCTGAATATACGCGACCACCACCGCACGTTCGTAGGGATCACGTCCACCCACGAGCACAGTCTGATTATGTTAGGAACAATCGTCTAGATGACCCTCAGGAGTCCTATAGAGGTCACCATCACCAGGATCACATCACACGTCAAGACCCTCCCAGTGTCCCGCAAATAGAGATACTTGAGGCCGAATTTCAACGGTTAGTTCTTAACCAGTTTGATCGCTTAGATGCTTATTTTGATCACATGAGATCTGCCTTAGGAAGAATCAATAGGAGAAAGCCTAGGGAGTTAGGTCAAGTCATCGAAGCGTCTAGTAGTGCTCCCACTAACATGAGAGGCCCGACACCTGATTTTGATTCATCTTGTCTGGATAAGACTCAGTTCCCATTTGATTCTGGAGTCGAGTCTGATCATGACTGTTTGATACAGGTGGGGAGTGATACTAGTATAACTAGTGAGCGTGGTCACGACAGTGAGGACGAGCGGCCAATCGACACTGTGATGGTATATCCATCCTCCGCATCTCACTTAGGCCTAGTGTTCCCTTAGGTTAGAGATCCAATTCTCGACATTATACCGATTGACCCACACTTGAGTATGGGCTCTTCCCACTCTTCCCACTCTTTCCATAGTGTTGTCTCGAGTCACATCATGATTGAGAGCCGAGGGCCTAGTGTCGATCTCTTAGTGGTTTCCTCACCCGTTTTTGGGAGCACCACACCTCTCGATAGTACTCGTCTGGAGGATCATGACCATATTGATGGATGCTTTGATGAACCCCCTGACAAACCTCCTGATGAGCCACCACTCCCCTGTGAGGGTCAAGGGGCTAGCATTGACTTTATTGTGGGTATCTTACTTGCTCCCACAGACACTACCTTTATTGGTGTTTTCCTCTTGGAGGGCCATCCTGCTATTATTGACCTCCTCAAGATTAAGTGACCGAGAAGCTCATTTGACGAGCTTCTCCTCCCAAAAGGCATTCACTCTTGTTTGGATGGTTTGTGTCATCACGTGCGCGATGAATTTTCGTATACACCTCCTGGTGAGCCACCTGACGGGCTTTATCATTTGAGATGTACCCATCACACCTGTGTGTCGTGCTCCTTTGTCACCACCCACGACGTTCCTACGGGTGATGACGTCATTCACGCCGAATTTTTCTATCGACCACCCATGGGGCCTCATGATCGGCCGCCCCATGTTAGAGATATCCAAGTCATTGTCAGGCTTTCCCTTAGGAAGTGTGTCGAGTATGTCGTGCTTCATTTACATCATTCGCATCATTTGCATAAGTCTGTTGAGTCGTTTGTTTATCATTTGCATGTGCTACATGAGTCAGTCCGTAAGAAAATTGCATCTAGTAATGATTATTATAAAGACCGAGCAGACCAGCACAGGCGAGAACAAAATTTTGAGGTCGGAGAGCAAGTGATGATTCACATTCGACCTGAGAGGGTCCCGCAGGGACCAACAAAGAAATTAAGCGCTTGCCGAATGGGCCCCTATACAATCGCTAGGCCTGTGAAAAAGTATCCAAAGAAGCGAGAACCGGACCGAAATCGAACCCGACGGTTCGGGTCGGTTCTCGTTTTACTCGGTTCGGGTATGGATCTAAAAAATAGTAGAACCGCCGGTTCGGTTTGGTTCGGTTCTCGGTTCCTGTAGTTGGGTACCCGAGAACCGACCCAAAAATAATTTAAAATAAAAAAATAACACAAATATCCATTCACGCCGACATTTTTTTCCTTGTTTTATCCGCTTGTAGTTTCCTCCCCTGAAATTTTTTCATGCGTTCCCATCGACTGTCACTATTTTCTAGAACCATGAATGATTTTAAACTATTAAATTTTGTTTTCATACTCGATTCTTCTAATTTTCTTGTTTGTAAAGTTTTAAAAATTGATTTCATTAGATCCGTCGATGATTCAATCCCGTTTTCTTTGGATCAAATTAGAAGAGAAATTTTTTCAACAATCTCATTCTAAGAAATTATTGCTGCAAATTCAACTTTCAAATTTTCAAAAAACGGAGCAAATCAATTTCTCCGAACATTTGCGAAACAACAAGGCTAATCATGTTTAGCTTACATTTTCAAAAAACTTGCTACATTTTAGCTGAACTATACTGTTCAGCTAACACTGAACAGCAGTTGTCCACTGAACAACATTGGTAATCATGTTTGGGCTCATTTAAATTTTTTTCCCGAACCAATGTAAGTAATGTGTTCCACCTGAAATAGGAGTCTCCAACCCATTGGGTTGTTTTATGACACATACTCCAAATTTTGATTTATGTTTCCATTGACAAGTTAGCTACTAGCTGCTAATTTGTAATGAATCGGGTTTATTAAGATAAAGTTTCATTTGATTCGATATATCAAATGATTACAAGTAGAACTAAGAACCGAACCGGAACCGAACTATTCGGTTCGGATCCGGTTCTATATTTTAGAACCGTTAGTCGGTTCCGGTTCCAAAAATTTGGAACCGAACTTAGATGATTCGGTTCCTGGTTTTGAGTGGAACCGAACCAAACCGATCCGAGTTGCACCCCTAACAGTCGTGCGGCAGATCGGTACAAATGTTTATGAAATTAACATCCCCCAAAATATGGGCATTAGCCGAGTATTCAACGTAGAAGATCTGACTCCTTGCTACGAGGAGCACATGTATGTGGACCCTTTCTTCACACCCACACCTGAGCCACAACCTCCTTTGGTCCCCACCATTCCATCCCTATCCCCGCCTGAGGAGTCGCACCATGAGGACCACCTCGCACCATTGACGGCTCCACCACTTCAGCCTTCAGACGGAGATACATTTTGTTCAGGGCTACCAGCTACCGCCGGAGGGCGTGATACACCGTCGTGGGAGGGCGTGATACACTGCGATATCTTGTCCACTGGAGTTGCTACCCATGTCCAGATGTTTTTTGGATTTCCTCAGTGGAGCTTGCACGATTTATCTCATGGCTACGTCGAGAGCATGTCCATCTTCACTCACCGGAGATGAGTGCTTTCAAGCCGGGGGGATTGATGGAGATCGTCGTGATCCGTTTCTCGTTCGGGCGATCCAAGTCCGCGAATGTGTCCAGACGATCGTTTCGAGTCAGTTTGATGTATTACTTTATATTTTTTGAGTCGTATTTAGCGTCCGATTGGCTTGGATGTTGTGGGCCATCCGATTAGGATGCCCAATTTTCAGTTTGAGTATTTATATATGCAGGTTGCGGTGGGTTGTGGCATCGATGGTTTTGGATCCAAGTTTGGAAACTGACAGTCTCCCTTGGTGTGACGCCAAGCGGTCCCTCCCTGGTGCGACTCCAGGTATTCCCCTCTTTCCCGGTGCCGCTATTCCCGTCGGTTCCCTCATCCCCACCCCCTGCCGTTTTCGTCGACGCTCCACTGCCCTAATAGCCACCCGATCCCCACTTCTCCCCAAAATTCCCGCAGCCCTACCTTCTCTTGAAGCCCCCGACCCCCTATCACCCAACGCCGCCCCTACCTCAGCCCCCAGTCAGGCTTTCGAAACCCTTATCTACTTCCAGATCCTAACCCGATCCCCTCCCAAATCCTCTAGCCGCTGACTTGACCCTCTCCCCACCCTAATACACCTCCCGCAGTCCTATCAATGCCCAACAGAACCCTTGTCGTCCTCCTCAGTTCTCCTACACCCCAAACCGTCTCCTACCCAGCCAAAAATCCCCTTCCCGAGCCTTTTCTTCCGTTGTCTAGCCGTCTGCAGCCCTTGACGGAGTCACCCGCCATTGGATCGTCATCATATCCCACCCAACTGCCTTCTGCATGCGTAAGTTGTAGTTTGGAGTCTTTACTTACTATTGTTGTGTACTTGACACCATATTACAGTGGATGTTTTTTTATTTGCTATTAGTATTGGGTTGTCTGATTTGCAGGGTTTATTCTGCGCGTGCTTGAAAATATTTGCGCCTTGGTTTGTTTGTTGATTGTTAATTGTTTTGCCCTAATCAATATTTGCATACGCTTGTGCCTCTGTGTCTTTTCTTTTATAATAATAATCATTGTTGCTATTTATGCGGGTCTTCTCTTGCATTTACCTCATAACACATTGCATATAGGATCGCATCTAGTGTGTTCATCTCGAGCCGACCTGCCACTGCAGCACTTTGTTTAATCGTTATTTATTTCATAAACTGTTTATGCAATATCACTTGCTCAGGCGTAATCTTTGAATTGGTCAAAAGCACGCTGGAATTAGATTTTAGATCCCGGCCTACATCGTAGGTTATTGCCTGATTGAAAAATAAGCCATGAAAATCTTGGTTAGTTGAATATCACATGGTTGGATAAACCTATCCCCTTTTATCTTAGCCATATATAAGTCAGATTAAAATAAAACCTACCAATTTATGTTTGAAGGGAAGCGTAATAATGAACTTTTCTAAAGAAGGGTCATGGACTGCTCCCCAAATTGGTCTAATGTGAAGGCTTACTACATAGATATTACTGGAGGTGATTGAAATTTTTTAAAAAGAATGGCAATTGAAGGTAATAATGGCACAGAGACAATAAAATTGGATTAAACAACCTGGAAGGCAACAATGGCATTAGTAATTCGGTCATTTGGAGATAGTGATGGTGCAACCTGAGTAACAATATATGGTTCATGATTATTGAAGGATTTTGAGAATACGGTTTACTATTTATAAGGTGCAGTCGAAGATGCAAAGTAAAATAATAGAATTGGGAATAAACTTAGATATAAATAACTGTGAGTTTGAATTTTTAATTAATGGCATGTATATTGTGGTCATTAGCTCTTGAATTCAGTAGTAGAGAAATAGATTAACAAATAATGTCAGGATCTGAGGATTTTGTGATGGTGCAAGTGAGTAAAAACAGTGGGTTCATGATGATTGAATGATTTTGTCAATTATGTTCGACTCTTTATAACTGAGGTGAAGTCAAAGCTGTTACGTAAAATAATTGAATGGCAAGTAAACATATTTAAACTTAGAGATAAATAATTTTGAGTTAAGTTTATAATAGTGAAACGATTATTGTTGTAGTTAACTCTTGAATATAGCAAAGAAATAGATTTAAAAAATAATGTCAGGATCTGAGGATTTTGAGTATAGTGTTTGACTCTAAGTAAATGAGGTAAAGTAAAACTCTTCGATAAAGGTTGAGTTTGAATAAATTGATATAAAGTTATATATAAGCAACGTTGAAGTTGAATTTCAAAAGTGATCGTGTCTCATGTGGTAGTTTTAAAATAAAATTGTTGAAAATTGATCAATTAAAAATAGAATTGAAGTGTCTTTGTTAGTTAAAGCGTGCGCTAACTTTTGAATTTTAAAATCTATCGTGCATCATTTTCAAATTCCTCTGACATATGATATCTTTTTATTTGAATAGTGCAGTGGACCCAACTGTGAAACCAGAAAATGGAATGTACTGGGCGAGATAAGAGTGGGGATATTTGCTAAGCAAGATATTCCCGCTGGAACAGAACTATCCTATGATTACAACTTTGAGTGGTATGGTGGTACTAAAGTTCGGTGCCTCTGTGGGGCTTCATGTTGTTCTGGTTTTCTTGGGGCAAAATCACGTGGTTTCCAGGTGAATCTCTAGAACTAGTAACTCAAATTTGAGATGGTAGTTTCATTTAATATTGAGAAACTGAAATAATTACCCAAACCTCCCCTGTAAGTTAGCATAATTACTGAGTGCACCCCTCTTAGTTTCGAAATTACAAAAACCTCCCCTTAAGTTTTCATTGCATTACAAAAACCTCCCCTTAAGTTTTCATTGCATTACATCCATGAACAAAAATACCCCCCTGGACACTGTTCACCGAGGGGGGTATTTTTGTGCATGGATGTTATGAAATGAAAACTTCAGGGGAGGTTTTTGTAATGAAATGAAAACTTAAGGGGAGGTTTTTGTATTTTCGAAACTAAGAGGGGTGCTCTCAGTAATTTAGCAAAGTTGGAGGGGAGGTCCCGGTAAATGGCCCTATTGAAACTATAATTTCTTTTTGGTTTCTTAATTGAACTACTTGTGCATGTGCCTTTTTCCTTTAGACATAAAGGGCTCAGAAAGACTTATTACAAAGGGAAAGTTTAGTGTTGATTACTAGATTTCCGACCACTAACATCTCTCTCAATCTCCTTTGATTATATTGGATGAACAACCACCTATAGATGTTAGTATTGTTAGATATATTGTACATTGAGTAGTAGTGTTAGCCTATAGTCACCTCGGGTGTTAGGAACACCCTCCATTATTCATGTATATGTATTGCCTTGTTCAATTGTGAATACATAGAATCTATTTTCCTATCATGGTATCAGAGCTAGGTTTTGCCGATCGATCCAGTCGAGCGCTCGTCGCCGATCCCGTCAAGCTTGTCTCCCGTCGATCTCTGATCCCGTCGAGCTTCTCTGATCGATCGATCTCTGCTCGTCTCCCGTCGAGCTTTGCCGTCGATCTCTGATCTCTGATCCCGTCGAGCTTTGCCAACCGATTGATCGATCTTTGTCGATCGATCCTACTGCTGCTACTGCTGCTACTGCCGATCGATCCTACTGCTGCCACTGCCGATCGATCCTACTGCTGCTACTGCCGATCTTTGCCGATTGATCCCACTGTTAGCGCGATTGATCCTACTGCTGCTACTGCCTTGCCGATCTCCTGATACCGATCGATCGCGTCGATCTTCAATCTCGTGCAGTCTCCTGCTACTCGATCGATCTTCCAGCCTGACGCTGCCTCCTGCAGCCCGACGGAACGCCCTGCCTCCCGCTCTCCGCTGCAGTCTCCGCTGCCTATTACAGCCCCGACATCCTCGGTTGATTTTCTCGATGGCCTCCGGTGCTTGTCCTCCTCAGACACCTTCTGCAGCTCAGTCTGGTGCTTCTCGCCGCCTGCCTGCCCACTGCCACTACTGTCAGTGCCTTGGTCATATCAGATTTGAGTGCCGCAAGCTTCAGAGCGCTCAGCAGCCTGGTCAGCAGCGTGCTCCTGGTGTTCCTTCCGCTCATTTCTCGGCTTCTGCGCAGTCTCTCTCTGTCTCTCAGCTGGCTGCCTCCGCCCCTGCAGGTATCTCCACCTCCGACTGGTTGCTTGACTCTGGAGCCTCTTTTCACATGACCTATGATGTTACACACCTTTTGCCATGTCAGCCCATTACTCATGCCCTTAGTATCATGGTAGCTGATGGCACCATTCACCCCATCACCAGTCGTGGCCTCCTTCACACCACTCATTTTCACATTCCCGATGTTGCCTACATACCTGAGTTATCCATGAACCTTATATCCGCCAACCAGCTCACATCCCAGGGTTGTCTGGTTACTTTTGATGAGTTCACATGTCGTGTGCAGGATCGTCTGACTGGGGCACTCCTTGGGGCTGGTCGTCGTCGTTGCGGGGTGTACGTCCTTGATCGTCTCCACCTTCCATCCACTTCAGGGTCACCTGCAGCTTCCTCCCTTTGTCTTCCTTCGGTGAGTTTCTCTCAGTGGCACCACCGTTTTGGTCATCACAGTGGTTCACGTCTAGCTTCCCTCATTAGTCATGGTTTCCTTGGTCGTGTTTCTATTGATCGATCTCACTCATGTTCAGGTTGTAAGCTCGGTAAACAGCTACAACTCCCCTATCAGTCTAGTGAGTCCAGGTCTCAGCGTCCTTTTGATCTAGTTCATTCCGATGTCTGGGGACCAGCACCTTTTTATCCAAGGGTGGACATCGGTACTATGTACTTTTCGTTGATGACTACTCTCGTTATTGTTGGGTCTATTTTATGCGTTCTCGATCTGAATTTTTTCAGATCTATGTTACTTTTTCTGCTATGGTGCGCACACAGTTTTCTGCTTCCATACGCGTTTTTCGTTCTGACTCAGGGGGGGAGTATCTCTCTCATGCTTTTCGAGATTTGCTAGCTACTCACGACACTCTCCCTCAGCTTGCATGTCCCGGTGCCCATGCTCAGAATGGCACCGCTGAAAGGAAGCATCGTCATATTATTGAGACAGCTCGCACCCTTCTTATCTCCTCTCACATTTCTCCTCACTTCTGGGCTGAGGCTGTCTCCACTGCTGTCTATCTTATTAATTTGCAGCCCTCCACTTTCCTTCAGGGTCAGTGTCCCGGTGAGTGTCTGTACTCTCGACCCCCACGTTACACTCATCTTCGCGTTTTTGGTTGTCGATGTTATGTTCTTCTCTCTCCGCGTGAGCGTACTAAGCTCTCTGCTCAGTCTGTTCCTTGTGCCTTTCTTGGGTACAGTGCTGAGCACAAGGGCTATCGATGCTATGACCCTGTTGCTCGACGACTTCGCATTTCACGTGATGTCACTTTTGATGAGTCTCACCCTTTCTTTGTGTCCCCTGTCTCCTCGACCTCACACTCATTCGTTACTCCCTCTGACGTGCAGTTTCTCACTCTTCCCATCTCTTCGCCTCATGTATCCTCCCCTCCGGTATGTCCCCCTCCTCTGCCCATGCCACAGTCTACTCCGTCACCTCCTTCTCCTTTGACGCACTCTACTTCGTCTCCTCCTCTTTCATTGCAGTCTACTCCGTCACCTCCTCACTCCTCTCCCTCTGATGAGCTGTCCACTTGGGATCGTGTCTCTCCTCTTCCCTATCACTATACTCGTCGTCCTCCTCCCATCTCCTCGCCTCCAGTGCCCCCAGACTCAGTGCCTACCTCCCCCAGCGAGTGCCCTATGGATGATCCTCCTGTGCGCCGCAACCCACCTCGTGAGAGGCGTCCTCCCGACCTTCTTAGCCTTGCTACCCTACCGCTGGATCTACCTGCCACTGTCTGCAGTACTCCAGAGCCGACTTCCTACCGTGAGGCTGCCCAGATACCTGAGTGGCAGGTTGCTATGTCTGCTGAGTTGGAGGCGCTTGAGCACACTCGTACATGGGAGCTTGTTCCTCTTCCACCTGGTGTTGTTCCTATTACTTGCAAGTGGGTCTTTAAGGTTAAGACTCGCTCCGATGGTTCTGTGGAGAGGTACAAGGCTCGACTTGTTGCTCGTGGTTTTCAGCAGGAGCAGGGGAGAGACTATGACGAGACTTTTGCTCCAGTTGCTCGCATGACTACAGTACGGACTCTTATTGTTGTTGCCGCTGTTCGCCACTGGTCCCTGTCACAGCTCGACGTGAAGAATGTCTTTCTTCATGGTGATCTTCAGCAGGAGGTATACATGCTTCCTCCTCCGGGTCTATCCTCTCCTCCAGGCCTTGTTTGTCGCTTGAGGCGAGCTCTTTATGGGCTCAAGCAGGCGCCCCGCGCGTGGTTTGCACGTTTCAGTTCAGCCATTACAGCCGCCGGATTCCAGCCATGTCCACATGATCCAGCTCTGTTCGTGCACTCCTCCTCCCGTGGTCGTACCCTTTTGTTACTATATGTGGATGATATGATTATTACTGGTGATGATCCTTCTCATGTGGCCTTCGTCAAACATCACCTTCAGCAGCAGTTTCAGATGACTGACCTTGGACAGCTGAGCTACTTCTTGGGTCTCGAGGTCAGCTCTACAGATCGCGGGTTTCAACTCTCTCAGCAGCGCTACACATCAGATCTTCTTGCTCGGGCTTCTCTCTCTGACTCTCGCACAGTGGACACCCCTATGGAGCTTCATCTTCAGCTACGTCCGGATGATGGGGTTCCACTCTCCGATCCTACTCGATACCGCCACCTCGTGGGGAGTCTCGTCTACCTCACCATTACTCGGCCCGACATTGTCCATGTTGTTCATGTGTTGAGCCAGTTTGTTAGTGCGCCCACCTCTGTGCATTATGGCCATCTGTTGCGGCTCCTGCGCTATCTCCGGGCGACGACCTCTCGTGGTCTATTCTTCTCCAGCAGTAGTTCTCTACAGCTACGTGCGTACTCCGATTCCACCTGGGCTAGTGATCCTGTTGACCGTCGTTCTATCACCGGTTTCTGTCTGTTCTTGGGTTCTTCACTTATTGCATGGAAATCCAAGAAACAGACTGGTGTTTCCCGTTCCAGCACTGAGGCTGAGCTTAGAGCCATGGCTACCACCGCTGAGGATATTATTTGGCTCCGTTGGCTTCTTGGGGATCTTGGCGTCTCTTCTCCAGATCCCACTCCCCTCTACTGTGACAACACTGGTGTCATTCAGATTACTCTAAACCCGGTGAAGCATTCTCTCTCCAAGCATATCGGGGTGGATGCCTTCTTCCTGCGTGAGCACTATAGTCAGGGCACTCTTGCCCCTTCCTTTATTCCTTCCGAGCAGCAGATTGCAGATTTGATGACTAAGCCGCAGACGAGGACCCAGCATGCCTATCTACTGTCCAAACTCTCGGTGTATGATCCCCCGTGAGTTTGTGGTGGGGGTGTTAGATATATTCATTGAGTAGTTGTGTTAGCCTATAGTCACCTCGGGTGTTAGGATCACCCTCCATTATTCATGTATATGTATTGCCTTGTTCAATTGTGAATACATAGAATCTATTTTCCTATCAAGTATATGGTTCTATTCTCCTTTAGACCAATAAATCGAATTGATATGCTGTCATCTTTGTGCTAGTGTATATTTAATGCTGGTATAGTGTATATCAACCTTCAGTTCCCTTAGAATTGATATCTTCCAAGTTAAGCACCAATATCAAAGTTTTAAATTTTTTAATTCCAACCTAGCTCTAAATTATTTGAATTTAAATTTGATATAAATAGGATGTGTTGGATGGTGGATTTGAACCTAAAATATTTTGGTTATGCAAATAAATACTTTGGCAAAGTCCCTACAACTTTATGTACTTACAAAATTGATATATGACATAATAGCTTGTGCTAATTTGACTGAGATTTTAAGCTAGCTGTTATGTGCTCTAGCAATGATCGAGTCATCGGCCAAGAGAGAGGGAGGTCGAACTGAGGAAAAGTAAACTTCTTCCTATAGTTGCCTCGATGTCCCCCAATGTTGCCTTCCAAGTGAGATTGCTGGAGGAAGAGGAAGTGAGGAGCTCTCCCCCCTTAGGAGTGGAAGAGAAAACAAGAGAAAGAGAATGGTTAGGGTAAAACTTGTCTTATCCATCTCATTCCATCTATTAATAGATTACAACTCATAATAAAAATTACCGAAATAAAAAATGATAAGTAAATTCAAACATAAAAGTGCGCTCAAAATTTTAAAACTTGAATATTTGTTGATGCATTTGTCATGCGGATTTGTCGTTGTGGCAATTGTCCATGCCCCCACGGTGTGTCCGCAACGCTAAACAACCCTGTTTGAGTTCTGTTGAGATTCAAAATATTAGGATTATTAAGAAAAGGAGGCTCTCCCCTATATATATAGGAGAGATATACAAGGGTAAGAAAATGTGACATAACAACGCATATTCCAACACTCCCCCTCAAGTTGGGCGTGTGATATCTTGCATGCCCAGCTTGCACATAATTTTTCCAAACACGTTCTGACTCAATCCCTTGGTGAGAACATCCGCTAACTGTTGATCTGAAGGAACAAAAGGTGTGCTCACAGCTCCTCTTTCTATATTCTCTTTGATGAAGTGACGGTCAACCTCCACATGTTTAGTGCGGTCATGTTGGACAGGATTGTGAGCAATGCTAATGGCGGCTTTGCTATCACAGTAAAGCCTCATGGGATCCTTGTTTTCCATGCCAAGATCTTTTAGGAGAGACTTAATCCACAGTCCCTCGCAAATCCCATGAGCCATGGCCCTGAATTCTGCCTCAGCACTAGACCTGGCAACGACATGTTGTTTTTTACTCCTCCACGTTACCAAATTACCACCAACTAAAGAACAGTACCCAGAGGTGGACCTCCTGTCGTCAACTGAGCCGGCCCAATCAGCATCTGTATAGACTTCCACGGTCAACTCTTTTCCCGGGGAGAATAGGATACCTTTTCCAGGAGAGGACTTGAGATACCGGAGGATTCGATGAGCAGCTTCTAGGTGACGGGTTCGAGGTGAATGCATGAACTGACTAATAACACCAACTGCATATGAAATATCCGGGCGAGTATGAGATAGATAGATAAGACGCCCTGCCAATCGTTGAAACCCAGTGATATCATCTACCAATTCCCCATCATCTTTACCCAATCTGTGATTGACTTCAATTGGGGTATCAGCGGGTCTACACCCACTCATCCCACATGATTGGAGCAGGTCAAGAATGTACTTTCTCTGAGATATGAATATGCCATGATTTGATCGAGCAACCTCAATTCCCAGGAAGTATTTGAGATTTCCCAGGTCTTTTACTTCAAATTCCTTTGCCAACCTCTGTTTCAGGTTTTGAATTTCTTCAGTGTCATCACCCGTGATAATGATATCATCCACATACACAATAAGGACAGTGAGTCTTCCATGTTTGTGCCTTACAAATAAAGTATGATCGGCATTGCTCTGGGAATATCCAAACGCAATCATAGCTCTGTGAAATCTCCCAAACCATGCCCGAGGAGACTGTTTTAAGCCATATAAGGCTTTCTTCAACCTGCATACCTTTCCACCAGATCCGGCTATGGTAAGACCAGGCGGTAACAACATGTAGACCTCTTCTTCCAAGTCTCCATGGAGGAAGGCATTTTTCACATCTAACTGAGTCAAAGGCCACCCTTTGCAGGCAGCACACGAGAGCAACACTCGTATAGAATTCATCTTCGCCACAGGAGCAAAGGTTTCTTGATAGTCAATCCCCATAGTCTGAGTGTAGCCCCTAGCCACCAGGCGAGCCTTGTATCGCTCAACAACCCCTTGAGAATTCTGTTTGATGGAGAACACCCACTTAAACACCCCACCACAGTCTTGCCAGGTGGCAACGAGACCAAGTCCCATGTGCAGTTCTTCTCCAGAGCCCCCATCTCCTCAAGCATAGCCTCTTGCCACTTTTGGTTAGTGATAGCATCCTGCCAAGTAGAGGGAATAGAAATAGAGGAGAGGGAGGCAATAAAGAGTTTATGTGAGGGGGATAATGAGTTATAGGACACAAAGTGGGACATCGGATGTTGGGTGGAGATACAGTTACCTTGAGTCCCCAAAGAAGGATCAGATGTTGGAGCGGGTAGCCTGAGAGATGTCGATGTACCTTGACCCCTCTTTCGCCGAGTATACACCTGTAAAGGAGGAGCTGCCACAGGAGTAGGCAAGGATGTAGACATAGCAGGCATAGGCACAGGAGTAGGAAGATATGAGGGAGGAATAGGTAGGGGAAGAGAGCTCACTTCCATTGGGCAAGTCTCCCCCTGAAGTGAGGGCTCGTAGAAGGACTCAGACTCCCGAAACGTGACATCCATAGTAACGAATATTTTCCGGGAAGCAGGATGGAAACATTTATATCCTTTCTGGGTAGGCGAATACCCAATAAAAATACACTTGATGGCACGAGGGTCAAGTTTTGACGTGGGGCGAACATGGACAAAACACACACACCCAAAAATACGAGGAAGGAGTTGTGTGGGAGAGACGGAAAGAGCCGCAAGAGGGGATTTGTAACCGAGGACACGAGTCGGCAGGCGATTAATAAGATACGCCGCCGTAAGAACAGCATCCCCCCAAAAATGTTTCGGGAGGTGCATCTTCAGGAGGAGGCATCGCGCAACCTCCAAAAGATGACGATTCTTACGCACGGCGACCCCATTCTGAGCCGGAGAGTAGACACATGATGTCTGATGTATAATGCCCTGATCACTAAGATAACGTTCAAAGGAAGAGTCAACATACTCTCGACCATTATCACTGCGCAAAATTTTAATGGCAGCATTAAATTGAGTGGTCACCATCTTATGAAAACGTTGAAATAAGGGAAAGACATCATTCTTGTTTTTCATTAAGTAAACCCACGTACAACGAGAAAAACAATCGATAAATGTAACAAACCAGCGAAAGCCCGAAAGAGAGGCAACAGGGCAAGGACCCCAAACATCAGTATGAACCACAGCAAAAGGAGAAGAACTAGGAGTGGACACATGATTAAAAGAAGCACGATGATGTTTACCAAGAGCACACACATCACATGTAAAAGTTTTTAAAGATACAGTGGACATATTTGGAAATAAAAGATGCATAGTAGAGGTAGAAGGATGGCCCAGGCGGCAGTGCCAAGAGTCCACAGAAATCTGAGCAGCAGAAAGGGCCTCCGGAGGTGGAGCAGGGCTGGAGGGGTCGAAGAGGTAGAGGCCATCCCGCAGTCTACCAGAGCCAATCACCGTCCCCGTCTTCAGGTCCTGAAAGACACAGGAGGAGGGAAAGAATGTTACAGAGCAATTCATGGAATTAGTAATATGACTAATAGAAAGCAGGTTGCGGGTAAACTTAGGAACATGAAGCACTAAAGAGAGGGTGAGGGAGGAGCAAGGGATGGACCCTTTCCCGGCAATGGGAGACAAGGAGCCATCAGCAATGCTCACTTTGTCCCTACCAGACAAAGGTATATAAGATACAAAACCTGTAGCAGAGCCAGTCATATGGTCTGTGGCGCCAGAATCAATGATCCACTGGGTGGGAGAGCAAGCGGAGGCAGAGTGAGCACCTGGAGTCCCCTGGTGGGCATAGGAAGAGCTAGCAGACTCAGTCGAGTGGCCAAGCATAAAGCGACGGAAGGCTTGAATCTCCTCAGCAGAAAGAGCGGAAGGAACTACAGGGGCATCAGATTCCTCATAAGAGGCAGGACCATCAGTAGCATCAGTGAGATGAGCCGAGCGAGAAGGACCAGACCGACCCATAGTGCGCCCAAATCCACGGCCACCACGAGAGGAAGGTCCACCGCGAGGAGAAGGAAAGCCATGAAGCTTGAAGCAAGTGTCCCGAGTATGACGTGCCTTCCCGCAATAATCACACATCAAATGGTCCTTGTCCATAGGTTTAGATCTAGTGTCCCGGGTAGAGCGACCACCGGGATTGAATCGAGCAGCAAGAGCCGAGCCATCAGCAATAGTATCTGGTAGACGAATCTGCCGGCGATCATATTCTTGTTGAACCAAGCTATATACCTCGGGTAAGGAAGGCAGAGGAGAACGGCCAAGAATCTGAACACTGATGGGATCAAGGTCACGGTGGAGACCATGAAGAAATTCGAAGATCCGATTGCGTTCCTCCCGGGCACGAACCAGCACTTCATCCTCAGGGCAGACAAGAGTAAGGGCGTCAAAATGATCATATTCCTGGTACAGCTGGGTAAACTCCAGGTAGTAAGCAGCAGGGGGCCGATCCCCTTGACGCAGGAGGAAAATCCGACGCCGCAATTGGAAGATCTGAGCGGCATTCCCGCGACAGGAGTAGGTAATCTCGGCACGTTTCCAAATGTCTGCTGCCGTATCCAGGAATAGGTAGTTGCGGGCAATAGACTCCTGCATAGAGTTGGTCAGCCAGGACATTACCAAGGAGTTCTCAGATTCCCACTGGGGCCAATCCGGAGAGGAAGCAGTAGGAGCCCTGGTAGTGCCGTTGATGTAGCCAAACAGACGGCGGCTCTTGAGGGCCAGAGTAACGGAGCGAGCCCATGGAAGATAATTAGTGCCATCCAACTTAATAGTAGTAATCTGAGGAGTCCCGTGATCATGGTTGGCACGAAGAGATCCCGTGGAAGAGTTGACCGTAGGAAGAGGAGGATCATGAGGAGCACTCCCACCGGAGGAGACATCCGGAGTCTCACTACTTCCTGGCATAGCAAGGGAGGAAAAACAACACAAATCCGGGAGCCTAGAAATGGAAACTCTCACTCATAGAAAGAGGAGATGCGTCGATGGAACACAATACCCAAGAAGGGAGAGATACATTCCCACAAAAAGGGAGAGCGGACGCCGGAAGAGCAATCACGGACTCAAGCCTGCATAGATCCGGCGCCGAGAACGGCTCAAACAGCCATGCGGATGGGGCTTCGCCGACGGACGAGAGAGGACGGCGACGGGGCTGGAGAAAAGGCTGTCCGACTACCCGACTAGGGCTAGCGGGCTGGAGAAGACGGGAGAGCGACCGGCGAAGCGACTGGAGAGCGACTGGCGACTGGCGGAAGCGGGCGAGCGGGATTTGCCGAGCGGAAGCGAGCGAGATCTGCCGACTGGAGAGCGAGAGAACCGAGCGAGCGGAAGCGAGAGTGGCCGACGACCTCGCGAGCGCTGAGAAACGAGCGCTGAGAAACGAGCGGGATTGGCCGACGACGACGAACATGGGAGACGCGTTAGGTCACGCCAAGCTCTGATACCATGTTGAGATTCAAAATATTAGGATTATTAAGAAAAGGAGGCTCTCCCCTATATATATAGGAGAGATATACAAGGGTAAGAAAATGTGACATAACAACGCATATTCCAACAAGTTCGTATTTTTCCTCTTAGATGAAACTTTAACTCAAACATGATTGAGTTGATTTTGGTTATATATATATATATGTGGTCGTTTGTTTGGACCTCCCCTGTATGTATGCTAAATTACATGTTGCACCCCTCTATCTTTTGAAATTACAGAAACATCCCCTGTCAGTTTACATTTCATAACATGCATGTGCAAAAATACCCTTGGAGAGGAGCCCCATGGGGGTTTTTGTGTGCATGCATGTTATGAATTGTAAACTCACATGAGAGGTTCTGTAATTTCAAAAGATAGAGCAGTGCAACTTATAATTATCCTATCTCCCGGGGGAAGTTTGGGTAATTAGTACTATATATATACATATATATATAGAGAGAGAGAGAGAGACAGATAAAGAAACGTTTTGAGGTATAAAAAGAGCACTGTTCTCCAAATCATTGCGCTCATATGATGGTACTTTTTTTGGTATCATGTGAATAATATGGAATACTTCCTTTGATTTTATAATCATGCAAATAAGGCTCCGTTTGGGGGGACTTATTTTCACCGGTCAAGCGGTTACGACCGCATGAACCGGACCTTAACCGGTTCATGCGGTCGTAACCGCTTGACCGGTGAAAATAAGTCCCCCCAAACGGAGCCTAAGCCACGTACTTTTGAATTATGATGGAATATGGGTGCAACATGCTTTAATCGAAGTTTACCAAACAAAAAAGCATGATTCCTGAACCAAAAAAAACAAATTTTTGAACAAGAGAAGCAAAGTGTTAACATTATATATCATTCAGCTAAACGAAAGGATGAATGGAGCATAGTTGGACTTATCAAATGACAAACTATCATGTTACTAATAATAAAAAAAAACTATCATGTTACTAATAGATGAAATGGATATGCTCCTGTGTGGTTAAATGCAAATATGCTTTTACTAAAGTGTGTTGTTAACTGATTATATCAAAGATCAACATTAACTCCCTATTCTTATGTTTTATTTATGAATATGCTTACAAAATATATTCAAAGTGATTTGCCTTAGTATGTGCTTTTAGTAAATGACATAGTTCTAATTGATGAGATTACTTATCGTTAGATTATTGGCCGGTAAATGTACTGATTATGGGATGGGCAATCTCTTCTTAGATGTCAGCACAGTTATTTTATCAATTAGACCACTAAACATATTTATATGCTATGATCTTTGTGCTAATATATATCTAGGTATGGTATTAATGTAAAATCAAATTTAAGTCCACTTCAAATTGATAACTTTGTTACGGGCTCAAGAAGGGACAGCGTATCGCGCGAGGGGAACCCTAAGTTTCGGACACGTGTATCTCTGCGTTGTTGCATAGTACTTTTATTCTTAATTTTGTGCATCGTGCATTTTAATCACTTGTGTGTAAGTCTTAGTGATGCAGAGGTAGGTTGAAAATGATGAATGTCTTAAGATGCGATCCTAAGTGGAATGCGGTGCACTTACTGACGAACCTTAATGTGGGTGCAAATGCAATTATTAGTCCGATTAAATTAGTAACGAGTAATCAATTAATATAAAATTTAAACAAGAGCACATTTGTTCCCAAAAAGTGGAATTAGCAAACAACCACTGATTCACAAACAATAGAGGCGCAAGTAATGTAAGTGTGCGATGAATAAGTCTTGCAAGCCAGACAATCTCATAAAAGAACAACATATGCTATCACATCCACCAAATATAGTCCTAGTAAACAAAGAAAAGAACCACAAACAACAACTATGACTTATGCGTCTAGGCGGCGGCGAAATATGGTAATGATGAAGATTCGTGAACTGTTGGCTCCACTGGAGAAGAGAATTGTTGGGTAGTGGGTCAAAAGGGGGTCAGGCAGGAAGTGTGGTTGATGGGTAGTAGAAAGAGGGAACTCGGGTGGGAATGGTGGCTGAGGGAGACGTCGGATTGCGGCTGTTTGGGAGCAAGGGGCTTGCGGGTTGTGGCTGGGAGAGGAAGTTGAGAGGGGAAGATGGGATCGGGGTCGAAACAAGGAAGGGAATCGTAGATGGGGGTGGGATATGGGATCACAACAAGCGAATGAAAATGGAATCGGGAACGACACGGGTCGTGGGGATCGAGATCGCAGGTGGGGGTTAGGATCGCAGAAGGGAGACGGGAACGAGATCGATGTCGCATACGGGAGGCAGGGACGAGATCGATGCCACTGACGGGGCTTGCGGTTGGTGGAAGTTGAGAGGAGAAGATGGGATCAGGGTCTAAACAGGGAAGAGAATCATAGATGGGGGTGGGAGACGAGATCACAACATGAGAATGAAAATGGAATCGGGAATGACATAAGCCTTGGGGATCGAGATCGCAGGTGGGGGTTGCGATCACATACGGGAGATGTGAACGAGATCGATGTCGCAGACGGGAGCCAAGAACGAGATCGATGTCGCAGGCGGGAGGCGGGGACGAGATCGATGTCGCGGACGGGAGGCGGGGACGTGATCGATGTAGCTGACAAGGATTGCGGTTGGTGGAAGTAGGCAAGGTTTTCGGTTTGCAGAAACACAGAGGAGCATATAACTAAAGTCGCAGAAGACAGAAACTAGTGCAGAGGAAGGAGAAGACCTTGGAGTCACACCAAGGGGTCTCTTGTTGTCGCACCGGGAGAGGCGATCAATGATTCCTGAAGTGAAATCTAAACCTCGATGCCTCCAACTGTCGTCTTCCTGCGTATATAAATTACATAACTGAAAAGAGGTCACCCAGATCAGATGACTCATAATGTTTGAACCGATCGAGTGTCTAATACAACTCGAAATAAAAAATAATTACATAAAAATGACTCGGATCGACCATCCAACCACATCCGTGGACTCAGATCGTCCTAATGGGTAGCGGAATACCGCCTTCTGCAGGAATACATGTATGTGAGTCGGCGATTTCCATCACTTAACAATGGTCATTTTGGATATTTTGGAATGTTCCCTTGCCATGCTTATGGGTGGATGGGGGCTGATTTTTGGGATACAATAATTAAATCTCTCTCAAGACTTCTCCCTCCCAAGGCCGTAGATCCGATCCCAAATGGTGAGCTGTAATAACTTGGTATTAGAGCTATCTCCCTCCACCTCCTCCAATGTCGCGACATCCTCCACGACGGTTGCTTGCAACTCTGTCTGGGAGCAACATCACAGCTCGACAGGTTGGTCTGCGTCCAACGACAACATGCATTTCCAACTTCGTTTCTAATATCAATCCCTAGTGCGCATCCGACAATCCTCGCGATCCCTATCCCAACTCCTGGATATGACGCACATTCCAAAACCTCTAGAGACATCTCAGCGCCCGATTTCCTAGTGCCCTCGGGCACAACTAATTTCCTGCTCAAGTCAGGCGCCTGGCACTAACCCACCCTGAACTACCTCGTAACCGCACAGTTAAGCGCTTTACGCTTTTCCAGCGACCTCCCAATGACTTTCTGATGCACTTCCGCATAGAGTCCACGACATCGACCACGCCCAATCACTCACAAAGTCATCATATGCACGCCCTGTCTGCGTGTTTTCAACATGCTTTCTAGTGGCCTGATTCCAGTGAGTTCCGATCCCGCCCCTTCCGTCCATGTTTCCGGCCATCGGATCGTTCGGTCTATTAGTCTACCTTACCCTACTACCTCCATAGTGGCTCAACAACAAGCCACAACGGCCGCACAATAAGCCGCCAATGCCGCCACATTTGAGGCCCTCACAACTCCCATCGATGGCATGCACCTACCACCACGACCGGCGGCCAGTCAACACTTTGCCAACCCATCTAAGTTGTAGGGAGCTGATCAGAAAATGGCGGGGTGCCATGCTATTGAATCTTGACTTCTCTCTCTTTGACGATCGGGAAGACCTCTTGGCATGGCTCACTGGGTGTGAGAAATTTTGTCAATCAACGCACTCCGTGGGAAGAATGGACCAGCTTAACTTCCTTCCATCTCTTGGAATTGTCCCAGCTGTGGTGTCAGGTGTGTGCAGCTCGAGCAGGAAAATCCCAATTTGAACTGGAGTGATTTAAAACACTATTGCGACTTGCTTTTTGGACTTCCACTTCACAGCAACCCTTTGGGCGAACTCATCTCTCTTGTGCAAATGGGGACTATGAACGAATACCCGGAGAAGTTCCAAAACTCGATGGTTGTTCTCCTTCCGTGTTCTTACCATTTTTCAGCAGTTTAATTTGATTTTAAGCAAATTTTCTTTATTCTTCTTGCTGGAATGGTTAATTAGTTGGATATTTGTAATGTAAAATTTAAATCTGTTGCACATTATTTCTAGTTAAAAGACAATTCTTTACGTAAAGGGGATGAAAAAAAAATTGCTGAGGAGTACAATTTGCTTCTGGCTTTCTATTCAGCATTACTGTGTTATGTTGATTATTCAAACTCAAAATAACTGGAAGTATGCTTTAGATCTTCACTTGTGTAAAACTTGGAGCCTTAATTTCTTTCAAGTGATATAAGCTATTGTACTTGCATCATGTTCTTATTCAATCTGGTCTGCTGATGGTGTTTGACACCTCACCACAAAGATTTAGCAGTTGGATTTTTTTTCTAGAGCTTCAAGGAGCATTACTCTAAATAATATATACAATTCTCCCATTGGGTATCGTTTTCTCATTAGTGCAACATTCTTTGTAGGAGGCTACATATGTTTGGGAAGATGATGATGACAGGTATGGTTGCTGCATATTTGTGATCATTTTTTAGCATTAGAGCTTGAGTTTCCTCTTCACAAAAGACAAGTTGGGCCCATGTTACTTATTAAGTGTTTTCCTTAGGGTAGAAGATCAACATTTTGGGCCTAGAGAAACTTAAGGGTTATTTGGTTTATTGACTTGAGTTATGTATTCCTATGTTACTAATAGATGTAAGCGGCTTGGCTTATTTGGTTTATTGACTTAATAGATGTATTGCTATGTTACATTCTAGTTTAATGATAACTTGATGCATTATGATCTAAAGAATGTTCCCTCTAATTTACATTTAGGTCAAATTAGCTCAAATTGTATTTCTTCGTCTCTCTATTAATTAAATAGATAAAATTGTTTTTCAGATTTAATTAAGGGCTGACAAACCAAGTCAAAGTTTGTTCCTAGAATTAAGCCCCACAAATCTCAAATTTTCTCTGAATATGACTTAATTAAATTAGGAGGTTATATCCAGGTATCTACTAATATCAGATTCAATTGAGTGTTTAGTATGCAAGCAAATAGTTCCAAGGTAGTCCCCTATTTCCAGGCCGAGATGGTGGCAAAGCAATGTCAGATGGCCAAGGAGCTGGGCGGGGTCTGTGGTGCATTTTAGTGTTTTCCTCACCCCAGTTGTATAGATGCTTGAGTCGTAACTTAATGTAGCAAATTTGGTGAATGAAGATTTGAGCTCTCTTTTATCATCCGTTTCTCTAGTGATCTTCTAAGGAAGTTGTCAATTTTTTTTGCATTCACCAAAACTATGTGTGTATTCTAATAATTTTAAAACCCTTTATCTTCAAATAGTTTTTCCGTTCCTTAAAATTTTCATATTTCCTAGTAGAAGACTCTTATTTTATCATTTGCAAATATTATACACCTAAATCCTCATTTTGATTATCCTTTCCTTCCATCTCCATTCCAATAAAAAAACATTCTTGATGTGATCCTTTTGATTTGACATTTTATTTTCTTACTGTCGCTCCATTATTTCAAAAATATCTTAATAACTAGGCAATGGTCGTGGTGTTAGAAATTTGTAATTAAAATATTTAATTTATAATGTTTTAATTGGAGCCTAGTTTGGTGTTGGGCTCCTCATAATTGATGAAAAGCTCCAAAATCAAATGGAGGGAATCCAAATGTTTGGAGGGAACCTTTCATGAAGGAAAGGATGAACTCATTAGTCTCACCATGCCAATTTTCAATCTTGTTAGTAAGATTATAAATAAATTCACTTTTTCTTCTTTGTTCAAAGGAACATAAAGAGGAACTATGAAGCACACGCGCGCGCGCACCGGATCCGGATTTCGGATTTCGGATTTGGGATTTGGGGAATAATTGAATTGAATTGTATTTTTTGTACAAAATAGTTTCAGTACTTTTATTCGGAGTTGCGTCGAATAGAAATCGGAGTTGTGTCGACTTGCGTCCAGTGAAACCCGAAGTGGCGTCAACAAGATCGCCTGAAGTCGAAGTTGCGTTGGGTAGAACTCGAAGTGGCGTCGACAAGATTGCCTTCAGTCGGAGTTGCGTCGAATTGATCTCGACGCACCTTCTTTGCGTCGAGTTGCTTCAAATAGAATTCAAAGCAAAGCTGCTTCTAATAGAAGTCAAATCTACTTCGAATAGAATTCAAAGCAACTTTGTTTTTCCCTGTTTTTGTAACCGTTTCTTTTACGCGTTTTCTCGTCATTAATCTTTTACTTTGGAAATCTTCAAAGTTTCTCTGCACAATTAACGCTTACCAATTATAACCGTTGTAATCAATTACGTGTTAATTTCTTACCGTTTTACGAGACTCCTATATAGGACATTTTTCTGAATCGTTTTATACACGCTTTCGGAAAACTGCTTGCTCTCTCTCTCTCTCTCGTTCTTATGACTTTTACCGTGATTCTGCTTTCTTCACATTTGCTTCATCAAGTGGGAGTTCGGGTGTTCTGTGCTTCTTCGGTGTCCGCGCACATCGGAGTTTTTGAGATCTAGCCGGGTGTTGTACCTTGGAGGAGTGAGCATCGGTTGAAAGCCCTGTCGAAGGGTGGTGCAACTTTTTTAAGGCAGTGATCACACGCCTTACCCAGGCTCGATTCTAAACTATATACTATTTTGATTTCCTTTATTTCTCACCTCTCTGTTTATGATAGTTTTTATTATCATCCTGTTTCTAGATCTGTTTTACATATTCTTATAATCTTGTTATTCGAGATCTATTATTATTTTATTATTTTCTGATTTTTCAAAAGCAAAAAATATACATTAATATAGGAATATATGAAAAATATTCCAATACGTGGTTGGTGAACACTTATTTTATAGTTCTAAGTTGTTGTTAGTAAGAACTTGTTAATATTGCGGAATTGTGGGTTGATGATGAAAGTTGCATGGATTTATAGGAACTGTAGGTTCTTTAATTGTGTTCAGAATTTTGTATGTAAAAAATTTCAAGCTCAAGCTAATAAGAATATTTGCTCTAGCAATCTTTAATGATATCATATTCAGTGGGCTTTAGAAATTTAACATTTGTAATCATAGTATCTTGTTGTTTAATGTTTTGTATTATGAAAATCTAAATATTCATTTTAATCAAACTTATGGCTTATCTTTATTTCTTTCATCTCATATTGAATTGTTCATGGCAGATACTCTGTTGAAAAAATACCACTTTATGACTCCACAGATGATGAGCTAGATTCTAACTTTCACAAGGCTGTTATTCCATTAAATGAGGGTACACCAGCTGTGACAGAAAATGGGGAGTCGCTGGGTAGCTTTGACACTGATTCTGAGATGCTTTCTCAGGTCTTGCCAATTAATGTGGAACCACTGAGTTCAGTGCCAATGGAAATGGAGAGGAAAAGTGAAGAAAATGAACCTAATTATTTTTATTCACAAAATGCTCAGCAGAATCTTGCACAAAAAGGCAGAATGGTATCTCGAATACGAAGTAACAGTCTTTGCCGTAATTATCAAATACAGTCAAATTCTGTGTCCAATAACACGCATTACCCTAATGGAAAATTGAAAAATCATGTAAAAAGACAAGCCAATGTGAAGCTTATCTGTGCACGTCTAGCATCAAAGGAAGCATGCCATGAACTTATTTCTTGTGAGGTATGTTTAGTCAACTACTCTTCTGCAATGTTCCCATCATAATATTTCCATAGCTGTCGATTATTGGTTCAAATTATTAATGTTGTTTTCCTTGGTATATCTTACAAAATTTGCTTGCTTGAAATTTCTCAACTTTATGCCTGAAATTTAATTACCAGAACAAGTGATCTTTTACTGATATTTATCATTGTGATTTATGAATCTTATCCCAATGGACTGTTTATCGAGTTGATAATTGGATATGCCTGTGGTGGAAACTTCTCCAATTTGGTTGATGATTCCAAGCATTGCTCATCAAGTTTTTTATATTTGTTTTAACCGTGTTAGCTTTACTTCATGTTTGACTATTATTACAGTTTTGATCAATCTGTTATCTGCGTATTCTATTGACAAGATGGACTCTATGGCCATTCCCATCAATTTATTGGCGTTTTTAAAAAAAAAATTGATTACTAGAAATGCTTGGTATTGTCAAAATTTTACATATTGCTTAATCTACTTATTATAATACTAAGCTGCATCTGGTAACAAAAGTTATTGTGATACTAATTGTCTGTTCGGTATCACAGACTTACTGGACGCTTACCGACTAAACACCTTATGTACAACTAGAGATTCTTTAACAGTAAGATAAGACATTTGGCGTGTTTCTGTTATATAACTTCTTTATCTTTAGATACTTTCGGACACTTACAACCAATTACCAAATTATATTTCAATTCAATTCTCTATCAACTATTACCTTTTTGTCACAGTAACATTCTAATATGCCCCTCTAATTGGATCATAAGCTTCGTACATGCCTAGCTTACTATAATAAAAATTCTTAGACTATTTATTTTTAGGAAAGCGAAAAGTCGTGGAAGTGAACTCTAAATAATACAATCCTAAGTGTTGTGCCGGGGAAAACAATTTCGATCTAGCCCCAGGATGATGTGCGCTTAGCATCCCGACAGTAAATGGCGACTAATAAAAAGGATAAACCCCAAACAGTTAATCACATTGCAAAATTAAATAATTCAATAAAGCAATTATGTTAGGCTTTCCTCCACTTGGAGGGTTGTTAAGCAAATGCAATAAAGCGAATGAATCCTGAAGAGAGTGGGCAATCTTAAGATGAATACACTAACATAGCAAAACATCCCAAATTATAAAGATTTTTGAAGTCCAACAATAGAGAATGAAATGAAATCGAATAAGTGATACAACTAGGGGGGGGGGAGGAAGACGTAGGCGGCTAGGAGATCCGATGATTGTCGGAGTGATGGTAGAGGCTAGCCGGTGGGAATAATAACACTGGACGAAGTATGGGGGATAGGAGGGTGTTGGAGGGATGAGATAGGTAAGTAGTGACTGAATAGGGGGAATGTAGGTGGTGGTGGGTAGGATTGGGGTAAGTGGTAGTTGGAGGACGAAACGGGGTGGAAGCGGGTTAGGTTGATGTTGGTGGTGGCTGGAAGGGGAGGTAGGGGCAATAACGGGCTTGGGGGGAGCTTGCGGTTGCTGGGAGGGGAGATTGAGGAAGCAGCAGGCTGAGGAGGGGAGATTGAGGAAGCAGCAGGCTGAGGAGGGGAGATTGTGGTAGCAGCGGGCTGAGAAGGGGGTGTTCAGTCGCTGGAAGGGGGGGTAGGGGCGACATCGTGTTTAGGAGGGGATGGCGGCAGCTGGACTGAGATATCGGGTGGCAGTGGGTTGGGAGGAGGCTTGCGAGAGCTGAATGAGAAGATGAGGGTGGCAGTGGGCTAGGGTGGGACAATAAAGGCAAGAGATCAAGGAGTCGGCATCTTGGGTTCGTGGAGTCAACACACGAGCGATCGTCGGATTCCGGGATGAAAAATCTCTAAAATCTGGAATTGCCGTCAAATCAGCCCCCTTCTCTTATTTATAATAAAGCATGACTAGGACAGCCATCATGGACGGCTATGATTGACTGTTCACGATAATTATCCAATCTCGCTCGCTCAATAAAACACCAAAAATACATAAAATACATAGTAATTTGGAAACATCACTTCGGACGCAACCGTAGACTTGGATCATCCATCGGACATGTGAAATATGACAAGTGAAAATCAGCCTCAAATGGGCCAAAAACTCGTGGTCCAAAAGCTTGAAAGAATTCATCTACTGATGAATGAAGATGAATATCCTCTCGGTGTTAGTCGGGTAAGAATCGATGACTCCTCGGACGCAACCCAAGTTTCGGTTGCGAATGTGCATTCTCTTCAATGAACCCAATATCTCAATGTATCTTTGTCTGGCGCAACCACAAGCTTGTCGGCTATGATGTCTGCAAGGGTCTCTGGAGGTTGAATTGCACTCTCTGAAGTCAACTCACATGTTGGTGTCCCCAAAGAGACTGCACGTGATACTAGTGAAACCATAGGTGTTTGACTTCTAGGTGGGTGAGGCTCAGAGCTAAGGTGAGTGTAGGACTGCTGCTGGAGAAGGTGATGCTTAAGGGTGAGCTCAAGGTATAGATCCACGTACTTGTGAGGTTCAAAATATGGTGTCAACTCTTCAACATTGAATACAGGGTGGATAGCCTCGGTTCGGTTCGGTTTTTTAACATCAATTCGGTTTTCCGGTAAACCTAAAACATATTATACAAAAAAATGTTGATTTTGGTTATCCTAAAACACACTGGCTCAATGTGTGACATCTATAGAAATAGATTATTACATAATTAATACATGTACAATCAATTCTCCAATCTGAAGCAATCACGTTCTATAGAATAAAAAATTTAGGTTGTAGAAATGAACATATTGGAAAAGAATTTATGGTATACTCATATGAAACAAGTGGTAAATATGGTTGAAAAAGATTTTAGGGTATCCTAAGATGATATCAAATTGATACACTTCTAATAACAGTTATCAGACGGGACAAACTCCAAACCCATAATCGGTTTGGTTTTCTCGGTTTACCGACCTATAAACTGAAACCGAACTGAATAGACTCGGTTTTCATCCCCCCCCCCCCCCGAAACCGAACCAAATAGGCTTGGTTTCCAGCCCCCATAAACCGAATTGAATAGGCTCGGTTCAGTAATTCGGTTGGTTCGGTTCGGTTTGGCCGATTTTGGTTTTTTCTGTGCACACCCCGACTCTTAGGGATGTCAAGCTCGTAGACGTTCATTCTGATCATTTTCACGACTGTGTTGGGACACACTCCCTTGGTGTTCAATTTTGTTAGCAGGCTCCTTATGGATCCTCTCCGTACATATTCGAACTATCACATGCTTGCCTTCACAAAAAATGTGCTCCCGCTTGTGGTTATCTGCATAAGTTTTATACATTTCATTATTATATGCAATTTTGGCATTGGATTCATTCATGTAACTCATACAAATGATGAACAAAGGACTCATCAAACTCATGCAAATGATGTACAAGAGACTCAGTAGACTCATGCAAATGACAAAATAAATCAGCAGATGCATAAATAATACAAATGAAACACAACAAACAAGACACTCTCTAGGTGGAGTTCCGACAACGGACTGAATGTCTCCAAAATTGGGTGGCTTATCAAGAAGCTCTTTGAATGAGGTGTAGAAGTACTCGTAAAGTGTCCAACAAACAGCCAAATAACTGTGTTTCTTCAACACTCATGTATGTGTCCATGGCGTGCCAGGTGAATCTCAAAAGTCATCCTTGGTAGGGATTTGTGTGTGGAAGAAGTAGTTTCGTCGAAGGATCATCGTGGAGGGAACTTTATGGAAGGTCACTGGGAGGATCTAAAGATTTTTGGAGCAATCACGTTCTATAGAATAAAAAATTTAGGTTGTAGAATCAATTCTCCAATCTGAAGCAATCACGTTCTATAGAATAAAAAATTTAGGTTGTAGAAATGAACATATTGGAAAAGAATTTATGGTATACTCATATGAAACAAGTGGTAAATATGGTTGAAAAAGATTTTAGGGTATACTAAGATGATATCAAATCGATGCACTTCTAATAGCAGTTATCAGACGGGACAAACTCCAAACCCAAAATCGGTTTTGTTTTCTCAGTTTACCGACCTATAAACTGAAACCGAACTGAATAGGCTCGATTTTCAACCCCCCCCCCCCCCCCCCCCCCCGTGAAACCGAACCGAATAGGCTCGGTTTTTAGCCCCCCCCCCCCCAACCGAAATCGAACCGATCGGTTCGGTTTGAATTCGGTTCGGTTCAGTTTGGCCGATTTCGGTTTTTCTGTGCACACCCCTGCTCTTAGGGATGTCAAGCTCGTATATGTTCATTCTGATCATTTTCACGACTGTGTTGGGACCCACTCCCTTGGCGTTCAATTTTGTTAGCAGGCTCCTTAGGGATCCTCTTCGCACATATTCGAACTATCACATGCTTGCCTTCACAAAAAATGTGCTCCCGCTTGTGGTTATCTGCATAAGTTTTATACATTTCATTATTATATGTAATTTTTGCATTGGATTCATTCATGTAACTCATACAAATGATGAACAAAGAACTCATCAAACTCATGCAAATGACGTACAAGAGACTCAGTAGACTAATGCAAATGACAAAAAAATCAGCAGACGCATAAAGAATACAAATGAAACACAACAAACAAGACACTCTCTAGGTCGAGTTCCGACAACGGACTGAATGTCTCTAAAATTGGGTGGCCTATCAAGAAGCTCTTTGAATGAGGTGTAGAAGTACTCGTAAAGTGTCCGACAAACAGCCAACTAACTGTGTTTCTTCGACACTCATGTATGTGTCCATGACGTGTCATGTGAATCTCAAAAGTCATCCCTGGTAGGGATTTTTGTGTGGAAGAAGTAGTTTCGTCGAAGAATCGTCGTGGAGGGAACTTGTTAAGGATGCAGTGGGAGAGAGAGAGAGAGAGAGAGAGATCTAGAGATTGGAGAGATCTAGGGTTAAGAGGAAGAAGGAGAGAATACCTGAATATTATCTTGCATCCCATCCAAAGAGGGGGTCCAGGTATATTTATACCCGGACTCAGGGCCAGCCAACCAAGGGGCCGGCCGACCCCAATGGGGGCTGAACCGGGTGGGTTCAGCCCCCCTTGGGCCGATTTTCTGAAGAGGGGGCTGAACCAATTGGTTCAGCCCCGTTGCCGCCTCCGTCTTGCCTCTGTCGCCGCTTGTATTGCCGGCCAAATAGCCTGACCTCGTCCGGGGGCGTAACATTCCCTTCCCCATCAAAAATCAGCTTGTCCCCAAGGTGGTAATCAGGGTAAAGCTCCCGGAATTCCAGCAAATCCACCCAGGTGTTGTGTTCGACGGCCAGGTCCTTCCACTTGACCAGCAGCTCAGGACAGTACGACGTGCCGCGCCGTTTCCACTTGATCAACAGTATGTCCTCAGGAACCGGGCGCAGCTCGCCCCCACTAGTCGCCTCTGGTAGACGGGGGCTGACCTGGATAGTATCACCAATCTTCCGCTTCAACAAGGAGACGTGGAAAGTTGGATGTATCAGACACCCTTCGGGCAATGCCAACGTATAAGCAACTGGTCCAACCCGGCGGGTGATCCGAAATGGACCATAATAACGGGGTGCCAGCTTCTGATTCGACCGATGTGCGACGGACAACTGCCGATAGGGACGGAGCTTGAGAAACACATCGTCCCCCACCTGAAATTCGCGCTCTGTCCGATGCCTGTCAGCCTGAGCCTTCATACGATCCTGTGCTGTCCGGAGATTCTCGCACAAGGTAGCGAGTGTGCGGTCACGATCACGAAGTGCACGGTCAACTGTTGCCACTGTCGTACTACCCGGCTCATAACTGCTCAGAGAAGGAGGTGGTCGCCCATAGACTACCTCAAAGGGAGTTAGCTTGCTGGCTGAATGATAGGAAGTGTTGAAGCAGTACTCAGCCCAATGCAACCAGCTCGTCCAAGTCTGCGGTTCATCCATAACAAAGCATCGGAGGTATGTCTCGACACCCCGATTCAACACCTCAGTTTGACCATTTGTCTGCGGATGGTGAGCCGTGCTGAAACGCAAGGAGGTCCCCTGTAAACGGAAGAGCTCCTTCCAAAAGTGGCCAACAAAGGTCGGATCGCGATCCGAGATAATCGCCCGAGGGATGCCATGAAGCCGAACAATCTCTCGAGCAAAAAGAGCAGCAACAGACTCACCGGTGTAAGGGTGGCTCAGTGCGACGAAATGTGCGTACTTTGACAATTTATCAACCACCACCATGATGACCGTCTTACCCTTAGACCGCGGCAAGCCATCAATGAAATCCATGGATACTATATCCCAAATCTGGTGCGGAATCTCTAAGGGCGTAAGTAGCCCGGCCGGGGAAGTTGTCTCGTACTTCTGCCGTTGGCAAACATCACATTGCTGAACAAATAACTGGATATCCCGTCGCATCCCCTTCCAAAACACATTGGCCCGTGCCCGCTGAAGAGTACGGAGAACACCGGCATGACCGCCCGTCGGGGACGAATAGAACTCATGCATCATGACCGTCCTCCAAGCCGACTGAGAGGGTATGACTACCCGTCCCTGATAGTATAGCCGGTCATTCTGCAGATGATAACCGGGGACTGTCTCTCGTGCCTGCTGTAGATCCTCCACAATGCCCCGCAACTCGGGGTCTCGCTGTACCTCCTCCTGAATCTCGTCAATAGAGTCCAACTGAGGTGTAGAAAGTTGGGCTAGAGCGCCCTCAGGCAAACGGGATAGTGCATCAGCAACCCGATTGTCCTTCCCTTGCCGATAAACAATCTCGTAGTCGTACCCCAAAAGCTTGGTGACCCATTTCTGTTGGAGAGGGGAAGAGACCCGCTGCTCCAAAAAGTGCTTCAAGCTCTGATGATCAGTCCGAATTTTGAAATGACGTCCCAGCAGGTATGGGCGCCACAATGTCACCGCGTGAATAACCGCCAACATCTCCTTTTCGTAGGCGGAGAGGCCTAATGTCCGGGGAGCCAAAGCTTTGCTGTAAAAAGCTAACGGTCGTCCCTCCTGCATCAACACGGCACCTAGTCCCACTCCGGAAGCGTCCGTCTCCACGACGAACTCCTTGGTGAAGTCCGGGAGTGCCAAAACTGGAGTCGTCGTCATAGCCCGTTTGAGTGCCTGAAAAGCTGTCTCAGCCTCATCCTGCCAAGAGAAGGCGTCCTTCTGTAACAACTGTGCCAACGGCCTAGCAATCTTCCCATAGTCACGCACGAAACGCCTGTAGTAGCCCGTGAGCCCCAAGAAGCGCCGCAAAGCCCGAATAGTCTGAGGCCGTGGCCAAGACACCATGCTCTCGATCTTCCGAGGATCGGCTTTTACCCCTTCAGCCGAAAGCAGATGCCCCAAATATTCCACTTCCTTCTGGCCAAAAGAACACTTCGACCGCTTCGCAAAGAGCTGATGCTGGCGCAAAATGGAAAATACCTGTGCAACGTGGCTCAAGTGGTCTTCCCAGGTAGTACTGTATATGAGTATGTCATCAAAAAAAATTAGCACAAAGAGACGAAGCAACGGACGGAAGATCTCATTCATATTAGCCTGGAAGGTGGACGGTCCTCCCGTCAACCCATTGGCCATAACCAAGAACTCATAGTGGCCGTCGTGAGTACGGAATGTTGTTTTGTGGATGTCTTCCTCTCGCATGCGAATCTGGTAGTAGCCTGATCGTAGATCAAGCTTGGTGAACACAGTCGCCCCATGTAACTCGTCCAGCAGCTCTTCAATCAAGGGAATGGGAAACATATCCTTCACAGTGATGCTATTCAAGGCCCGATAGTCCACACAAAATCGCCAGGACCCGTCCTTCTTCTTAACGAGAATGATCGGAGCCGATAAGGAACTAGTACTGGGTCGTATGATGTCGGCATCGAGCATCTCCCGGACGCTGCGTTCAATCTCGGCTTTCTGCATGTGTGGGTACCGATATGGTCGGATGTAGGTAGGCTCCGCCCCTGCCTTGAGAACAATCTGATGATCCCGGAACCGTGAAGGTGGGAGTGTACGTGGCTCCTGAAACACATCAGCATACTGCTCCACCAATGCCCGCATCGGTATAGGTACCTCAACTGATCCTGCCTCGTCCGTCCGTACCCCCAACAGTACCGCCATCAAACTCCCCGTCCCCTCAAGCTCCGGTACATCCTGATAGCTAAAGAACAGTTCCGCCTTTTGTACCCACTCCAGTGCGTCCCCGCCATTAAACCGGGGAAAATTCATGCGTGTTAATTTCGGAGGGAGGTACGCACGCGGTGGTGCCACTCCCCGCCAACCCTGCTCATACCCGGCACCCGGATATCCTTGTTGATACATTTGTCCCCATGGAGGATGATGGCCGATCCAAGGGGCCCCTGGTCCGATACCCCCGGCACCTCCAACGGCCCGGGGATGAGGAAGAAGACCCCCCATGCCTCCCTGAGGAAGAGCCGCCTGCCCTGTAGGTCGACCGAGCCCAAACGGCTCCTCCCCAGCCCGCCGCCAAGCCGTGCTACCTCCTCCGGCGTCGCCAGGGCTGCAGCGGCCTGTCCCGAGGTCGCCAGGGCCGTAGCGGCCTCCTCCGATGTCGCCAGTGCCGTAGCGGCCCGCTGCGACCTCGCCAGCGCCGACGCGGCCTGTGCCGACCCCGCCAATGACAGTCGCGCCAGATCCGGCCCCCGCACGGCCTCCGCCAGCCTCGACGAAGCCTCCCTGGCTCGATCCGCTCGCCACCGCATGCGCCCGAGCCCGATCCGCTCCCGTATTTGTCCATCCGGCTCCAACCGACCCTCCAGTGGCCGTATCGCCCAATCCCGGCGCCGTGGGGTGAGATCCAAAATTATCCGACGCTGGATTCGTAGATCCGCCATTTTCGCCGCCCGCCGGACTCTTCCCCTTCAGATTTTGCGCTAATAAGGCCTTGATCCTCTCCATGCTAGCGTCGATTCGCTCTTCCAAACGTTGTGTAGACGTTCTCATATTCTCTTCCATGGACGCAACCGAATCCGATAGCCCCACAAAATTTTCTTCTAGGGTTTCCAGACGAGAGGCCTCCTCTTGCGTGCGAGTGGTCACCATGGCGGAGAAACGAATCCTCTGATACCAATTGTTAAGGATGCGGTGGGAGAGAGAGAGAGAGATCTAGAGATTGGAGAGATCTAGGGTTAAGAGGAAGAAGAAGGAGAGAATACCTGAATATTATCTTGCATCCCATCCAAAGAGGGGGTCCAGGTATATTTATACCCGGACCCAGGGCCGGCCAACTAAGGGGCCGGCCGACCCCAATGGGGGCTGAACCGGGTGGGTTCAGCCCCCCTTGGGCCGATTTTATGAAGAGGGGGCTGAACCAATTGGTTCAGCCCCGTTGCCGCCTCCATCTTGCCTCTGCCGCCGCTTGTATTGCCGGCCAAATAGCCTGGCCTCGTCCGGGGGCGTAACAGAACTCTATGCAAGGTCACTGGGAGGATCTAAAGATTTTTGGAAGGGAGGACAAAGTTGTTACTGCAGTGCGGAAAATGCATCGAGCTTATGGGATTTGTAGCATGGGATTTGTAGTGGAAGACAACTACATCGGTTGTCTGCAAATGAATTGTGGACTATGGAGTTGTTTGCTTCTATAAGAAAAGGGGGTTAGGCGACTCGAAGGGATAGAACGTCGAGCTACTAGAAGTGATTGAGCATCGACTTGCGGTATTTGGAGCTACAATGTTCGTTGACTCACTTGTGTTGACTATCGAGCATCAATTTTCTCGTCGAGGACATAATTGTAGTACTTCAATGTGTGAAAAGTCTGTAATTATTGATTGGTTGATGCATTGAGATGAGATGGAAAGTTCTGGGAGTGGTAATATGCGACCTAGTGCGTCGGCACGGTGTTGTTGAAGAGACATAATGGGATTGGGAACGCGTCAATTTTCTCGTCGAGGACAATGGGATTGGGAACGCGTAATGGGTCGACGGAGGGTGATCGGCTGGGCGTCGGTCGGTAAGACGCGGCTCACTCCAGGCGGATTGGCGGAAATTTGCAGGGAAGATGTTGGAGGAAGAAGAAAGTAAAGGAGAGAGAAGGGGAGGAAGGGAATAGAGGAGATCTTGATATCTTTTTCCTTGATACCTGAGCCAGAATCATACCAAGCATATATATATAGGTTGCAGGTCCCCCATCTAGGCTTAGACAATGTGATAAAGTTGGTTTAAAAATTGAGAAGTAGCTGCCCCTCATTTAGGCTTAAACAAATGAGAAATTAAATAAAAGAGAACTTCATGAGTGGTAATTTAAAATAACAAGGTCTGCATGCAAGGTCACCATCAGCAAGCTTGGTCGACGTGAAAATCATGGCTGCTGTCTTGGTCTATGTGAAGATGATGGTTGTTGTCCGCTCCATGGAGATTGGTTTCCGCTTCATTCGCCGGTTCCATCCGTGCTCCACGTCAGTAAACATTGCCCCAACGAGGATTTGTGACGACCCAATCCGTAACAGGGGCCTTGTTGTGGATGCCAGAAACGGTGTGCTCGAAAGAGAGCTACCAAATCCTTCTACCTATGATTTAGAGAGGGATGGGAAACTAAGAGGAGATAATAGAGACTCTTCTTACTTCCATTACCAAAGTTGTAAGGGCATATAAATACAACACACTTTTGCAATTAAGTCCTACTAACTGAACTAATTACAAAAATACCCAAGAATAATAAAACGCCACGTCATAAAAACTCTTGATTAATCCTTACTTAAGAACACCTAAACATGACTCGTAATTAACTAAACATAAACAAGATTTGTACATCTTGTTTTCCCCTTTAAAGCCCTCAAATTCAATATAATAAATCTAATATTAATTACAGGCATAATCAGCCCATGCTGTCTTTTCTCTTAACATCCTGTTAATTTTTAGTCATTTCTCCCACAGTAGGGTTAGGCCGGGAAGGTGACACCTTTCAAATAAATCCTAGTGATAATTTATATTTAAATTTCAGTATATTTTTTATGATTGATGCGTTAACTTAAGAATCTAAGGCTCTGTTTGGCACGGCAGCGGCAGTCGTGAAGTTATGCATTGTAGTTCGTGAATGCCTGATCTCACATAAGGAACTTCATCTATTTTTATGTTCAAAACTAGTTTTCTTTTCTTGGTGGCGGTCATAACCGCTGTCATGCCAAACATACATTCTACGACGGTGGCATTTTTGTCCAACCGGAGCAAAAAAGTCGCGCCAAACGAAGCCGCAGTCGTGAACGCGTTGGTGATAAACCTTCGTTCGTGAACACCCGACCTCACCTAAGGAAATTCATTCACTTTTATGTTCAAAACTAGTTTTTTTTCTTGGTGGCAGCCATAACGGTTGTCATGCCAAACATACATTCTGTTTGGCATGCATTCTATGATGGTGACATTTTTGTCCAAACTCACCGGAGCAAAAACGCCGCACCAAACGTAACCTTATCTAAAGCTCATCAATTCTTAGGATTAGAAATGTCTGAAGGTTTTTTGATGATACAACTACTTTAAGCCCTGCGTGCATCACATTTTGCAAATTATCTTGCTATGAATGTAGCCTCAAAAAAAATTTTTGCCGGGTTGCCAACATTAAGGTGCAGCTCATTCAAAAATGCTTTATCTTTTCTATAGAACACACAAAAACTAGGGTCATTTACCAAAACATCCTCTCTAAGTTTGCTAAATTGCTGGTTGTACTCCTCTTACTATTGAGATTACAAAAACCTGTAAATTTACATTTCACAACACATGCACAACAAGACCCTCCTGAAAATTTACTCCAAGGCGGCATTTTTGTGCATGAATGTTATGAAATGTAACTTCCATGGGAAGTTTTGGTAATTATTCCCCCAAAAACAAAGTAGCATGTCATCTTTGCTGATTGTAAATCAGTCTATCCAGTCTTTCATCAACAATGTAAACTTAAAGGAGAGTTCTTGGTAATTTTGAAGATAAACGGGGGCGTCCTTGTAATTATGTAAAATTAGAGGGGAGGTCTCAGTAAATAACCCTTATCTTGAATCATAACAGGAGATCTGCCGCTGAAATTTCGTATTTTAACACCGCGCAGGAATCGAAGAACGAGGCGGCCTCTCGACTGGACCATTTATACAAACAAATCAGGCCGGCCATCGAAGAGCACGAGAGGGACAGCCAAGACAGCGTGCCGACGAGCGCTGCGGAGAAGTGGATCGAAGCGACCTGCGACAAGATCAAAGCCGAGTTCGACCTACACTCCGCTATCATCAAGAACATCGCGTGCGCTGCCCGGAGAGCCCTGGCGTCGGCCAGCCCGCCCGGTGAAGTGGGCTTTGAAAATAGTGCCAAGTATTTAGAAAACGGGCTCTGAGAAGATTGCTGGAATGCGAACACATTGTTTATTTGTATTTATTTATATATTAAATGAGTGAACCCATTGTTGATGGCATTGTTAGATTCTGCTCTTATTGAAATAATTTTCTTTTTCTTCTGACAATTAATCATGATTAATCTAATCAATATCACAAATAGTATTTCATATTCCACTCAAATTAATTTTTATTCTCCAGTTGTCCCAAAATCCCAGCCCGGGCTCCAGCTGGTTTTAGAACTTCAAATCCTCGACTCCTCTCTCCCGGACTCTGGACGCCGCCCGGCTCGTGCACCGCCATTGCCACATTCTCATGCGGCTAGGCCGTAGTTGCGCGTAGTTTGAAATTAAATCTTAATTTCATGGGAAATAACAAATAAGAAGGCACCATTTTAAATTTCCTTTATTCATATTAAAATCATGCCTTAAAATCAAATCTAAAAAAGAGAGCAATGTTATCCTAAAACTACTATTCGCACACCCAAAATAAAACCTAAAATATCTCTTGTAGGATGGATTATTATCACGGTGGTGATGAAGAAATTTCTTTATATGTTTGTCAGATGCGCCTTTTTTATGCCCTCATGATCGCATCACTTTCATAAAATACATTGATTTAATGTAGAGAACTTAAGCCCCCCCGCTTTCGCGTTCATCGGAAGATTCTTATTAGTGGTATAATACATGAGCGACATGGTACCCTAAACCAAATCCCTAAACAATTTCTCATAAGCCTGCCAAAAATATGGGGCAATTATAGATATGGCATGCTCCAATACTAGGGAGAGGAAACTAGCCTAATTGGGACGGTCATTAAACACAACCCAAGAGGTCCGTTGCCGCACATAACAAGACGGTCATTAACACCATCTAGGTATTCTCCACTTCCTCTGATTCCTCTGATATTTCCTCTTCATTCATCTTCCTCGTAGTCGCCCTCTGTTTTGCGACCAATTCAAGGACTTCTGCTCCACATCGTCGATCTTATGTACCATTTCACACATCGCCTACTTCGACAGTCCACGATGACATGCATGTCTGATCTACAGCGGCCTCGAAGCGTCTGAATGTTTAGGGCTTCATTCAATTCCGCGCCTGCACTTTAGTCTCAAAATGAAGGAATTTTGGCACTTAGCACCCTCTAATATAAAGTGTTTAACACATTGCACCCCACACATAATCTTTTGCACATTCCACGCTCCAAAACGGTTAAAGGAGCACCATATTATTTGAATATCCCGATTTTCTAAATTTATAATTTATATTCTTAAATATGAATGGTAGTTTCGGGATAGAAAAATTTTAGGTGAGAAACTCTCACCTAAGATCATGGTGAGAGGAGTCCATCTAAGCCGTTGATCACAGATCATACGGTTGTATTTTTTCCTAAATACTCATGTATTTATAAGTGATAATAATGTCAGTATTTTATATACCGTCCGATCTGAAATCATACGGTTGTATTTCTCTCCCACCTAATTTTAGGTGAGAGTTGCGCACCTAAGTTTCTTTCTTCGGGATCAGCCAAAGAAAACAAATCCTAATACCCTAACCTAACAATACCGGCGTTCCCATTTATTTCACTTACGCGAACGCTGAGCCACATTTCTGGGACGAGAGCGGCGTTCCTTGCGACGAGAGCGGCGATCCTTGCGACGACAGTGGCGATTCCTTAGCAACGACAGTGGCGTCTCCTTCAGGTGAGTCCCGTCTCTTCTTCCCGGCGTGAAGGTCACCGGCGACAGCTCCTGTTTATTCCATCTTCTTAACCGGCCATTTTTTTCTAGGGTTGCATTGTTCTTTGTCGGCGTGGTTCCAGTCTTCTTCCCGGCGAGGCGAGTCCCGGTTCTTCTTCCCGGCGACAGATCACTCAGTCGATCTTCATGTGACAGAAACAAAGACTTTGTCATATTAGATAGAGAAGAGGGCATATGTAAGTCTCATAGCCTTCGTTTTGTGGTTAGCTCATCGTAAATGGAGAAGGTGGGGGAGCTTGGTTATTTCCCATGGATTTTGATGGTGGAGAGAAAATAAATCGCTATAACTTAATTCAGTTGCACTCATCTTCCCCGAAAAGAAAAAATGGAACCTTTTCCCCTGTCTTTTTTTTTTTTGCTTTTCCAGTCTTTCTTTTCTTTCTCTGTTCTTGGCATCACCATTTTGCCCGATCTATTTAGCTATTTACTACTTTTTTTTAAACTTTCTCAACCATCTCTCTACAAACTACCTTTGGTATTTTTGTTCTTGAAAGATGTTATGCATAGATCTTAATGTAATTTTGTATACGTGTCAATTCCGAAAGAGTTATTGAAGATGGCTCAGTACCAAGTTGGTCATACCTATTGTCCTCTCTTGTTTTTAGTTGCACCCCTTTCCTCTATTTATATATTGACATAAGCAAATCCTAGCTCCAACTCATAAATCTAGTTCAAATCCAATTCACCATCTTGATAGAAATTTTACATATTTTTTGTAGACACTCTTTAACCAGATAATCATCTTACATCGCATGCTCAGGTGGTCGGTCTTATTAAGCGAAAGTTCTCCTGAGACACAGTTAACTTTATAGATAATATCGTAATCGTAAAAAAATATGCATTTTGTATTTTAGCATGTTCGTCTGTAGTGGGATCTACATCTATATAAGGAACCCCTAATTGTGAGTTGTGTCATCTTGGAATTTGTCTTTGGTGCTAAAGCTGATGCAGCCTAAATGATATGATGTCAAAGCTGATGCAACTAGCACAAATTTAGAGTAGTGCCTATAGAGTAGCACCCTAATACCAAAATTTATGTCAAAGCTGATGCAACCTTGGGGCTCTGATATCAAATTAATGCATCTAGTTTCTCTTATATTGAAATTGATGCAACCTAGATTCCTTGATGTTCTTGGAGAACAACATTATGTGACATATTAAACACTCTACTTCAATTTAGAAAATGAACTACCACAAACTTACAAAATATAAGCAGTTAAATTGATATTTAGGATTATAAGGAAATAAAAACAAAATGAATAATATCATACCCTCATTAACAATAGTGATAAAACTGCTCAAGTATGGTTAGATCTTACCAATGTTGAAACTTAAGAATTTTGAATATAAGATCCAGGGAAAGATGCCAACTACTCAAATACGACAGCCATTAAGAAGGCAATCAAAAAAATACATGAAAATCAACAAAGAAAGATGACATAAAATGTTGAGACGAGTAGTGTCTGTAGACGAGAGCACAAGTACAAACGATACTGATGTAGTTTGAGACCTTCAAATTTTATTCTTATAAATGTTACTTTTATGGAAGCCTTAATTACCAGTATCACTCGTGTTCTGGTCACCACCCGATGACCTTACCATTTTGGTTCCAATGCTCCTCCGCAAGCTTACTACATAAACATCAATTATCCCTAAGCGTATAGAATTCAAATGAAGACTCCTTGAGATAATCATAGTTGTTAGGGAATAGAGAAAATGATTATTATCTAGTTCATGAGGAGGCTCTCCCCTAAATATAGGAGGGAGAGATTACATTAGGCAAAAGCGGAAAAATAAAAATACGGAAATATAAAAATACATCACAATTCCAACACTACTCAAGTTGGGCGTGTGATGTCTTGCATGCCCAACTTGCATATGATTTATCCAAATACGCTTAGACTTAATCCCTTGGTGAGAACATCCGTTAATTGTTGATCGGAAGGGACAAATGGTGTGATCACAACTCCCCTTTCTATGTTCTCTTTGATGAACTGGCGATCAACCTCCACATGCTTTGTGCGGTCATATTGGATAGAATTGTGAGCAATGTTGATGGCAGCCTTGTTATCACAATAAAGTATCACTGGGTCCTTTTTTCCATGCCAAGATCATTCAAGAGAGACCTAATCCACAATCCTTTGCAAATCCCATGGGTCATAGCTCTGAATTCTGCCTCCGCACTCGACCTGACAACCACATGTTTTTAATTTTCCAGGTTACCAAATTACCACCACTAGAGAACAATACCCAGAGGTGGACCTTCAGTCATCAACAGAGCCAGCCCAGTTAGCATTTGTATAGACTTCAACAGTTAATTCTTTGCTCGTGGAGAATAGGATTCCCTTTCCAGGAGAGGACTTGAGATACCGTAGGCTCCTGTGAACTGCCTCTAAATGACGTATTTTTGGTGAGTGCATGAATTGACTGATGATACCAACTGCGTAAGAAATATCTGGGCGAGTATGAGATAAATAGATAAGCCGACCAACTAGTCGTTAGAATCTAGTGATATCTCCTACCGCTTCCCCATCATCTCTTCCCAATCTATGGTTAACTTCAATTGGGATGTCGGGTGGTCTACACCCACTCATCCCAGATGACTGAAGCAAGTCTAGGATGTACTTCCTCTGAGATATGAATATCTCATGCTTTGATCGAGCGACCTCAATGCCCAGGAAGTACCTGATATTTCCCAAGTCCTTTACTTCAAATTATCTTGCCAGTCTTTGTTTCAGTATTTGGATTTTTTTCTGTGTCATCTCCCGTTATAATGATATCATCCACATAAACAATGAGAGCAGTTAATCTCGCATACTAGTGTCTTACAAATAAAGTATGACCAACATTACTCTGTGAGTATCCAAAGGCACCATAGCTCTATAGAACCTCCCGAACCAGGCCCGAGGGGACTACTTTAGTCCATACAAGACCTTCTTCAGTCCGCACACCTTTTCTCCAGATCCTTTCGGGGTAAGACCCGGTGGTAAGGGCATGTATACTTCTTCTTCCAAGTCCCTGTGAAAGAAGACATTCTTCACATCCAACTGGGTCAAGGTCCACTCTTTGCAGGCAGCACACGAGAGCAAAACTCTTAGGGTGTGTTCGGTTCGTCGGTTTTGGGCTCCTGGAATTTGTTTTGTCGTTAAGTAATTCATTTCACCCTGTTCGGTTGGACGGAAACGAAGGCGGAATTGGAATTGGCAAAAACCGTGGGTTTTCATTTATGCCTAGCGCCAATTCTTACCTATTTCCCTCGTTTTTCCCCGTCAACCGCGCGAAATGCGCGATCCTTCTGCTTCGTCCAGCACTTCCGCCACTCCTTCCTCCTCGTCTTCTTCCTCTTCTTCTTCTACCTCTTCTTCTTCCTCTTCTTCTACCTCTTCCTCTTCTTTCTCCCCCCGTCTTCTTCCTCATCCTCTTCTTCTTCCTTTTCTCTATTATATATTGACATAAGCAAATCCTAGCTCCAACTCATAAATCTAGTTCAAATCCAATTCACCATCTTGATAGAAATTGTACATATTTTTTTAGACACTCTTTAACCGCATAATCATCTTACATTGCATGCTCGGGTGGTCGGTCTTATTAAGCGCAAGTTCTCTCGAGACACAGTTAACTTTATGGATAATATCGTAATCGTAAAAAAATATGCATTTTGTCTTTTAGCATGTTCGTCTGTAGTGGGATCTACATCTATATAAGGAACCCCTAGTTGTGAGTTGCGTCATCTTGAAATTTTTGTCTTTGGTGCCAAAGTTGATGCAACCTAAATGCTATGATGTCAAAGCTGATGCAACTAGCACAAACTTAGATCCTCTAATACCAAAATTTATGTCAAAGTTGATGCAACCTTGAGGCTTTGATATCAAATTAATGCATCTAGTTCCTCTTATATTGAAATTGATGCAACCTAGATTCCTTAATGTTCTTGGAGAACAACATTATGTGACATATTAAACACTCTACTTCAATTTAGAAAATGAACTACCACAAACACCCATCTTTATATATATATATATATATATATATATATATATATATATATATCATGAGGAATTAGGAAATCCGTGGAAGAAGTTTATTTGGAAACTATTTAGTACAGCAATCGTGAAGAAAGAATAATAAACATCTGATGTAATCTCGTATCAGAATTACTAAATAACGGTGCAAATAATTTTGGCGCGAAACAAAATTAGTGTGCTCAATTACGTTTAGGGAAATAACAACCCACACGGTCTCCGCGCGCCAACGAATTCGGATACTTATTCCGTAGTGGCGGACAATACCCGCTTGCAATGAGATTTGTAATTTCTTCCACAACGGGACACGACGGTAAAGACAGAAAAATTGAGGTTCGTATTTGGAAAACGACGGCGAGACGGTAAGAGGCGAAATCGATGCTATCCTTTAATTTTTTCGTTTTAACTTGGACTGCATAAATCAACCAAAACAGTACTGTAGATGGAGGTTGAGGGAAGGGTTTCACCTAGGGTCCAAGGACCAACAACGGCTGAAAAGGGAGGACGGAGGCGGGGTAGTTTGTCGGTTCTGGGTTCAGCAGGAGTGGCGGCAGCGGGGTCCAGACGGATAAGGAGCCGCAGTCGACGTCTGGACCTGGACGAGGAGTGAGTAGCGAAGCAGGGTTGAAGAAACCAAGGAGAAAACGCCGGTCCGGACGGAAAAGAAGCCGCCGTCGACGTCCAGACCTGGAAGGGGCGGGATGGTAACAGGACGGCCTCGAGGAAGGCTCACTGCGCTCGACTCGAGCGGAATAGCGTTCCGAAGTCGACGCCGAGTCGAAAGAGGGAGTAACAGCCAGCAATCGAACGGTGGAGGGGAAGATGTCGCACGGTAGCAGGGAACACGCGAGGTAGCCGCCCGAGAGACAAAGAAAGGGTTTCTTTTTCTCTCAACCGGCGTGGTGAACCAGCCCCCCCCCCCCCTTCCATCCCTTTTATAGCCAATCCCAAACCCTAGAGTTCAAATTTGAGATATAATTAGTTATTCGCAGCCCAATTGGATACTTGCAGCCCAAGTTAAAAATAAATAGAGGATAGTATCGTTCTCGCCACACACTCGTCGCACCGGACCATTCATTTATGGTCATGTGAGTTGGTCGGGTTCACATGCCGAACTACGGTACCAAAATAAAAGTTACATAGCATGATGCGAAATAAAATAGAAGATACAAATAACACGACAACAACAATAAGGAAATAAGCGGGCCGCTAGATAGGCTAAATGCGGGTTACACCAATTCCCCCGGGGTTGAAAGAACTCGACTCCGGCGAGATGGCGTTCATGATGGCAATGGAGAGATCCGGACGACGTCGTTGTAGCTCTTTGGTGCTGATCCAAGAACTGTCCAAGATGTCCCGTCCTCGCCACGTGACTAAATACTTCTGATATGTGCCATGGCGAGTCTGGAACTCACGAACGTCAAGGACTTGCTCGATCTCTTCATCCGTGGGCGTGAAGGTGGGTTGGAACCCCGTCTCGGTGCTCGACCCCAACGGTGGTGGTGGTATTGGTAGCTCGGGCGGGGAACCATAAAACGGCGCTAGATCGGAGATGTTGAAGATGGGGGACGTGCCGAACTCCAATGGCAAATCCAGAAGGTAGGCATTCTCTCCCAACCGCTTCCTCACCTGAAAAGGTCCGAAACGCCGCTGTTGGAGCTTATGATATGACCCTGTGGGAAACCTCTCCTTGCGAAAGTGAGCCAACACCCAATCTCCCTCGGAAAAGTGAAATTCGCGACGGTGCATGTCCGCCGCGACCTTGTACTTTTCGGAAACTACCTGCAACTGTTTATGAATTGATTTATGCAGTAATTTAATTTGATCAATTAAAGTAGTAGCATCGAACGAGAGGCGCTCATGGCAAGGGAGGGAGTGACGATCCAAGAAGTGAGGAATGGGAAAACCATACACAATCTCAAATGGGGATTTTTGTGTGGAGCGGTTAACGGAATTGTTGTACGCAAATTCAGCTTGTGGAAGAAATAAATCCCATTGCTTAGGGTGTTCACCCGCCAAACATCGCAGTAAGTCTCCTAAACTCCGGTTGACCACTTCGGTTTGCCCGTCCGTTTGGGGATGATACGCACTACTAAATTTTAGCTTCGTGTCAAGTTTACTCCATAAAGTTTTCCAAAAATAACCCATGAAACGAGTGTCCCTGTCCGAGAGAAAAGTGCGTGGGACTCCGTGCAATCTAACGACCTCCCGAAAGAAAAGTTGCGCTACGTGTGCAGCGTCGGAGGTTTTCCGGCAAGGAACAAAATGGGCCATCTTGGAGAACCTATCGACTACCACAAATATAGCATCTACCCGGCGGGAAGTAGGGGGTAAGCCAGTGATGAAGTCCATGGACACTTCATCCCAGGGTCGCTCTGGAATGGATATCGGCAAGTACAGCCCGGTGTTTTGAGACTGTCCCTTGAATAATTGGCATGTGTGACACGATTGGACTAATCGAACGACATCTTTCCTCATATGCGGCCAGTAGTAGCGAGTGGTGGCGAGGTCCAACATCTTCGACTGCCCAAAGTGTCCCCCTAATCCCGAGGAATGCAACTCAGTGAGGAGTAATTCACGCAAAGGACCTCGGCAGATGCACAGGCGAGTGCCCCGAAATAGATACCCCTCGCTTAAAATATAGTGGCCGGAACTGTCCGCACCCCTCGTACGGCATTCCTCCCATATGGTGCCAAAGTCAGGGTCAGTAGCATAGGAGTCTCGCTGGGAATCTAAATCGGTGATCCTCGGTTGAAGGGATACGAGTAAATGGGCTCGACGGCTAAGGGCATCGGCCACTCGGTTGGTCACCCCGGGTTTGTGTCGAATGTGAAACGTGTACTCCTGCAAAAACGCAGCCCACTTCGCGTGGCGCCTGACCTCCTTTTGGGAGTTCAAATGTCGCAGCGCGTCATGGTCCGTGTTCAGCACGAATTCACGTTGGATAAGATAATGGCGCCAATGACGGAGGGCCTGAACGATGGCGAAAAACTCGATGTCGTAGGCCGAGTATCGAGTCTTTGCATCGTCAAGCTTCTCACTATGGAAGGCTACAGGACGGCCCTCCTGGCTCAAGACAGCTCCTATGCCAATGTGTGAGGCATCGCAGTCTACTTCAAATACTTTCTCAAAATCGGGGAGAGCTAGCACGGGAGCGCTAGACATCTTCTCCTTCATGAGGAGAAATGCTACCTCAGCCTCGGCGGTCCATGTGAATTGGCCCTTCTTGAGGCAATCTGTGATGGGGGCAATGTGGGTGCTGAAATTATGGATAAAACGTCGATAGAACGACGCTAGTCCGTGGAATCCACGGGCCTCCGTAAAGCTCCTGGGAGTGGGCCAGGAGATAATCGCCCTCACCTTTTCCTGATCGACCCGGATCCCCTCAGAGGACACTATGTAGCCTAAGAATGTGAGACTATCAGTAAGGAACGTGCACTTCTTCAGGTTGATAATCAGCCTATGCTCGCGTAAAATCTGAAGTACCTGGCGCAGGTGGGTAATGTGTTGATCCGCCTCGGTACTATAGATCAAGATATCATCAAAATAGACGACAACACATGTCCCGATCAGGGGGCGTAGAACCTGCGTCATCAATCTCATGAAAGTGCTCGGTGCGTTGGACAGTCCGAAGGGCATGACCATCCATTCGTACAGCCCCTCCTTGGTCTTAAAGGCGGTTTTCCACTCATCTCCGGGGCGTACCCGAATCTGATGGTAGCCGCTCCTAAGGTCAATCTTGGAGAAGATCTTTGCGCCGCTCAACATATCTAGCATGTCGTCCAATCGGGGAATCGGAAAACGATACTTGACGGTGATCTTATTAATAGCACGGCTATCAACACACATTCGTCACGTTCCGTCCTTCTTGGGGACAAGAAGGGCAGGGACGGCGCAGGGACTAAGACTCTCGCGTATGAGCCCCTTTTGGAGGAGCTCAGATACCTGTCTCCTAAGCTCCTCGTGCTCTCGTGGACTCATGCGGTAATGTGGTAAGTGTGGCAAACTAGCTCCCGGGACAAGGTCAATACAATGTTGTATATCCCGTAGGGGGGGAAGCTGGTCGGGTAGCTCGTCCGGAGTGAGATCATGAAACTCTGCGACTAGTGGCTGTACTCGTGGGTGTATCTCAGTGGTAGGAGTGGGGGACTCTCTACCCATCAACATGTAAACTATACCCTCGTCCTCCACCTCTCGACAGAATTGTCGAGCGGTCATAATCATCGTGATGGACGGGTAGACAGTAGCGGGAGAGGCGGTGGAGGTGATGGTGGGTGTATGGTGAGTGAGAGCATCGGTGTGTGTAGGAGGATGGGGTGGGAGTCGCCGTGGAACCAGGCTATCCTTCTGGGGAAGAAGAACAATCCGGCGGCCCTGGTGCTCGAAGGTGTAGGTGTTCCTGCGTCCGTCATGAATAGCATGTCGATCGTATTGCCACGGACGGCCCAACAGGATGTGGCACACGTCCAGAGGGGCGACGTGACACCACACAGAATCCGAGTAAGTGCTCCCAATGGAGAACGATACGAGGCAACGGTGCGTAATAACTATCGTGGTGCCGCTAGTGACCCAAGACAACTCGTATGCCCGCTCTAAAATCTGGGTAGTAAGTTTTAGTTTTTCCACCATCAGTTGGGAAACAAAATTCTCCATGCTCCCGCCATCCGAAATGACGGAACAGAAGTGCTCCTGAATACGAGCAGTGGTGCGAAAAATGTTGTGGCGCAGCCATGCGTCGTCTGTTGTGACGCGCGGACTCAAGAGGCTATGGTGCATGACAGAGACTAGATGTGTAGGTTGCTCGCCTTCTACTTCATACTCGATCCCCGGTGTGACTGTCACGTCAGTAGTGACGTCAACGTCCCAAATCCCATACCGGGCTCTCGGCCATCGTCGGCCTCGACTATAACCGTGAATCGGCGGCGCGGGCACTCAGATGACTTGTGCCCCGGCTCCATGCATTTAAAGCAAGCGGGAACCCTCTGCCTCCTTCCCTTTGGCGACAACGGGTGCTGTGCCGGGGGGGGTGGGGGCTGGCAGTAGAGGCCTAGTAGGGGCTGGGGATCTCGAATAGGGTGCGGGACTAGACCGATCAGTCGAAGCCAGAGGTGATGTGTGTGAGGTTCGGTCAACTGACCTCTGTCCTCCGGTCCTCTTCTGGAGGGCCTCCACACGTCGTGCGCGACTGACAGCCGCTTCCAAGTTCTGAAAATCGTGTAGTTCTACCTGATCACGAATAGCGTATCGTAACCCGTTGAGGTAACGAGCCACCACCATGTGATCCTCCTCACGTAAGTCTAATCGAGCCTGAAGTGTAAGAAACTCGTCGGTGTACTCGTCGACCGTCATCTTATCCTGTCGCAGGTTGTGGTACCTACGATACAGGGTCTGCAAGAAATCCGCAGGGACATACCTCTTTTTGAGTTGAGCCTTGAACTCGACCCACGTGGTGATGGGAGGTAAACCCATAGTGTAGCGCATACGCTCCGTTTGTCCCCACCAAGTGATGGCGGGTCCCTTCAGTTTTAAAGATGCATACTCCACCTGTTGGTGGGCAGGAGTGCGCTTCCAGGTCATGAATCTCTCTAACCGCTCACACCAGTCGAGACACTTTTCAGGCTCGAGGGTGCCTTCAAAGTCTCCGACATCAAGTTTGACTCCCGCATCCCACCTAGGTGCATGTCTAGGATCTTGGGGACCTACGTCAACCGGGTTTGGTTCTTGGGGGATATGGTTCGGTGGTACTCGAGGTGGTACTGCAGGCTGCGCAGGAAGACCACCAACGTGGATGAGGCCCTCTATGTTGTTGACAGAGGTGCGCAGTCCTAACATTACCTGGTTGGTGTCGCGCATGGATGTGGAGAGTGTCGTGACAGCGGTCATAAGATCTCCCATACGGGCGGTGAGCTCCGCTAATCCTCCCTCGACATTTGTCATTCTCGATTCCATGGGTTAAATTTAGACAACAACCGAAATTTAGAAATTCTGAACACCGATACGCTCGGCTATCCCACGATGAAAGTGAGATATCCCAGCAGCCACGCCAAATTGATGTAATCTCGTATCAGAATTACTAAATAACGGTGCAAATAATTTTGGCGCGAAACAAAATTAGTGTGCTCAATTACGTTTAGGGAAATAACAACCCACACGGTCTCCGCGCGCCAACGAGTTCGGATACTTATTCCGTAGTGGCGGACAATACCCGCTTGCAATGAGATTTGTAATTTCTTCCACAACGGGACACAACGGTAAAGACAGAAAAATTAAGGTTCGTATTTGGAAAACGACGGCGAGACGGTAAGAGGCGAAATCGATGCTATCCTTTAATTTTTTCGTTTTAACTTGGACTGCATAAATCAACCAAAACAGTACTGTAGATGGAGGTTGAGGGAAGGGTTTCACCTAGGGTCCAAGGACCAACAACGGCTGAAAAGGGAGGACGGAGGCGGGGTAGTTTGCCGGTTCTGGGTTCAGCAGGAGTGGCGGCAGCGGGGTCCAGACGGATAAGGAGCCGCAGTCGACGTCTGGACCTGGACGAGGAGTGAGTAGCGAAGCAGGGTTGAAGAAACCAAGGAGAAAACGCCGGTCCGGACGGAAAAGAAGCCGCCGTCGACGTCCAGACCTGGAAGGGGCGGGATGGTAACAGGACGGCCTCGAGGAAGGCTCACTGCGCTCGACTCGAGCGGAATAGCGTTCCGAAGTCGACGCCGAGTCGAAAGAGGGAGTAACAGCCAGCAATCGAACGGTGGAGGGGAAGATGTCGCACGGTAGCAGGGAACACGCGAGGTAGCCGCCCGAGAGACAAAGAAAGGGTTTCTTTTTCTCTCAACCGGCGTGGTGAACCAGCCCCCCCCCCCCCCCCTTTCCATCCCTTTTATAGCCAATCCCAAACCCTAGAGTTCAAATTTGAGATATAATTAGTTATTCGCAGCCCAATTGGATACTTGCAGCCCAAGTTAAAAATAAATAGAGGATAGTATCGTTCTCGCCACACACTCGTCGCACCGGACCATTCATTTATGGTCATGTGAGTTGGTCGGGTTCATATGCCGAACTACGGTACCAAAATAAAAGTTACATAGCATGATGCGAAATAAAATAGAAGATACAAATAACACGACAACAACAATAAGGAAATAAGCGGGCCGCTAGATAGGCTAAATGCGGGTTACACCAACATCCATCTTTATTTAGAAGCCATTCAGTACATCCATCCTTATTTGGAGCCATCAGTTTTTGGGAAAAAAATCTATAAATGGTTAGAATCAATTGGAATATCAGAAACACAATATTGAAGTTCTATTTAAGCCTACCATCATGAAGAAGGAAAGAAAGTCGGAATTTTTTAGAGAAAACGAAACCTTTTTCGTTTTCTCTGTATCCGGTACTATTCACCATCTTCCCCCCCCCCCCCCCCCCCCCGCTCCTGCCACCCAGCCGAAGCGACGAAGCTCCAGGACCTCACCAACGAGTCACGCGCCTCTCCGTCACGCCTCTCCCTCGATCGATCTCTACGAACAGCATTCGAGGCCAGCATGCCCGCACGCCCTTGGTCGTTGTTTCAGCGGGCGGCGCCTGACGTGTCGACTCCATTTACGCCCGACATCGTGAAGTTACTGTTGTTGTAATCGGTTGTCGTCGACATCAGCATCCCTTTCCGACAGCCGGCCGACCCGTTCTCTTACCACAGTTGGATTTGGAAGAGTTGCTCCTGGCCTGGGTAACATCCACCCCTTCTTGGCTCCTAAGTATTAAATTAATTTTATGTGATTTATTTAAATATTGCTAAGCTTTCCTCGAATGTTCAATCTATTCCAATTACTGTTATTTCATAAATTGTTATTGTGATTTTGTTTGTGGATGTACGAATCTCGCAAAGATTCATTTAATACTTAAACGCTCGAGAGATCCGACTCTAACAAAACTCAACGATTTTATTAAAATTCATTACGACGAGCGTAATTTCGCGCGCAAAACTCGATTTGGCCCGCTCGGCCTACAACAAATAAAATCAATTCGCTTTTTTAAAATATGTATATTTCATTTTCAAAACCCTTATTTGGGTCTACATCACGTAGTGTCACTCATCTTAGAGGACATAGACTCGGTCTCCTTATGTACCGATTCTCCTAGCCCGCTGCGGTCGCAAACCCTTAAGGCCGCAGACATTGCGCTTTGTGGCTCCGCTAGTGGCATCCAAGTCACCACCCTTTATAGACTTTGTTTTCGGTGACCGCACTTTTAGCAATTTTCATTTTCCAATTATTATTGAAGAGTGTGTTAAGTTTCAATTTATGAGCTTTTTCACGCCTAGTCGTGTTAGGAGGATCATCACGATCCCTAAAATTTTCACGCCACAGAGACGCGCTTCAAGGGATTTTAAGGATGATTTTAAATGTTAAATTTGGGATCCTTTTAAAATCTTATGACTCTGGTGGGATTTCAGCATGTATAATCATAACAATAATTGATCTTGGCTTAGTAGATGCTCGTAGGCGTCTAGCAGGAATGCGTATGACGCGATATGATATAATGATTCAACAGGTCGATCTTGTTTGCTTCCTTCCTTGCTTCTTACCTTGCTTCTTCAATCCGCCGTCTCTTCTACTTTGTCTTTCTCTCATATTTGATGCTCTGATTTTTATTGGTCAATTAAATATTTTGCATAAAATTATGACTAACAATTTGCGAGCATCTTCGGAAATCTATAATTCCACGGTTAATTTTCTCCCCTGGGATCATATTTTTCTGAAGGAGATGAGTTGTCTGCCTATTTCAGGAACAAGACTTTACCTACAAATTTTGGTTATTCAGCAGCACCAAGGTGGAGGCACAGCATTTCACAGATTGACATTTGGTTTTTCTACTTGTAGGTTTCATCACAGTCTCGGCGGGGTCGAGCTCTTTCAACCCCGGGGGAATTGATGCAACCCGAGTCGCATCATAATTTATTTTATTTCCCACATTTTAATTTGTGAGTCGCGCTTGTCTTAGCGCACGTTTATTTTTGTTAATGTCGCGCGCGTCTTTGCGCGTGTTGTTATGTATGTGTGTTTGTGTGTTGGTACCGTGCTTATTACTCGCGCATGTGTTTGTTTGTACGACTTATTGAAGTGACCGCCTAATAAGATCATGAATGAACAGGTCCGTTAATTATGGCAAGCTTATGAAAATATATCAAAATTAAATACTTTATGCTATTATTTTAATATTTTGAAATTAAATATTTTATAAATTACAATATTTAATTTCATTTCAGCATTATTAAAATGTTTGTGATTAAGAGTTTTAAGTTAAATCCTTCAGAAGTTCACTTTCCAAAGAGTCGCTTCTATGAAACCTTTGAAATATCTGTCTTTAATCTCATTAAAGTTATGTATTAAATCCAGGAAGGAAAACTTCCTGTGGCCGCTTAACTCCACCCTTGAAATTCTCTCCCACTCCCATTTAATACTCTTTATTATCAGTTAAATTTTTCGTTAGTATCAATTGAAAACTGAACTCCTATCTTTATCTTTATAAAGCCTGTCAGAGCTCCACGTGAAAGGTAGCTTGGGAAAAAATCGGAAAACAGAGGCTTGTTCTCTGTTTTTTGGTTACCCAGCCTAATCGCCTCTCCCTCCTCGCCGAGTTCCTCTCATCCCCATTTCCAATCAGCTGTGTTTGTTCTGAACCCGTCAGCGAGCACCCCTAGTGCTCAGACGAGCATCCAAGAACCATCCTCTGCCTGTTCCGCCCGCCTTTCCGTCGCGCTCTTCCATTCCAGTCGCAGGAAACGACCCCTCCAGCACCTAGCTCCGCTTCTGGGGTCCCTTTCTAAGCCCGACGAACTCACCTGAAGGCATCCTTGCTAGCGTCGACCAACTCTGGCTTCTCCCGATGAGGTCGGTATCCCACCTGCCTTAGTTGAGCCGTATTCCACTGTTCCGAACCGATTCTGCAGCTGTTTGTCCTGAGGAACTATTCGGTGTTTCTGAAGGTTTAGCTCCCACTCGTCTTTCTTGCTCCAATTTTGTAAGTTCTATTTTATGCCTAAAGTTTATTTTGACCTCTAAAAAATCAGAGCTTGCCTGCTTCTTACCTAGAACTGTTTGTCGTCAATTTAAAACATTACATGTCTCGTATTTTCTTTCCTCTAAGTGTTTGCATGTGGATGACGTATATCTTAATGTCGAATGCACGCAAAAGTTAGTGATGCAGGACGGCGTGTAGGGTTTGCGCGCCTGTCGGCTCTTTCTAGGAAAACCCTAAATGCATGCAATTGAACGTTGAAATTTAAGCGGGCGTCGCATGACTTTAAAGATTAAGCAACTAATTTTTTTATAAAGCACAAAAGTTACTATTTTTTTTAAAATGGGTTTTCTTGAAAAAATGATTCAATTCTAAATCCGGGGAAGGAAGTTCGCAACTTTCGTTCCGTTCCCCTTGTTGTAGCAAACGGAGATCGTGAACTTCAAATACGTTTCCGTTTGGAGTTTTCGACGTAGCGTTCGCTGACAAAATCCGTACGACAATCCAGCAATAAATCTATTAACCTAAAGAGAAAATATAGACACATACAAAGGAAGAGAAAGAAACAAATTACCCACGGAAAGAGGCGTCTTTCCGCAATCGAAGTCGACGGCGATCCCGCGAGAAATTCCTCGTCACCTTCGATCTCCCGCTCCGAGGTCGGCCGCAGTCGCACACGAGCACCACGGAGAAAATTCACTCACTCTCACACTAAGTGGTTCCACAGAATCTCTAACGCTCGCTAATATACGGAAGCCACAAACTAAACAACTTAAATTCACTCACTCTCTCTCACAAGAGTGGCTCCACGAAATCTCTACACACCAGAACTGAATTATCTTAACTGTCTAGAGAAAATCAAGAGGTCAGCACAACATTCCTCTTTTAATCAACGGAAACAATATTTAAACAGTAATTTTAATTTTACTGCTCATCTTCTCTTCAATTACGAACAGGACTCAAACAGCAATTGAGAACTCCTTTCACGGAAATAGAGATCAGCTATTAAAATTTCTAAACAGGAAATAAAGAATGAACACAACTCTCAATAGCCAAGCTCCATCTTCTGCCCTCGTCTTTATAGGGTTTTACTGGGAGAGAAGAACCGAATCCCCGCAAATCTGAGGGTGTCGTGGAGAAACGGCAGGGAGGAGTTGCCTTCAACCGTCGGAGAGGGGATCGTGGGCTGCAGATCGTTTCCTGGAGCAGCGCCTATGGCGGAAGCATCGCACGCAGGCGGTTTCGTGGACGAGACAGGGAGGTGGATCGGCGTGGGCTGAAGTCTGAACCGGCTCCTATTTCTGCCAACCTAAAAATACAGGACGTATTCATATATATATATATTTATATGAATGTGTATATATATATATATATGTCTATATATATATAAAGGAGAATAAGGCTCCCAACATGGCTACGCACGCAGGCGTGCAAAACGAAATTAAAATGCGAACTAAAATAACACAAATAAAATGCAATAATTCAGGGCCGGTATTCAGGGCCGGTAGAGGTCCGGACGGGTGCGGCATCGGGCACTTTTGCGTCGACCTGATCTGGGCTGGTCTCCACCAGTTAGGTAATGATGTGGGTTTACAAACTCTTGGTTAAATTATCACATGAAATTCCTATAGCACCACATAATTTAAAAGATTACAATTTTAACATTTAAAATATAATCTCCTCAATTTTGGTATACATCAACTCATCAAGGACCCCCTCGAGGAGGGGGAAGCCATGAAGCTTAAAGCAAGTGTCCCTAGTATGGCGGGCTTTCCCACAATAATCACACGTCAAATGATCCTTGTCCATAGACTTGGACCTGGTGTCACAGGTAGATCGGCCAGAGCAGTGGTATACATCAACTCATCAAGGACCCCCTCGAGGAGGGGGAAGCCATGAAGCTTAAAACAAGTGTCCCTAGTATGGTGGGCTTTCCCACAATAATCACACGTCAAATGATCCTTGTCCATAGACTTGGACCTGGTGTCACGGGTAGATCGGCCAGAGCAGAGCCCTTTGCAATAGTGTTTGGTAGAAGAGTCTGTCTGCTATCATATTCTTGCTTCACAAAACTGTACACCTCAGGTAAGGAATGAAGAGGAGAACATCCAAGAATCTGAACACTAATGGGATCAAAGTCACGATGGAGACCGTGAAGGAACTCGAATATTCGGTTGCGTTCCTCCCTTGCACGGACCATCACTTCATCCTCCGGGGAGACGTAAGCGAGTCGAAGTGGTCATACTCTTGGTAAAGCTGGGTAAACTCCAAGTAATAGGCCGCGGGGGGACGGTTCCCTTGGCGCAAAAGGAATATTCGTCCCGCAATTGGAAAATTTGAGCGGCGTTCCCTCGACATGAATATGTAATCTCTGCCCTCTGCCAAATGTCGACTGCAGTTTCCAGAAATAGATAGTTACGGGTAATCGATTCTTGCATGGAGTTGATCAACCATGACATCACTAAGGAGTTCTCAGATTCTCATTGAGCCCAATCTGGGGATGTTGGTGTCGGTGCCTTGGTGGTACCACTGACGTATCCAAACCTACGGCGGCTCTTTAGAGCAAGAGTAATGGAACGAGCCCAAGAAAGATAATTGGTTCCGTCCAATTTAATGGTATTGATTTGAGGAGTCCTATGGTCATGTGAGGTACGGATAGGGCCAGTAGAAGGCATATGATCAGGAGGGGCACAACCACCAGAGGAGACATTCAGAGAGTTAACACTCCCAGACATAGCAACCCTAGAATAGAAATCATTGGGTTGCTGAAAAATGGGTCTCCCTCATAGAAAGGAGAGAAACCGGTACCTATCCTGCAGCGGAACCTACCGGAGTTCGCAATCACACATGGAAATGAGAGAGAGAAAACATCCCCGCAAAAGGAAGGAAGAACGGACGCTGGAAGAGCAATCACAGACTCAGGCCTACGTATATTTGGCGTTTGGAAGAGAGGGAGGCGGGAGAGCGCGGTCTGTGGAGAGGCGGTCGGCTGCGGAAAAACGAGGAAGGCGGCTTGAGGAGAGGCGGTGGCGGGCTAATGCGGAGAGGCGGACGTGGGTGAGCTCGCTAGTAGAGGAGCGAGAGAGAGCGGTAGTCGCGCGAGCGAGAAGAGGAGGCAGGATCGAGCAGCGCGAGAAGCGAAGGGGAGAGGCAGCTAGGGCTTGCCTGGCTCTGATACCATGTTGGAGAATAGAGAAAATGATTATTATCCAGTTCACACGGAGGCTCTACCCTAAATATAGGATGGAGAGATTACAAAGGACAAGAACGGAAAAATAAAAATATGGAAATATAAAAATACATCACAATTCCAACAATAGTAATCATATCGGCCAATTGGTTACTAGTGGAAACAAGCTTGGTAGTAATGATCTTGCTCTGAATTTTTTCACGAATAAAATGATAGTCAATCTCTATATTTTTAGTTCTTTCATGAAACACAAAATTGGATGTGATATGGATTGCGACTTGATTGTTATAATAAAGTGGAATAACACCCTTAACCAAAACTCTCATTTCCCCTAAGAGGGATTTAAGCTAAATCAATTCACGAGTAGCTATGTTCGTGACTCTATTCTGCTACGATAGAGAACCTAGCTACAACTGTCTATTTCTTACATTTCCAAGCAACAATGCTCCCTTCAATAAATATAGAGTGGCTGGTCGATTTTTTGTCGTTGGAGTATCTAACCCACTCAGCATCACAAGAACCAAACATGTTCAAATGATCGTGATCTTTAAACACAACACCCCTTCTTGGAGTCTTCTTTAGATATTTAAGAATGCAGAGGACAATTTATAATGGACCATACATAAATTGACTAACAAGACTGACCACAAAGGTGATGCAGGTCCAATGAGTTAGATAAATTAACTTCATCACAGTCTTTTGAAATAATAATTTTTTATCTAAATGTAAAAGAGATATCGTGATATCTATTATAGTTAGGGTCAATAGGGCTATCCATATGCTTGACCCTTAAGTACCTATGTTTAGGAAGCAGATCAAGGACATTTTTAATCCGAGATATGAAAAAATACCATGTTTGGATCTAAGCACTTTAATTTCAAGAAAGTAGCCTAATAAACCAGGCAAGCACCTTAATCTCAAATGTAGGCCTATTTCTCTTTTAACAGTCACATTCACCACTCTGTGATAATGCTATTATCAACATATACAACCAGAAGCTTAAGCTGAACCATAATCCTATGGATAAACATAAAATGATCAAATGTACTGTGTGAATCCCATGTTGAATAGATTGTCATTTAATTTCTCAAACTAGTTTCTAGGCGATTGTTTAAGCCCATAAATAGGCTTTTTAAGTTTGCATGCATGCCCTTGAGTAACAAAAAGACCCGGCGGTGATGTCATATAAATTTCTTCCTGGAGATCTCATAAAGTTGCATTGATGTCTATTTGTCATGTTGCATGAAAATTTGAAAGAGTTTTTGTATATCATTTGGTATGAACTTTTGCAGTGTTGTGAATTAGTAGAAGTCAACTGTTGTGAATTATAATTTTTTTAGACTATTATATACTACATAGTGTGTTTGGAAAACATGACATTTTGTTTGGTTCATTTTAGCTACACTTTTTTAAATTTATACATATTAATATCATTGTAGATTGGGTGGGATTATGGGTTGGCGGAGGAGTTAGCAACCTTAAACATCCAACATGAAAAAAACAATTTTATTTTACTATGTTTGTCACCATGAAACACTTGATCTATTTTAATTTTTCTTTTCTAAAAATAGTATCAATTTCAAAACGATGTTATTTTTCCTCGAAGAAATCGAGCTATAAATTTTCTGCAACTCTATTAAAGATATTCTACCGTTAGTTTTCAATTTATAGCTGTTGAATAAGATTTTCAAGTCCAGGTTGCAAAGTTTTTTTTAAACCATTCTTATTATTCTGTTTACAGCTTTTGATGGAGTTTACAGCACTTTGTCTGGTTTGAAGTAGGATTTTCACTAATAATCTTGGAGAAATACCATGGACAGCTCTAGGTAAAATTAACCCGAATTCAATATTGTTGAACTTTTAATTATACATTCTATTTTCATGACTTTTCCTAACCCAAATTCTATTTTATTAACGCTTGACTAACTTTAGTTCTTTTTTGACCTTTTTCTTATCTAATTTTTTTTATTTAGGAGTAAATTATATATGCATATATGCTGTTTTTTTTCTATTAACTGTGGCATATGTCAGTACATCACGCTAGCATGTCCAATGGATCAAAATCTGATGATATTACCGCTGTTAATATGAGAAAAACTGTGCTGAGTATATCTGATAGGAGAGTGATGGAGATCGCGGTGATTCTTTGCCCGTTCGGACAATATGACTCCATGGTTGTGCGGGACGGTCGTTTCGAGTCATGTTCATGTATTTATTTTTCTATTTTGGATTGTATTTGATACCCGATCGGTTTGGGCGTTATGACCCGTCTGATCTGGGTGCCCTAGCTTATCCTTGGTATTAATAGGAGGCACAGGGCAGCGGCTAAGGGATCGTGGTTTTGCTTCCAGTTACAGAACTATCGATCTCCCCGTTGCGATGCAGAGAGCCCCCATAGGTGTGACTCCTTGGGATTCCTACTGCCTCCCCTAGCTATCGTTCTCGTCAACCCCTAGAAGATCGCCACCTTCTCATCATTCCCGTAAGCCCCGTCCGTTTGTAAACATGTATTTCTTCCTCTTCCCTTAAGGCGCGCCCCTCCTTTGCTCACAACCACATCCCGCCAACTTACTTCCTAGAACTTGTTTTCAGCGCCCATCACCTATTTTCCTACGCCCTGAACTTGATTTCCAGCCTTCCAAACTAGATCTTCAGCAGCCCCACATCCATTCCAGCCCCTACCCTTTGTTTTAGCACCTTCATATCAGCCTGCATAAGCAATTCCAGCCTCCGTCCTTCCAATCCGACCACCCGCTCTGTTTTTCCCGCACTCCCAATATTTTCCCAGGTACATTAAGTCCGTCCAGGAACCCAAAACAGTGCAAAATTTCAGCAAGGCTGCTGTCCAGCCCCCCAAATCAGTCCCTTTTCGCGGCTACGGACTTCGAATACTTGTGTAAGTTGTAATTTGGTGTAACTTTTTTCTATTATTGATATTTGTACCATATTTTATTGGATGTGATATTATATGCTTGATTTCCCGTAAAATCTTTGATTTGCTGGCCTCATTCGCCGCTCACTTGATACAATTGCACCTCAATTGTTCGTGAATTTTCATTCTGTTTTCCAATTAAAAAATTAATGCGAACATTTTTGCATTTGTTAATCTTCATTTTAATTAATTGCTTGTGGCTATTTGCAATTAGACCAAATTATTTGCATGCACATTAAATTAATTGCTTGTGGCTATTATGCTTAGATTTTTTTTTTGGAGGTCTAATTGATGTATTCTTTGCAAGTACCGGCTAGAGGAGATTGCTTACTGATCTATTTTATTCTCATGTGTATTTATTCTATTTTATTCTCAGTTCTCATGGTTAGAGGAGATTGCTTACTGATCTGAAATTTTAGGTTTTATTAACCTAATTTACTCATCTTCTAACACTACCTACTTCAGATTTTTCATTTCTATAAGAACTAAGAGGGTGGTTACACTTATCCCCACTTTACATGAAATGTGTAAATTTTTACTGAAGCAGAAGACAACATTCCTTATGCAAATGATCATAAAATTAATTTTATAGAGCAAAAATGATCTTATAGATGATCAAAAGGTGAATAAAGCCATATATGTATGTTATTTCTTTTTTCTAGCGTACTTAAGATTTTCTGCTCCCAACCGTCAACAGATGTGATCAGACTGGTGATTGGTTCCACAGCCTCGTCCCGCTGCTTGAACTGGAACAACAGTTTAGATAAGAAGGCATTGTGATTGTAAAGATTGGGCATATATAAAGCTGTGTATATATGTATACAAATATATGGAAGATACCTCAACGGTAAGCTAGTATTTCTTTCATCCTTTTAGCTGAAAGGTTTAGGCCTCATTTGGTAAGGCGGCGGGAGACGGCGCGGAAGGAATCTTCGCGTGGGTTGGAAACGGAGCTTTCAGCCCCGATTTTCGCTTCGCTGCGGGAGCAAACGGCCTAGCGGCTGCTCCCGCACCGGCGTGAAAACGCTGAACCAAATTAGGCCTTGTAGTCATGTTGACATGCAAAACTAAAGATTAAACAATATTTACCAAATTTATACGGAGCCTGTTACAAATATTTGCTGGAGAATTAATTTTTTTTATCAATTCACTACTGCTGCAAACTAATTTTGCAGAAATAACAGAATGCTCTTTTAAAACACGGGTGCATTACTTCACCCAAGTTGTCGCTCACTGTGGCATCTCCAATGAAGCGGATGGATATACTCGAACGAAGTCTCCTTTAAAACAAGCAGAGGATGTCTGAATCATCAAATTTTAGTATATTTCCATTTCACTTTGTGGATTTTTGTTATGTTTTGATGTGCAAGCATCACTTTCCAGCCGGACATTCAATTTTTTTATTTGCTACTTTTGCAATTATGATTCATTTGCAATTAGGATTCATTTACTGAAAGACCGTCTTGAAACGATATTTCTGCAACCAATATTTTGTAGAGTGCGTTACAAATATTCCCTTTGGATATGGGTACTTTGTAGATTTCAAAGCACACATTTTGAAAATGTCCTCCAGAAATGGCGGTTCAAATGTTCCTGTAACTCCCTTTGAAATTGTTTTTTTGCATGGAAGGCTGCTTCAAAATACTGTTTTGCCAAAAAAGAGGTCTTGTGAAATGGCTGTTTTGCTGCATTCCCATGTTTTTTTGCCTGACTGCGTTTTTACTGCTTTTTTGTGCTGGAACTCATTGTTTTGCAGAAATGGCCTATTTCAAAATGTTCTAAACAATTTTTCATTGAAACAAATTATTTATTTTTGCTGAAACTGTGTCAAACTGCTAGTTTATTTATGAAATACCAAATATATAATTCTAAATGCGAAATTATTAAGAACGCTGTTATTTCCAGATTAATTTCAGTTATCGGCAGATCACGGAACAAAATTAAAAAATCAAAAAAACTGTGAATCTGTAAAGGTGGTCTACTATTTAACATATTTTTAAAAATTCCTACATAATTTGATTGTGATTTGCGATTCATGGAATAAAAAAGAAACTGAAGTGTGAAACGGAACATAAATACCAGCACTGTCTTTTAAAGTCGCTCAAACGGGCCATCTAGCCCAAATGCGGCCCAAGGTTGCCAAACGCGACCCAAACGCGGCCCAAATGCGGCCCAGGCGTGGACGAGACGTTGCCCAGGCTCGGCCCAATTGGAGCCGAAACGCGGCCCAAACGCGGCCCAAGCGGCGCGTTTGGGCTCCGAAAGCGGCGCGTTTGGGCCGCACCACGTTTTGGCTGAGTTTTCAGCTCGTTTGAGCTCCATTTTGGGCTCTGTTTGAGCGCATTGGGCCTCCGTTTTAGACACATTGCTTTCTTTTTGGGCGCGCATTTTCGCTCCGCTTTAGGAGTGTTTTGGCTTTTAGCTCCCTTTAGGAGCGTTTTGGCTCCTTTCTAAACGCATTTTCACCTCCACTTTGACCGCATTTTGGCTCTGCTTTCAGCACCATTTAGCTTCATTTTGGGTAGGGGCTTTCGTTCAAGTAACATTTGGCAATTTTAAAAAGACTCCTCATTTGGAGTCATTGTTTAATCAATAAGACCTGAATCATTGTTTCTACTCAAGAAGCACCTCAAGAAGCACAATTTATAGTTGTACATAATATTATAATTAGAACACCATGTTCATAAATAGTAAAATATTATAACAATTTCAGCATAATTATTCTCTTTACAACAATTGGTTGGCCACAGAAAAAAGCAATAAAACATAGGTTAAATTAGTCTAAAGCATGGCTTCCTTGCAAATATTAATCAAATCCTCAATTAAGGAATCGACAAGAATAAAAGATCTAAATGAGATTCTATCATATTTTTTCATGTTTATTTTTTTGTGTTTGATTACCTTGGAAGATATATACAAATTTGGCGTCCAACCTATAGCGCGGTTTAAGATTATCACTCTTTGATGTCTGTCTACTGCAAAAAGACAATCGAGAAGATGATTCATAGATAAAATGAAACAATCTTAGAGAGCATTTCCAACAAAAATCCATTGGATAAACAAGAAAATATGCGAAGTTAGGTATAAATTGGCAATCAAAAGGATAATTCATAAATAAACTAATCTTAGGATCATTTTCAACAAAAATTCATTGGAAGCATGTGAATTTTTATTAATGTTGATCTCTTTGCAACTCCTAATATAAAGAAATTTGCAGATTCATTATAATCTCATAGAGTTTGAAAGGGAAAAAAAAGGTATGATGAGATTAAAATCTCATTGAGTTCCATTGAATAAAAATAGAGCATTGTTAATAGCACACCTCATCTCGCTAATAGCAACCCTGCGATAGTAGCACACCTCATCCACGCCTATTGGCTATTAGCACACCACCCAAAAATGAGCTTGTTCTCGCCGGGGAGTTTGTTCTGCTGGTTCTCGCCGGTGAGCATGTTCAACCCAACTTTGCCGCCGGGAAGCCAAGTGTTGGCGGGGTGGTCAATGCTCTGCCATAGAACACGGGAGGTGTTTGAGCCATCTCGGAGAACCAAGTTCCCGGAGTCGAGGAGCACGGCTATGGTGGTTTTCGAGGTTACGTTGGTGTTCGTTGGTGTTTGACCAAATTTAGAGGCGTTAAGGAGGACAAGGTTTCCATCTTTCGAGAGCTTGAGCATGGAGGAGGAGGGGGTTAACGATTGGGACGGCTCTGTTCGCGATCCAGACAGGGGATGAAGGGGCAGCGATGAAAGGAGGGGGAGCACGAGGAGGGGATGTGCCATGTGAAAACCAAAAAGAAGCCAAAAATCTCGCTAATAGAAACACATATGCGGAACATCAATGGCGGAATGCCTTCTCTGGTTCGGTAAAACGACGACCTAGGGCGAAGAAATACCAGGCGGGACCAGTCGAGCGAGGAAGAAAGACCAGTCGAACGAGGAAGAAATACCAGGCGGGACCGGCGATTTGCGACCTAGCGGGACTTATCGCGACCGGCGATATGGGGAAGAAGAAGCGCGACGAAGAAGCGCGACGAAGAAGCGCGACCTGGGCCGGCGAAACCTAAAGATCTTGCTTTCACGGGAAATAAAAGATGGGGTGCGAGCATACTTGTAAAATAGAGGTTTAAGTCTTAATTTTAAGTGTGCTAATAGCGAGATAGGGTGTGCTATTAACAATGCTCTAAAAATATTGCATTTTAATGTTCGACCAATTTAGCAAATTCATTATCACCTAAAATGGCACAATATGCTTCCAATGAATTGAATTAGCAGAAATCCTATGATAGAAGGAGCATGTTTGCGTATTAAATGGAAGAAAAAATAATAACAAATCTGTATGAATAAGCAATTCTCTCAAAAAAAAGTAATGAATGCGTGTTTTGATATAAGAGAAGGGTTAAGGTAGTCAGGCCAACAATCCCTAGCTGAAGTCGATGGAGATCTATTGTTGGACATGAAAGCTCAAGGGGAACTTAATATGCAGGTCATAGGAGAGCAATTCAAAGGTGCTGGCAACACCTATTTGAAGACTGCACCAAAAGATGCAATTTGGGCACGTTATCCTCGTAGTTTTGACGGGAACTGGCAAGATTCTCACAACACCTTGCACCAGCGATCAATGTTGGGCACAATATTGATTTATGCAGCGGTTAATTCGTTTGGTCTGTCCATTCGGCTGCGGATGGTAGGCCGAACTGAAAGGAAGTTTAGTTCCATTCGTTTAAAATAATCCAAGTCCATTCTTTTCTGGATGGAAATAAGGCTTCATTTGGTTCGGCGTTTAGGAGCAGCGTTTTGAGGAAAACAGCCGCACCTATTCTTGCTCTCAATATTGGGCAGCGACGCGGCTCCCGCGGCAACTCCCAATCAGCCGCATTGGAGGATTTTACTCGTCTCATCACCCGCTCTCTCTCGCGTACTACTGGCCGCACGATGACCGACGCTTCAGACTTCATGGAGGCTCTCCAATATTTCAGAACCTCCAACGAGACCAGCTTTCGGGACGCTGAAAGACGCCATCTGGACGATATTGCCTCCCTCTCCCTCAAGCTTAATGAGTTGACCGCCGCACTTCCCATGATCACCGCCCCACCTACGGATCACGCCAGCTCCAATCAGGCGCCTCCACCTCCGCCGCTTATCCACCACGAGCCGCGGGCCTTCAACAAGACGTGTCTATGCAGTCGCGCTACACCAGGCTGGACGTTCCCACCTATGACGGCAAAACTGATCCATTGGTCTGGCTCACCAGGTGTGAGCAATTCTTCGACCACCAATAAATTCCAGACGCTGATCGACTTCCTCTCGCCTCCTTTCACCTACTCGATTCAGCTCTGCTTTAGGCCGCTCGTCTCCTCACCGACCAACCAGGCCTGACATGGGACGACTTCAAGTGGTATTGCAACCTACGTTTCGACCATTCCATCTGCAGCAACCCCCTCGGTGCCCTTACGACACTCCGTCAAATGGGCACAGTGGATGATTACCTGGAGCAGTTTCAGCTCCTCCTGGAACACACACTTCCCCAGCAATGCAAGTCTCCATCTTCACAGCCGGACTTCAAGCTCGCCTCCAACTGGATGTTGAATTTTGAGGCCCCTCCAGACTTAGTGACTGATATGAGTCTGACCCGACTATGCGACCGCTGCCTCCAGTTGGCCCGGGAGGCCTACTTGCCCACCGACCTCGGCACTCCACAAGGACGACTCGAGGGTCCTCCTGTCGCGCCGGTCCGTCGTTTATCTCGGACCGAGATGTTGGACTGCCGCGCTCAGGATTTATGTTTTAATTGCGACGAGCAATACACTCGCGGACACAGATGCAAAAAGCTTTTCTACCTAGACATCGAGGACTCGGACGAGGAAGGCATCGGATGACGTTCGCCTTCTCATGATCTCTCTCGGGCTTGGGGACAAGCTCTTTTTGGACGACGAGAGTGATGTTATGGGCCGCGTATTATTATAATTATCTCTATTATCTAGGTGTCTAGTCGTTATCTTTATGTAGGGGCCTCGAGCTCCGGGTCTAGTATTTAGGTGTCATTATTATTGTTTTGTCATTTTATATGTTGTAGCCTATATAAAGGCATTTGCTGTACTGTATGAATCAAGCAAGAAAAAATTCTAGTTCCCATCTTTTGAATGCGAGATCTTGGTGGCTCTCCCCTCTAACGAGCAACCCCGCTTAGGCAGCCGCGGTTCCGGCTCCACGATATCCTCCGCCACCGCCATCTTCTCCACCTCCGGCCTCTCCTCCGGCAACATTACAAGACCCGTAACAGTCTCTCAGGAGGGGGTGTAGCATCTCGGGGATCCTCGGGAGGCTCCTCGTTAGGGGGTGGAGTCGCTCGATCTCTAGGGGTCTTTAACTGATCGACCCTTGTGTTAACCCTAGCGATGTCTCCGCTAAGGGCGTCGAACTGGGCCCCAATCCGATCAAACCGATCGAGAAAATTTTCTAAAATTCGGCGGATGTCATGTCCGATTGTGAACTGGCGGCCCTATCGTCGGCGAGATTATGGTTTGACATAGATTGACGATAATCCTTACCACTACGTAACAAGCAAGTAACCATAACCTAAGGACTCTGATATCAATTTGATGCAGTGGCAGGTCGACTCGAGGTGAACACGCTAAATGTGATCCTACATGCAATGTGATATGATGTAAATGCAAGAGGAGGTCCGCATAAAAATTAGCAACAATAATTAATTACTATAAAATTAACAGAGACACAATCATTCACAAGCTTTAATTAAAGATAAACAAACTTTGTTCACGAAAAAAATGAGGCGCAAATATTTTAAGCGCGAGCGGAATAAGCCCTGCAAGTCAAACGAAAGTCAATACTAATAGCAAATAGCAAAAACATCCACTGGAGAAAAGTGCCAAAATACACAACGATAGAAAACAGAAACTCCAAACTACAACTTACTCATGCAGACGGCGAAATAGCAGTGGTCAGTTGTGGGCATCCGGGTTTGTTGTGATCTCGGGATGTCTGGAGAGTAGTTTCGGGGCAGGCGAGGCTCGGGTAGAAAAAGGAAGTGGGTTCAGGGCGTGGAAATTTGGGTTGATTGTGCTGGAGGGCAAAGGGTATGTTGAGTCAGGTGGTAGTGAGAAGCTACAGGGAGGGGAGGGGAAGGGTTAAGGCAGTGGAGAGAAGTTACAGGAAGGGGAGGGGAAAGGTTGTTGGGGCTCGGTGAAGGGGAAGGATGCTGGCAGTGGGAGACTTGGACAAGAAAGAGGCGGTACAGGAAGTTTAAGGGCTAGAGGGGATGGGATCGACAGTAGGTTGAGTGGGAGGTGGCGGCTTGGGAAGAAGTCGGTGGGAAGGGAGTGGGACGCAGGAGGACGAGGGATGAATGGAGAGGGGGCTTGCGGTGGCTAGGTTGCGGGTTGAGGAGGAGAGCTCGCGTCGCACTAAGAGTAAGACTCTGACGTCGCACCAGGCGTGCCGGCAGTTCCCAAACATTTGATGCCTCACTAACCGGCGCTTGCACTATTTAAACTCAAAACAACTTAGGGCACCCGAATAGGACGGCTCATATCGTCCGATCCGATCTGGTGTCAAATACAACTCAAAACATATAAAACAATACATCAAAACGACTCAGAACGACCATCCGGACGCAACCGTGGACTCGGATCGCTCGAAAGGGTAACGGTTCATCGCCTTCTGCAGGAATAGACATGTGTCGGGCGTGGCGCGCCATCAGGTCTACGCAGAGGCTGAGAAGACGGACACATGAAGGAGTGGAAGAGAAACTCGGCGAACGCGAATTTTTCCTTTTGGATTAGGGAAGATGAAGGTTGGCGTGAATGCTATTTGGGATCCGAGTAAAAGAGGAGTCCCAATTTGCTCCCGTTGAAGCAGTTCGAGAAGGAATTTTCTAACGATGCGGACACCTTCGCAAACAGGCGGCGGTGTTCAAAGGGGGGTGCTTTAGGCAAATGCGGGAGGATAGGGTTTGAGTTCGTCTTCGTTTGTAGAGTCAGGGAGAGATCGAGGAGGGAGTTAGGTTTCCGCCATGATAGTGGGAGGGTTAATGAGTGCGATGATAGTGCGTGCGGGTTTGAAAGGGGGTTTTGTCTATCATGGGTTAATCGGAGGGGTTGGATGGAGTTAGAATATAATCGTATGGTTGTAATTGAAAGTATGGTATGAGTGTGAAGATATTCATATTGTTTTATATAATAAAGATATATATATAAATGAAAAAAAGTAAGAAAAAATGAAAATCGATAATTAAAGTAGTTCAAAGATATTGTTGTTGCACTTATGCCTAAGAATCATGTATCCTCATTATGGCAAGCACGTCATCTCTGATGCTCTCCCGTTCCCACTCAACCCCCTTCTCAGAACCACTTTAAGCAACCATTGTTCATTATCTTCTCGCTCCTACCTTCCTAGGGTTTTCCTTCCTCCCTGGACCTATGTAGGTTGATCGGATCACAGTAGGAACGTGGGCGAGGATCTTGGTTCGGTTCTACAGCCGTTGTTGAAAAGGTTAGCGTCCTCGTCCTCATCACCGCATATATTCGCTTGCGATGGCATGGAGGTTAGGCTTTGAATTCAATAGCATGGTGAGCTCTAAATCTATACTATTTATGTGCTGCTTCTGTTGCTTTCAATGTCGACATGATTTGCGTAAAAGATGTGTTTCTTTGGAAACATATAGATGTTTACTTAAGCATCAGATGCCTAGGCAACGCCAGTGGAAGGCTACGCTACCTCAGCTATCTATTCGGATGGAAGCCCTCCTATACTAGTTTGAAAGAGAATAACCGTGTTCCATCCAATTATAGATCGCGAAGATCTGATCACATCGAATTGGTCTCAGATCATACACAAGGCATTTCGGTTTGTATCGGTTTTGATTGTAATTTGAGTTGAAATCAATTTTGGGTATCTAGAAATCAATGTCAAGTAGTCAATTTTTCCCCTGGATCTAAAATTCTACTTTAGGGTTTTATCTAGAGCAAGAAGTCGATTGTTGGTGTCCATATCCATTTCCTTTGCTCATTACTATTTTATGCCCTCTACCATACATAGTATATTGGCGAACTATTTGTTCAAATGTCTTGCTTTATCCTAAAGTCAAGCTGGATATTCTGATATATTGACATACTTTTTTGTTAATAAAGAAATTGTGTAGAACATATTTGATAACGAACATGCAAGCAACAAAAAACATCTTTAGCAATGACAACACTTTGCAAAGGGTTTTTTTTTGGTCCTTGAATATATGAACAGTGAAAATCATGTTTATTTTGGATGGCTTAAAACCTTCCACCACTATGAGTCTATGGCTAAGTAACCATGATGTGATGTAAGACATGTTATGGAATTCAAAACAAACCTGTAAAGCTGACGCTTGTAAAATATCCATGAAACTGTAGCATGGATGGTGTTCAAAATTGATATTTTTATTTTATTTAACTTTTTCATAAAATGCTTGGTATAGATTATGGCAAAACATGAAATTATCTAAATTTTGAACAAAAAAGTATTGTAAGATTATATTAAGATTTTTGAACAAAAAAGAATTGTTTTCATAATATCACTTCTAAAATTATTCCAAAAGTTTCAAATATTTCCTTTTAATTTTAATTAAGTAAATCTCTCGCGTTGTAAGACACGATGTAATGACTCATCCAACAAAATCTAAAGTATTGACCGGTTTGGTTTAGCCCAACTTATAGTAAGTTGAACCTTGCGATTTTATCATTTCTAGTGGGTGCTTACGAATACTTCCCAGAAGGCCAATCGTCGCAAAATTATTCTTACTCAGAGCTCACTTAAGTGACAGTTCCTAATAGAACTCCATCATTTGCTCTAAGAAGGTATAATATTATCATATCTAAATTATTTCTTAAATCCAGTCATTTTTTCAATTCATTCATCCACATTCTTTTACCTAGAAATTTGATATCCTAGAAGTATGTCAAGAACTACTCTTTGCCTAAGCTTAATTGCCTAGAAGACACTTCCCGCCCTTATCAGATTTTGAATGTTACACATAATAACGCCCAAAAAAGTTGTATATTATTTAACCAAATTAAAAAAACTACGGCCCTAATTTCCATCAAATATAAAGAAAAAATAATTATCGTGATATTGTTGAATTTGATGAAGGCATACTATTGTCATAATAATTAATTAATTTTGAGTTGTCTTTCTTATATGAACTATATCAATTAATCGTGTATTTTTGTTGCATGTATTGTTTAAATGAATATTAATTAAGATTTAGTATGTTGTCTTTTATTATTTATGTTGGATAGTTTTGTAATTAGTCCCAACGAGCAGGCTTCTTTGCAAAATGTGTTATATGTATATGGCCTTAAAGCCCCTGGAGTCGTAAGCAAGAATTGAGAATGTTATTCTCCTCCTTAGTTCTTCATCTTCCTCTATAACTCTAGCTATAAGGATTTGGTAGTTCTCCCTTGAGCTCCCCGCTTCTGGCAGCCACGAGAAAGCTCTTTTGTATCATTATGATCTTTGGATCATAATAAAACACTTCTGATGTAATAAAAGAGCCCTCTGAATTTATATTTCTGCATGTTTAATGCTGTAATTTTTTGTACCAAAAAAAATTATCCTTAAAAAAACTTTCATCTTAGAGTTCCAATTACTTGGATATGTTAATGTATGTCATGTACTATAGCAAATTGATTTATATTTAATGAAATTTTTACTTTCTGAGTAAAACAATTATCACTTCGAAAATTCAATTATAAATTTGCCACTTTCCATTCAACATAAAGATTTAAAAAAATATATCCATAACTGTCAATCAGCAATAATCAAGATAGTCCCAATGGACTCCAAATATCTCTTGAAGGGCTTTTTATTAATATAAAAATTTGCTCAACATAACCCAAAGGATGACATTCCCAATTGAAGAGCATAACTCCCAGAAATTTAGGATAACCTGTAAAAGTTTGCATTGAAAAAAAATTGAATCTCACAAGTATCTAGAGTTTTTTTATGTTTGGCGACTTTAATATGTTAATAAATTTGTAAGATAACAATTTTTAATCATTCTACCAATCAACTTGGCCTCAGTATTCAAGTTTCATTAACAGTCTCATAATTAGTGAAGGGAACCCTTGACGCGCAAAAAAGGTGGAGAACGTGTGATGCTGTAAACCTAGATGCAATGCAAGCGAGCACGCGACAGATGCAATGCAAGCGAGCACGCGACAGATGCAATGCAAGCGAGCACGCGACAGATGCAATGCAAGCGAGCACGCGACAGATGCAATGCAAGCGAGCACGCGACAGATGCAATGCAAGCGAGCACGCGACAGATGCAATGCAAGCGAGCACGCGACATATGCAATGGGCTCATGACCAACTCTAGAACAACGTGAAAGCATGCACACAATCCAATGAACCAAAATACCAACTGATGTAGGGTAGGTTAAATGTGTGTAAATACTATCATGTAATCCTAAGACTCTAAGAGTCGTGTCGGGAAAACAACTCTCCAAACCTAAGTGGTTACATGCAATGCACACAGACCCCATAGACCCGGCGATTATATCACTAGCAGGTAATAAAATTAAATCACAAGCAGATAATTAAAACAAAGCTAAATAATTCGTTTAGGCAAAGCAGGATTTGTCGTTACTCCACGTGGAGGGCCAAAGCGCAAGCACGCGATCAATAATTACTCGATAGAGTACTTTTTGGGTTCAGATGAAACAAGGATTCCTCCCAGAGATTATATTTAGTTCCCCGTCCCACCTTTCACGGAAAAAAGAGAGATGAATTGATCAATTCATCGGAACCCGCAGCTTCCGCCTTGACAGGGCGGTGCTCTGACCAATTGAACTACAATCCCAGCCATATGTATGGCATACATAGTCTTATGATTTCAGAAGAGCATTATATTTGTCCTGTTGCAACAGAAACAGGAATTCTATAGGAATATTCGGATGGATATGTGGGGTTTGTTGTCACTGGAATGGCAACGGTGGTGGATTTAAAACAGGCTGGAAGTGGTCGGCTGGGTGTGGAATGGCTTGTTGTAGGCTGTTTTCAGATGGGAAGAGCCGGATGGCAGACAGGCGGCAGGTTTTAAGGTGGGAGGGTCAGCTTCAGGTTTTGACGTGGGAAAAGGAACCAACTGCTGGTATATGAAGTGTCGGATGATGTATGGGTGGGGAGAATGAAGGTGGCTACTATCGGGAACTGGACTAGGCGGATAGCTGCTGCAATTTCAGAGATCCGTTGATGGGAAAAACAATGAAGGGCGGTAGTGCTAGGAAATGCAAGGAAATAAAGGAATAATCACTATGATACAAAGAAACATGCCAAGGAGTCACCACATTGGGGGTTTCGTGGAATCGGCACCATGAGAGATAGCCGGATTCTGGGAAGAAAATCTATCCAAAATCTGCAATACCCTGATGGTTGCCCCATTACTCCCTATTTATAATAAAACAACACTAGGGCACCATAACATCAACGACTATGATTGTCCGTTATTGTAACGGACCCGATCTCACAAAATGATAACTGAAAAATACAATATAATATATGAAAATGCAAGTAAACGAAAATCTGGACGCATCTAAGGAGTCGGAAAATCGATCCAGCCAAGTCCTCCTACGTGAATACACAAACGTGGGTCTGGCCTTGCGGCGAGCCATATGTGGTGGGTGATCCCCATCAACCCTTCCATATATTGGAACATGCATGGAATATATATATATATATATATTTATAGAAAGGTTAGAAGTTTATTTCCTCAAATAAATGAGTTGACTAAACATTTGCAAGAAGTATTTAGGAGTAAACAATTTGAAAAGCATCAAAATTTCAGCCATGTAAAAAAATTAAAATTAAGCATCATACCTGATATTTAGCTTCCACTGGGATGCAATCCAAAGAATAAGCCTGCTGAAGTCTGGCAATAATGCGATCCTGAGAAAAACATTCTTAAGATGATAATTTCTAATGTGCGTCTAATCTCATCTTAACAGAAAATATAATTGTTTGTAGAAAAACCAGAGGTTGGCTAACAAAAAAGTAGCAAAATTGGAGAACTGGGATAAAGCTTTATTTATTTGCATATCCATCACTAAACTTCAATATAATCAACATTGCTCTTGAACTATGGTCTATAGACAATACTAAAAATAAGGTGTCACTGTTGAAGGTTTAGAATATGGAGAATTCGTTGGCAAGAATTAGTCCCATTACATAAAAGGACACTCCGAGATTATCAGGAGGATGAACATAATGATCAACTCGGGATTGCTTTCTGCTTGTCAAAGAATCATAATATTTCATTCTTATGCCAAGTGTGATAAAGAGAGATTAGAACTTATTATTGATAGAGCACATTGAATCTAAAATCTGAAACTATCGCAGGTAGAACATGTAAAAAAACAAATCAAAAACATTTCAAACTAACTTGTCAATCTCGTTAAGCAGTTAATAAGATTTGAATTTGACATAGATAATAAGATTTGAGTTTGACATAGATAATAAGATTTGAGTTTGACATAGATAATGTATGGGATAAATGATTCTTACATGCTCCAAAGCAACCATATTATATAAAAATTATCCATTATGATAGAGATAGCCAACATTAGTTTAAGGTAGGTTGACAATTCAATTGAACGCATCTAAATTCCAGAAATTACTAAAAAAAGTAAACCTAGAATAGTCACCCAGAACCCATAAAATACCAACTTGTGCATAGTGGCTCTTACAAGTGTTGCAGACAGATGGAAAATGGAGCGATTAGCCTGATTACTAAGGAAATGTTTTAAGACTGTCTATTAATAAACTTAATAATCAACTAGGAAAATTTCCAGATGTGTCGCTGATTGAACTACCAAATAAACCTGACATTTCAAAGTACATTGACTTAGTTCGAAGATCCCAACTCCCTAACTTGCCACAATATAGGGTATACTTGAACATTTAGAACTTAAGGGTAAAAGGTACATATTAGAATGTTTGCACATATTCATGTCATTTACAATATTGCATCAAAGTATAAGTTTCCAAAGCAGTTGCTTTAACAAAATTTCATTCTTTTCTGGATCTCAATATTTTCAAATATAGAACGACATAGTGGAAATCATTTAAATACGTGCAAATTCATAAAATAAATTGTTAATTACATCATGCACTTATGTCATTCTCGTGCACCCTACACATTTATCAGGGTTATGAAAACCACGACCACATAGCTCCAAAAACAAGTTATTTTGGATTATTTTGATGATGACGTTGATCAAGTTTGGATAAATAGTGAGTATCTAGTTTATCTTCATCAAGTTCGAGGCCCTTGTAGTGAAAAAACAATATCCTAAGTGGACAGCATATTCACTTATGTTCAAAGTGATCTACTATTGAAGATAAGGTAGAAAATTTACCTATTAAATGGGTAGATAAAATTAGTAACCGAGGATAAGAATTGAAAAAGGGTAGACCAAAGGTAATATGAAAAGAAGTTATTCAAAATGATTTGTGAAAAAAAAGTTTAACACTTCAAGCAGCACTCAACGGGAACAAATCAAAACTGATGATTCATAAAGACATTCTCAAAAAATTGGGATATAGTTAATGGTGATGATGATAAATGATCTTACCAAGGTTTGGAGATTCTTTACACGACTGGTAAACTCCTCCTTAAGGTTCAAAGTATGGGATAAATGTTTCTTACATGCTCCAAAGCAACATATTATATAAAAATTATCCATTATGACAGAAATAACCAACATGCATTTGTTTTAGACTTTAAGGTAGGTTGACAATTCAATTGAACGCGTCTTCAATTCAATTGAACGCGTCTAAATTCTAGGAATTACTAAAAAAAGTAAACCTAGAATGGTCACCCAGAACCCAAAAAATACCAACTTGTGCATAGTGGCTCATACAAGTGCTGCAGAAAGATGGTTAGAAAATGGAGCGATTAGCCTTGGTTACTAAGGAAATATTTAAAGACTGTCTATCAATAAAGTTATGGTTCATTTGGCTCCCCGGCGGGCTTCCAGTGGTGGAGAAACTCCCGGAAAGCCACTGTGAAGTCCTACTGGAGGTACCCGGCTCAGTTCGTAGACGGCACTATTTCGCCGTTCCCACGATAAAATTGGCTGAACGGTGCGAACGAAGATCGGAAGGCGGAAAAACAAAACACCAAAGCCGGCGGCATGGCGTTTAGGGTGAACGGAACAAAGGCCCATCGGAGAGCCACACAAACCCTTAGTAATCCACTAGGGAAAATTTCCATACATGTCACTAACAGAACTACCAAATAAACCTGTCATTTCAAAGTAACGTCCAATAAAACATTGACTTAGTTCGAAGAACCCAACTCCCTAGTTTGCGATGGAACCCCATCCTCCCAAGGGCTGTGTGGGACAGGTAAAGGCGTGTACAGACCCGTGTTCTGTTTGGTACCGTTCGCCGTTTGGCAGATACGGCAGTGGCGGACAACGTGAGCCACGTCTTTCTTAAGGCTGGGCCAGTAGAGATGGTCCTCAACAATGGCTATGGACTTATCTCGGCCAAAGTGCTCTGCGGCTCCGCCGCATGCAACTCCCAAATCAGATAGTCGCGATATGATGTTTGGGGAATGCACAGGTGGGAGCCTCGGTACAGGTATCCCTCAAAGATCTGATACCCCTCAACAGGGTCTGGGGGGTCTCAGGATAGGGCGGTGTAAATCTCGCCAAAGTCAGGGCATTTCGGATAATCCCGAATCAATCTCTCAAGCCCATCTACGCTTGCGGTCATCGTCTGCAACAGAGAAACACGGCGACTCAACGCACCAGACGGTTTGTTCTCAACATGAGCTCGGTGCTTGAGAACATAGTGAAAGTCCTGCAGGTACTCGACCCACGCATGTCGGTTTCTCAGCATGCGCTGCGAATCGAGATAACGTAAGGCCTGATGGTCGGAATACAACACAAACTCCCGGGGAAGGAGATTGTGTCTCCAGTAGAGCAAAGACTGGACAATAGCATAAAATTCTTGATCATAGTTTGAGTATTTCTGCTTGGCCTAGTTCAGCTTCTCACTAAAGTAAGAAACTGGGTGTCCCTCCTGGCTCAACACGCCACTGATACCAACCCCAGACGCATCACATGCAACCTCAAAAGCACGGCTAAAGTCCAGCAACCTCAGAAAGGGGGTCGTCGTCAGTCTCTCTTTTATTTCCTCGAAAGCCCTGGTGGTCGCGGGGGTCCACTGAAACTCTCCCTTCTTAAGACAGCTCGTGAAGGGGGCCATAATTGTGCTAAACCCTTGGACGAACCTCCTATAAAAGGTGGCTAGCCCGTGAAAACTGCGAGCCTCATGGATGTTCGCGGGCACAGGCCAATCGTGAATGGATTTGACCTTCTCATGGTCAACAGATACTCCAGTCGAAGAAATAATAAATCCTAGAAAGTGAACAGACTCGGAAAGGAAGGAGCACTTCTTCATATTCACATACAATTTCTCTTGGCGGAGGGTGCCAAAGAGAAGCCTCAAGTGATCGAGGTGAGCAGCCTGAGTCTGGATATAGATCAGTATGTCATCGAAATACACGACCAAAAACTTGCTCATGTGGGGCCGCAATACCTGCGTCATAACTCTCATGAAAGTGCTAGGGGTGTTCGATGGTCCGAAAGGCATAACTAGCCACTCGTAGAGACCGTCCTTGGTCTTGAATGTGGTTTTCCACTCATCGCCCTCACGAACTCGTATCTGATGATACCCACTACGGAGATTGATCTTGGAGAAGATCTGGGCCCGGACATAGTATCCAGTAAGTCATCGAGCCATGGGATCGGAAAGCAATACTTGACCGTGATTTTGTTAATGGCGCAGCTATCGATGCACATATGCCAACTACCGTCCTTCTTAGGGGTAAGTAGGGCGGGAACCGCACACGGACTCATACTCTCATGAATAAAATGCTTCCGCAGCAGCTCGTCAACCTGCCTTTTGAGCTTAGCGTGCTCATCAGGATGCATACGATAATTAGGCAGGTTCGGGAGAGAAGCCCCCGGGACTAAGTCAATGGCATGCTGAATGTCCCGTGGAGGGGCAGCTCGTCGGGGAGCTCATCAGGCATAATGTCCGCAAACTCATCTAGAAGGGGACGCACCGCTAGTGGGTGGTCATTGGTCAACAAGGGTGTCATCATATGGCTGAGTGGCTGCCACGACGTAAATGATGTCCGACTCAATACTGTCTCGCAGGAACACACCTCTCCTTAAGATATGCAGGGACCGTGAGGCGCTCGTACTCACAGATGGCTCAACCACACCCTTGGATCTCTCCCGGGGCTGGGTGGGCGGCAACGTAATCTTCCGCCCCTTGTTATAGAAGACACACGTGTTCGAGCGGCCGAAACACGTGACGTCACGATCGAACAGCCAGAGGCGGCCTAGTAATACATGACCGACGTCCATGGGGATGACGTCACACCAGACCCGATCCTGGAATGAGGCAATGCTAATCGGGACGAGGCAGCGTTGGGTGACCTGAATCGCCGTCTTATCTACCCAGACGACACGATAAGGGTGGGGGTGAAGCTCTGCCTTCACCTGCATGCGGTCAAGCCCCTTTTGGGCCACGATGTTCACACAACTCCCGCTGTCGATGGCAAACTTGCAGGGCCCACCTGCGCTAGGAAAGTACGTGCAAAAGATGGTGGTGCGTCGCCAATCCTCATCTACACGCGGGGTGTGTAAGAGGCGTTTAATCACTCCCACCTCCAATGATCTCTCTGCGTCGCTCTCCCAGCCTTCCTCGACAGTGGCATTAATCTCTTTTGTACCCTCCTCATCTTCTTCTAAACCGCACTCCTCATCCTCAACTAGCAGGGTCCGCGTGGGGCACTGCACTATCACGTGCCCTCTGCCAGAACATCGATTACACAAAATACCCCCAGATCGCTGGCCATCAGTGGCGACGACCTTGCCCTTATTGTCTGTGGGAACACGTGAGGGTGCAGCCGAGGTGGTCTGGGGCGGAGCGGATTTCCTGAAAGTCGAGGAATCAGTCCTAGAGGGAAACTGCCTCGTATTAGATGATCGGAGGTACTGCTCGTACTCGAGGGCGAGCTGGAATATCTGATCAACGGTCTCTAAGCGGTGGGGAATCAACTCTCTCCGAATCTCAGCGCGTAGGCCCGCCTTGAAACGAGAGGCAGTGGCAATGGATTCCTCCGAGACGTCACTCCTAACGACTAACTCGTCGAAGCGAGTCATATACTCTGCGACAATGAGTGTCTCATGCCGTAAGTTCTGCAACTGCTCAAATAACTGGTGTCGGTAGGACGCGGGGAGGTACTTCTCGCTCAGTCTCTGCTTCATCTCATCCCATCTGGCGATGGGGTAGTAACCATCTCGCTCCAAAGCTCTCTCTACGTTAATCCAGAATACCTTAGCATGTCCGATCAGCTTCATTTTCGCGAAGCGAACACAATGCTCGTCACTTATATCATACAACTCGAAATAGTGGTCCATGTCCAGGAGCCAATTGCTGAAAGCTTTCGAATCCAAACGACCATCGAACGTAGGGGCTTCGAGTCAAATACGACGAGTGATGTCCAAGTGGTGGCCACCTCTCCGTGGATCGGGATAGTCCTCGGGATAATCATCATGGGCGTAGTCGTGTCGAGCGGGTGGGGGTCCACGCTCTCTCCGAACCGGGGGATAGTACTCATCTCGGTGATGATCCCGGCGATCGTGTGGGGGCATATGATCACTGGGGTCAGGCTGAGGCTGACGTGGCATACGGTACTCATCACGCATAAGTGGAGGTCTATCTCATGCCAGAGCTTGTCTACGCTCAATCGCAGGATCAGGGTCTCGCCTTGCCGGTGGAGCTGGGGCACGATGAGGAACATCACGACGGTGGTGGCCTATTGGAGGCTGGCCATCTCTCGGACGCTGGTTAGGACGTGGAGGAACATCGGGGTCGTCCTCAAGTGAATCGTCACGCTCTGTTGGAGTGTCCCTGGCATTCTCTAAGTGGTCTAGGTGAAGATTCACCTCGGCAAGATCATGGCGCACATCGTCGAACTGGGCGCCTAACGTGTCAAAATGATCTAGGATAAGACGCTGAAACTCAGCGAAAGCGGTACCCGAATTCGAGCTCGTCGTTCGGTCGTCGGTGACTTGAGGATCTACCATGCTTCTTCTAAAAAAAACCTACCACTACGGAGCATGCAGTGGAGGGGGCGGTCGGCTGCTGGTTGGGTGATGGGGGCTGGCGTGTTGGAGTAGGGCAGTGGACGGGGCGGTCGGCTGCTGGTTGGGTGTGGGGAAGGGCGGCGGTGGTGTTGGAGGTGGCTATGGCCAGCGGAATGGGAGGAGGGGCTGGCGGACTGGAGGCAGACGGCAAACCAGCGGGGCGGCTGGATGTCTAGGGGAAAACGGGGTGGCAGTAGGGGATTTGAGGAGGGGGTATGGATGGGAGGTACCTTGGGGAGAAGAACGAGCCCCTAGGAATCGTCACCTAGGGTTCCACGGCGTTGGCACCGCGGGGTGATCGCTGGAATCCGGGATTAGAGTTCTCCAAATTCTGCAATGCTGGATTCAGCCCCTACAACATCTATTTATAAGAGAAAGCAAAACTAGGGCTTCCCCATCAACGACTATGATTGGTCGGTGGGGTCGGCCACTAAATAAGTACCTCCCCGCATCCTACCGAGACCAGTTATTTGAGCAGATGCAGAACTTACGGCAGGAGACACTCACTGTAGCAGAGTATATGGCTCGCTTCGACGAGTTAGTCGTTAGCAGTGACGTCTCGGAGGAATCCATTGCCACTGCCTCTCGTTTCAAGGCGGGTCTACGCGCTGAGATTCGGAGAGACTTGATTCCCCACCACTTAGAGATCGTTGATCAGATATTTCAGCTCGCCCTCGAGTACGAACAGTACCTCCGATCATCTAATACGAGGTAGTTTCCCTCTCGGACTGATTTCTCGACTTTCAGGAAACCCGCTCCGCCCCAGACCACCTCGGCTGCACCCTCACGTGTTCCGACGGACACTAAGGGCAAGGCCGTCGCCACTGATGGCCAGTGATCTGGGGGTATTCTGTGTTATCGATGTTCTGGCAGAGGGGACGTGGCAGCGCAGAGCCCCACGCGGACCCTGCTAGTTGAGGATGAGGAGTGCGGTTTAGAGGAAGATGAGGAGGGTACGGAAGAGATTAAGGCCACTGTCGAGAAAGGCTGGGAGAGTGACACAGAGAGATCATTGGAGGTGGGAGTGATTAGGCTCCTCATACACATCCTGCGTGTAGATGAGGATTGGCAACGCACCACCATCTTTTACACGTACTTTCCTAGCGCAGGTGGGCCCTGCAAGTTGGCCATCGACAGCGGGAGTTGTGTGAACATCGTGGCCCAAAAGGGGATTGACCGCATGCAGGTGAAGGCAGAGCCTCACCCCCACCCTTATCGTGTCGTCTGGGTAGATAAGACGGCGATTCAGGTCACTCGGCGCTGTCTCGTCGCGATTAGCATTGCCTCATTCCAGGATCGGGTCTGGCGTGACGTCATCCTCATGGACGTCGCTCATGTATTACTCGGCCGCCCCTGGTTGTTCGATCGTGACGTCACGTGTTTCGGTCGCTCGAACACGTGTGTTTTCAATGACAAGGGGCGGAAGATTACGTTGACGCCCACCCAGCCCTCGGAGAGATCCAAGGGTGTGGTTGAGCCATCTGTGAGTACGAGCGCCTCGCGGCCCCTGCATATTTTGAGACGAGGTGAGTTCCTGCGAGACAATATTGAGTCGGACATCATTTACGTCGTGGCCGCCACTCAGGCATATGATGACACCCCGTGTTGACCACCCACTAGCGGTGCATCCCCTTCTAGATGAGTTTGCGGACATTATGCCTGATGAGCTCCCCGGCGAGCTACCCCCTCCACGGGACATTCAGCATGCCATTGACTTAGTCCCGGGGGCTTCTCTCTCGCACCTGCCCCAATATCGTATGCATCCTGATGAGCACGCTGAGCTCAAAAGGCAGGTTGACGTGCTGTTGCGGAAGCAGTTTATTCGTGAGAGTTTGAGTCTGTGTGCGGTTCCCTCCCTTCTTACCCCTATGAAGGACGGCAGTTGGCGTATGTGCATCGATAGTCGCGCCATTAACAGAATCACGATCAAGTATCGCTTTCCGATCCCACGGCTCGACGACTTACTGGATACTATGTTCGGTGCCCAGATCTTCTCCAAGATCGATCTCCATAGTGGGTACCATCAGATACGAGTTCGTGAGGGCGATGAGTGGAAAACCACATTCAAGACCAAGAACGGTCTCTACGAGTAGCTAGTTTCGAACTATCGAACGCCCATAACACCTTCATGAGAGTTATGACGCAGGTATTGCGGCCCTACATGGGCAAGTTTCTGATCGTGTATTTCGATGACATACTGATTTATAGCCAGACTCAGGCTACTCACCTCGATCACTTGAGGCTTCTCTTTGGCACCCTCCACCAAGAGAAATTTTATGTGAATCTGAAGAAGTGCTCCTACACTTCCGAGTCTGTTCACTTTCTAGGATTTATTGTATCTTCGACTGGACTATCTGTTGACCCTGAGAAGGTCAAATCCATTCGCGAGTGGCCAGTGCCCGCGAACATCCATGAGGCTCGTAGTTTTCACGGGCTAGCCACCTTTTATAGGAGGTTCGTCCAAGGGTTTAGCACAATAATGGCCCCCTTCACGAGTTGTCTTAAGAAGGGAGAGTTTCAGTGGACCCCCGCGGCCACCAAGGCTTTCAAGGAAATAAAAAAGAGACTGACGACGGCCCCCGTTCTGAGGTTGTCGGACTTTAATCGTGCTTTTGAGGTTGCATGTGATGCATCTAGGGTTGGTATCTGTGGCGTGTTGAGCCAGGAGGGACACTCAGTTTCTTACTTTAGTGAGAAGCTGAACGAGGCCAAGCAGAAATACTCGAACTATGGTCGAGAATTTTATGTTATTGTCCAGTCTTTGCGCTACTTGAGACACTATCTTCTTCCCCGGGAGTTTGTGTTGTATTCCGACCACCAGGCCTTACGTTATCTCGATTCGCAGCGCAAGCTGGGACACCGGCATGCTAAATGGATCGAGTACCTACAGGACTTTCACTATGTTCTCAAGCACCGAGCTGGTGTTGAGAACAAACCGGCTGATGCATTGAGTCGACGCGTTTCCCTGTTGCAGACGACGACCGCAAGCGTAGAAGGGCTTGAGAGATTGATTTGGGTTTATCCGACATGCCCTGACTTTGGCGAGATTTACACCGCCCTATCCCGAGACCCCCCAGACCCCGTTGAGGGGTATCAGTTCTTTGAGGGATACCTGTACCGAGGGTGCATTCCTAGACTATCTGATTTAGGAGTTGCATGCGGGCGGAGCCGCAGGGCACTTTGGGCGAGATAAGCCCATAGCCATTGTTGAGGACCATCTCTACAAGCCCAGCCTTAAGAAAGACGTGGCTCGCGTTGTCTGCCACTGTCGTATCTGCCAAACGGCGAAGGGTACCAAACAGAACACGGGTCTGTACACGCCTTTACCTGTCCCACACCGCCCTTGGGAGGACATTAGCATGGATTTTGTTCTAGGACTTCCCCGCACTCTACGGAAACACGACTCCATCTTCATGGTAGTCGATCATTTTTCGAAGATGACACACTTTATCGCTTGTCGTAAGACGGCGGATGCGACTCACGTTGCATCTATCTTCATGAGGGATGTTTTTTGATTGCATGGTCTACCAAAGTCAATCGTGTCAGACCGCGATGTGTGGTTCATGAGTTACTTTTGGAAGACACTGTGGCATAATACTGACACCATCCTTAGGTTCTCCTCGGCGTATCATCCACAGATGAACGGGAGGACCGAAGTAGTGAATAGGAGCTTAGGAAACATTTTGAGGTGTCTAGTAGGAGAGCAAGTAGGTAGTTGGGATTTAGATCTTCCAGTTGCGGAGTTTGCCTACAATAGCTCAGTTAATAGGTTCACCGGGTTGAGTCCATTCCATGTAGTGTCAGGATACGACCCTAGGAAGCCCATTGACCTCGTCCTGAGTCCTTTGGAGTCGCGCCCTAGTGAGTTAGCTGAGTCATTTGCACAGCATTGGATGAATTGCATGAGTCGGTTCGCCGACGGATAATAACGAGCAATGAAAATTATAAAATCCATTCAGATAAGCGAAGGCGAGAGCAAATATTTAAGGAAGGCGAGAAAGTAATGGTGTGAATCTGTCCCGAGAAGTTCCCCTTGGGGCCTGCCAAAAAGTTGAGCGTCAAGCGAATGGGTTTGTACTTTATTATTAGTTGTATTGGGACAAACCCTACCGGCTAGATATCCCGGCTAGTATGGTTGTATGGGAATTCACCCGGTGTTTAATGTCGAGGATCTGACTCCATACAACGAGTCTCACGGGTATGTGGACCTGAGCAGTGGAGATGCTCAGCCGCCCCAACCCCGCTGTCGTTGCCCTACCACCCTCATACACCACCTACGTCTGATAGCCACTACAGTCCACCCATTGCTGACACCCACCCACCTGGGGACTCGTCTTCTCTGGTTTCACCACCAACACCACCGATCGCATCGGGATCCACCTTTCGAGAGACGAGAGATGAGAGCATCACAGAGGTCAGATCCCACCAGTTTGTTACCACCACGGACGGGCCGCGATGTCGCTACTTGGTATATTGGCAGGGCCGCCCCGACGCAGACGATTCTTGGATACTACTGACAGAGCTTGATCGACTCGCCCCCGAACTTCGACTTCAGTATGATCGTCTTCATTCATCGGAGATGAAGACTTTTCAGTCGGGGGGAGTTGATGGGGATCCATAAGTTCGTGCACCTGGAGGGGTTTACCGCAATGCGGGACCCACATTCATTTATTCGCGCAGGAAGGCTTGATCGGATTGCCAAACCGACTTCGCGCTTGCGTCCGGCACGTCGCTGCTAGTCAAAATCATATATTAGTTTATTTTTTGGGGTTTATTTTTCATGTATTTAATGGTCGACCCCACCGTCCAATCATAGTCGTTGATGGGGAAGCCCTAGTTTTGCTTTATCTTATAAATAAATGTTGTATGGGCTGAATCCAGCATTGCGGAATTTGGAGAACTCAAATCCTGGATTCCAGCGATCACCCCGCGGTGCCGACGTCGTGGAACCCTAGGTGACGATTCTTAGGTGCTCGTTCTTCTCCCCAAGGTACCTCACATCCATACCCCCTCCTCCCCTCCTCAAATCCCCTACTACCACCCCGTTTTCCACTAGACAGCCAGCTGCCCCGCTGGTTTGTCGTCAGCCGCCAGTCCGCCAGCCCCTCCTCCCATTCCGCCGGCCATAGCCACCTCTAACACCACTGTCGGCCTTCCCCACACCCAACCAGCAGTCGGCCACCCCCTCCACTGCCCTACTGCAACCTGCAAGCCCCCATCATTCAACCAGCAGTCAGCCGCTCCCTCCACTGCCCTACTCCAACCCGCCAGCCCCCATCTCCCCTCCAGCAGCCGGCCGCACCCTCCACTGCCCTACTCCAACCCGCCAGCCCCCATCTCCCCTCCAGCAGCCACCTGCACCGTCCCCAACCTTAACTGACCACCCCTAGCCTCTCCTCACGTGGAACCACCTCCCTTCCACCCTAAAATTCTAGATCAGTCCAAATCTAGGGTTTTCGCCTCCCGATCCGTTATTTCCACTGTCATACATCATCCTGTACCCCGGATCCGCTCCCATACATCAGATCTATCCACCCCCCACTCGGATCTATTCCCTAGTGGCCGGAACTATCCACTTCCGGCCCGATATCCCCATTTTCCGCCAAGGACAGCCACCGCCATCCCGTCACGCCTCCGGTTCCACCTTCGATCGCCGATCTACACACCCGAACCCAAATTCTTCAGTGGTTCGGTTCAGCCCGCTACTTTTGTGAGTTTCTTGTGGTATTGGCTTATTTGATTTGACATTTTTCAGTGGTGAATTAATATATGTTGATGTGATTCTCGCTAGTAGAAAATTGTTTGTGATACGCTATTAATTTGCAGGAGTTATTCGCCGCGCGCTTTGTTTTGGCCCTCCGAGCGGAGGAAAGTTGTTGCCAATTGCTAAATTGATTAATTGCTTTTCAATTTCGAATATTTGCGTGGTGTTAGAAAATTTCATTGCTCAAATTATTCACGTCGCCGATGGTTGCATCGCATTTATATTAGGGTTGGTGTGTCGCATTTGCATTCTCACCTAGAGTCCTAGGTTTTGTGCACCTCGTAACCTGCCCTACATCAGTTTGCCACAATATAAGGTATTGAAACTAGACTTAGGTTGCTTGGATACGGTACCATGAAAAGTAGAAAATTTACCAATTAAATGGGTAGATAAAATTAGTAACCTAGGATAAGAAATGAAAAGAGGTGGAACAAAGGTAATATGAAAAGAAGTTATGCAAAATGATTTGTGAAAAATAAGTTTAACACCTCAGGCAACAAATCAAAACTGATGATTCATAAAGACATCCTCAAAAAATGAGATATAGCTAATGGTGATGATGATAAATGATCTTACCAAGGTTTGAAGATTTTTTACAAGACTAGTAAACTCTTCTAAAGCCATTAAAAAAACTTATCAGTGTAAATTTGATCTCGTACATTAAAATTTCTCCTATTCTTGTTAAATTCTATAGGAAATTTATCAAAGACCTCAATTCCATCATATTCTTTGCCACTTATAGCATAAAAAGAAATTCCAAATGGAAAGTTGTTACTGCTAAGACTTTTGGACAAGTTAATTGTATAGAAATCCAAATGCATGTTTTGGATATAGAACTTAGATCTTTAAGGTTTAAATTGATGCTTTGGAATCAATAATAGAGTAATTTGTTGAGGAACGTCATGTTGAATAGTGATGTGAAAACTATCCAAAGAATACATACGAGAAATACTTGTGAATCATATACAATTATATATACTAATTTAGGTTCATAAATATTGGAGATAATAGATGTTATACAAAAAATTATCTTTCATAAATCACGTAGGTATCTTCTGACATTAGGCATTTTAAGTATGTGGAGTTTCAAGATCACACCTTTATCATTATAATTATTTTTAAAACAGTAATTACCTCTGATTCATTATTTGATAAAGGTAATCAAATCATGCAAAATGAGTCATTAATAAAGATGTGGGATAGTGATTACTATTGAGAACAAAAATTTCATAGGATCTCAAACATCAATATGGACCAAAACAAATGGATGAAAACTGTCTCTATTAGGATATCTTGAGTAGGAAGATCGACAATGCTTTCCTGATTCACAAGCCTCGCATGAAATTTAAGAAATAAATTCACATTAGCTACCAATTTATGAACAATGGATAAGTATCCATATCCAAATATGTGATGTCATGGAACAAATTTTATAGAGCTAGGAGAAAATATATTATGTCTACTCCTATATGTAGAGACCGTATTCCAAGCGATCTAATTCACTCGCCTTTTTCATCAAAAGATTTTGAAAGACAAGGTAAAAAAGGAAAGAATATGATAGAATAGTTCAAAGCAAGCACATAATATTCAAACAAAACAAAACTAGAAAGGAAAGAAGGATATTGAGATGAAGTTGATTATTCCCAACATTGAGCCCATGAATAAAAATATTCATCACTCATTGTTACATATATAAAGCATTTTGTAGAAGATTTGACTATAATATCAAAACCAGATGATGGGGGACCATCTAGACGTGACTCGGAGCAAGGCGGACCCCACTTTTGTTTATTCAAGCAGGCGGACTTGATCGGATCAGCGATCCGCCGCCGTGGATGCGTCCGGCACACCGTTCTGATATTTTTTTCATATATAGCATTGTTATTTTCGATTTTTATTTCATGTACTTATGTCCCCGATACCTCCGGTCAATCATAGTTGTTGATTTCGGGTGACCTAAAAATGGTTTCTTATAAATAAGACATTAGGGCTGCAGTTTTAGGTATTGCTGAAATTTGGAGAGCTTTCTTCCTCATTTCCGGTGATCTTTCCGCGGTGCCGACTCCGTGGAACCCCTTGGTGATGACTCCTCGGGTAAGTTATTTGTATCCTTGAGTTTCCCTCCTTCTCCACCCTTCCATCACGCAGTCCAGCCAGCCGCAGACCACCTCCTCCCTGCACAGCCACCGCTCCACCCCCACCCTTCCAGCCGCCTACCAGCAGGTCGCCACCACCTGTCCAGCCCAGCCGCCCTCCCTGCCTAGTCCAGCCGCCCCTCCCAACAGGCCGCCGCCTCTCCCCACCCCCCAAACAGCCTCCCAGAAGGCCTGCGCCCCCCCCCCCCCCTCTCTATTCCACTCTACAGACCCCCCCCCCTCTCTATTCCACTCTACAGACCCCCCCCCCCCCACACACACACACATAAGTCTCCAACAACCCGCCTTGTCGTTCTCCACCAGATCCACACCATTACCACCCCAAACCGCCCCTTTCTTATTGGATCCGGCCCTCCCGACTCCCAACAGTCCTTCCCCTTACCAGATCCAGTCCACCCTTCACCGGAACTCCACTTTTAACACTCCAACGTTCAGATCCATTCCTATAGCAGCAGCCCTAATATTTTGTGTTATTCATTGTATTGGATGATGGTTGTAAGCATTGTAATTGATTGGTTATCATATGCTTGATTGAGATTTTCAGCTTATAGTTTTTAGTTCTCCGATAACTCTCTAACTACAGGGAAGGAGCGATTTACCGTGCGCTTGGCATTGGCCCTCCACGCGGAGGAAAGCCAAAGCCCTTTTGCCTAAAAGAAAGTTCAATTTCGTTTGTTGTTTATTGCATTGTTGAATAGCGTATTTGCTGCTTGTGTTAATTGATATCACATGTCTGCGTGTAGTGCATGCATTGTGTTATTGGAAGTTAGAGTGTCAACCCTCACCCCCACTAGTGTGCATTCTAGGAATCAACTACACACCCTACCCTACATCAGTCGGTATCAGAGCCCAAGACTTGGGCCACGTCTATGCTCCGTAGTGGTAGGGCTTATAGATTTTGAATGTCTGACCCAAACGTCACCAAGGGGCAAGGACCGAGTAAATAGTTCAAATTCGGGTACGGCATTAGCTGAATTTCAGCGACTTGTCATTAACCGTTTAGATACAATAGGTGCACAGTTTTAGGATTTTCACCATGACCTTGCAGAGATGAATAACTGGTTAGAAAATTTGGACAATCTGAGGGACACCACCCCAACGGGGGGAACCGCCTGAGGATGAGCCCGATATTCCTCCTCGCCCTGAACAACGTCCGAGGGGTGCTCAACCACCCCTTGAGCGGCACTATCGTGGTATTCCCCGTCGGAGCCCTGCACCGCCTTTACGACGAGGGCATGAGTACCCCCCAGAGCGCCGACAAGGCCCCGCATATGACAGGCACCCGCCACTGCGTGACGAACCCCGAGTATTCCCTCAGGACCATAGAGATCGTGCACCCCAGCACGGTCTTTGTGATCTTGACTGTGACGACTATATTGATCTCGGTCGTAGAGGGCATGGACCCCCACCCGCTCGACGCAATTACACCCTTGATGAGCATTATGAGGATTATCCGGAGCCGCGCAGAGGTGGTTACCAGCATGAGTATGATATCACCAGGTGCATTCGTATTGTTGCCCCTCCCTTTGATGGTCGCATAGACCCAAAGGTTTTTGGCGATTGGCTCCTCGACATGGACTATTATTTCGAGTGGTACGACATGAGCGACGAGGGACGTGTCTGGTTCGCTAAAATGAAATTAGTCGGACATGCCAAGATATTCTGTGTAGCGGCCCGCAGACCGCCACAGAGTAACAGTATACATTTTCATTTTGACGTATTCAAAGCTACGCAGCAATAATAATAATAATGTGCCACAAATAAGTATTGAAAGGATAGTACAGAAAGGAAACTCTTATTCCAGATATTTTACATATTTTTACATGTCCAAAAACCATAAATATATACAAGTCTATTACATCATATAAACATAACTAAAGTAGAAGGTTCTTTAACAAGTGGGGCACTTCACATATCAACATATCCTTCGCAAGCTTAACCACTTCAAAATTTTCTACTAAGTTGTTATACCACACGTGATAATTAATCTGCTTTGCGCTTAGATCCTAAAAACAATTTAAAATGAAAAGGGTTAGTCTTTACATAAAAGACTAAGCGAGGAATTTTAATTCTTTAACTGCTATACAGGTAAAACACATGTTAAATAAAAATAGTGATAGGATATTTGCAACATTCTAATAAGTTAATAGCAACAGTACTGTGATAACATTCTTTAATGTTTCTTTGTTTTCGATTTAGTTAGTTAAAGGGTACACTGTATATACATTTTCAGTCTTATGCCCATTCTTCTAGATCGAACTTAGTGCGCACAACTCGCATAAGGCCTATTAAAACCCAACTAAGTTGACCCGAATATTTAATCCAGTGCGCACAACTCGCTTAAGACCTTTAAGGTCCAACTGGATTTATAACAGTCTACAGAGACCCTTAACTTTTGCATCGATGCTTCCATTGTTATTTATGTTCCTTCGTTTTTGATACAAAAATAACATTCTAATAAGGATAAGTTAATTGATGAAACTATGAGGAGTAGAACATAATTAAAGAAATAAATCCTCACATTGCTTTTCTCCTTTCCTCTATCTTTCCTTGGCCCATCATCACGTCTATCGGGTGCCACCATCCTTCTGTGTATCTAAAAATAAATATCAATTGAATATGGTTCTTTGATTATGTATGGAGTGGAATTTAAGGCTTCTAAAAGGGCATTTCTATTATAGGAAAATGGCGTGAAACCCCCAAAATTAAATCATCTCCTTAATTGCAATCGATCTCATCATGATAATAATTTAACATGAGGTAGAGAAATCCAATCTCCTATAAGCCTTAATTATATCAATAAGTCAACCATGTCATCCTACATGTGATTCAAACCTTAAATTTCAGCAAACCTATCGTCATTTAAACTTGAATATGAAGTTCAATCACTATAGAATTTAAGGGAATCCACAAATAAGCCTCTCATGAGGAAAAACAGCAGCTATAAGAGTGAAACGTCCAATTTCAGAAATTTCCTTTTTATGAACAGTATTTCTAAGGTAAAACCAGCATTTTCATCCACCAGACATGACAGTCCAGCAATCGTTTATATATTTCACAGCACAATGTCTACAATTAGCAGTCCTCATCATGCTTTCTAAGGTCCGTATCAAAGCCCTATCAAAGCCAACAAAGTTCTTCACAATAACGCTTCATTTATTTTGCTTGCAAGGTACCATGAGTACTTTATAAAAGTTCTTACAACATGCCTATAATTTCAACAAGGTGAGGATCAAAATTTCATCAACTCCAACTTATTATATGCTATAATTTCACTAATAGCAGAAATTATTTAATCACAGCAAATCCCCAAATTTAATAACAGTAGAAATTTCACTAATAGTAAATCCAAATCAACATCCTAAAACACCCTCCTCATCATCATTTAATAACAGCAGACATTATTTTAAGGTGAGAAAAGGGAAATTTCAATCCACTGCTAAATACCCGCCTCCCCCATAAATCCTTCTGTAAGAGACATCAAACAAGCCTAGGAAGGAAATCTCCAATTCTTTCTCACGAACAAGATTATAACTCTACAATCATTCTACCAATCAACTAGGTTATGTATTATTACATAAAGGAGAGAGAAAAGAGTAAAGAAGGGCTTACTGTGAGGAATAAAACAAGCTAATGAAGAAATTTAAGGTTCCTTACCCAACGGAACTCTGCCCTCCTACGGTTAACACACCGATTAGGGGCAAAACTTAGGGCAAGTAGAGAGAAGCTTGCTCCCCGTCGGAGTCCCGTCGAAGTCCCGTCGAGAGAGAGAGAGAATGGCGAGGAAGGAGGAGAAAACTTGTGGCTTCCAACAGCCCTAGGCGAGAGCAGCGACTCGCGGAAAGGAAGGCGGTGCGGGATTTCTAATGAGAGGATCGGCTTGGTTTTGGTTTTTATCGCAAGGGCCGGTCCACCCTCTCACGCCACCGCTCAAGCCTTAATTTGGGTTTTATTTTGTGGTTCAATTGCCTAAAAAAAACTCAAAACTCTCATAACACATATATTCCTCTAGTCGCACACCCATTTTATCAAGCTCATTATTTGCACATCAATTCTTTTTTCTTTAATACATCACATTTTCTATTAGCACACCATCCTAAATTACTTTATAATTTATGTACATAATTATTGTGGCGACATTTAATGCATGTTTTTCTTGCATTTACCTCACAATTTATTTGATATTAAGGTATTAAAATTGTTTTATGTTGTGTGACAATATTTGGGTGTTACATTCTGGACTAGTGTAAAGAGATCGGTTAATAGGGAAGGTTACTATCTCATCACCCGGTGGGATGATATGAAGCAGAGACTGAGAGAGAAGTATCTTCTTATGTCCTACAGAGACCAGTTATTTGACCAGTTACATAGTTTACGTCATGGGACACTTACTGTCACTGATTATATGGCTCGCTTCGAGGAGCTTGTCGTTATTAGTGACATTTCGGAGGAGCTCATTGTCACCACCTCTCGTTTCATGGCTGGTCTACGGTCTGAGATACGGACAGAGTTTATTCCCCATCACCTCGAGACTGTCGAACAGATATTTCAACTCGCCCTAGAGTACGAGCAGTACCTCCGCGCGCCCAGCACGAGGCAGTTCCCCTCTCGATCTAATACCTCGACTTAAAGGAAGTTCGCCCTACCCCAGACCTCAGCGACTGCGCCCCCACGTGCCCCAGTTGACACAAAGAGGCCGCCGCCACTGATGGCCAGCAATCTGGGGGTATACAGTGTTCTAGATGTTCAGGCAGAGGACACGTGGCGGGCCAGTGCCCCACGCAAAATTTGCTTATTGAGGATGATGAGACGGGCATAAAAGGCGAAGAGAAGGTTGTTGAGGAGATCGCAGCCACCATTGAGGAAGGGTGGGAGAGTGATGTGAGAGGTCATTAAAGATGGGAGTAGTTCGACGTCTCCTACACACCTCTCGTACTGATGAGGATTGGTGACACACCACTATATTCTACATGTATTTTCCTAGTGCAGGTGGACCCTACAAGCTAGCTATTGACAGTGGGAGTTGCGTGAGCATTGTGGCCCAAAAAGGGCCTTGATCGTATGCAGGTGAAAGTCGAGCTTCACCCTCACCCCTATCGTGTCATTTAGATAGACAAGACGACAAATCAGGTTGCCCAGTGGTGTCTCGTACCGATTAGCATAGCCTCCTTCGAGGATCGAGTATGGTGCGATGTCATTCCCATGGACGTCGCCCATATTTTGCTTGGTCGGCCTTGGTTGTTTGATCGCGACATCACGCGCTTTGGTCGTTCAAACATGTGTGTCTATTATAACAAGGGGTGGAAGATTACGTTATCGCCTACCAAACCAAAAGAGAAATCCAAGGGTCGGGTTGAGCCATCAATGAGCACGAGGTCTTCGAGACCCCTTCATATTTTGAGGCGAGGCAAGTTTTTGAGAGACAACATTGAAGCTTATATAATTTACGTAGTTGCGTCCACCGTGACCTCGGAGGGCCGTCATGACCCTCCTGACCATCACCCAAACGTTCGTCCCATTTTGGATAAGTTTGCGGACATCATGCCAGATGAGCTCCATAATTAGTTGCCCCCTCTAAGAGTCATTCAGTACGCCATTGATCTAGTCTCGGGGGCTTCTCTCCCGAATCTGCCCCACTATTGCATGCATCCCGATGAGCACGCCGAGCTCAGGAGGCAGGTTGATGAGCTTCTTCAGAAGCAATTTATTTGAGAGAGTCTGAATCCGTGTGCGGTTCCCGCCCTTTTTGTTGGATCGATTGGCGCCCTTAGAGGGGGGGTAAATAAGGGAATAAAAGTCTTTTAATTTTTTAGGCAATTTACTAAATTGTTTAGAGTAAATTAGAATGAAATAGCAATTTAACTTAAAGGAGAAAATAATTGTAATTTGCAATTTTATAAATTATGTCAAATGATAGAAATCAAGTAAACACAAAAGAGACATGATTATATTATATAAAAAAGGTGTTTATCCTTCCCCGGATATGGCCTCGAGCACCCCCTAGATCTAATCACCTAGAACTAGTCGTCAACACAAGGTGAATTACTCTCTAAGTCCTACCCAGACCTAGTCGTCAACACAAGGCGAATTCTCTAAAAGGTTACAAAATATATATGGAATGAAAATAATGTTGGGTTTTCTATACCCCTTCATAAGGGATGACATATCAAATATGCGCAGCGGAAATTGACAAGAACAACCCAAAAAGAGATCAACGGATCTTGCGGTTTTTCATGATTCAAGAGATAAGCAAATTGAAATACAAGGTACCTTTGCGGGATCGAGTCAACACTCAACCAAGGTGCTCCAACAGAAATCTGAAATCTGCTTTGAGTTCTTCAAGGATCGAAATAGATCGATCCCTCTACAGAAGTCCACACAAGCGATGAAGAACCCTAGCTTCTTGTCGTACAAGAACTAGGTCGGAGAAGGAAGCTCCCAACGTCCTCACGGACTGCTAGGTCCGATCCAGAGGAGGCGGCGACCGGCGGCGGCGACTAGCGGCTGCGGAACGTCGATCGGCGGACGGAACGAGAACAGCCGGAACACTTCCGTCATTTCTCTCTCGCGAAAAGGCTCGATCTGAAAAACTGTCTATTTCGAAGCCCTAATCACGTCCTTTTATACGCAAGGCATAAAATCGACTATCCGCAGACCAGAGGGAAAAAATAGAAAATCTGTCCAGATTTACATTCGCCGAATTCGGCTAATCACATTAACCGAATTCGGCTATTCACTATAACCGAATCCGGCGAAACCATTTCGACGAATTCGACTATATAAATTCGGCTATACAAATTCGGCGAAACCCTTTAGTCGAATCTGCCATTAGCCGAATTCGTCTAAACCCTTAGTCGAATTCGGTTAATGTCATTAGCCGAATTCGTCTAAACCCTTTAGCCGAATTCGGTTATTGCCTTTAGCCGAATTACCTAGTGTAAATCCGTTCGTTTAAACACTTTAAACGATTTCCCTTTTGAGACATTCTCAACTTGATTCCAAGCAGTCACAGGATTGGTCCTCCACTCATATCCAATACGAGTAAGGCCAACACAATCCTTTCTTCAATTTCTCCAAACGCTTTTATGTGCGACCTTATAGGCTCATATTGCGTTGGCAGCAAGACTAACTGTTGATTGCTTTGAGATCATCTCAGAAACTCCAACAGTCTCCCACTTGATCACAAAGTATCAACAAAAGTCTCACAAACAATGAGCGGCATCTAGCAATACATCATTGCTACCCAAGCAATAAGAGTTCATACTTATACAAGCCTATCATGACCAATGTATCAGTGTTGTCATGTCCCTTTGTCCTTTACATCCGGATAGAACTAGAGGCATGGACCGTGTCACCCTCATAATTGTTCAATCCTAGTTTCTTGATCCAGAATAGACTGTCTGAAAATTGGTGAGCTCAATATCACATATTGACTCTACCAAGCATGGCCATGCATTTCTCAGTCTCATTCCATCAAGGGGCCCATGGATGTAACTCATGTCATATAGGAGGACAAATCCCATTTCTGCTCACACACAAACATCCAAATGATTCGTAACATACCCAACAACCACCCTTATCGTCAACCTTTCTTAAGAGAAGACTTTAGATGGCATCAAAGTACGCTCTTCCTCACTCGATGAATGCTGTGACTTCAGGTCAAAGAACCGCAAACACCATTGTCACTTGAGACCTACTTGTGACACGTTCATATAACAATCCACAAAGTAGTCTCACGGGGGGTCTGTCCAGTACAACTTGTTCTTAACAAGTACCCATATGATGACTTGATATCACAATATCATGACCTATGAGAACCGGTCATCAGTCAACGCACATGCTAGTCTCAATGTATCATCATCGCCTTAGCTTCTAAGATGATACGTCGACCAGAGACCATTTAAGAATGAAGCTTCTTACAAACATAGGCTCTCACATTCAAGTCACGTACTTGAATTCCTATGGAAGCAAACACTCTAAAGGCATTTATTATGCTAATTAATCTTATCAGACAGACATAAATGACATAATAAAAGAACTTGTCATAAATATAAAATGAAATACATAGTACATTTTACAATTCATCCAATGAACAAACAACCAACAAATATGCAATCCACAAGGCTCCCACTAAAGATAATCATTCAGGTATCTAATACCCATTGATCTAACATGAACATCATGCTTCTTTTGCGCAAGAGGCTTTGTCAGTGGATCCGCTATATTTTCTTCAGTCGGTACTCTGCATATGCTCACATCTCCTCGATCGACAATCTCTCGAATAAGATGAAACCGCCGAAGTATGTGCTTGGAGCGCTGATGAGATCTAGGTTCCTTAGCTTATGCAATTGCACCGTTGTTGTCACAGTAGAGAACTACGAGATCAACAATGCTATTCGCTGATGAATTTCCTAATCCATACAGCCTCCTTCGTCGCATTCGCTGCAGCGATATACTCGGCCTCAGTCGTAGAATCAGCAACTGTCTCTTGCTTGGAACTCTTCCAGCTTACAGCTCCTCCATTAAGGCAGAACACAAAACCTGACTGTGACTTTGAGTCATCTCTGTCAGTCTGGAAGCTTGCATTCGTGTAACCCTTTACAACGAGCTCTTCCTCTCCACCAAACACCAAGAATGTATCCTTAGTCCTTCTCAAGTACTTTAGGATATTCTTGACTGCAATCTAGTGACCATCGCCCGGATCAGACTGATACCTGCTAGTCATGCTTAAAGCATAAGAGACATCGGGTCGAGTACATAACATTATATACATGATTGATCCAATTGCTGAAGCATATGGAATTAACTTCATTCGGTCCTTATCTTCCAAAGATTTGGACACTGGTCCTTAGAGAGACTCACACCATGTGACATGGGTAAGAATCCTTTCTTGGACTCAAGCATGTTGAACCGTTTCAACACCTTGTCAATGTATGTACTCTGGGTCAAACCCAGCAACTTATTCAATCTATCTCTATAGATCTTAATACCAAGTATGTAAGTCGCTTCACCCAAGTCTTTCATAGAAAAGCACTTCCCTAGGTTGTTCTTAACAACTTGCAGGGTCGGAATGTCATTCCCGATCAACAGTATGTCATCTACATACAATATCAGGAAGACACAATGCTCCCACTAATCTTCTTGTAAACACAAGGCTCATCTTCGTTCTTGATGAAACCAAACTCTTTGATCTTCTCATCAAAACGCAGATTCCAACTTCGAGAAGCTTGTTTCAATCCATAAATGGATCGATTCAACTTGCATATTTTAGTGGCTTCATCTGGAGATACAAAACCCTCGGGTTGTGTCATATACACTTCCTCAAGGAGGTTTCCATTAAGTAAAGCCGTTCTGACATCCATTTGTCAGATCTCGTAGTCATAATACGCAGCAATAGCAAGTAGAATTCTGATGGACTTGACCATTGCTACAGGGGAAAAGGTTTCATCATAGTCAACACCATGAATTTGCCTGAAATCTTTAGCCACCAGCCGGCCTTTGAATGTCTGCACATTCCCTTCCATGTCGGTCTTCTTCTTGAAGACCCACTTGCACCCTATGGGTCGTACCCCTTCAGGTGGTTCCACCAAGGTCCAAACTTGGTTTGTGTACATGGAGTCCATTTCAGACTTCATGGCCTCAAGCCACTTCTCGGAGTCAGGTCCATTCATAGCCTCTTGGTAGGTTGCAGGCTCATCATCATGATCCATAAGCAACACATTACCTATCTGAGTCATGAGAAATCCATATCTCTCAGGTTCAAATCTTGGTCTACCAGATCTACGTAGGACTTGTGTTTCTTGAGCAGGCTCTCCAGCTACAACTTCTTGTAGTCCTTGCTCAGGTTCCAATTCTGGTTCGTTCATTATTTGTGGCTCTTGAACTTCTTCAAGTTCTACATTTGCAGTCTTTCTGGATAAGAACTCTTTCTCCAAAAAGACACCAGTCCTTGCGACAAACACTTTGCCCTCAGACGGTAAGTAGAAGTAGTATCCTTTGGTTTCCCTAGGATACCCCACTAGATAACATTTATCTGATTTGGGTTCCAGCTTGTCAGGCATTTGACGTCGCGCGTATGCCTCACAGCCCCAAATCTTGATGAACGACATACTAGGACGCTTCCCAGTCCATATCTCATGTGGTGTCTTTAGAACCGTTTTCGTTGGAACTCGATTTAGTGTGAAAGCAGCAGTCTCTAAAGCAAAATCCCAAAAGGAAACGGGCAAATCTGCATGACTCATCATCGATCGCACCATGTCTAACAAGGTACGATTCCTCCTCTCAGAAAAACCATTATGCTGAGGTGTTCCGGGCGGAGTGAGCTGTGATACAATACCACACTCTTTTAGATGATCACGAAACTCATGACTCAGATATTCGCCACCTCGATCAGATCGGAGTGCTTTTATCCTTTTTCCCAGTTGGTTTTCTACTTCATTCTTAAACACTTTGAACTTTTCAAAGGTCTCGGATTTGTTCTTCATAAGAAACACGTACCCGAATCTACTGAAATCATCAGTAAATATAACGAAGTAGTAGAACCCACCTCTAGCCATAGAACTCATGGGTCCGCATACATCACTATGTATTATACCCAAGAGATCATTAGCCCTCTCATTACAGCTAGTGAAAGGAGCTTTCGTCATCTTGCCCAATAAACATGACTCGCATCTCTCAAATGATTCATAATCAAATGAGTCCAGTAGTCCATCTTTATGGAGCTTGGATATGCGTTTCTCATTTATATGGCCTAAACGACAATGTCAAAGGTACGTAGGATTCAAGCCATTTATTTTTAGTCTTTTAGTATTTTCTATGTTATAGATCGGATGGTCTAAGTTCAAAACATATAAACCATTAAACATTTGGGCTACGCCATAACAAACATCATTCTTATAAATAGAACAACAATTGTTCTTAATTAAGAAAGAAAAACCAATCATGTCCAAACATGAAATAGAAATAATGTTTCTAGTTATGGCCGGAACATAATAACATAAAACAAGTTCTATTACAAGCCATGTGGGCAAAGAAAGACAGTAAACACCAACGGCGACGACAACAACTCTTGCTCCATTCCCGACGCGCAGGTCTACCTCCACTTTACCCAGCATTCTTCTCCTTCTCAGTTTCTGCACATTTATACAAATGTGAGAACCACATCTGGTATCCAATACTCAGGATGAAGGAGCAGAAAAATTTATTTCTATAACGAAAATACCTGAAGTGGAAGTCATACTTTCCTTCCTCTTCGGTAGATCTTCTAGATACTGAGGACAGTTCCTCCTCCAGTGCCCTGCCTTACCACAATGGTGGCACTTCCCTTCCTTAGCCAATCCTTTCCTTTTCAGTGCTGAAGACTTGGGATCAAGATGTGACTTAGGTCCTACCTTAGTCTTCTTGGTTCCCTTGACCTTGCCCTTGCCTTTATGCACCATCAGTATGGGGCTAGCAGGCTTGGTCTTCTTCATATTGATCTCGGCAGTTCTCAACATGCCTAGGAGCTCGGGCAGTGTCTTGTCAATTTCATTCATATTGTAATTTAAGACAAACTGCTCGTAACTGTCCGACAACGATTGCAGGATCAGATCAGTGGCCAACTCTTGGCTCAAAGGAAACCCCAGTCTTTCAAGGCTCTCTATATACCCAATCATCTTGAGTACATGAGTTCCTACTGGGTCTCGAGCTCCCATCTTACACTGAAATAACGCCCTGGATATATCGAACCTCTCTTGGCGAGCTTGCCCTTGAAACATTTTCTTCAGGTGCTCAACCATCTCATAACAACTCATGTTCTCATGTTGCTTCTGAAGCTCAGAGTTCATAGTCGCGAGCATAAGGCATTCAACATCCAAGGAGTCATCTCCATACTTCTTATAAGTATCTTTATCTGCACGTGGTGCATTAGAGGTTGGCTCTTCAGGGGGATCTTCTTCCAAGACATAGAGCTTGCGCTCTTGCCTGAGAACAATTCTCAGGTTTCTATACCAGTCAAGGAAATTTGTCTCATTCAGCTTATCCTTCTCAAGGATCGCTCTCAGGGACAAGGCGGAGTGAGATCCACTTGCCATGGATATTCTACAAGTAATTTTGCAAAGTAAAATTTTAGTACTATATCTCAAAATACATTATATATATATATATATACCTTAATAAGGACTTTTATTAAAGAGCTCCCACTATTTTAATCAAATCAATAACCCTTGATATCGATTCGGAGAGTTTATGCTAGCTACTCTCTTAGTGGACAAGATCCGTATTTCACCAACACCACGAGTCCGCTTTGGCGTTCCTCTCATAATGCGGTTATTTAGGTAGACAACATTTGTCAATTGCATCACTATGCAACTCTTGTATGGTTGGTGAACAACTCTTTATTCGCATCCATCATATGGAGCATGCCAACCCTATGCCTCTAGGCACTCAACCTTTGAGGTCACCTAGTTAAGTTAGACCCGATGTCGACAGTGGGATATCACAATTATCCGTTCGCACCCTTACCAAGATAGATTAATGCACCTTGCTTTGGCAAGCCCACACTTCATCGATCGAGGCAGGAAGAGTGTCATCCATCGGAAGACATCTATTTACTTAATATTGAATAAGGGATTTTATTTTTTAAAGTGATGAACATTTCATCGTGATTAACATTTAATCACAGTGCACATACAGAAAATAAAATACAACATTCACATTCCAGATACATCTCAGATGTGCACAAAAATAGCCTATCAACACTTTGACAAAACAGGGCTAAATCCGAGCATTTAGAACACTTCTAAATCTCCAGATTTACATGCATTGGACATATGAACAACAACTCCACAAGTGTAGTAGACAAGCTCGTCTCTCATGTCAGATTCAATAATCTAAACATTTGGTTTCACAAACCATTTTGAGGGACGGTTACTGCAGAGGAGAAACAACCTCTGAAACATGAAAATCGCAACGCAATCACATGCGTTCCTGGCGGGGTTCCAAGGGGCCGCGCCCCTGGCGGGGTCTTAGGGGCAGAGCCCATAACGAGGTCCATCCCAATTTACACGCACTTGACCGCAACCTCCCTCTAATACCACTGTTGGGTTTTCTATACCCCTTCATAAGGGATGACATATCAAATATGCGCAGCGGAAATTGACAAGAACAACCAAAAAAGAGATCAACGGATCTTGCGGCTTTTCATGATTCAAGAGATAAGCAAATTGAAATACAAGGTACCTTTGCGGGATTGAGTCAACACTCAACCAAGGTGCTCCAACAGAAATCTGAAATCTGCTTTGAGTTCTTCAAGGATCGAAATAGATCGATCACTCTACAGAAGTCCACACAAGCGATGAAGAACCCTAGCTTCTTGTCGTACAAGAACTAGGTCGGAGAAGGAAGCTCCCAACGTCCTCACGGACTGCTAGGTCCGATCCAGAGGAGGCGGCGACCGGCGGCGGCGACTAGCGGCGACGGAACGTCGATCGGCGGACGGAACGAGAACAGCCGGAACACTTCCGTCGTTTCTCTCTCGCAAAAAGGCTCGATCTGAAAAACCGTCTATTTCGAAGCCCTAATCACGTCCTTTTATACGCAAGGCATAAAATCGACTATCCGTAGACCAGAGGGAAAAAACAGAAAATCTGTCCAGATTTACATTCGCCGAATTCGGCTAATCACATTAACCGAATTCGGCTATTCACTATAACCGAATCTGGCGAAACCATTTCGACGAATTCGACTATATAAATTCGGCTATACAAATTCGGCGAAACCCTTTAGTCGAATCTGCCATTAGCCGAATTCGTCTATACCCTTTAGCCGAATTCGGTTAATGTCATTAGCCGAATTCGTCTAAACCCTTTAGCCGAATTCCGGTAATGCCTTTAGCTGAATTACCTAGTGTAAATCCGTTCGTTTAAACACTTTAAACGATTTCCCTTTTGAGACATTCTCAACTTGATTCCAAGCAGTCACAGGATTGGTCCTCCACTCATATCCAATACGAGTAAGGCCAACACAATCCTTTCTCCAATTTCTCCAAACGCTTTTATGTGCGATCCTATAGGCTCATATTGCGTTGGCAGCAAGACTAACTGTTGATTGCTTTGAGATCATCTCAGAAACTCCAACAAATAATGATAGTAATAATAAAAACTCTCTATATGAGATCTCTAAAGATGAGGATGAAGGATCGCTGTAGTATGAGCGAGGTCGAAGCGATCGTCCTTCGGATGTAGCGTGACGTAGTCCTCCTCCAGAATTCTCCTTAAGCTTTTTGTGGGAGATCCAACGTCGGCAGCATAACAGCTTTGGAAATTTGGCACAAGCAATCTCCCTAGGATGGATCACCAAAACGAGAAGCAAAGCTCCAATTTATAGAACTTCTCGCTAGCGCCTGCGGTAGTTCCTAGCGCCTGCGGTAGCGTTCGTGTGGAGTGGTTGCGAAATCGTCGGCGGCGTGGCGATGTGCATGAACTTGAGATAGCGTCAGGCGGTAGCGCTAGCGCCTGCGTTAACCCCTAACGCTGGCGGTAGTGCTTTAGTTCAATTTGTTGGTTTCAAGCTGCTTTCTTCCTGTGGAGTATTGCACTTATAGTTCATGCACACTATAAACACATGACAAGCAAGGTCAAATACAAATTTGGGATTTGTTATTCTCAAATAAAGGGATGTGACACACATGTTCAACAATCTCCCCCTTTTGATAATAACAAATCCTCTTAGCAAGAAATCAACAATAGTGTTTATAGTTTATGATAAGCAAGATGATTGTGCAACTATAGAATATGATAAGCATGAGAAATGTGCATACTCCCTCTATCTTAATGCTCCCCCTACATAAATGCAATTTATGTTTTACTCCTCCTAAATGATAGATTACATGAATTAGTCGCTCTATTTTTCTATATTTCTCCTATATATATTTTTTCAATTAATCTCCCCCTTTTGGTATTATCAAAAGAAGGTATGGTGAGGGAAGTAAGGAGACATTTCTTATAAATGATAAAGCATGATCGAGCTTTTGTAATATAGATAATGATAAAGATTTTAAGCATGGTATATATAAGAGATTCCAAATAAAAAGATAAGAGTTGTAAGCAAGCGGAAGATTATAAGAAACATCTTTTTGTAAACATAAAAAGCATAAGTAAAAATATGAGTTTTAGTTCAAAATTGAAAGATGTTTTAACCTTTTTGAAATCTCAAAGTTTTTCATAAAGATACCAAGTATGAAATGAACATATTAAAGAGAGATTATACTACAATGTTACTTAATTTTAAGTTCAAGAGATACCAAAACATTGTAGAGATCATGCTATGTTATTTAGTGCATTTCTTATATAAAGAGTAGTATAGATAAAACATTAGAATCCAATACTCATGAGAAGAAGTGTTATGAAAGAAAATGTTGTGCATATAAGTGTATTTTGAGCAATGTTAACAATTGATTTAAATCACAAAATACAAGGCATATGTATAGTAAAGTGCACAATAAAACACAAGTATATTACTTTCACACACTTTTAATGCACATAATTTTTAACAAAGTGGTGTAATAACCAAGGTTTGCACAAGACACTTTACTATTCTTTCAAAGGTGCTCAACCTCACAATGCTTATGAAGACTTGTCAGGAGGTTCAAGTAGTGCTTGGTGGAGTTATATTTGCCTATTTTTTGTTCACTTTTGTGAGACAACATTCTCCGAATACACTTATTTTGCAAACCCAAACAATATTTTTAAAATCAACCACTTTTCTTAATTTTTTAAGTGCAATTCAAATGTAGTGTAGGTAATAAACTTATGCAAGTTTTAATTCATTGTACAATTACAACACACAAGCAAGCATTTTAGATTTAAACACACATGTTGATTACCAAAATAAGTGAGTGAAATGTATCATTATCAATCATAAAACATTTACTCATACTTAGAGGCATGCTAAGCTTGGTTCTATACATATTTTTCAATAAAATTGATGCACTTAATTAGATATATCTAAGCATGATAAAACAAAACAATGTTCATAATAATATGAAGAAACAAGTTTTAACATTGTAGATAATTCTAAATAATAGAATTCATACATGTTTGATATTAGCAATAAAGATCATATAGTTTTTTTTGTTTTGAAAATTTTTAATGAAAGAAAAAAAAACAGAAAAAAACACAAAAACATTTTTTGTATTTTTGAATTTTAAAGTTTTGTAGTTGATTTTTCATAATATAAATAAAAACAGAAAACCATAAAAACATATTTTTGTATTTTTGAATTTTGAAATTTTATAATTGATTTTTCATAATATAAATAAAAACAGAAAATCTCAAAAACATATTTTTTGTATTTTTGAATTTTGAACTTTTATAGTTGTTTTTTCGTAATATGAATAAAACAAAAATAACAAAAGTCAGAAACACAACAAATAAGTAGTACATATAGTCCTGTCCAAAAAAAACTGGGCTCATCGGGCTGGCCTGAGCCCGTCCCAGAAAAGCCCGGCGATGCCCGGCCCGGGAGGAGCCCGACCCGGGCCGAGGCCGGTCCCGGGGCCCTTAAAGGGCCCCAAATGCTGGTCTTTGCCCGGCCCAGTACCCGGCTCGGTCCGGGCCGGGCAAAGACCGGATATCAGGCTTGCCCTAGCCCGGGTCGGACAAAGCCCGACCCGGGCTAGAGCTCGGCCCGAGCTCTTAATAAGAGCCGTTAAAAACGGCTCTTATTAAGAGCCGGCCCACGGCTCTTATTAGAGCCGTTGGCCACATGGCATGCCATGTGGCCAACGGCTCTAATAAGACTATAAGAGCCGTTGGTTTTTATAATTATTTTTTTTTTTTTAATATTTTATAAATAATTAAAATATTATTATTTAAAAAAAAACCTTATAAATAACCCCCGCCCCCTCCCCCCCCCCTCTCACTTCTCTAGTTCTCTCTCACTTTCTCTCTCTCACTCCTTCTCTCTCACTTTTTCTCTCTCACTCTCTCTCATCTAATGGCATCGTCCTCCTCAACGCCAGCGTCGTCTTCTCAAAGTACGCCTGAGGTGGTGGAGCACCATCGTACGACGGCTATTTGGGAGCATTTCGATATGATTATAGTCGGCACCGAAAAGAAGGCGCGATGCAAATTATGCTCAAAGTTGCTAGCAATCAGCGGCAACTCGACGCTAGCAAGACACCTTAAGTCTTGCATTTTGAAACAAGCTCCCGAGTCAAGTCAATCCCAAATTTTAGGAGCAGGCCAAATTTGGACGTACGATCAACTTCGACAACGAGAGTTGCAGACGAAGTTCGTCATCAGACGTGGGTTGCCATTCAGCACCTTCGACAATGAGGATTCGTCCGAGTACATACATCAAGGGCTTCAACCTAAATATCAAAATGTTAGTAGGTCCTCTCTTAGGCGCGACGCCCTTAAATTTTATTTAGAAGCAAAACAAGAACTTATAAATTATTTTGAAAATTTTGAGGGACGTGTGAGTTTAACGAGCGACGTTTGGACTAGTAACTTAAGATTATGATTAATGTATATGTGTATCACGTGTAATTGGATTGATCCCGTTTCATGGGAGCAAAATAAACGCGTAATTTGGTTTGCATGTTTTGAATTCCCGCACACGGGTAAAGCTATATATCAAGTAATTATGAAATGTGTGCGGGAATTTAAAATTAAAGATAAAATAATTAGTATTTCTTTTGATAACGCCACTAATAATACTGTCGCAATTGAGTGGTTAAAACACGATTTAAAACCAATGTTAGACGGCGCATTTTTTCACACTAGATGTGTTTGTCACGTCTTAAATTTAGTGGTACAAGATAGTTTAAAGGCTATGTGTTGAAACCAGAGAACTGGTCTCGACGTTCGCAAGGGGGATGCAGCTAACCCTTACTTGACCTGAGCGAGACCCTTGACCAGTTACTGAGAGCGGAAGAACCCCACCCTTGAAGAACACCTAAGTCCACGAACGGACCCCTTAAGCTGCAGCGTGGAGGTCCCACCACATACCCGGAAGTTCAACGAGAGCTTCCCCTCCCAAGCCAATGCTGAGCCTGGGCACCTTGGAGGGTACTAAGGATCACCTCACCGTCCACCTTCGATGACAAGGGGAGGGGAGGGGTAGTGCTTGCTCACACACGAGGGAGGGGGGGTCGTAACATCCCTTCCCAAGGTGCCCATGGGGGTCTATTTATAGACTTCCCAAAAATTGGGTTGCGGATATCCAAAATTCTGCTATCCGCAGCCCAATTACGAACCCGAACGACTGAACCGAGAGGGGGGGCGAGTGGAGGATAAGACGTCCACTCCCCCCCCCCCCCCTTTGCCGGGGGTCGGGTGGATGGACCAAGGTCCACCCCCCGAGCTGGGCGAGCGGACCTTACGGTCCACTCATCCTTCCGGGCGAGTGGACCATGGGTCCACTCGCCCAGCCACCCGGGAGGGTGGACACAAGGTCCCCCCGCCCCCGAGCGAGTGGACCAGTGGTCCACTCGCCCGCAGGCTTGGGGCGAGTGGACCCTGGGTCCACTCGCCCCCCACCCTGGGCGAGTGGACCCAAAGGTCCACTCGCCCCCCCCCACTCGGGCGAGTGGACCAGTGGTCCACTCGCCCGGGTCCTTGGGCGAGTGGACCAAGGGTCCACTCGCCCGGGGGCCTTGGGCGAGTGGACCCAAGGTCCACTCGTCCAAGGAGGTTTGCCCCCCCGGGCCTTCTCTTTTCGATGCTCACGACCTCTGACGGGTCGTTCCACTGAGCCCCCTCACTTGCGTCGGGTCACACCGACTCGAAAAATATGAGGGTTGTACACAATCCCCGCTCTTTTCGAGCTTGCCTTAAGCTCGGAAAGAAAGTCCAACCCACCTATTTGACGAGGAGGTGAGACCTTAGGGGAATCCACGAAGGGCTCTGCCAACGGGATACTCCTGCCGAGTTTTTCAACTGAACCTAACTCGAGGCGGAAGGCGGACCTTTCTCCACTTAACATCCCTCCTATGAGCCGAGCTCAGCTGGAGGTGGAGAAAGTTCAACACCTTAGGTCGAATTGAACTTGACCTGAGGTGGAAGAAAAACTCAACACCCTTAGTCAAGCCGAGCTCGACCTGAGGTGGAAGGCAACTCAACACCTCTAGTCGAGCCGAACTCGACTTGAGGTGGAAGGCAACTCAACACCTCTAGTCGAGCCGAACTCGACCTGAGGTGGAAGGCAAACCTTTCTCCACTTAACATCTCTCTTATGAGCCGAGCTCAGCTGGAGGTGGAGAAAGTTCAACACCTTAGGTCGAATTGAACTTGACCTGAGGTGGAAGAAAAACTCAACACCCTTAGTCGAGCCGAGCTCGACCTGGGGGGAAGGCAACTCAACACCTCTAGTTGAGCCGAACTCGACCTGAGGTGGAAGACAAACCTTTCTCCACTTAACATCCCTCCTATGAGCCGAGCTCAACTGGAGGTGGAGAAAGTTCAACACCTTAGGTCGAATTGAACTTGGCCTGGGGTGGAAGAAAAAATCCACACCCTTAGTCGAGCCGAGCTCGACCTGAGGTGGAAGGCAAACCTTTCTCCACTTAACATCCCTCCTATGAGCCGAGCTCAGCTGGAGGTGGAGAAAGTTCAACACCTTAAGTCGAATTGAACTTGACCTGAGGTGGAAGAAAAACTCAACACCCTTAGTCGAGCCGAGCTCGACCTGAGGGGAAGGAAACTCAACACCTCTAGTCGAGCTGAACTCGACCTGAGGTGGAAGGCAAACCTTTCTCCACTTAACATCCCTCCTATGAGCTGAGCTCAGCTGGAGGTGGAGAAAGTTCAACACCTTAGGTCGAATTGAACTTGACCTGAGGTGGAAGAAAAACCTTTCTCCACTTAACATCCCTCCTATGAGCCGAGCTCAGCTGGAGGTGGAGAAAGTTCAACACCTTAGGTCGAATTGAACTTGACCTGAGGTGGAAGAAAAACTCAACACCCTTAGTCGAGCCGAGCTCGACCTGAGGGGAAGGCAACTCAACACCTCTAGTCGAGCCGAACTCGACCTGAGGTGGAAGGCGGGAAATCCTCACCTATCAGGGAGCTGATCTCACCTGGAGGGGGAGGGGATCAACCATCTTATCAAAGCAACTGAGGCAGAGATCCAATCCACGCCTTAGGTGCTTACCTTCACCTAGGGGCAAAGGAACTCCACCATCTCATGCCAACTGACGGTGGAACACCCATCCACGTCCTAGGGGCCTAGCTTACCTGGGAGCAGATGAATTCAACACCCTTCCCAACCACTTGGGGGTGGAGTACCCGTCCATGCCCTAGGAGTCTAGCTTGCCTGGAGGCGGAGGAACCCCATACCTTCCCAATCCAGTTGGGGGCGGAGTACCCGTCCACGTCCTAGGGGCCTAGCTTACCTGCGGGCGGAGGAACCCATCACTCTTTCAAACCAACTGGGGGTGGGAGGTCCATCCACGTCCTAGGGGCCTTGCTTACCCAGAGCTGGAGGTGCTCATCATCTCTCCAAGTCACTTACTCAAGCAGCGAGTCGACCCAATGAGTCTCCCATCTGCCGGCATGACCGAGCCCGGAGAATGGTCTCTAGTCGGTGATATTACCAATCAGTCGACCCGATGAGTCTCCCAACTGCTGGCATAACTGAGCCCGGAGAATGGTCTCTACTCGGGGAATTTATCAACCAGTCGACCCGATGAGTCTCCCATCTGCCGGCATAACTGAGCCCGGAGAATGGTCTCTACTCGGGGAATTTATCAACCAGTCGACCCGATGAGTCTCCCATCTGCCGGCATAACTGAGCCCGGAGAATGGTCTCTACTCGGGGAATTTATCAACCAGTCGACCCGATGAGTCTCCCATCTGCCGACATAACTGAGCCCGAAGAATGGTCTCTACTCGGGGAATTTATCAACCAGTCGACCCGATGAGTCTCCCATCTGCCGGCATAACTGAGCCCGGAGAATGGTCTCTACTCGGGGAATTTATCAACCAGTCGACCCGATGAGTCTCCCATCTGCCGGCATAACTGAGCCCGGAGAATGGTCTCTACTCGGGGAATTTATCAACCAGTCGGCCCGATGAGTCTCCCATCTGCCGGCATAACTGAGCCCGGAGAATGGTCTCTACTCGGGGAATTTATCCACCAGGGGGGCGGAGTACCCATCCACATCCTAGGTGCTTACCTTCACCTGGAGGCAGAGGAATCCAACACCTTCCCAGAGGCTTTACCTAAGGTTCTATCTCTACCTACTTTTTATCCAACATGGGGAGGTTACATATCTATTACAATGCGCCTCCATGCGCCTACTCGGCCACATGCATCTCGGCCATCTCTTTCATCACCTCCTCCACTTTCTCTGCCTTCTCATTCCTTTCCTTTCTTCTGGTCCTTCCTGCTTCCCTAATCAACCTGTAGGTGGGAGACTTGCCTCTGGAACCGATCCGCGTAGCTTCCTTGCGTTCCCCTGTGCTTTTGTTGAATCAGGCACAGGGACTCCGCCTCCTTCCTGGTGAGACAGAGGCATCCTCCCTACCCCCTCACTCGGGGCAGCTGGCCCCGGGGGAGTTGTTGAAGAGCGCTTGCGCTTGGAGGTTTGGGCCTTCCTCCGAAGCTGGCCCCTTCCCTTGCCGACCTGCTTGCTCTATCCCCATCAAAGATGGCGAGGCGAGCACAGGTGTTGGCGATGCCGAGCACTCGCCCCGAGGGGGAGTGCAAACCGCAAGACCTTCTGGATTGACTTTCTGAACTCATCGCAGTCACCTTCCTTCACGCACTCGCCGGCAGGGGTGAGTTGTAACATCCCCCAGGCAGCTAGACCCCTAAGTTGGTTTTGTCATGACAAAACCATAAGAAGAGCCCAAGGCCTTGTGAATTGAGGTGAGAAGAAGAAAACCACCTTGGTCTGCAAATAGCAATTTCCAGTAACCAAGCTTAGGGTTGGACTTAGGACCTCAACTTGATCAATTGACCCCACCATAGCATCCCTAACCCTTTAGGGGTCCCCTCAGGGCACCAAGGGCCCATTGGGGTCAACCAAAGAGGCCAAATTGACCAAAGTCAACCCTAACCCTAAATTGGTCAAAGTAGCCTATGAAGAGCCAATCAACCCTCACCATGTCAAATTGGTCACACTCCTAGGTCTAGAATACTATAAGAGACCTAGTAGACCCAAAAGCCCCATCATGGGACCCCCAATAGTGCAAATTGACCAAAATGCCCCTTTAGGTCAAAAATGGCATTTCTTCTCAAAGTACCCAAATTGACCATCTCAATAGTAAATTGACCCTACCCTTAGTATTATCATGTCATAGGGGACCCAGTGGACCAAAAAGCCCCTTGACTGGGTCAACCCTAGGGCTCAATTTGACAAAAGTCAACTTAGCCTGTTTTGGTCAAATCAACTTGAATTGGGTCAACCAAGACTCATGTGACCAAATTGACCCCACCAATAGTTTCTAAACCTAATTTGGAATCCAAGGGACCCAGAAGCCCCATCCTAGGGTCACCCAATTGGCCAATTTGACCAAAAGTCAAAATTGCCCAATTTAGGTCAAAACTCTTGAATCTAGCCCAATCCCTTTGAGCTAAGCCCAAATTGACCACTTGACCAGCACCCTTGACTGCTAATTAACCCAGGAGAGAGAAATGAGTCGGCCTTGATGACTAGGAGGGAGAAAATCCAATGTGGAGGAGAGAGAGAAATGAAGCCATCAATGGAGGAAGATGAAACCCCCCCATTCCTCCCCATTAATGGCTGGATTCGACTCCCCAAGGGAAGGGGAGAAGGTTCCAGCCGTTTCCCGGCCTCCCAGAGGTGAATGCCAAGGAGTTTCACAATGGCCGAAATTCCCTCTTCATGGCCATTAATGGCAATTCATGCCATGGCTCTTCCCCTCCCCCAATTGACTTCTTAAGCACCTTTAGAAGCCGGAGAGGAGGAAAAACCCCCTGTTTTCAGAAGGAGTCGAGCCCTCCTAAGTGGTGGTTGCAGAGCTTGGGAAAAATGGCGGCCGGCCATGGAAGAATGACCACCGACGCGACTTCAGGCCACCACTCAGGTCCACTTCTCCATCTCTTCTCCTCTGGATAGATCTCATCTATTCCCATTTCAAAATCGATTAAGATTGGAGGCCCCTCCATTCGGATTTTTTATATGTTCTTGGCCGAAAAACGAGAGATTCGGGGGACCAACTCCGGCCACCTCCGGCCGCCCTGTCACCGGCAATCGACAGCCCCGACCCCCACAATGGTGGTGGCTTGGGGGTTTGGCCGGGAATGACCTCCGGTGGCCGGAAATAGGCTCGCAAGATGCCCAGGCGCGGGCAATCCCAGCCGCAGGTTTATCGGGGACGATAACCGGGCGCCGTCCGATCCTGCATAATAAAACAAAATCTGTTATATATATATAATTATTAATAGTAGTTTATATGCAGTTTTCTTATTTTAATTATAGAAAATATATAGAGCCCTCTACAGAAAAAGTGCCCAACATGAAAGTTGTAGGCCTTGACCCCTAGAGTCATACAAAATTGACTTCACTCAATTTGGAGCCCTGGTTTGACCTCAGCACTCATTCTAGTGCAAAGTTTGAATAAACTTTGAATGGATGCCCACACCAAACCACTTGTCCAAATGACTTGAGATTTGGACCAGTGGTGAGTCATACCTAGGGCTATGTCATATCCAAAAATGAGAATTTTTGGAGAACTTTTCCTAAAGTTTTTGTAGAAATTTAATAATCCTTGCACAATTTAATTGGAGGGTCAAATGACCTCCAATCTCCACCAAACTTTGGTGGGATGTTATTAGGGACATGTAAGGCCCCTGGTTAAAATATCAACTCATTTGGAGCTCTTTGGGTTAGGTAATCATTAGGCCAAAGTTTTGTCCTTTAAGGGGAATTTTGTGAATGAGGGCTAATTGGAATGTTTCATGGTCAAATTAGCTCCTAATGGAGTGGGACTTTAGCCACTGCCCTTTTGGCACCCAAATCACCTCTGAGAAAGTTATGGAGTCATGAGGAGTTGGTTTGCCCTAGGACATGGAGTAGGAGCAATTTGGGGTGCATTTAGCCAAGTTATGGTCCATTGGCCAATTAGGTTCTTTGAGTCTTGAGACTTCTTAGGAAGGTCAGTGGGATGAAGTTGAGACCCCATGAGGAGTTTGGGGAGCATTGGAGTTGTTTTGCTCAAGGTCATAGGGTTGATCCCTATGGGGTGGAATTTGGGGTTGTGAAGGACATAGGGGAGTTTGTCCTTGGAGAGGGGTGTGTTGGACTCCTCTGTCTTTTATAAGTGATATGATACCCTCACAAGAGGTTTGGGAGGATTTGGATAGGTTTAGACCCTAACCCTAGGATAAACCCTAATGGGGTGCAATTAGAGGCTAATGAAGGAAGTAGGGTCAAACCTTAATGGTTTGACCTAAAATTTTGGAGGGAAGGTCATAGTGACCAGAGGAACCTCCCCTGTTAATTTGAAGAGGTTTGGAGTTGTTAAACCTAGGTAATTAATTCTTGGGTAGATTTGTAAATAATTAGGGTTTTGGGTTTTAGGGAGAAATGTTACTTAATGGTTTACCATTTTCTGTCACAAACTTGGTTTTAATGCTATTGATCTCTGGAAGAATCTGTTAGACCATGTGAAGACTTTTTGGGGTTCAAAGTGTAATATTTCACATTGTAGACAATTTTTGGGAGGATCAATTTTAGGGTGTTAAATTACTGTAATTGCATGAAACTTTGCAAGATGTCTTTTCATACCAATATGTACCCACTGTAATTTTCTCATAATTTATGGATTAATATTTTTGGTATCTCTAGTTCATTTTGGAATTATTTACAAATATATCCATTGAGGAATTTACAAATGTAACCTCTGTGATATGTGGTCAAACTTGGTAGACCTGAATATTTTAGTAGGAGACACCTCTGTATAAATTTTCATAAGGTTTAGAGATCATATGAGGGTACCTCCTTTGGAATTTATTGGTAATAAATGAGTTTTGGAATTTCTAAAAATAATAAATCTTGCTGGTTTTTCCTACAGGTTTATACCTACTGATGTTTAGGTACTCTTGATTTATGTAAAAATTGGGGTAGGCACTGGAAGTCAGAAAAGTGCACTTGTAGTTCAAACTTGAGAAAATTGCCCTTTGAGAAATTGTTTAAAAATATTAATATTATGGGGAAAATTAGGAAACCCTGGATTTGATCTGATTTAAGTAGCATGGACTCCTAATAAATCCAGTAGGTCCTAGAGTTGAGTATTTAGAGTACCTCCCTTCTTGAGAATCAAAACGTTAAGGGTGGTCTGCGTTTAGTAAATTGGCAGTTTTGGAGTTACAGGCCAATTTGGAATACATTGATTGGAGATGTGGGAATTGAATGGTGATTGTATGGTATGAGAGGACCCTTGGAGATATTTAAGGTTGATGAGTTCTGGGATGGTGGGGTGCCTCCCTTGGGGAAGGTCATCTTGGGATTTGGCGAAAGATCGTCTTTTCCCCCTAAGTGTCTTAAAGCACTTAGGTTTAGACCAGGTGAAATGTTAAGAGGGTTTCTTAAGGGTAGTAACTAATAAAATTAAGTGTCTTGGGAGTGGGAACTTTGGGGTGTCATCCCATAGTGGTTCCTAGTACCGTAGCGAGCCCCTCACAGGGTAACCCTCGGGAAGTCCAAGACTAACCCTAACTCATAGGAGTAAGACATTGTACAAGATTAACTAATAACACACTCATCCACACCCCGTGGTTTCGGAAGTTTAGTTGGATTGGTTGTCCGAGCGGTGGGCTCGGTAGCTGTTGCAGCAGACTAGTTAGTCTGGGGAGCTTTTGGCTCGGAAGGTTATTGATGACGGGCAGGTAAGCCCGGGGAGCTTTTGGCTCGGAAGGTTGTTGATGACGGGCAGGTTAGCCCGGGGAGCTTTTGGCTCGGAAGGTTATTGATGGCGGGCGGGTTAGCCCGGGGAACTCATGGCTCAGAGATAGGAAGTAGAACATGTTGCATGTGCACTGAAGGTGGTGGGTCTTCGGTATTGGACGGTCGTTCACACCGACGTCAATACGTTGACTCGGCGAGTGTGGTTTTACACTTAGCCTTGATAGTCTGGCGGTCCAGTCAGCAAGAGTACGCAGACGCTCCGCGGGTATAGTGGAGGCGTACAATAGGTCTAGGTTGGGTAGTGTGAATGCCAACCTAGAGGTGGGCGGGGCCCAACCCACCGCTTCCGTTTGCCACTACGGGAGTATCCTGGGAGTCTAGCTCGCTCCAAAAAGGGGGAACTAAAGGTCTATGCGCATAGAGTCGTAGTGCGTGAGTTGCACTTGTATGATCATAGCATAACAACATACTTGCATGTCATAGCATAAACATTGCATTCAACCTACCCCTAACGTATAAGTCGGTTATGGGACTTCTTATACGGTAGGCCCTGCTAAATGACCCCTTGGTCTATAGGTTTGTATGGGCATTCCTATAAATCAATGGTTACTTTTATATTACTTTACTTGCTGCTTACTGTTCTCTATATACTTGTTGCCATGCTTCATATATATGTATACACCTGTGTAGCTCTAGTTCCGCCGTCACCTGCTCTTGTTTTTACCCCTTGCTGTCCTCCGCTTCATCCTCCCGCACGGTGCCTAGGAGCCATTGGGGGAGGGGTGGGGAATTGGCTGAGTCTTTATGACTGACGGTCGGTGGACCTTATCATTTTAGGAGTTCGAGGAGATGCAGCACCCTTCAAGGAACAGGTACAGCAGGATCCGACGTGGTGGATCCCACGGCCATGCTACCATTGTCACCAGCCAGGACATACTCGGGTCAGATGTCCCATGATGAGTGGAACCCCTCCGGCACAGCGATCAGGAGACCGACGGCGAAGACGTAGACGTGGATTGCGAGGCAGTGATCGTAGGCCGAAGAAGAAGAAGCATCCAGTGTTGCAGCACCAGTGGAGCACGGGATCTACAGGGATGGGTCAGCCTGGTCAGAGTGCTTCAGTCTCAGTGTCTGTGACGGTTAACTTTAGCTTACTTAGGAGTTAGCTTCCGCGAGTGATCTTGTAGTGAGGAAATGATGTACAGGGCAAGAGCTCTTATATTTTGTAACCCTTGTTACCTCTTTCTTATTCAGTTATTGTTAGTGGACATTTACCTCTATGGTTTTAATTCATGTGATTATGTGGACTTGCCTTCTCTTTATTGTACTTTTCTTCGTGATCGATTCGGCCGGCAGGATCGGCGTTTTGTGGTGGCGACCTTCCCGAGTGAAGGTGCACCGCAAAACGGCGGTTCTGGGCCTAAGACCCGGTGGTTTTTGCAAAAAAAAAAATGGGGTCTTACATGAGTCCCCCAGCTCATCGCTTCCATCCATGAGACTTGCCCAGAGCTTTCCGAACTAGCTGCTTCCACGCTCACCGCACCATAATGTTGAAACCAGAGAACTGGTCTCGACGTTCGCAAGGGGGATGCAGCTAACCCTTACTTGACCTGAGCGAGACCCTTGACCAGTTACTGAGAGCGGAAGAACCCCACCCTTGAAGAACACCTAAGTCCACGAACGGACCCCTTAAGCTGCAGCGTGGAGGTCCCACCATATACCCGGAAGTTCAACGAGAGCTTCCCCTCCCAAGCCAATGCTGAGCCTGGGCACCTTGGAGGGCACTAAGGATCACCTCACCGTCCACCTTCGATGACAAAGGTAGGGGAGGGGTAGTGCTTGCTCACACACGAGGGAGGGGGGGTCGTAACATCCCTTCCCAAGGTGACCATGAGGGTCTATTTATAGACTTCCAAAAAATTGGGTTGCGGATACCGAGAGGGGGGCGAGTGGAGGATAAGACGTCCACTCCCCCCCCCCCTTTGCCGGGGGTCGGGTGGATGGACCAAGGTCCACCCCCCGAGCTGGGCGAGCGGACCTTACGGTCCACTCATCCTTCCGGGCGAGTGGACCATGGGTCCACGCGCCCAGCCACCCGGGCGGGTGGACACAAGGTCCCCCCGCCCCCGAGCGAGTGGACCAGTGGTCCACTCGCCCGCAGGCTTGGGGCGAGTGGACCAAAGGTCCACTCGCCCCCCCACTCGGGCGAGTGGACCAGTGGTCCACTCGCCCGGGTCCTTAAGCGAGTGGACTAAGGGTCCACTCGCCCGGGGGCCTTGGGCGAGTGGACCCAAGGTCCACTCGTCCAAAGAGGTTTGCCCCCCCCCCCCCCCCCCCCCCCCCGGGCCTTCTCTTTTCGATGCTCACGACCTCTGACGGGTCGTTCCACTGAGCCCCCTCACTTGCGTCGGGTCACACCGACTCGAAAAATATGAGGGTTGTACACTATGGAAGTCTATATTTCTAAAATCCGATAAATGCTCAAAAACTATCTATTGCACTAAGCAACGAGCTCATGATTTTAAAAAATTTGCTAACGCACAAGGATTTTTTTTTAAAACCTCAATTTGATATGCCTATTAGATGGAACTCAACTTATAAAATGTTAAAAAGAGCGTTCCAACAAAAACAACTTCTTATGGAATATTATAGTTTACTAAATATTACGCATACTTTGACCGACGATGATAGGTCTATATTAGCACATTATATGGATTTACTAAAATGTTTTTATAGGGCGACTATTTTTTTATCGGGCGTGTATTATCCGACTAGCGCGCTAGTAATTGAAAATTTTGTACATATCACACAAAAATTTAGCTATTTTAGGCAACACGACGGATGACTTCCTCTAATTAATATAATGGAAGAATTCTTTTTAAAATATTATAGAGAAATGCCTCCCATATTTTCTTGCTCCGCCGCTTTAAACCCACTATTCAGCGTTGAAGGCGTAGAAAATTTGATAGATGAAATAAATACTAATTTAAACTAAAATATAAAATATGATGAGGATAATCCCGTTAGTATTTCAAAATTTAATATTTTTTTACCGAATGTTATAATTATTACGATAACTTATATGGCTCGCGACCCCGAGAAGAAAGCGCGCAACTAAGAACGAATGATGATTTTAAAAATAAAATTTTAGATTTAGCTTCTAGAAAAAAGCGCGCACATCTAGTAGTTTAAATGAATTAGGATTATATACGAAAACACAATTTCGCGATTTTATGAGTACGGAGGAGATCGAAAACTTCGATCTCTTAAATTGGTGGAAAGGTAAAGCTAATACCTATCCTATTTTGGCATATATGGCCCGTGATTTACTAACTATCCAAGCTAGTACAGTAGCTTCGGAGTCTGCTTTTTCAAGTGACAGGGTTGTAAACGAGCGGAGGAGTCGGCTTAACGAAGAATCACTGAAAATTTGCATATGCTACAAGGACTATTTGGATGCTACGAAGAGGAAACAACACATAACGGCATTAGAGGATAGCTCAGAGGAGATAGAAAACGAGATAGACGCAATGAATTTAGGAGATAATTGAACGCGTCGCGCACACGCTTACGACTCTACGATTGTAATTTACTAATTTTTATTTGAACGAGCAAAGTTTGTAATTTTCTTTATTTAAATTTTCTAATAATAATAAATTTTATTCTTTTTTCGATAAATGCAAATTGTACGAATACGAATGTAATTTTTTTTATCAATATTAATAAAAATTCCTTTCTTTGTCCATAAGCTTTGAGTTTTTTTTTGTCAAGTTTTTAGTATATTAATTCTTAAATATATGTATATATAAATATAATATATATTATATAATATATTTAAAATTTAAAATTTAATTTTTTTTATAAAAAAGGGCCGAACCGGTCGGGCCCGATCTCGGACCGGTCCGGCCTGGCCCGGCCTGAGGGGCCGGCTCAGGCCCCTTCCTTGGGGTGCTGCCCGAGACCGGCCCGAGCTCGATCTAGTCAAAGACCGGGCTCGGACCGGTTGACTTAAGACCGAGCCCGATCGGGCCGGCGCCAGCCCGGCCCGATCGGGCCTTTTGTGCAGGAATAAGTACATATGAACTAACATATTTTTATATATTTTTAGAAATTTTAAAACACAGAAAAACCAGACACCCACGCTAGCGCCGACGCTAGTGCTAGCGCGACAAACAATACTTGATTTTTTGGGAATTTTAAAAATCTGATTTTTGATATTTATTAAGAGTCCTTAGAGTAGTCTTATGCATAAATTTTGTAATTTTTGGAGATGTTTTGATTGCTCAAATTGCATAAAACATTAGCATTTTACATGTTATTCATCCTAAGATGTCTAAGACTTCTACTTCCAACCTTAACATTTGAAACCTTGCATCGGGAATAGGTTTAGTAAATATATCAGCAAGTTGAGAGTCCGTGCCAATGAAACTAATCCTTACATTTTCCTTTTTAATGTGATCCCTTATGAAATGATGATGCACATCTATATGTTTGGATCTAGAGTGGTGTACCGGATTATTTGTGAGATCAATGACACTTTTGTTGTAACATTTTAATTCAATAAGTTTTAGATGAAAACCAAAGTCCTCTAAAGTTTGGCTCATCCATAGAGCTTGTGCACAACAACTCCCTAATGCAATGTATTCGGCCTCCGTGGTGAAGAGTGCAACCGAATTTTATTTCCTACTAGACCATGCAATTAATGAAGGTCATAGAAAATGACAAGTACCACTAGTGCTTTTTCTATCAAGTGAACAACCAGCGTAGTCCGAATCGGAGTAGCCGTGAAGTGTAAATGAATTATTGTGCAGGTACCATAATCCTAATCTAGATGACCCAATAAGATATCTAAAAATTCATTTTACCGCTTTTAAATGAGATTCTTTTGGATTGGCTTGAAATCGAGCACATAAGCATACATCAAACATAATATCGGGTCTAGTTGCACTAAGATAAAGTAGGGATCATATTATACATTTATATAAGGTTTGATCAATTGAAATTCCCGATTCATCTTTTCCTAATTTAAGTGATGCACTCATTGGTGTAGAAGCATGTTTAATGTTTTCAAATCAAAAGCGCTTAAGCATATCATAGACATATTTGGTTTGACATATAAAAATACCATCATTTCTTTGTGATATTTGAAAACCAAGAAAATAAGAAAGTTCTCCTACTAGACTCATTTCAAATTTATTTTTCATCACTTCAATAACTTCATTACACAACTCTTCATTAGTAGATCCAAAGATTATATCATCAACATATATTTGAAAAATAATTAAATCATCATTATTATGTTTAATGAAAAGAGTATTATCGGCACTTCCCATAATATAACCGTGTTTTAATAAAAATGATGTAAGTCTTTCATACCATGCACGTGGCGTTTATTTTAAACCATAAAGCGCATTCTCTAGTTTATAAACATGATTGAGAATTTTTTCATTAATAAAACCGGGGGGTTGTTCAACATAAACTTCTTCTTTTACAAACCCGTTGAGAAAAGCATTTTTTACATCTATTTGAAATAATTTTATTCTTTTAAAGCTTGCAAATGCTAGAAAAATTCTAATGGATTCCAACCTAGCAACGGGTGCAAAAGTTTCATCAAAATCTATCCCCTCGATTTGTTAATATCCTTGTGCTACTAAGCGTGCCTTATTCCAAGTGATTTTAGACTCACTATCTAATTTATTTTTAAAAATCCATTTTACACATACAACCGGGTGATTAGATGGTCTTTCTACTAATTTCCAAACATTATGTCGCTCAAATTGTTCTAACTCTTCATTCATAGCCAAAAACCAAAATTCATCATTTAAAGCGGTATAAACGATTTTTGGTTCAATTTCGAAAACAAAATAAATATTTGAATATGATTCATGAAGAGAAGAGCGAGTTCTTACCCTGATGGATGGTTCACCAATTATTAATTCCCGTGGATGATTCTTTGTGAATTTCAAGGCACTTGGACGTACATATTCATCTTCCTTGACCTCCTTTTCTTCTTCTTTGGAAGATTCCTCATCACCATGCTCCAAAGGTTGTAAGAGATCATCCTCGTTGCCTGCGGAAAGTTTTTCTACACAAGGAACAAACTCATCAAATTTTACATTTATTGACTCTTCAACTCTACTAGTTCTTTTATTAAAAAATTCTATAAGCTTTACTAGTTGAAGATACCCAAGAAAAGTTCTTTCATCATATTTTTCCTCAAACTTTCCCAAGCTATCTTTTGTATTCAAAATAAAACATTTACAACCAAAAACTTTGAAATAAGATACATTAGGCTTCTTTTGAAAATAGAGTTCATCTGGTGTGAGATTAAGAGATGGGCGAAGCATGATTCTATTCAAAACATAACACAATGTACTTACGGCTTCGGCCCAAAAGGACTTAAGTAATTTATATTCACATAACATAGTGCGTGCTAGTTCTTAAAGTGTCCTATTCTTTCTTTCTATAACACTATTTTGTTGTGGTGTGCGTGGTGCAGAGAACTCATGTTTAATGTCTAACATATCACAAAAGGATGTAAATTTTTCATTTTCAAATTCTCCTCCATGATCCGACCGAATGCATTTAATTTTTAAATCACTTTCATTTTGAATACGAGTACATAATTTTGCAAATTCACAAAACGCATCGGATTTGGAAGAGATAAATAATGTCCAACAATATCTTAAAAAATCATCTATTAAAACATATGTATATAATCTACCACCAAGACTTGCAGTGCTAACGGGACCAAAAAGATCCATATGAATTATTTGCAAGGGTCTTGTAGTAGAAATGGAATTTTTACTTTTGAAAGAGGATCTAGAAAATTTACCTTTTTGACATGGTGAACAAAGTGAAGGTAAAATTCCATTTAATCAGGCAATCCTTTAATTAAATTACTTTTGGCAAGTTTTACAATGAGCTTTGTGCTAGCATGTCCTAGTCTTCTATGCCAAAGTTCTAATTCATCATTTTTAGTGATAAAACATTTTATAGATGATTTAGAAAGATCATGAAAAGAAACTATATAAACATTATGTATTCTTTGTGCAGTTAGTAAAATATCTTTTGTAGTAAGATTAGATATTTTGCATAAGTTAATGGAAGATTCAAATAACACATCTAATCATTTATCACATAATTGGCTAATAGAAATTAAATTGTGTTTTAATCCTTTCACATAAAGAACATTAGATATAGTAAAGGATTTGTTACCAACTGTACCAATTCTCATGATCCTTCCTTTTCCGTTGTCACCAAACGTCACGATCCCTCCCTTATTCTTTTCTAGGCTAAGGAACTTTGCTTTATTACCCGTCATGTGCTTGGAGCATCCTGAATTCAAGTACCACATGTTTTCATTGTCCTTAGCCTGCCTGCACATCCAGAAAGAAGATGAGAGTAAAGATCCGGATACCCAAGTGGTACCACCCATAGACTAAGTGGAAGCCTTAGGTACCCAGATTTGTTTTAAAGCATTTTGTTTTATTTTCCTGCAAGAACTAGATGTGTGACCTAACCTATAACAGTTTGCACACGAAATAAAGGGGGTTGAGTCCCTTTTTTGGAAAATTTTCTTGCTGGAAGAAATTGGATTTACAGAAGAAAAACATTTTGAAAAAGAAAATTCAGGTTTCTGGTATGAGGTGCTAGCGCCGGCGGTAGTGGCTAATGCCGGGCGGTATCCCTCTCCTCGATATCCGAGCCCAAATTTTCCAGAACCATGGCGCTTGTACCCTAAAATCATTTTCAGCGATTTTTGGCCTATTCCAAATTTTTTAATGGCCACGGTGAGATCATGAACTTGTGCTTTAAGTGAATAATTTTCTTTCACAAGCATGACACACTTATTTTCAAAACCTTTTTTATTATTTTTGATTTGCAAAAGAGAGGCTTCTAATTTCCTTTCTAATTCCCCCCTCTCTTTTGTAAGAGTTTTGTCATGAGAGAGTGCTTTAGAAAGTGACTCTTCAATATCTTTTGCCAATTTAGTGAATTGATCACACTCTTGACAAGAAACCTTTCTCTTTTCTAAAACAATTACCTTTTTTGGAAAGCTTTTGATTTTCTTTAATAAAAGATTCATTTTCATGATTCAATAAAATACTATCTTTCATATTTTATCAAAAGCTTTGCAAGTTTCAAGGAATTCATTAAAGAGTTCATCATAAGTGGGAGGAGTTACCTCAGTGTCGCTAAGAACACTGGTGTCGTCGCCGTCGTTTCCATGTCCCATGAGACACGTGTTTGCTTCCTCATCTTTGCTTGATGAAGACCCGCTTGATTCTTCGGAGGAGGAGTCATCCCATGTTCTAGCTTTTAGCAATTTCTTCTTCTCCTTCCCTTTGTGATGCTTTTCCTTCTTCTCCTTCAAGAACTTTGGGCACTGGCTCTGAATGTGCCCGGTCTTCCTACAATGAAAGCACTCCGGTGGAGGTCTTTCTTCTTCATCGTCGCTCTCCTTTTCCTTCTTTGAGGATGACCTTTTCCATCTTGCATCCTTTTGGATAAATTTCCGGAAAGTGTTTCTCCTTTCCGGATTTCGCATGAATTTTCGGAAATTCTTCACCAAAAGGCTTTCTTCATCTTCATCCTCATCCTCTTGGCACTCCTTCTTTGATGTTAGTGCCAACGCCTTCTTATTTGGCTCCTTGTTGTATTCATCATATTGGATTTTGAGTTCTACCTCATGGGTTTTGAGATTCCCAATGAGGCTCTCAACTTGGAGCGTTCTTAGATTGTGCGATTCTGAAATGGCTGTCACCTTCGGGTTGAATTTTGGTGGAAGAGAACGAAGAATCTTTCGGACCAAGTCGTCGTTGGAGAAGGTCTTTCCAAGAACTTTGGAGGCATTGACGATCTTGGTGAAGCGCGTGTACATGGCATCAACATCTTCACTTTCATCCATCCGGAATTTTTCATATTCCGACTCAAGTTGGAAAAGCTTTGAATCTTTAACCTGCAATGTACCTTCATGAGTAACTTCCAAATGATTCCAAATTTCATATGCAGTAGTACATGCAGAAATTCTATTAAATTCATTTCTATCTAACGCACAAAATAAAACATTCATGGCCTTGGCGTTATTTTTGCATTTTAGCTTATCCCTATCATCCCATTTATCTTTTGGTTTATCTAAAGTTATCTATCCAACTACTAATGTAGGAGGAGAGTATTCCTCTTCTACCATATTCCATACCTCAATATCTAGGGTCATAAAAAAATATCTCATTCTATTTTTCCAGTAATTATAGTCTGACCCGGTAAATAGTGGAGGTTTATTAATTCACTGACCCTCGGAAAAAGCGAGATCATAAGACGCCATTATTCCTGGTTTTTAAACCGTTTGGAATAACCTGACTTTGATACCACTTGTTGGATCGATTGACGCCCTTAGAGGGGGGGGGGGGGGGTGAATAAGGGAATAAAATTAAAGTCTTTTTAATTTTTTAGACAATTTACTAAATTGTTTAGAGTAAATTAGAATGAAATAGCAATTTAACTTAAAGGAGGAAACAATTGTAATTTGCAATTTTATAAATTATGTCAAATGATAGAAATCAAGTAAACACAAAAGAGACATGATTATATTATATAAAAAAGGTGTTTAAATAAATTGATTTCAATATCGCTTGAAATCGGAGGCGTATAAAATAATATAATTTTTCCTTTTCTATACCGACTTGTATCCCCCCAAATCGGTTGGCTTTAGCCTATCCTTCCCCGGATAAGGCCTCAAGCCGCTCTAGCCAATCCTTCCCCGGATATGGCCTCGAGCACCCCCGAGATCTAATCACCTAGAACTAGTCGCCAACACAAGGTGAATTACTCCCTAAGTCCTACCCAGACCTAGTCGCCAACACAAGGCGAATTCTCTAAAAGGTTACAAAAATATATGGAATGAAAATAATGATAACAATAATAAAAACTCCATATATGAGATCTCTGAAGATGAGGATGAAGGGTCGATGTAGTATGAGCGAGGTCAAAGCGATCGTCTTTCGGATGTAGCGTGACGTAGTCCTCCTCCAGAATTGTCCTTAAGCTTTTTGTGGGAGATCCAACTTTGCCAGCATAAAAGCTCTAGAAATTTGGCACAAACAATCTCTCGGGGATAGATCACCAAAACGAGAAGCAAAGCTCCAATTTATAGAACTTCTCGCTAGCGCCTGCGGTAGCTCCTAGCGCCTGCGGTAGCGTTCGTGTGGAGCGGTTGCGAAACCGTCGGCGGCGTGGCACTGTGCACGAACTTGAGATAGCGCCAGGCGATAGCGCTAGTGCTGGCGGTAGCGCTAGCGCCTGCGTTAACCCCTAACGCTGGCGGTTGTGCTTTAGTTCGGTTTGTTGGTTCCAAGATGCTTTCTTCCTGTGAAGTATTGCACTTATAGTTCCTGCACACTATAAACACATGACAAACAAGATCAAATACAATTTGGGATTTGTTATTCTCAAACAAAGGGATGTGACACACATGTCCAATACTTCTTACCCCTAAGAAGGATGGTAGTTGGCGTATGTGCATAATTAGCAGAGTCATCAACAAAATTACTGTCAAATGTCGTTTCCAAGATCGATCTTCGTAGTGGGTACCACCAGATTCGAGTTCGCGAGGGTGACGAGTGGAAGACGACTTTTAAGACGAATGATGGTATATATGAGTGGCTAGTCATGTCGTTTGGGCTGTCGAACGCCCCGAGCACTTTCATGAGACTCATGACACAGGTATTACGGCCCTACATGGGCAAATTTTTGGTTGTATACTTTGATGATATCCTGATCTATAGCCAGACCCAAACGGACCACCTCAATCATTTGAGGCTCCTCTTTGGCATCTTCCGTCGGGAGAAATTATTCGTGAACTTGAAGAAGTGTTCTTTCTTATCTGAGTCAGTTCATTTCTCTAGGGTTCATTGTGTCCTCCACTGGAGTATTGGTTGACCCCGAGAAGGTCAAGTCCATATGTGATTGACCCGTACCAACAACTATCCACGAGGCCCTTAGCTTCCATGGACTCGCCACCTTCTATAGGAGGTTTGTCCAAGGGTTCAACACGATCATGACCCCATTCACGAGTTGCCTCTGGAAGGGCGAGTTTTAGTGAACCGTCGCGACCACTAGAGCATTTGAGGAAATTAAGTATTGATTGGCGATGGCCCCTATTTTAAGATTGTCCAAGGGTTCAACGCGATCAGTTGATAGGGAAGGCTATTATCTCATCACCCGGTGGGATGATATGAAGCAAAGACTGAGAGAGAAGTATCTCCCTACGTCCTACATAGACCAGTTATTTGACCACCTGCATAGATTACGTCAGGGGACACTTACTGTCACCGATTATATGGCTCGCTTCGATGAGCTTGTCGTTATTAGTGACATTTCAGAGGAGCCCATTGTCACCGCCTCTCGTTTCAAGGTCAATCTACGGTATGAGATACAGACAGAGTTGATTCCCCATCACCTCGAGACTATCGAGCAGATATTTCAGCTCGCCCTAGAGTACGATCAGTACCTCCGCTCGCCCAGCACGAGGCAGTTCCCCTCTCGATTTGATACCTCGACTTAAAGGAAGTTCGCCCTACCCCAAACCACAGCGACTGCGCCCCCATATGCCCCAGTTGACACATAGAGGCCGCTGCCACTGATGGCCGACGATCTAGGAGTATACAGTGTTATAGATGCTCAGGCAGAGGACACGTGGCGGCCTAGTGCCTCACACAAAATTTGCTTATTGAGGATGATGAGACGGGCTTAGAAGGCGAAGAGAAGGTTGTTGAGGAGATCGCATCCACCATTGAGGAAGGATGGGAGAGTGATGTGAGAGGTCATTGAAGATGGGAGTAGTTCGACGTCTTCTACACACCTCTCGTACTGATGAGGATTGGTGACGCACCACTACATTCTACATGTATTTCCCTAGTGCAGGTGGCCCCTGCAAACTAGCTATTAACAGTGGGAGTTGCGTGAACATTGTGGCCCAAAAGGGCCTTGATCGTATGCAGGTGAAAGTCGAGCCTTGCCCTCACCCCTATCGTGTCATCTGGCTAGACAAGAAGGCAAATCAGGTTACCCAGCAGTGTCTCGTACCGATTAGCATAGCCTCCTTCGAGGATTTAGTATGGTGCGATGTCATTCCCATGGACGTCGCCCATGTTTTGCTTGGCCGACCTTGGTTGTTTGATCGCGATGTCACGTGCTTTGGACATTCAAACACGTGTGACTATTATGACAAGGGGTAGAAGATTACGTTATCGCCTACCCAACCCAATGAGAAATCCAAGGGCGGGTTGAGACATCAGTGAGCACGAGGTCTTCGAGACCACTTCACATCTTGAGGCGAGGCGAGTTTTTGAGAGACAGCATTGAATCTGACATCATTTACGTAGTTGCGTCCACCATGACCTCGGACGGCCGTGCTGACCCTCCTGACCATCACCCAAACGTTCGTCCCATTTTGGATAAGTTTGCGGACATCATGCCGGATGAGCTCCCTAATGAGTTGCCCCCTCGACGAGACATTCAACACGCCATTAATCTAATCTCGGGGGTTTCTCTCCCGAATCCGCCCCACTACCGCATGCATCCTAGTGAGCACGCTGATCTCAGGAGGCAGGTTGATGAGCTTCTTCGGAAGCAATTTATTCGAGAGAGTCTGAGTCTGTGTGTGGTTCCCGCCCTTCTTACCCCTAAGAAGGACAATAGTTAGCGTATGTGCATAGATAACAGAGCCATCAACAAAATTATTGTCAAGTATCGTTTCCCCATTTCACTGCTCGACAGCTTATTGGGCACTATGCCCGGCGCAAGTTAGGACATCGTCACGCCATGTGGGTTAAATATTTGCAGAATTTTCATTATGTTCTCAAACACCGCGCTGGTGTTGAGAGCAAGTTTGCTGATGCAATGAGTCACCTAGTTGTGCACTTACAGATGATGAGAGCTCGAGTGTACGGGCTCGAGAGATTGATCATAGACAACCCTACCTGTCCGGATTTTGGTGAGTTACATACTGCGTTGTCAAGGGACCCACCGGATTCCATCGAGGGGTTTCGGATTATCGACGGGTACTTATTTCAAGGCTCCCTCCTATGTGTACCGAGGAATTCTTATCGAGATTATTTAGTATGGGAATTACACGCGGGCGGTGCCGCCGGTCATTTTGGGCGAGACAAATCGATAGCTATTGTAGAAAATAGTTTCTATTGGCCGAGCCTGAAAAAGGATGTAACCCGCATCGTGTGACATTGTCGTGTTTGCATACCCCATTGCCCGTTCTCCATAATCCTTGGGAGGACATTAGTATGGACTTTGTGTAACGGCCCAAAACGTGAAAGACCCAAATTTATAATTAAATGAATAATAAATGGTAATAAAAGTTCGTCCCCTATGATGAAAAATATAAATCAGTGTTAACTCGGCATAGCTTTGAAAGTTGAGTATGAATTTTATTGATGCTTTGCGGCATTTGAGATTTTTTAGCGGAATATGAGTTTTCCTATATTGGCAAATTATCTGTTGGCAATTTAGATATATATTGCAAATGATTACTGCATATGTCATTATACTTTGGTGTGCCAATAGTGTTTTGGCGGCGTTAAAATCTGTTGTTAATCGCTGAAATGGGTGTGCCAATAGAGTAAATTGGTAGTTGATGGGTGTGTTGATAGAGGAAATTAATAAAGTTGGGGTGCTAATAGGCATTTAGCCCAATGCAATTATACGGTGGTGTTGGCGGTGGGGATTGGATAAGTAACGAAAAAGGGCTTTATTTCTTCTTTAGATCGGCATTCACCGCTTGGCTTTCCTTCAGTTCTTGCCGATCTCGCCTAGGGCTTGCCCGATTCCTTCCTTTGATGCTCGATCGCCTCTCCTCCTCTCGTCGTCTGGGCTGGAAAAGCTTGGCAAGGGCTAGTGGATGGCTTGTTGCTTCTGATGCGGGGTTAGTAGGAGTTGAGGCCTTCGATCGACGTCTTTCTTCCTCCCAGTACTCATTGTGAGTTGCTTCCTCTTACTCTCTTACTCTCTGTTGGCTTTAATTTGGCCGTTTGAAGTTCCTGTTGGGACTTTGGCCGGAAGTGTTGGGGCTGAAATTGTTTCACTGTGAGCTCCTCCTCCCTCTTTTACTCTTCTTATATTTAATTCCTGGTTTCCAGTTGCTGGTTATGGCTTTATTGATTCATGAGTTGGGGGATATTGTAAGCTATGATGCCTTCTTACCTTGGCTTTGGCCGGCTAGGGTTTTGGTAGGGGCATTTGAATATCCATAGCTTTTCTATTCTTGGTATTACACATATAGGCCAGCTGCTACTCTTGTTCCTTCTTCATATAGTTTTCTGATTTTGGGGGAAGATGTTAATTGCTAATGATGTAAGAGGGAAATTCCGATTCTTAGGAGGTTCCTATGTGGCTGTTATTATTTTCGATCCTTATAGTTCTGTTATATATAAGAATTGTGGTGGATTATTATTGGCCGGATGATGTCTAATAGAAGCTAATGTTATTAAGGTAGGCTGAGATGCTTTTGGGCTTTGCTATGAATTCTGGCCGGCTTTTATGATAGATATTTAGTGTAAATATGGGGGGATTTCGGTTAGCTACCTCCTTCCAATAGCTGTTGTTATAATTTATAAATTAGAAAAGTCATATGATTTGATGTGGGGTGGCCGGCTATTTTTATGAAATTGGGACAAACATTAGAATGGTAAAGGTTGAGTTTTTGTAATTGTTTTGGGCTTGTATTTTTTAAGATTATGCAAAATAAGGCTAGTGGAGTAGCTTCCAAATGATGTTATCATCGAAGTCAATAATGTAACTATATCGAAGTGCAACCCCGATATAAACGACCCTAAATGATATGATGCATATACAGATACCACGGAGGATGGCACCTCAAAATAGACATGACAATGCTATGAACACTGATACTGATGGTGAGAGCTACCTGTTTCCTTTATGCTTTATGGCTTTACTTTCTTTTTATATATACATACTCGTTTTATACTGAATGTTACATGCATAGTTGATATCACTGATATTAAATGTCGCTATATTGTATGGCCTTGAAATAGGCAAACAGGCGAATGATATTTCTGAGGAGATTATAAAAATGAATAACTCACTTTATGTAAGCGTGTCGACACGAGGTTATGTTACGGGCGAATTGAAGTGCATGCAAATGAATGAAATGAATATGATGAATTGCCAAGTCAGTCGGCCGTAGGCGGAAACGCGTGTGCACGTACTGATTTGGATACAGGACCCAGAGGGGTCGGGCCAGTTTACCGAGTCAGTCGGCCGTAGGCGGAAACACGAGGCACGTTCTGATTCGGATAGATGACTCAGAGGGGTCGGGCCCATAGAAAATGAAAATGAAGTTGAATGTCAATCGCCCCTAATATATCCTAAGGAAAGAAATAGTCATGGAAATACTGATATAAAGTTATGAAGATACATGGATAAATGTTTATAGACATGAAAACTGATATAAAGTTATGTATTTGCACTGCTTCCATGATATAGAAACAGTTATGATACTTGCATTGTTTACGTGTTCCATAGTTCATATGAATGCTATAGCTCCTTATACTGTTTATGAATACTGATATGTTTCCCCCAGTTATTATGTTCTCTCATAGATACTGATACACAGACACACTGCTGTAAAGTTACATGGTACAGGATATGGTTATGATCTTATTGCCCATAATATTTTAGTGATACTAACATGTTCATGTAGTTATATGCTTCATAAGTTTACTACTGAGACAGATAAATGGTTAGTATGAAAAACATATTTTAAAATGCGTAAGTTTTACTTTAAATATTTACAGCAATGAAAGAGGTATATCCTCACTTAGTCATATTTTTATGACTAAGCCCGTCGTCAAATTTTGTAGGTAACGGACGTGACTTGGGATACGCAAAACCAAAAGAACTGATTAAGATAGAACAGAAAAGATTCAGCGTAATTTCAAGGTACGAAAGTAAATATTTTATTATGTGTTTTTATTCTGTATTTACTAGCCGCACTTCAACCTGGGAATCATATTGTAAACAATAGCTTATATACAAATGTATGTGAGGTCTAAATAGGGGCCTCACAATTTGGTATCAGAGCCAGGTTGCCAAGAAGTTCGGTAGTAGTGAGTACTGAATAAGCACACATGATATGTAGGTGAGAAGGCCGTTCATAGAAATCTCATAAATGAGAAATTGTTGTTAAATCGAAGTACGTCTAAGCGTTTTGAAAGAAATCATGAAGTGATGGGACTAGCTTGTCCCTATTGCACAAACAAATTCAAATAGAAAGTATTATTTATGCTAGACAAACTAGTATCGCATGGTATCCTTTTATAATGCGAAGACGGAGGTATGCAAAACGGTTGAATACGTCTTCTACAAGGATCAAATATTTATTTTTCCATGAAGACCTTACTAAATAGAAAAGATAAATAAAAGCGGAGAAGAGAAGCAATAATGAATGAGATGAAAGTAGATATATGATAAGTGTACTTTTACCTTATATAGCATTCATATTTGCGTTTTGAGATCACGTGATACACAACTATGTAAACATGAAACGGAATATGGTATCGAATCACGTCGAAAGGTTTTGGAAGAAGTCATGAAAGGATAGAAATGAACTGAATTTTACATGACCCTAAAGTGAAATGAAATCAAGTAGATCTTAAGATCGTTCCTATTGCACGAGTAAAATTAAATGTTTCTACCATTAGATAAATGCGTATGATATATACAGAAATGTAAGAAAGATTGTATGTACATAGTTGTATTTTTGTTATATATACGAGGATGAAGGTATACAATCTGGTTAACTCGAGAATGAAGAATGTACAAATAACGGACTTTAAGTTTCTATAAAGAAACAAATGGTTACTTAGGTCCATGAAGATATTGTTAAACATATGTAGGGAAGTTTTATAATGATATTCACTGTGAAAGCTTTGAAACGTTGTACAATAGCGAGAGGAAGTAATGGTAAATGAAACGAATAGACATGGTAAGTCTATTTTCATCTTGTATTAGCGAGGTAGGAACTCGACGTAGGATATGGCTATGAAAAATTGAAAGTCATCATGGTGAGCGAGTGACTAGTAAAGAATAGAGGAAGTGCAGGAAATTGCTAAATGAAAATGAAAATATGATAATTAAGTATGTGAAGAAGATGAGATAAAAGCCAATTTGACCACAATGTGCATGTCATGTTGTTAGTATAATATAGTTTACTTGTGGTAATAAATCATAAGGTACATCATCAATGTTCCGTTAATGTGAATGCAATAAGAAAGTGTTGTACGATGATGTTTTACTGAGCAATGTACTGTAAAGTGAGAAATGAGGATAGAATAGAGAAGTCGTGGAAATAATAAAGTCATAATTGTGCTTCGGGTGTCGAGTAATAGGACATGAAAAGTAAATGAAATTGCTACCGGACAATGAAAATATGATAAACAAGGTATGTAAAGAAGGTGAAATAAACGTTAAGTTGAGTATGTAGACATACAATAGGTCTTATTTAGATTTTACAATTCAAAAAAATTTGCAATGAACGAGAATAATAAAGACTGATGATATGGGTGTTGGTAAAATGGTAACGTAAGAAATTGCAATGTACATATGATATACGTTTAAAGATAAATCTCCAAACAGTAAATGAAGAAGGGAAAATGTAAATATTTTACGAAAGTGTGTTATCACACTACGTTCTCTTGTAGTATTGAGTGTGGCGGTTTGTAGATCGTTATAATTGAAGAATCCGAAATCAGAGAAAGCGAGTAAATGTGTGATTCAATGGAAAAGTAAGGAATATAAATTTGGGAATTGTTAGTGTCCTATTTTCGAGGACGAAAAGTCCTATAAGAGGGGAAGAGTTTTGTAACGGCCCAAAACGTGAAAGACCCAAATTTATAATTAAATGAATAATAAATGGTAATAAAAGTTCGTCCCCTATGATGAAAAATATAAATCAGTGTTAACTCGACATAGCTTTGAAAGTTGAGTATGAATTTTATTGATGCTTTGCGGCATTTGAGATTTTTTAGCGGAATATGAGTTTTCCTATATTGGCAAATTATCTGTTGGCAATTTAGATATATATTGCAAATGATTACTGCATATGTCATTATACTTTGGTGTGCCAATAGTGTTTTGGCGGCGTTAAAATCTGTTGTTAATCGCTGAAATGGGTGTGCCAATAGAGTAAATTGGTAGCTGATGAGTGTGTTGATAGAGGAAATTAATAAAGTTGGGGTGCTAATAGGCATTTAACCCAATGCAATTATACGGTGGTGTTGGCGGTGGGGATTGGATAAGTAACGAAAAAGGGCTTTATTTCTTCTTTAGATCGGCATTCACCGCTTGGCTTTCCTCCAGTTCTTGCCGATCTCGCCTAGGGCTTGCCCGATTCCTTCCTTTGATGCTCGATCGCCTCTCCTCCTCTCGTCGTCTGGGCTGGAAAAGCTTGGCAAGGGCTAGTGGATGGCTTGTTGCTTCTGATGCGGGGTTAGTAGGAGTTGAGGCCTTCGATCGACGTCTTTCTTCCTCCCAGTACTCATTGTGAGCTGCTTCCTCTTACTCTCTTACTCTCTGTTGGCTTTAATTTGGCCGTTTGAAGTTCCTGTTGGGACTTTGGCCGGAAGTGTTGGGGCTGAAATTGTTTCACTGTGAGCTCCTCCTCCCTCTTTTACTCTTCTTATATTTAATTCCTGGTTTCCAGTTGCTGGTTATGGCTTTATTGATTCATGAGTTGGGGGATATTGTATGTTATGATGCCTTCTTACCTTGGCTTTGGCCGGCTAGGGTTTTGGTAGGGGCATTTGAATATCCATAGCTTTTCTATTCTTGGTATTACACATATAGGCCAGCTGCTACTCTTGTTCCTTCTTCATATAGTTTTCTGATTTTGGGGGAAGATGTTAATTGCTAATGATGTAAGAGGGAAATTCCGATTCTTAGGAGGTTCCTATGTGGCTGTTATTATTTTCGATCCTTATAGTTCTGTTATATATAAGAATTGTGGTGGATTATTATTGGCCGGATGATGTCTAATAGAAGCTAATGTTATTAAGGTAGGCTGAGATGCTTTTGGGCTTTGCTATGAATTCTGGCCGGCTTTTATGATAGATATTTAGTGTAAATATGGGGGGATTTCGGTTAGCTACCTCCTTCCAATAGCTGTTGTTATAATTTATAAATTAGAAAAGTCATATGATTTGATGTGGGGTGGCCGGCTATTTTTATGAAATTGGGACAAACATTAGAATGGTAAAGGTTGAGTTTTTGTAATTGTTTTGGGCTTGTATTTTTTAAGATTATGCAAAATAAGGCTAGTGGAGTAGCTTCCAAATGATGTTATCATCGAAGTCAATAATGTAACTCTATCGAGGTGCAACCCCGATATAAACGACCCTAAATGATATGATGCATATACAGATACCACGGAGGATGGCACCTCAAAATAGACATGACAATGCTATGAACATTGATACTGATGGTGAGAGCTACCTGTTTCCTTTATGCTTTATGGCTTTACTTTCTTTTTATATATACATACTCGTTTTATACTGAATGTTACATGCATAGTTGATATCACTGATATTAAATGTCGCTATATTGTATGGCCTTGAAAAAGGCAAACAGGCGAATGATATTTATGAGGGGATTATAAAAATGAATAACTCACTTTATGTAAGCGTGTCGACACGAGGTTATGTTACGGGCGAATTGAAGTGCATGCATATGAATGAAATGAATATGATGAATTGCCAAGTCAGTCGGCCGTAGGCGGAAACGCGTGTGCACGTACTGATTTGGATACAGGACCCAGAGGGGTCGGGCCAGTTTACCGAGTCAGTCGGCCGTAGGCGGAAACGCGAGGCACGTTCTGATTCGGATAGATGACCCAGAGGGGTCGGGCCCATAGAAAATGAAAATGAAGTTGAATGTCAATCGCCCCTAATATATCCTAAGAAAAGAAATAGTCATGGAAATACTGATATAAAGTTATGAAGATACATGGATAAATGTTTATAGACATGAAAAATGATATAAAGTTATGTATTTGCACTGCTTCCATGATATAGAAACAGTTATGATACTTGCATTGTTTACGTGTTCCATAGTTCATATGAATGTTATAGCTCCTTATACTGTTTATGAATACTGATATGTTTCCCCCAGTTATTATGTTCTCTCATAGATACTGATACACAGATACACTGCTGTAAAGTTACATGGTACAGGATATGGTTATGATCTTATTGCCCATAATGTTTTAGTGATACTAACATGTTCATGTAGTTATATGCTTCATAAGTTCACTACTGAGACAGATAAATGGTTAGTATGAAAAACATATTTTAAAATGCGTAAGTTTTACTTTAAATATTTACAGCAATGAAAGAGGTATATCCTCACTTAGTCATATTTTTATGACTAAGCCCGTCGTCAAATTTTGTAGGTAACGGACGTGACTTGGGATACGCAAAACCAAAAGAACTGATTAAGATAGAACATAAAAGATTCAGCGTAATTTCAAGGTACGAAAGTAAATATTTTATTATGTGTTTTTATTCTGTATTTACTAGCCGCACTTCAACCTGAGAATCATATTGTAAACAATAGCTTAGATACAAATGTATGTGAGGTCTAAATAGGGGCCTCACACTTTGTACTCGGGCTTCCTCGCAAAATGAGAAAACATGACTCTATCGTCGTAGTGGTTAACCGGTTTTCTAAGATGGCTCACTTTATTGTATGTAGCAAAACCGTTGATGCCCCCCCCCCCCCCCCCCCCCCCCCCCGTCGCGGCCTTATTTGTTTGTGACGTCTTTAGATTACAAGGCCTACCTAAATCTATTGTGTTTGAACGGGACGTGAGGTTCGTTAGTTATTTCTGGAAGACCTTGTGGCGGAAGACCACCCTAAAATTTTCTTCAGCCTACCACCCCCAGACTGACGGTCAGACTGAGGTGGTGAATAGAAGTTTAGGCAATCAACTTATGTGTCTTGTAGGAGAACATGCATCTAGTTGGGATTCGATACTCCATATCGCGTAGTTTGCATATAACAGCTCCATCAATAGGTCTACAGGGTTGAGTCCATTTCATATAGTGTCAGGTTATGACCCTAGGAAGCCTATTGACCTTATTCACATCCCATTAGAATCACATCCTAGAGAGTCAAGTGAGGCTTTTGCACGTCATTTGCATGAGTTGCATGAGTCAGTCAGACACAAAATTAACACAAGTAATGAATACTATAAGGAACATGCAGATAAACATAGGCAAGAAAAGATCTTTCTAGCAGGTGAACAAGTGATGGTACGAGTCCGCGCTGAGAGGCTCCCTCAGGTGCCTGCTAAAAAACTAAGCGCTAGGCAGATCGGTCCCTACACAGTCATGAGACGCGCTGGGGCAAATGCTTATGAGCTTGACATCCCCCGCGAGCATGGGTATCCATACTGTGTTAAATGTCACAGACCTTATGACATACTTTGTACCTCACGAGTATTCGGACCAATATCTTGGCGGCCCTCCCGAGCCTCACACCGCATTTTCCACCCACCACTCAGCCCACGCCCGAGCCTTTGCCACAACATTCACCACCCCTTGCTCAGCACGCATCCGACCCCCACCTACCCGGGATTCTGTCTTCTTCGGTTTCACCATTGACACCACTGATCCCACTGGATCCTCCTACTAGTGCGTTGAGCGATGAACATATCACTGAGATCATCATGCATGAGAACGTCCCCTCTAGGGACAGTCTTGTGTGTCGCTACCTGCTACGTTGGCGCGGACGACCCTTCACTCACGACACCTGGATTGCTGCTGCGGAGCTCGATCGACTCGCCCCTGGACTTCGACTGTCGTATGATCGTCAGACCTTTCAGTTAGGAGGAGTTGATGGGGGGTCATCTGACGTGACTCGACTCAAGGCGGACCCCACTTTTGTTTATTCACGCGGGCGTACTTGATCGGATCAGCGATCCGCCACCACTGATGTGTCCAACTCGCCGTTCCGATATTTTTTCATATATAATATTGTTATTTTTGACTTTTATTTCATGTACTTATGACCTCGATACCTTCGGTCAATCATAGTCGTTGATTTCGGGTGCCCTAATTTTGGTTTCATATAAGTAAGACATTAGGGCTACAATTTTACGTATTGCTGAAATTTGGAGAGTTTTCTTCCTCATTTCCAATGATCTTTCCACTGTGTCGACTCCGTGGAACCCCTTGGCGACGACTCCTCGGGTAAGTTATTTGTCTCCTTGAGTTTCCTCTCCTTCTCCACCCTTCCATCCCGCTGTCTATCCAGCCGCCCCTCAAAAATCCTCCCTCCAGTCCTTTCCCAACAAGTCGTCGTCCACCAAACAGCAGCCCACCTCCTCCCCGCACAGCCACCGCTCCACCCCCACCCTTCCAGCCGCCTACCAGCAGGCCTCCGTCCACTGTCCAGCTCAGCCACCCTCCCTGCCTAGTCCATCCGACCCTCCCAACAGGCCGCCGCCTCTCCCCACACCCCAAACAGCCTCCCAGCAGGCCCCCCACACACAAGCCTCCAACAACCCGCCTTTTCGTTTTCCACCATATCCGCCTCATTACCACCCTAAACAGCCCCTTTCCTATTGGATCCGGCCCTCCCGACTCCCAACAGCTCCACCCCTTGCCCGATTCAGTCCACCCTCCACCGGAACTCCACTTTTAACTCTCCAATGTTCAGATTCATTCATATGGCAACAACCCTAATATTTTGTGTTGTTCTTTGTATTGGATGATGGTTGTAAACATTGTAATGGATTGATTATCATATGCTTGATTGAGATTTTCAGCTTATAGTTTTTAGTTCTTCGATAGCTCTCTAACTGCAGGGAAGGAGCGATTTACATCGCGCTTGGTATTGCCCTCCACGCGGAGGAAATCCAAAACCCTTTTGCCTAAAAGAAAGTTCAATTTTGTTTGTTGTTTATTGAATAGCATATTTGTTGCAGTTCGCGCTTGTCCTTTCAGGGTTGCCGGAAACACCTGACAGAGGAGCTGGTCTGGGGCGTTGTATATTCTCATGATGGTAGTGAAATGGTTGACATGCTCCAACGGGTCGTCCATCCCATCGAATGTTTCCATGCCGGAGAGCTTGAAGCCATGCGGAACTGGATGAGCCAGGATATGGGGAGATAGTGGAGAGTCGTTGTGCATGGGAGGGGAGCAAAAGTGGTACGTCGTCCGACCTGACCATACTCTTCTGATATTACATCACGTATTTCTTCTCGAGTGATTCTTCCTATGACTTGCTCGGGGCCAATTCTTTCTTGGCATTGGTGATGTGGGTCATCTCCTGGACCCCTAGCTGGACGAGCGGGATAAGCGGAGCTTGCTGCACCTGACAGTTCTTCTGAAACATCATCCTCCCGAACCGCTGCCTCGATCGAAGCATGATTCGGGGCTGAGAGGAGCAGAACATTCAACATTGGAGGTGGAGCAGGAGCTCGAGGATCCTCGAGGTTTCTCAGTAGGGTTAGCATCTCAGTTTGATGCTCCTCCACTTGACGCATGCGCCCTTCCAGCGTTATTATAGGAGCATTTTCTGCTTCTTCCACGGGAGGTGCAATTATGAGTGAATGCGAGGGAGCTGGATTGACGCGCCCCTCTGGGATTGATCCTTAAATGGTACGGGCACTCCTTCTGACCATTGCTATCAGTTACAAGTATTGTTGCGAAGTGAATTATGATTTTGGAAAGGCTTCACAGAGTCTTGGGAACACCGTTCCCACAGACGGTGCCAAACTATTGCGGGTCACTCGACGCTTTAGTAGACCGGTCGAATTGAACCATCTTAGCTCACGAACGAGTCGAGTGCGCAAGCAGTCAATGAAAGGGTTAATAAATAACACGAACACCTTTTATCGTGGAAAATCCGAAAAGGGTAAAAAACCACGTGGTCGGAGCCGTGCCGACTAAATTACACCATCTTCTGATTTGTTACAATTAAAAGTTAAGAACTCGAGCGCGACAGACCGCTGCTCATTACAATGTAAAAAAGAGTAAACCTCGAGGGTGACAGACCGCCTCTCGAGAGACTAAGTATTTTCCCGGGAATGAAAGTGAGATTCTCGAGTCGCCTTTCGTAACCTTCGAAGGCTTGAAGGAGATCTTCAAAGATTCAAAGGAGATCTCCAAGCGCCGAAGGAGAATTTCAAGGAAATCTTCAAAGGAGGTCTCCCGGGCGTAGAAGACAAGGTGTCTTGAAATGAAGGCTCTATGCTCCTTTTATAGCCTTGGGCAAGGGTAACTCAGTAATTTCGTCGTCGCAACCACCGTAACCACCCTACGAACGAATCACGCTGGCCTATTTGGAGCACACAAATCGTCATTTTTTGGTTATTCCCGTCTTGCCCCCCCAGCAGTTCGGTCAGCTTGGGCAGTTCGGGCAGCTTCGTTGACGGCGTTGAGCGAAGTGAACTGGATGTGCAAATTAGGAAATTAGGAAAGGATAACTGATGCGCGCGTCACGAATGTGGAAACGTTTTGAGCGCGCAACGAACGCGAAAATGTTTCGAGCGTGCAACGAACACGAAAGCGTTCTCGGCGCGCATCGAACATGAAACGTTCGGTGCGAGGCGAACGCGGAGGCGTCCCCCGCGCGACGAACGCGGAGGCGTTCAACGCGCGGCGAACGCGGAGGCGTTCAACGCGCGGCGAACGCGGAGGCGTTCAACGCGCGGCGAACGCGGAGGCGTTCAACGCGCGGCGAACGCGGAGGCGTTCAACGCGCGGCGAACGCGGAGGCGTTCAACGCGCGGCGAACGCGGAGGCGTTCTGAGCGTGCGGTGAACGCGCATGCGTTCAACGCGCGACGTGTACTTTGGGGCGTTCCGCACGTGCAGTGAATGCGTACTTAGAAGGTGTTGTGATCGCGCAGTAAGCGCGGAGTCGTTCTGAGCGTGCAACAAACACGAGAGCGTTTTGAGCACACACCGAACACGGGAGCGTTCTTAGCGCGCAACGAACACTGGTGCGTGTGGAAATGCTTTGCTCGCTTTTCGTACCGAAAATCGGAAATATGGCTGAGTGTCGACAGATGGGCGTGCTTGTAAGAGCAAGAGCGCGCCCATCGAAGGCTGCGCCCCCAACACAGAGAGCCGACCCCCGGCCTCGAGAGAGGGAGAGTGTCGGGGCTCCGACTGCGCTCCTGAAGGGCGTCAAACTCACCGTTCCCCCGACGGGGGGGGGGGTAAGCTTGGCCGCTCCCATAGGGGGAGCGGCTAGGGCCGCACCCCATGAGGGGTGTGACTAGGGCCGCACCCCATTAGGGGTGCGTCTAGGGACGCATCCCATGAGGGGTGCGGCTAGGGCCGCACCCCATGAGGGGTGCGGCTAGGGGCGCACCCCATGAGGGGTGGGGCTTGGGCCGCACCCCTCTATAGGGGATGCGGCCTTGGCCGCACCCCACTTGATGGGGAGCAGCTTTGGTCGCGCCCCACTAAGTGGGGTGCGACCCGCACCCCCTTTGCTAGGTGTTCGTCTAACCGCCCACCTTAGTGGGGCGCGGTGACGGGGCTCAGCCGGGCTTAGCGTCGTGCATCGGTTGCAAGGGTTTTCCCACTCTCTTTGCCACGAGACTTGGCATTGGCCGCACCCCATGAGGGGTGCGGCCTTGGCCGCCCCCACGAGGGCCTTGGTCGCGGGCCGCACCTCTGGAGGGGTGGGGCCTTGGCCGCGCCCCGCTAAGTGGGGTGCGAACCGCACCCCTTTTGCGGAGTGCACGTCTAACCGCCCCCCTTAGTGGGGCGCGATTACGGGGCTCAACCAAGCTTGGCGTCGTGCCGCGATTGCAGGGGTTTCCCACTCTCTTTGCCGTAAGACTTGACATGTCTCCACTATCCCCACTTTCTGCGAATGAGTGCATATCAACCTCATTCGAGGGAGCTCCACCATTCCCTCCTCGCAAGGGAGAGGTGACGTCGTAGTCGCCCAAGGTCAGGTCTATGATGAGCCCAAAGGCTGACTGGGAAGTCTACCAGACCAAGTGAAAAATGGTTCGGATCTAAGTTACATGAGGCCCCGCCAAATAGACGCGAACTCGACATTATCTTGTTATCCCGCTCAGGGCGAGGCTCTGGGATCAAATCGACAGTGGCAGACGAAGCAGCCTTCTTCGCTGATGGCTCGCCTTTCGCCCTGAGGAGCTCGGCCTCGCCGAGTCCTTTACCCTGGGAACCCAAGGCCCCAGCCTGCTTCCTCTTCTTCGCCCACATAACTATCTCGCGCATAAGGACGTCGCGAGAGGGAAGACTTCTGAACCTACCCTGAAAATTGCTTGCCGTCAGGGCCTCGACGGCCAGAATCGGGCGAGAACCCCGCGCGGGATTTGAAATCTGGCGCGAGATGTTAGAGTTGATATTAGGTAGCAGCTTCTATGGTTAAGGTATTTTCTTAATGAAAAATTGTACTACAAATAAAAGTTGTGGGTTGCAGATATAATTAGACTGCGAATAGAGGTTTTAGGATTCTAATAACATTACAAAAAAAAAAAAACCCCATAACATATTATGACTGTAGCCGGCTCCGTGAAACATATCATTATCCTCTCCATTTGTACTCAAATGGATATCATCCATTTTATGGAGAGGTTCACTAATCTCATTCTTCGCTTTCGTCTGTCGATCTAGCCGCCAGGCGCGCCCCTGCCTTCGCCTGGGTTCGCAACCACCGCCGGCCTCGGCTCCGGCGAATCTGCCTCTACCGTTTCACGTCAACGACGACGGCTGTCGCCCGAACAGTCGCACCACTGGTTTGCTTCTCCGACGCCATTGAATCCCTCCTCCGCCTCCTTCCGGCCTTCCACCACCCGAAGCCAGCCACCTCGCCGCCTTCCAATCACCCAGCACCTCCTCCCCGTTGAAGTCAAGCTTCCTCCAGGATCTTCTCATCTGATTTTCGACAAAACACTGTTTGTTTCCGAGCGCCTGAGGTATACCTCTTACTTTTCTCCCCTCTCACCCACTGATATTATGGTTTTATGCTTAATTTTGTATGAACTTTAAAATTCAGAACTTGCCATAAATTGTTACTTACCTATTTGTGGTCAATTTGAAATCCGTTGTTTTCTTTCATTAAAATGTCTGGATGAATTTGACATAGTGAGGAATGCGCACGAATGTTTGGTCTTATGCGCGTTACATCACATATTCTAGATGGTAATTTGGCACCAACTGTTAAACCAGTATTCGGGCGGTTACACATAACCCCTTTCTAGCCTTTTACTCATGTCCATAGCTTTCCCATGCATCCCCTTGCCTTTCCAACATCCTCACCAAGCCTCTCTCACCACAACACCCATTCAACCTCTCCCGATTGAGGTCAAACCTCGTGTTGTGGGTGTCAAGGAAATTCTCTTGCAAGGTAATCATTTTCGCCCCTTTTTAGTTATGATATTTTCGTAAAAATCTGAAGTGATCAAACTAAAGCTTCCCTGCGAATCATATATTTTTGGTTATCTTTAATTAATGTCTCGAGATGGTTATGAGCTGAATCCGCTGGTGGAAAGCCTAAAATATTACTTTTAAGTTTTCTTTGCTAATCAACTAAATACACCACCGAACGCTACAAGTTTTTGATCAACAACAACAACACTCGAGCCTTTATCCCACCATAGTGGGGTCAGCTATATGGATCCTTTGTCGCCATTTCGCCCTATCTGTAATCATAGTCTCACTAATGCCTAAGTACATCATGTATTTCCTTATAGTTTCATTCCAAGTCTTTTTTGGTCTACCCCTCCCCCGTTTAACATGTCTAGTGACTAAACTCTCACAACACCTAATAGGTGTCTCTAATGGTCTTCTATGTACATGTCCGAACCATCTTAAACAAGCTTCTCGCATCTTCTCTACAATTGGCGCCACTTCCGTCTTATCCCTGAGCTACGAGTTTTTGATCAACTTTTTAAAATCCATTGGAAAATTAGCATGGCTAGATGCGATTATAAAATTTAAAACAATTTTTTTTGTTTTTGAACTTAGCCTACATCAATTTGGTATCAGAGCAGTTTGATTCACTCGTATAGTATATCAGACGATCTGAGTTATCAAAAAAGATAATAAAAAACTTTTTATATGATCAAGTTTTTTTTTATAAATTTAAGAATTTTAACTCTCTCTTTCTTTCTCTCTCTCTTTATGTATATAATCTCTTTAAAAAAATTAAATTATTTCAAATATTTTATTAGTTGGATATTTTCTCGCTCATAAAAAATTAAATGGAAAAGTTGTGTCGAACATTTGGAAACGAATGTTGACTTGAACTAGCACATGAGAGATCTCATGCAACTGGTGGAAACTTTCACTGCAAGCATGGGAGACGTCCGTTAAGTCATGAACGGATTAAGAAATACCGTTAATAGCATAGAAGATACTATCCACTTAGGCAAAGATCCTGCTCCACCTCCACGTGAATCTCCAAATCCTAGAGAAGAGGAACCCATCCCCAAAATCTTGACTCCCGAAACCAACATCGTTGGGATACCAGAGTTAAGTTAGATGTGAGTGATTTTGAGGGCCGTGATTTTAAGGGATGTTTGTATTAGTGTGAGCGTATGGAGAGGTTCATGGCTTGGAAATAAAAGCTTATGATTCGTTAAGTCAAATTTGCTACTAGACTTAAGGATTAACACTAGTGTGGTTAGTTCAGTTAAAGCGAACACGTTTTAGCTTAGGACTAGCCCTGATGACCACTTGAGTGAAGATTAAAAATCTACTGTGGAAATGATGTCCCACCATACTATTTACAAAATTTATACCACAAGTTCCACAACCTTCGTCAAGATACTCTCGGTAGATGAATACACTAATGAGTTATTGATCTTACAGTCAATAACTCATTACCACAACCTGCCACCCGCCTGCCACCCTGGATACCTGGCATCCCACCACAACCCAGGGGTCCCACCGGGAGTCCACCCGATGAGCCTTATCAGGTCCCGCGGACCGTACACCCCAACCCATCCCCGACCCCACCACAGGGCCGATAGGTTGTTGAGGCCAGGGCTCGATCCCCCGACCTCCTTGATAAAGAGTCTGCCAGACTCTTTATCAAGGAGGTCGGGGGATCGAGCCCTGGCCTCAACAACCTATCGGCCCTGTGGTGGGGTCGGGGATGGGTTGGGGTGTACGGTCGGCGGGACCTGATAAGGCTCATCGGGTGGACTCCCGGTGGGACCCCTGGGCTGTGGTGGGATGCCAGGTATCCAGGGTGGCAGGCGGGTGGTGATGCCCGTCCTGCATCACTCTGTTATGCCATTAAGGAGCAAATTAAGTTAGACGACTTTCGAGTCTTCAGTGAAGTATCACGTAGGGCCCGTCGAGATGAGTCCTCACTATAGAAAAAAATTTCGGATCTAGATCTACTGATATGCCATCTTCTATTACTCACCCTAGTGCCGCATCTAAGCCCCCCACCATAGTTAATCGTCCCAGATCCACTACTGCCCTACTCTAACTCCTACCCCCTTTAAGAGTAAGGAGGTTATGAGTTCTCGACCTAACCCTGAGATCCAGGTAATAAATCCTCCGAATGTCCCCGTCGACAATTTGTTGTGGTTATAGAAACTGAGGACGACCAAGAGCACGAATATGGAGTTTATCTCACTGAGCCCATTAGTCAGGGATACATTAGAAGTTGAAGGAGAGCAAGCTGACCGTTTAGTTTGTCATTCAACATAGTCTTCTCACCCCCAAGATTCCCACAAAGGACAAATGGTTGGGCATACTATTTTTCGTATTATTGCGTGTATTTGAGGACAATTTTGTTCCATTAATTATTATAGATATTGGTATCATAGAGAATTTTGTGCCCCAATGAATGGTAGAAAAATTAAAACTAAACACATAGATAATTTGCCTTGGGTTGTTGGCATCATGACTATACTTGTTACCCATCAATGTCTAGTTCCATTGGAGGTACCGTTGGAGTTGAGTCTTTTATTGTTAATTAAAAGAAAAAAGGGACCTCTACTAATTGTAGAGGGTATTACATGAAAAAAAAATACAAAAGCCGTTAATACTTTTAACACCCCCCTCAAATTGGGCATGTAATATTATTCATACCTGACTTGCTAATAAGAATTGCAATTTTTTTTAGCTCAATCCTTTAGTAAGAACATCTGCAAGTTGTCCCTCCGATTGTACGAAAGGAGTACATACAACTCCTTTCATAATAATTTTTTTTAATGAAGTATCGATCAACTTCGATATGCTTGGTGCTATCATACTGGACAAAGTTATGAGCAATGTTGACTTACCAAGTGAGGTTTTAAAATACCTTAAAATTTTGTGGATAGCCTGGAGATGTCTGACCTTAGGAGATGCATATGTTGACTTACAACTCCCACATCATATACAATGTCAGGGCGAGTATATGACAAATAGATCAATTTTCCTACCAACTACTGATAACTCGTAATATCTTCCACTTATGGTTGACTTTAACAGTGGTATCAACAAGTTTACAAACGCTCATTCCTGTCTGCTCAAAGTAAGTCCAGGACAAACTTTCGCTGTGAAGTATGAATTCCATATTTTGTGAAGTATGAATTCCATATTTTGATCTGGCTACGTCAATTCACAGAAAATATATCAACTTTCCCAAAATTTTGACTTCAAATTCACTAGCAAGTTTTATCTTTAAAACATGGATCTCATCCAGATCATGACATGTAATAAACATATCATCAACTTATACAATAAGGAGAGTTACCTTCATCTCTTTCCTTCTGATGAATAAAGTATGATCGATATGACTTTGTGTATAGCCTAAATAGGTCATGACTTTGTGTATAGCCTGAAGAGTTCATGACTTTGTGTATAGCCTGAAGAGGTCATGACTTTGTGAAGTCTCCCAAACCAAGCTCTTGTAGAACGTTTTAATACATACATGTCTTTCTTCAATCTGCAAACCTACCCCTTCACATATAAAAGATAATGATGGTATCACTCACATTTGGAGTTATATACTTGTTTGCTAAACCATGCCAGTTGCTTTATACAAATAAAAAAGACTTGACATATTATACTTGCAATTTGGAATAAAAATATATCAAAATGAGTTATACTACTTTTACACATATATAATGTTAGATCATGACGGCACATCTGCAGAACACAACTCAAAATTAATTTCTTTATTTTTGAAAGCATAGTGATAATTTTATTTGATACCAAATAATATAATATGACAATACATTGTTATCTATATTAGATAGAGAGAATAAACTATTTACTTTTAGAAGAATAAAGGCATTTATCCTTCTATTTGTCACCCTACATCAAATTTTTTGAATGTCTGATAGCTGAAGTAGTTATAGTTGCATTTTAATTACTTTAAGTTTAATTCATTAAATTTTGATATTTGAAGGTAAAAAAATGTGAGGGAAAGTGATTCTATCATTTTAAAATAAGACAGTTGTTCATGGTTTTAATTTAAGTAGCGTTTATATGCAGATATATCTTTGCATGATTTTATAGTGTCGTCAAGTATGCTATAATAATTTGAATGTTAATAGAGACTGCTGTGGGTTTTGACTTACTATACCAAAGGGTCAGAACCTGTGAGATACATGGATACTGCTGAAAGAGGATGTGCCAATGGGAGGGAACGCCGCTGGGGCTGGGTGACAGCTGCTTTGATTGCCGTATTTCTTGCAGCAGCAGTGACCTCAAGGAGAAACTTCTTCTTTCAAAACTCCAAGAAGGCCTGCGAGTTAGCTGTGTGTTTTCTGTATTTACTTCAATTAACTCGAATTGGCTCCATTTTTGTTCGATCTCTTTTATTAACTTGACTGCTATTGGGTGAGTTTGCAGTACTCAGATAAGTATACAGGCATTGTGGAAGACTGTTCATGCGGTTATGAAACTGTAGATTCTCTCAATGAGGAGCTGTTGCATCCCATTTTGCAGGAGTTGGTCACCACACCTTTCTTCCGGTACTTCAAGGTATTTTTAGATCTATGTTTTTAAAATCATTTCTTTGTCATTTTTTCGATGAGGCCGTCTCTTTGTTGTGAATTCATTTCTCTTTTGATAAACATACTTATTTCTGTATAATTTGTTTTTAAAGGCTTAAAAGTGTTGATTATATGCATGCTTTTTTAGAGTTTTCAGGCTTCTGAAAGGGAAATTGCTTCTAGTTGGTTAAAGAAATAGTTGTACGTATGGGTCTTCACGCCTAATTGTCATTTTAAGAGTCTTCGTGTCTAGTTTAATTAATATGAGCTATTAATATGTTATTGGTAGGTGAGTCAATTAATGTGTGATATTAATATGTTTGTTGTTAGTTGAGTCATTTGATGTGTTGTTGGTAGTTGATTCAATTAATGCATGTTATTAATATGTCAGTTGTTAGTTGAGACATTTAATGTATGTCATTAATATATTAGTTGATGGTTGAATCTTGTAATACTATTTAAGTACGTCTTAGAGAATGAATGAAGTATGCATTAATTGAAGTCTCTTCTTGTCGTTGTTAAGAGATTGTGGTAGTTCTTTCTCTAAGCACACATCGCTTAGGCTGCCGTGGTTCCGACTCCATGGTAATCCCCGCATCTCCACCTTCGGCCACCTCTTCGGCGACGTCATCAACGTTCTACGGCGAGCTCATAACAACTTGCTATCAGAGCTGTCCGATAACATGATCCTCTTATCGTGCTCCAACCATTGTGTTGTCTACCATTATATGGGGGACGCTACATACCAAATGAGTAAGATTACGGAACTGATGCACACTTTTATGCGACCCAAGTCACCGTTGAGTACGACACCAAGAAGTTGAAGCAAGACATCTGCCCCTTTGTTGCGTTTCAACATAATCGGTCGACTTACGCCACAACAATATGTTAATGCCTCTACGCCAACATGAAGACAATTCAGCAGCTCTCAACGGCTCCCACAATCTCTTCAACCATTACGAAACCAAATTCGTCTGCCACTTGACAACCACTCTTGAGTCATGACTTACAACGGTTGCTATTTGCCAGAACGACCACTCCCGATCCCCACGGTTCACATCCCGTAGGCTCATCAGTTGCTCAATCGTCTGTAGCTACCAGGCACCCTTGCCCCCACTCTAGTCATTTCGTAGGATCTTGCTACTACACATTGGGTTCATTGATTCCATCTTTACACAATCAACGCCCCCCTACAACATCACCATCATTCGTGTCATCATTGAACATGACAGAGGCTTGTTGCTTGAGGAAGTCTTCAGGCAACACACTATGAAGAGTTGTTATGGCGAGACATTAAGGGACCAAATAATAAACCCTCAGAGCCCCATCCGAGCATGATGGCAAGATCAATTCGAAGGATAGGTGAAATGTTATGGGCTTTCACGCCTAGTTATAATTATACGAGTCTTTGTGCCTAGTTTAATTAAGATGAGTCATTCATGTGTTCTTGTCTTATTGGTAGTTGAGTCTTTTAATGTGTGTCATTAATATGTTAGTTATTATTTGAGGTAATTAATATGTTGTTGGTTGTTGAGTCTATTAGCGTGTCATTAATATGTCTGTTGTTAGTTGAGTCATTTAATGTATGTCATTAATATGTTAGTTGATGACTGAGTCTTGTAATCATTTGTAAATACCCCTTAAAGGATGAATGAAGTATGCATGAATGAATCTCTTCTTTATTATGAGATTGTGGCATCTCTCTTCACCTCTGACCACCTCTTCGGTGAAGCCATCAGCATTCTACTGCGAGCCCGTAACATTGTACTGGATATTGTAAATGTCTTACTGCAACTTTTTCATGAATCAAGTACACAAAGTCAATGATGCTAAAGTCTTTTTGTGATTTACTTCGTATAATTCCTTTAACTTGGATGTTTGATGTTCTTCTGAATTATAGGTAGTGTTTTTGTTTTCTGATAAATGAGATATGTTCTTCTTGTACATATTGGATATATTATTATTTTTCTTTGGCAGGCTAAATTGTGGTGTGATTGCCCATTTTGGCTTGATGATGGGATGTGCCGGCTTCGTGATTGCAGTGTTTGCGAGTGCCCTGATAATGAATTCCCAGAGTTATTCAAGAAGCCCTATGCCGGGCTTTCGACTGATGATCTCATTTGCCAGGAGGGGAAACCAGAAGCTGTTGTTGACCGCACACTAGATAGTAAAGCTTTTAGAGGGTGGGTTGTGATTGACAATCCGTGGACAAATGATGATGAAACTGATAATGGTAGTTATCAATAACTTTAATTCTATTATGTTTTTGAAATGGAGATTTTATCGATTTATTTTTTTGGCAGATGAGATGACGTATGTGAATCTCCAACTGAACCCTGAGCGCTACACTGGCTATGTTGGCCCATCAGCTAGGAGGATATGGGAAGCTATATATACTGAAAATTGTCCAAGATGTTAGTTCTGTACACATTGTCCTCTTTCCTTTTCATCTTTATGCATCTCTTAACTTTTACCATGAATTTATTTAGGCATTGGTAACTAGTAAGAAATTTCTCTTAACTTTTACCATTATTATATTTGGACATTGATAACTTTTCTAATACTTGTCAGTTGTCATTGTAATTAGCTTAGATTTCAGGGTCACAATTTCCTTTATGCTTAGGTTTTGCAGTACTTGTCGGGAAGTAGTAACCTGCAGGTCTGGAGGGGGTAATTACCAGCTAAGTAGTTGATTTTGGATGGTTTCATATGTTCTCTAGTCACCTTTTACTGCTAGAATAATTTAGTTTGGGTGTAAATGCCATTTTAGACTTCTAGTTAGTCGGCATACATATTTTACTGCTTTCAAGCTGCAATTTTGAGTATAATTGGATTCATTTTTGTTTTATTTTTATTTTTATTCTTGAAACATTTTTGCCCAAGAATGAAACCTTCCGATACTTTCAATTTATGAAGTTTTTGTGGCTACTCATTCTTATTATCTCTCTTTTTGTATTACAATTATAATTTTATTTACTGAACTTTTGCGACAAACATTATCTCCAACTTCTTGTAACATGCGTATGTTAATTTGTAACATTGTTTATTTTTTGAAATGGTGGAACGATTTTCTAGGTGGAAAACAGATACCAGAAATTTATTGTGGTTATTGTCATAATATGTCAGCTTCCGGTTCTTATTGAGAGATTTTTTTATTTATGCTTATGGAAAATGACTATGTCAAGGCTTGATCTATATGCAAAGACAATATGTATCATAAATTATAATATTTCAGAAGCTCCACTGCTTATGTAGTAACTTTTGGCCTTGCTCTTGCATTGCTTTAGATCCTTCTGGAGAAGTTTGTCCAGAGAAAAGAGTTCTGTATAAGTTGATTTCTGGATTGCATGCTTCAATTTCAGTACACATCGCTTCAGATTTTCTCCTTGATGAAGCTACAAATATGGTTGTTCCTTGATAACTTAATATTCTAAATTGGCATTATATTCTTTTATTAGTATTGTTTTCTGATATCTATTTATCCACATGATTACAGTGGGGTCAAAATCTAGAGTTGTTGCATGATCGTGTTTTGAAATACCCAGATCGCGTCAGGAACTTGTATTTTACATTTTTGTTTGTTCTACGGGCAGTGACAAAGGTAAAGATTTATCATTTTTTTTCTTATTTGAAGATTTATAATATCGAAATTAAAAGATAAAGGCCTGCAACTGATTTTAATTCTGATTCTCCATGTCCATTATATTACTTTTTATTTCGAGAAATTTTACTTTTCTTGCTCTTGTTGTTTATCAACTGGAACCCATTCCTTCAATAAGTTAGCAAGTTTGATCTTAAGACAATTACAGTTTAACTGATGTAAATTTGGGGACTTTTTTCTTATCATATCAATGCATAAGTTGTCTCCTCGTGGCAACCCGTAGATTAGGATGATAGCCTTTTAATCTACTATTTACCACAGATGGATAACGTTAAGTTGGAAGCTAATGTCTAGAAATTTGAAATCCACATAGTGCATAAGTTAATCAAGCGGGATCGATGCGAGAATGACGACTTACGAAGGAGATCTGCAGCTCTGAGATCATACGCAGAATTGAGCGAATAATGCTCAAGCGAGCGGGTGCGGAAAGACGAACAAAGTGTCTGCGAGCTCTGAGACAATGGCTAGTGCTTGGCAAGTTTTGATCTTCGACTTGTTGCAACGGCGAGTCATCGGCGGAGAGAAGAAGGATGAGTGCTAGTTGAGCTTCGATCGCGAGAACTGGATGAGTTTCGATTGGCGGCGAGTGCCCCACGGAAACTAGAATGACAACTGCTCGCATTAATGGAGTTGAAGTCGTTCTACGAGTGCATAGATGAATGGTCGGGAGTTAAATCCAAGCGCACGAGCTATCACAAGATGATTTTTTTCGCAGGAGCGCAGTGCACTAGATGAAAAAAAGGCGAAGAAAGAGCAATGAGAAAAAACTGTAAGAACATATTATTTCCAAGCTGAAAACTAAACAATACATTACACCTCTATATATGCTGACAGGACTGGAGACGAGTGTATGTGGAGACTCCAGTCTTTGTTACGTTGCTGGAAAATGAACAGGGATCAAACGCAGCAAAGTAGCCTTATAGGTATCACATGGGGAATGAAGTCTAGGCATGGCACACCATCAAAATAATGTCGCATACCTGTTGATAGTTGCTACCTAATATATTACATCAATTCTTATGATCCTTGAATTTTGGCGTACAAAGTGGTCTGGTTTGAAACAAGTCAACTTATTTTGATTTCCATGGCATGATTCACATGAAAAATACTACTGCAATGATGTGATAAGAAATTATTTATCTTAAGATGGACAACTTTATTTTATCTCAAGTTAGTGAACTGTAGTAGACTTTGTTCCTCAATAACATTGTACTCTAGAATTAAGAGTAGGACAAACCTGAATCAAAAGGCAGTGTAATGGTATTTTTGTTCATTAAAATCAAGAGGGAAGCACTCGAGGCACCATCGTAAAAAAGTTAAAGTAGGGAAGTTTCTTTCTCTAAAGCATGAAAATACCATTTCAATGTGTTTGGACAAATGAATTTAGTATTTTTGTTATTTGAATTTTTGATATCAATGAAATTATGAGAGTATATACCAAATAGAACTTATAAAGAAAGTGCGCCTACCACTCATATTTTTAATCTCTGAAATTTTATCTTCCATGGGATTTGCATCGAACAGCATAGCATGTTCATACCCATTGATACAAACTTCAATCTTTAGAGTTTTTTTGAACCTCTTTCAAACCACTTTTCCCGATCTAACTATTCTTATTAATTTACCGGGACCTCTCCTCTAAGTTTGCAAAATTACAGATTGCACCCCTCTTATTATTGAAATTACAAAAACTTCCCCTCAATATTGCAAAACATAACATTTACCTCCCCTGAAGTTCACATTTCATAACATTCATGCACAAAAATAACCCCTTCGGAGTAGATTTTCGGGGGGGGGGGGGGGGGGGGGGGGGGGGGGGGGGGGGGGAACTGTTATGTTTTATAATATTTCAATAATAAGAGGGGTGCAATCTGTAATTATGCTATCTTCCCGGGGAAGTTTTGGTAATTATTCATATATATATGCCTCCCTACCTTCTTTTCTAAAAGAGAAGAACTATTTTATTGGTGGCATTATCCGATGCCTCCTTTTGCCTTGTGATCTTTAATGAATATCGTTTCAGCAAAATTTTATTAGTGTTACATAGGAATGATATAAAACAAATACTTCTATTTTATTTACGAATATGGTTCTCAGAAATTTTCTTCTCTAGAACTAGTTGTTCTTTTAGAATAATTCGCTGCATATCTGCCCTTCCCCTGCTTCTCACAAGCGCACATACTATCACTACCTCCTCTTGTTGTTCATTATTATTATCTCATGTTTTTGTGTGTGTTTCAGGCAGCAGATTATTTAGAGCAAGCAGAGTACAACACTGGCAATCCTGAAGACGATCGGAAAACTCAATCTCTAGTGAGGCAACTTGTCTACAATCCAAAGCTACAGGCCGCTTGTCCGGTTCCATTTGATGAGGCCAAGCTCTGGAAGGGTGAAAGCGGCCCCGAACTGAAGCAGCTGATTCAAAAACAATTTAGAAACATTAGGTTTGTCTTTAAATTTCCTGATTAAAACCAGTTCTTCCATAGTCGCATACTATCAATGACATAAATTAACCCAGAATAAGAAGTAAAAGAAGAAAAATCGTATCAACCGTCTCTAATTCTTAAGCATTTTACAGCGCGTTGATGGATTGTGTTGGATGCGAGAAGTGCCGGTTATGGGGGAAGCTTCAAGTTCTTGGTCTTGGTACAGCATTGAAGATACTTTTTTCCGTTAATGGCTGGGACCATGTGAATCAGCGGGTAGGATACAGAAACATCAGCTCAATGTATATTCTGCTAAACCGTGAACCTTAAAACCTTAAACATCCTCTGATGCTTATTATAATTCAGTTGCAGATGCAACGGAATGAAGTGATTGCATTGGTGAATCTTCTCAACAGATTGTCAGAATCTGTTATTTTTGTACATGAGATGGGGCCTTCCACCGAGAACATCATGAAAAGCCAGAAATCTTCACCTGCGAGAAAGTCTCCGTCTTAACAGCGGGGATGTACCGGTTTGCTACTAACACATGGCCTCTTCTTATTTGGAAATATTATTTATAAACTTGATTTGTGAATAACGATATATTCAACTTTGCTTTTTTTCCAACCTATATATAATAACAAGAAGGTCAAAGTATGAATGTGGGGGTGTCGAGGCGTGTCAAAGTAAGAAGGTCAAAAAATTGTTCGGCGCGAGCAATCCATCCAAGTGGGTCAGTCTCGTTGAATGTGGGGGTGTCGAGGCGTGGGAGCTGAGGAGGAAAGCCTATCAATGCGGGATCTTGAGGGATTCCAGACCCAACCTGCCTTATCAAATTTATGCTAATAGACTCTTAATTATCATAATTAGTTATAAATTATTTTAATTACTTTAGATTTTTATTTACCATTTAGCTAATTATATTAATAAAAAATTGAGAAGCTAGCATGAAAAAGCTACTTTGTAAAGCAATTCAAAAATTCCATCCATCCATTTATATTATATATATATACTATTATTATTATATATATATACTATTATATAAAGAAGTCCCTTGCGGTGTAATGGTGTAAACCATTTGTTTTATCCTGACCGTCCATTAAACATCCGATAAATCATTTCCATTAATTAAAATAGAATGAAACTAAACAGCCTCTTCGGACATCCCCGAACACCCTGATACTTACCCCGCTTCTTCACTTCGGAATGAACGGAGTCGCACCTCAACCTCCCTCCTCTTCGCCTTCCTTGAGCTCCAGTTAAGGCAATCCTCAAGTTCGACGATGCATTCCTTCTCACGCTACATGGGTGGTTTGAAGGATTCACTCCTTCACGCCAATCGGTAGGTCCTCATCTCAGTCTTGGTTTTTCGATTTTCTCACAATGGAATCTCCTCGCATCCATCATGCCCACTCTGCATTTATCGAAGATAATATTGATCATATCCCAAAAGATCCTGACAAGACACAAATTTAGGGATTGATTTATCTCCTTCCACAAATCAGTGATTCTTAACATATTTAAATGACGTGATTCTAGGAAACATTCGTGGAAAGAATTTATCACCCTGTACTATAAATACCATGTGTAATCCACCATTGTTTGTATGAGAAAATCAATACAATAAAACTTCTTTTATGGTATCAGAGCCTTCTATCTGATTTCTCCTTTTTCTTCGCGCCCTTCACCTTCCCCACCATCATGTCCGACACCACCACCGTCGAAACCACCCCCGCCGCCTACCCCTCCTTCACTCCGTCCTCTTCAATCAATATCACAAAACTCACACGCTCAAATTATCCCTTATGGAAAGCCCAAATTCTTCCATATCTCATTGGTCAAGGAGTTTTCGGCTACGTCAATGGAACAATCTCACCGCCGCCTTCCTCCTCTACCGCCGGCTCCCAGTCTTCTGCTGCCTTCCTCCAATGGCAAAAGAATGATAACCTAATTCTTAGCACCATAACCTCTAGTCTCTCAGAAGATGTTCTCTCCCAAGTCTACCATCACACAACTTCCGCCTCCATATGGGCAGCACTGTCTTCTTGCTTCGCCTCCCAATCTCGGGCTAAACTCGTCCAAATACGTGCCCAACTCGCCTCCTCTAAAAAGGGTTCTCTCACTGCCTCTGAATATTATATGCTGATGAAACGCCTCTCTGATGTTCTTGCCCTCGCCGGTCACCCTCTTGATACGAATGATATTCTTTCTTATATCCTCGCTGGATTGGGCCCGGAATATGATTCTCTGGTAACTGTTCTGTCCTCTCGCCCTTATCTCACGCTTGAAGAATTCTACCCATTGCTTTTAGCAGCTGAGTCCAGAATCGTTCACCATCAACCTCTGGCCGCTCCACCCTCTCTTCCTCAGCCGACTCCTCCCCCACTAATTATCCCTCCCACTGCATATTACACCACCACCTCTACAAACCGTGGCTGCACCACCGTCCCACCCAAGGGTTGTGGCCGGTATTCCCGCGGCCGTAGTCCCCGCCCTGTCCACCAGCCTCGCAGTGATTCTTCTGCCCTACCTCCGTGTCAAATTTGCCATAAATCCGTCCACACTGCTCAGACTTGTTGGTGGCGATATGAATCATCATCCTCTCAATCTCGCCATGCCACCCAGCCCCAATCCTATAATATGTCCTACCAAACTCCCCCCTCTACAGAATGGATAACTGACACCGGGGCCACTCATCATATGATGAACAATCTCCGGAATCTCAATCTCAGCAGTTAACCGTTCTCCGGTCCCGACAAAATTCAAATTGGCGATGGCTCTGGTTTGGTTATTACTCACTCAGACTCCTCTCTCTTACACATCCCCTCTCACTCATTTTCTCTTAAAAATATTCTTTTATCCCCCAACATTCGTAACAATTTACTCTCCGTCTCTCAATTCGCTAAAGATAATCATGTTTATTTTTAATTTCACTCTTATTTTCTTATTAATGATTACTCGGGCCGCATCCTTCATAGAGGTTTCATCCGTGACGGGCTGTACCAGTTCACCCAGCCCTCCAACCCGCAAGCTCGTCACTCCAGTCTCCTCAGCACATTCTCCTGGCATCAGCGTCTCGGCCATTGTTCTTCTGATGTTGTTTGTGTCCTTCAAACTTCTCAAATAAAGGCTTCCAACCCAAAATCTCGAACTGTTTGCTCCGCATGTCAACTTGCCAAAAGCCATCGCCAACATCTCCCTGTCTCAACTTTTACTGCTTCTTCACCTCTAGATTTAATTTATTCTGATGTATGGGGCCCTTGCCCTGAAAAGTCAATTTATGGTTCTGTTTATTATGTTAGTTTCATGGACGATTATTCTAAATTTCTATGGATTTATCCTCTTTCGTTAAAATCCGATGTTGAAAGTGTGTTTTAGCATTTCCAATCTCTTGTCGAACGCCAATTCAACACTAAAATCAAATCTTTACTAACTGATTGGGGTGGTGAATTTCGCAAACTCAACACGTACTTCAATTCTACTGGTATTGTTCACCGTCTATCCTGTCCACACACTCATGAACAAGTTGGTGCTATTGAACGCCGGCATCATCAAATTGTTGAAGTTGGCCTTTCTCTACTCGCCCATTCTCATCTTCCTCTCCCATACTGGGAAGATGCCTTTGTCACGGCTACTTATCTCATAAATCGCCTACCCACTCGCGTTCTCAATTACAAGTCACCCTTTGAAATGGTTTCACCGCCCGCCTCCGCCCGCACACGCCCGCACACGCCCGCATGCACGCATGCACGCACACACGCACGCACCCCCCCCCCCCACCCACACCCACCCACACCCACGCACCCACGCACACACGCACGCACGCGCACGCACACGCACACGCACACGCACACACACGCCCGCGTGCTCCCGCGTGCACCTAATGACAACCTATCATAGTGGGTATAGGAGCTCTACAAAAAAACTTTTTCAATTTTATGGATTTCCATCATTACTTTTAATTTAGAGATACGGTGTAATTACTCGAATGAACATTATATTTTAGTTTTTTTTTGAAATAAATTATAATATTTGTTAAGTTATTAGATTAAAACAATAAGGCTATATTTGATAATTTTGTATATATATATATAGGACCATTTACCGGGACCTTCCCTCTGACTTTTCTAAATTACAAGTTGCACTTCTCTTACTTTTGAAATATCAAAAAACTGTACAAAAAGATCCCCCCCGAAAAAAGTACTCCAATGAGATATTTTTGTACATGGATGCTATGAAATGTAAGGGAGGTTTTTGTAATTTCAAAAGAGATGTTCAACCTGTAATTATGCTAATTTACAGGGGAAGATTTGGTATCAGTGTCCCTGCCCATTGTGTGAAGAGAAATTCCTGCGTCTGTGTTTCGGACTCCGACCCTCTCTTGCAAAAAAACTGAACGGGTTCACTAATCCCTGACGGTTTTTTATTTTTGATCTCCCCCGCCTAACATTCCACGCGGCAGGTTTTTGTGCGTCCCGGACTCAGATCTTTAAACGGGAGACGGACTCAAAAATCGCTCGTGTGAGGCCTTCATTTCAAACATTTTAATATTGTGAATGCATTTAATAAAAAAATTTATTGAAATCTTATTATTCTCATAGTGATTTTATGTCAATTTAAAGCAAAAAATAAGTTTGAGCCATCAAAATCAAAAGTAAATGTAAAATGATGGTGTTACTTAACTAAAAAAATATCACATTGCTCTTTTTCTTCCTATCCTTTCTCTTTTAAAGTGTAAAATACATAAAACAAATGTGTAAAATTGGTAGCTTATTTGTTAAACCAAAGAGATAGCTTTCCTTTTATATTTTATACATATCTATAATAGAATAAGAAACTAATTATCTGCCTGTCATTGCAGTTAGTTTTACTTAGATGAGAGTTTTTTTGGATCTAGCAGCTGGTGCAGAGTTGCTCAGTCCTCGGCCGTCCTGTTTGTTGTTGTTGTTGTTGTTGTTGTTGTTGTTGTTGTTGTTGTTGTTGTTGTTGTTGTTGTTGTTGTTGTTGTTGTTGTTGTTGTTATTGTTGTTGTTGTTATTGTTGTTGTTATTATTGTTGTTGTTGTTGTTATTATTGGTGTTGTTATTATTGTTGTTGTTGTTGTTGTTGTCATCGTTGTCGTTATTGTTGTTGCTGCAGCTACGAGGCGGTCAATGAAAAACTTCAACTGTGCCGATTCGGCGATACTTGTAATAATACAGTGGATGGTGTAGATGAGGTTATCCAACCCTTCTAATTATGTACAATTTAACCGACTATATATATATATATATCTTTACAATATTAAAAGTGAAAAGTTGTCTTTGGTTAAACATTCAAAAAATGTCAATTATGCCCTCATTTTTATATTTTAATTACTTGACATATATTTTAATCTATTTCAAAAAAATTAAAATACAATGTCCATTCAAGTAATTATATTATCCCAAAATTAAAAGTAATAATGAAAATTCATTAAAATTCAAAAAGTTTTTAGTAAAGCTTCTATACCTACTATGATAGGTTGTCATTAGCATGTCAGCGATTTATTCGAGAAAAGTTGTTATTAGGCATATCAATGGTATTCTTGAGGAGCTACAATTAAATCAATCAACTTTATTAAAGTTGATTAATTAATATTGTATTTATTGTAAGTTGCATCAAATAATTGATAAGGGCGAACCCCCGAACCTATCGCAGTCGAGGTACTGTCGCGATAGGGTCGAACCTATCACAGTCGAGGTACTGTCGCGATTGGCACGTAACCTGTGTCTCTCACTAGTATACTAATATATATAAAGATGTCTCCTTATAATGGCGTGAGCCATCAAAGCAATCATAGCTCTTTATTCAATCATCTCGACTTAAATAGAAAAATATGTGTACATAAAAAGGAATGTAAGTGCCTGACGGAACTTCCTGTTACCTGTGTATCCCTGCACTATAGGCTTCTTCTTAATCTTCTTATGTATGCCTGTGTATTCTCGGCGGCCCTCGTGCATTGTCACTCGTAGAGGTGTAATGGTGAGTCTCATCAAATGAATCACAACCATTGATTCAAAATATAATAAAAAATCACATAAAAATTCCTCTCTAGCCTGCAACCTACTCGCGATCCCCCTTCGACCCTCACCCCACACTCCATCCCCGAGTCCACAGCTCATGCATGATCCGCTGTCCTGATCTGCCACACACTCTGCTCACCCCCGAGGGTAGTCGTGCCAGGGGACTGAAATTGCATGATCCTAGTCCAACCTTCGACTGGGGAATTGGAAGGTTATTAAATGGATTTTTGTAGCGTCGCGCTTTCCCCTAATGAAAATGGAGCGAAAATGTCCAAACAAACAAAGAGTTACTGATTAAATAAAATGTTCACCCGGTTGTGTGATAGAGTAAGTAAATTGAAGACCATCAATAATCTCTCACATAAAATAAATATTTTTATCAAATTATTTGAATCCGTCCTAATAATTTCAGGTTGGACTAGGTGAATGCTTGATGAGCCTATAATACGATCAGATGTTTAACACCCATGAATTTTTCTAACTTTATATTATATTACATGACAAGTGGATCACTATAAATATAAATAGAGATGAAATCCAACCGGTTTAATAATATCATCTTTTTTTTAGGCAATTGTTATTAGCACAACAGTTTTGGCTATTCGCACACCAATTTCTTTGAGTTATTACGTGCCTTTTGAAAATACGCCTTGTACATACATTTTTAGAAAATGTGTTCAACACAAAAATTGTAGATCTCGTTGAGATCTACAATTTTCGTGTTGAACACTTCTCCTAAAAATGCACGCACAAGGCGTATTGCCGCCCTGATCGTAACTATAGCGAATTTTTTACGAATTTTTGAAAATACGCCTTGTGCGTGCATTTTTAGGAAAAGTGTTCAACACGAAAGTTGTAGATCTTGACGAGATCTACAATTTTTGTGTTGAACACGTTTCTTAAAAATGCATGTAAAAGACGTATATTCAAAATGCGCCTAATAACTCATAGAAATTGTTGTGCGAATAGCCAAAACTGGTGTGCTAATAACAATTGCTTTTTTTATTATACACCAAAAATTTGATCTTGATCCCCTCCTTATTTAGGCTCCATCTGGTGTGGCGGTCTCGGTTGCGAACGTGGTGGTTATGAAATATCGTTCGTGAAAAAGAACTTCCGCACTTTTATATTCAAAACTAATTTTCTTTTCTTTATGGTGGTCATAACTGCTGTCATGCCAAGCATATATACACTCTGTATGATGCCCGAGTTTTTGTAAAAAAAGCCACACCAAACAATGCTGTGGTGGCGGTCGTGAACGCCGTGGTCATGAACGCAAGACCTCACCTAAAAAATGCATGCATTTTATGCTCAAAACTAGTTTATTTTCTTGATAGCGGTCATGACGTTTGTCTTTCCAAACATGTATTCTATGATAATGACGAAGCAAATAAGCCGCGCAAACGAAGCCTTAGTCTCAAATAGAGGATCTCCTTCCTATAAATATTCCAAACAACTATTCTGATCTCTCAAAACCCCACAAGCAGGATGGCTTATAAGACTCATCTATCCTTTCCCCCGCTCGCCGCCGTGCTCGCCGTCGTCGTCGCCACCTTCAGGCCTTCCGCCGGCGTCGAATACATGGTCATAAACAATGCCGTCGGCACGCCCGGGGGAGACCGCTTCGACTCCGAGATCGGCGTGGAGTTCACCAAGTTGGTCCTCGCCCAAGCCAGCTCCTTCGTCCGGTCCACCCTCGCCATGCCAAACGGCGGCGGCCGCAACGACGTGAAGCGCGTCACCTGCTTCATCGATGCAAAGCTTAACGCCGTGGCGTTCACAGTCGGGCACGAGATCCACGTGAACGCGCATAACATCCCGAACTTGTCCGGACACCCTAGAGCCGGCTTCACCAGCATTTTGTACCACGAGGTCACTCACGTTTGGCAGTGGGTGGGGGACGGAGAGCCGCTTGGGCTCATCGAAGGTATGGCGGACTACATGAGGCTCAAGGCCGGGTATCCGTGGCCCAATTGGGTGTTTCCGGGGCAGGGAGACAGGTGGGATCAGGGATACGACGTCACTGCGAGATTCCTCGACTACTGCAGCAGGTTCGATGCCAGGTTCGTGGCGAAGCTCAACGCGAGGATGAAGCATGGGTACAACGTGGACGTTTTCCGGCAGCTGCTCGGGAAGCCGGTGGAACAGCTCTTCGAAGACTACAAGGGAATATTGCCATGAAATGTAACTGCGAATTCATTTCTATTTCTAGAATATATATAAGTGGATCAGAAGAATCACCAAGAAGCAAGATTAAGAAAAGCAAAATAAAATAAATTTTTGGAGCTGCACACCGTAGCTTTTCAAAAATCCGCGCCAAACAAAACTTCTGGACGCCTCTATTTAGGAAAAGTGTTCAACACTAACATTACAGATCTCATCAAGTTCTACAACTTTCGTGTTGAACACTTTTCCTAAAAATGCATGTACAAAGCGTATTTTCAAAAATTCGTCAAAAAATTGCTATAATTACAATCAGTGCCGCAATACCCCTTTTGCGTGCATTTTTAAGAAAAATGTTCAACACGAAAGTTGTAGATCTCGATGAGATATACAATTTTCGTGTTGAACACTTTTCCTAAATATGCATGTATAATGCATATTTTCAAAAGGCGCGTTATAACTCATAGAAATTGGTGTGCCAATAGCCAAATATGAGCTGCCAATATAAAGACTCTTTCAAAACTAAGAAACTGTATTTTTAAAACTGAGAAAGTATTTGAGTTATTCTGATGTCGAGTTTTAAAACTGTATTTTCTAAGCAAATCATGAAAATATTAATTTATTTATTTTTTTAAATTGTATTTTCTCAATCAACTGTATTTTTTAAAATATTATTTTACATAAAATTATTTTTATTATTCTTTAAAAATAAAAAATATTTTTTTTTTTGCACATTAGAAATTTAACGATAATTAGAAATTAATAATATTTTTATCATTTACGGCGAGGATTGAGTTCTATTAGGATTTTTAGTGTGTTATATTTGGCAACATTGAACATGACTATTAACTTTCAGAAGGCATTGTCTAACTAATCCTCCAAAAATTAGTCTTTTCGTGTGGAAAGCTATTAGATAGTGAATACGCATCCAATTGTTTTGGTTGCATCAATAAAGTCCTGTTGGCTCAAATAGCCCGGAATCATTTTTAATAGCATCATCTTTGGCATTGGTTGGCATCATTATCGTGACCATTCCTACCTCCAAATAAGACTCAACGCTTAGATTGACAAAGCCAAAGGAAACAACGAGTTGATTAAACGGCCTCTCTTCAAGTAGTTCTCATTCACATTTGGAAGGGGAGTTGTGCAAGAATTGATGATAATGCTCTCATCACAATGGTAAGAATATTAAAAGATACATTCTTAACATTTCCATCCATCATGCTTCGCCAGAAAGGCCTAATTTCGTGTAACCTCAAAAGATTTGTTTTGCAATTCCAATTATGTAACAATGTTGTTGTTGGAAAGTGTCCATAAAGATAATATTATACTGCAATGGGGACTGGGTACATTAACATTTCCAATGATAGATGAGGATCGAAATGCGAAAATTAGAGACGGATGATGCACAAAATGAGTAAAATTTCCAAAACTAATAAGAGTTGAGAACTCACATGCATCCAATTATATTTATTTATTTTTTTTCATTTTTTTAGAAATATTAAGAAATATAAAATTCTGTATTATATTTTTTTTAAAATTTTAATATTTAAATTTTAATATTTAAATTTTAATATTGCACGTTCAAGATATATACATTCTTTCTTTATCCAAAGGATTTAATTATATCATTTTCTTTTTATTATACACCAAAATTTTGATCTTGGCAATGAGTCCCTCCCTATTTAGGGCCCGTTTGGGACACCTTTTTTTCCTCCTTTTCATTTTAGGAAAAACGCCACCGTGCACACTCGTGCGTTTGTATTCTCTACCAGTGGAAAACGCTGCTGGCGAGGAAGGAGTTTTTGCGCCTTTTTAAAAAGTCATCTCGTTCTTCCTTTTCCCAACTTCTGCGCCGCTCGCGTTTCTTCCCCGATAGAATGTCGTGCTCCCGATTCGCCTAGTGGTGTTCTTCCCTTCTCTTCCCGATCTCGTTCTTCCCGATCTCGTTCTTCCCTTCTCCTTCGCGAGCTCGCTCTTCACTTCTCCTTCCCGATCTCGTTCTTCCCGGCAGATCTGGTAGGGCAGCGCTTGTTGCCGACAGATCCGGTGTTCTTCCCGGTAGATCTGGTAGGGCGAGCTCGCTCTTCACTTCTCCTTGCCAACAGATCTGGTAGCTCATCTTCTCTCCGACAAAGCTCGAATATGTTGTTCCAGAGCTGCTAGAGAAACCCCTGTTTCAGATCCAGTATAGCTCGATTCATTCATCTTCTCTCCGACAAAGCTCATCTTCAGATGTATTCCATAGCTCATCTTCATCCAGTATAGCTCATCTTCTCTCCGACAAAGCTCGATTTCAGAGGTATTCCATAGCTCGATTCATTCATCTTCTCCATTTTTGATTTCTCACAATTTCTGAATGTCTCATTTTCTCATTCCAGATATCTCGGCTTCTCCTTTCATTCAAATTTTTGTATTGCAAATTTCAGCTCTAGGGAGTTATTGGTGGTATGCTTTCATATCTTTTAAGCTTTTATCACTCCATGTAATTTAGGTTTTTTTGTTTGTGGGGTTTTGTTGGGTATGTGTTGAATGGTGTATGTGGTGTATGTGTGTATGTGGTGTATGTGGTGTATGTGTGTATGTGTTGTGTATTGTGATGTTTGTGGTGTTTGTGGTGTTTGTGGTGTTTGTGGTGTTTGTGGTGTTTGTGGTGTTTGTGGTGTATGTGTGTATGTGTGTATGTGTGTATGTGTGTATGTGGTGTATGTGGTGTATGTGGTGTATGTGTGTATGTGTTGTGTATTGTGTTTGTGGTGTTTTGTTGTGTATGTGTTGAGTGGTGTATGTGGTGTATGTGTGTATGTGTGTATGTGTGTATGTGTGTATGTGTGTATGTGGTGTATGTAGTGTATGTGGTGTATGTGGTGAATGTGTGTTTGTGTTGTGTATTGTGCATGTGTTGAATGTGTGTTGTGTTGTGTATGTGTTGATTATGTGATGTGTGTTTTCTTGTATGCTATCTAGTATCATTGTGATGATTTTATTAACTTTTCGTTATGTTCAGTCCTGCATAATGGGTAAACATAGAGAAGGGGAGAATTCTGCAACCTGGGAAATGAATGATGTGGTGTTTTTTTGTGACTTATGCATAAAAGAAATTGAGTTGGGGAACATACCAACAACTCATTTTAGCAAAGAGGGATGGAATAATCTAGTGAATAAATATCGTGAACGAACGGGAAAGTCATATGACCAAAAACAAATGAAAAATAAGTGGGACCAGCTAAAAAGAGAATGGAACGTTTGGTGAGAGTTGAAACGAGGAGAAACTGGTTTGAGTTGGAATCCCTCGCGAAAAACTATCGACGCTTCTGATGAATGGTGGGACGAAAGACTGAAGGTAATTTGATTTTTTTTACGTTTGTCTCGCTATTACTTTTTGAGTTAATTATATTATCATTAATTTGATATATATTCTTAGGTGGTTCCTATTGCAAAGAAGTTTCGGTACTCAGGTATAGCTCCAGAGTTGGAGGAAAAGCTAGACAAGATGTTCAGCAAAGTAGTTGCTACGGGAGATCTTGCATGTGCACCAATCACGAAACCTGGTGCATGAATCTGTTGATGAACGTGACATGTCCGATGATGGTGACAGTCGAGCTGTTGAAGATTTATCTCCTAATACAACAGACACGGGAGTGGACACTACCTCCACTCGACCTTCTAGCTCATCGGAAGTTAGGAAGAAAATAAAAGAAAAGGGCAAGAAGAAGATTGCTGGAAGAAAGCGAGCAATGAGTTCTACAATGGAGGACATAGCAGAGACATCTCGTATAATATGTCGTGTTATGATGGAACCTCCAAAAGTACAAATCACCTCTGCATTGTTTACCATTCCAGAAGCACTCAGAGAGCTTGAAAAATATCCAGAGATTACGGGGGACTTTGACTTCTATGACTACTGCACGATGTTTCTCAGAGATAAGAGCAACAGAGAAACATTCATGATGCTGGATATCCACTGCAACGAGGGTTCTTAAAGCCATATTCAAATACACGATATCATTTACCAGACTTTGCGCGGGGAAATCGTCCTATACAAGGAAGAAAAGAAATATTCAACCATGCACATTCATCACTACGTGGCGTCATAGAGCGTACATTCGGTATTTGGAAGAAAAAGTGCGTTATACTAAGGGACATGCCTCAATATAGTTTAGCAAAGCAACGTGATATTGTCATAGCAATCATGACTTTGCATAACTATATTCGTAGGCATGCATCTCGTTCTGATCCAGACTTCTTGGCCTGCGATGATGACGAAAATTTAATCTATCCTGAGGCATATGTAATAAGAGAAAATCATACACCGACCACTAATGTAACATTAAATGCAGATCGTGTGAGAGGTGTGCGAGTGGGTGTTCAGGAAATGATTACATTGCGTGACCGTATTGCAGAACAGTTGTATCAAGCTAATACGTAGTTTCTCTGTTTTAGATTCTTGTCTTCCAATGTAATATCAACTTTTATTTTCCAATGAATGAAGTACTATTATGGTTTTATAGTTATTTTAAAATAATTGCTTTACAACAAATATTTCTACATTTTGCTAAAAAAGTCACCGAAACGGAGATTTGCCAAACAGTTTATAAAATGTTTCTCATTTTTGAAAAGCTCTGCAAAAAGAGTTCACCCAAACAGATCTCCTTTTGCAAAAGACATTTTCCAAAAGCACATTTTCCTACCATCCTTTTGCCACCACTCCTCCTTTCTAAAAAGCCCTCCCAAACAGGCCCTTAGTCTCAACTAGAGGATCTCCATCCTATAAATATTCCAAACTGATCTCTCAAAACCCCACAACCAGTATGACTTATAAGATTCATCTATCCTTTCCCTCGCTCGCCGTCGTGCTCTCCGTCGTCGTCGCCACCTTCAGGCCTTCCGCCGGCGTTGAATACATGGTCATAAACAATGCCGTCGGTACGCCCGAGGGAAACACCTTCGAGGCTTCGACTCCATGATCGGCAAGGAGTTCGCCAAGTTAGTCCTCGCCCAAGCCAGCTCCTTCGTCCGGTCCAAACTCGCCATGCCAAACGGCGGCGTCCGCAAAGACGTGAAGCGCATCACCTGCTACATCGATGTAGAGCTTAACGTTGTGGCGTTCACCGTCTGGAACGAGATCCACGTGAATGCCCAGAGCATCCCGAACTCGTTCGTGTTGGGAATGAGAGCTAACACTCCCGACCAGAGCACCTGTTGCAAATTTGAGCGAGCACCTGTGCGACCGCGTTGAGCGGTATGCAAATACGCAGTAAAAAGAAAATTGCAGAAAATAATAAAGCACATAGAAAATTTAACGTGGAAAACCCAATTGGGTGAAAAACCACGGGACGATCGGAGTCCAACCCGGAAAGCCTCCACTAAAAATGTGTGAAAAATCACACGCACAGAATACAGGCTTTCCCCCCACCGATCCACAAAGGATCTCCACTCCTCCACCACCACAACCACAAAGGTTTACACAGTCTCCTTTCAAACCACACACAATCACAAGTATTTGAAAGAGATGCAAAAATAGGTGAGAAGCGTTACCCGGACGGATTGAACAATCCGTCCCAACGTCGAAGATGACGTTCCAAATCCACGAACAAGAACGGCTATGTTCAGCCCCTTTCTCCTTCGTCTTCAACCTCCAAGGTCCGAGCAAGATGGGCGGCGACAGCCCCCAAAACAGCGGCGGCACTCCTCCAAACCAGCGGCAACAGTACCTCCAACAAGGGCGGCAGAACCTCCAACAGCGGTGGCAGAGGTCTCCTCCCTCAATACCAGCGGCGATCTTCCTCCAGGCGGTCAGATCTCCACCAACAGGCGGTAGCAGATCTCCTCAACAGAGGATGCGACGGCTCTTCTACTCCTCCCTCCAGGCGGCCACACCCCAGGCGGCAGCGCCTCGGCGATAGCCCCTCCTCCAACGGCGGCGGCAGTGCCGGTTCCAAGAAAAACGCGAGAGAGAGAGAGAGAGAGAGGGAGAGGCGGATCCTCAAAGCAACGTGCGTGAGAGAGAGGGAGAGGGCGACGATTAGGTTTTAAAATTTCCTTTTAATTCCTTTTGTATTCCCAACCCGGTGGATGCGAATCAGAAAAACGGAATTAAAATTCGCAGACATGTTGCAACACCCGATTTTTTGTGTTGCAACGCCTAGCTGTCCAGGAAATTCAGAGGGTAACAAGTTGCAACACCCCGCTTTTGTGTTACAACACCTTTGTCAAAAAAATTCAGCAAACTGCATATCACGTTCCAGATTGCGTGCCCGGTGGTTTTTACCGACTCGGATGGGAACCACACCCAACAAATCTCCCCCTTCACATCGAGGCGGAAGAAACCGCCATTCCAGCGATTCTAACGCAATGCTCGAACTTCCCCCTTGGCACGGACTTGGTCAGCATGTCTGCCCCATTGTCATCAGTGTGCACCTTCTGAAGATCAAGCTCCTTCTGCTCCAGGACATCTCGTATCCAATGATACCGAGTGTCAATGTGCTTCGACCTCGAGTGAAACGTGGGGTTCTTCCCCAAATGGATAGCGCTCTGACTGTCACACAGGAGTGTGTATCGGTCCTGAGTGAAACCAAGTTCTTTGACGAACCTCTTCATCCAAAGCAACTCCTTCCCAGCCTCAGTAACCGCAATAAACTCAGCCTCCGTAGTGGACAGTGCAACGCACTTCTGCAATCTCGACGCCCACGAGACAGCTCCCCTTGCAAACAGAATCAAGTACCCGGACGTCGACCTCCTGGAATCCAAATCTCCAGCCATGTCCGCATCAGTGTAGCCCAACAGCTCTGGCTCACTGCCTCCAAATCTCAGCGTCAAGTCTGACGTCCCCTGCAGGTATCTCAGTATCCACTTCACTGCGCTCCAATGCTCTCTCCCAGGATTGGAGAGAAATCTACTGACTGTCCCAACCACATGCGCAATGTCTGGACGTGTACACACCATCGCATATATGAGGCTCCCAACTGCAGATGCATACGGAACCTTCTGCATAGCCTCGATCTCCTCGTGTGTGTGCTGGGGCACTGATCAACGGTAAGCCTGAAGTGAGCTGCAAGAGGCACGCTCACCTTCTTCGCCTGATCCATATCAAATTTCTGCAACACCTTGCAGATGTACCGCTCCTGTGATAACCAAAGCAATCTGGCTCCCATGTCTCTGCGAATGTGCATCCCCAGAATGGTCTTCGCAGCACCCAGATCCTTCATCTCAAAGGTGGAACTCAACTGCCGCTTCAACCCAGCAATGCGCGCAGTGTTCCTCCCGACGATCAGCATATCGTCCACGTACAACAATAGGATAATGAAATCCTCTGGAGCGTACTGCTTGATGAACACGCAGTGGTCAAGGGTGGTCCTCCTGAAGTCGATCTCCCCCATGAAAGAATCAAACTTCTTATACCATTGCCGCGGGGCCTGCTTCAGGCCATATAGACTCTTCTGCAAGCGGCATACCAGACCTTCCTTCCCTCTAACACTGAAATCCTCAGTCTGCTCCATGTATAGCTCCTCCTCAAGATCGCCATGCAGAAAGGCGGTCTTGACATCCATCTGCTTTATCTCCAAATCAAGCCTCGCAGCGAGGCCAAGGACGACACGAATAGATGACATCTTCACCACAGGTGAGAAGATCTCATCGAAGTCAATGCCCTGTCGCTGTCCAAAACCTTTCACCACCAGCCTGGCCTTGTATCTAGGAGGTGTGGAGGAATCTCCCTGCTTCACCCTGAAAATCCAACGATTCTTCAGGGCCTTCTTGCCCTTAGGCAGTCTCACCAAGTCATATATGTGGTTCTTCTGCAACGACTGCATCCCCTCCTGTATAGCAGCCATCCACTGACGCTTCTCATCACTCTCCACTGCCTCATCATAACTCTCAGGCTCCCCCGCATCAGTCAACAATATGAACTCTGATGCAGAATATCTGGCGGACGGGTGCCTGGCACGATCTGATCTCCGCAAGGCAGGCTCAGGGGCCGGTGCACGCACATCATCAGCAATGTCCTCAGCGACTCCTGGTTCACCATCAGTGGTGATATCATGATCCGGAACGGTATCAGTACCCTGTGCTGGCTCAGGCTCAATAGCCTCCTCCGTGTCATCATCTCCAACCATAGGTGACTCTGCAGCAGTGCGAGAGTCAACTTCCAACTCAACAGTCCCCTCAGGATCACCAACGGTCTGATCCTCACAGAAAACGGCATCACGGCTACGTACAAGCTTCTTCTCAACTGGATCAAAAAACCTATACCCAAACTCTCCACTGTAGCCGTACCCCAAGAAAATGCAATGTCGGGTCTTCGAATCCAACTTCGATCTCTCGTCCCTGGGGACGTGCACAAAGGCTTTGCAGTCAAATACCCGCAAGTGACTGTAAGAGGGGTCTTTCCCATACCAGACCCTATCTGGGACATCCTCCTGCAAAGCTGAACTCGGCGAGAGGTTGATGACATGCGCTGCAGTAAGAAGAGCCTCGCCCCAAAACATCCCTGGCAGCTTCGACTCAGAAAGCATGCATCGAACTCTCTCCATCAGGGTCCTGTTCATCCTCTCAGCTACGCCATTCAGCTGTGGCCTCTTCGGCAGGGTCTTTTCATGTCTAATGCCATGGTCCCTGCAGTACTCGTCAAACGGACCAATGTACTCTCCCCCGTTGTCGGACCTGATGCATCTCAGCCTCTTCCCAGACTGTCTCTCCACCTCAGCGTGGAATCTCCTGAAGGTATCGAGGACCCGATCTTTGGTCTTGATGGCATAGACCCAAAGCTTCCTCGAATGGTCGTCAATGAAAGTGATGAAGTAAGATGCTCCACCTCTAGTCTGGACCTTCAGTGGTCCGCAAACATCAGTATGAACTAGCTCCAAAGGCCCAGATCTCCTGGTGGACGTGTGGCTGTGAAATGATATTCTGTTCTGTTTCCCAGCCATGCAGTGGTCGCACCTCTCTAAGTGATCCCCAGAAATATCACAAATCAGCTTCTTCTTCGCCAGGCATCCTAAACCCTTCTGGCTAATGTGTGCCAACCTCGTGTGCCATAAGGAAGTGGATGTCTCATCCCTGACGGAGTTGTCCTGAGCAGCTTCAGGCATCCCCTCCATGTAGTACAGTCCAGAATCTCTATAGCTTCTGGCCATCACAAGCGATCCCCTGATCAGCTTCCAGAAGTCTCCTCCAAAGACACTCAGGTGTCCTTCGTCTCCAAGTCTGCCAACAGATATCAGATTGAAGCGAATATCTGGCACATGTCTAACATCCCTCAGAATAAGTAGGGCTCCAATACTAGTCTTCAGGTGCATGTCTCCAAGCCCAAGCACCTTGGACGTATCCCCATTGCCCATCCTCAACACCCCACAGTCGTGAGTGGTGTAGGTGGCAAGCAACTCCCTGTTGTGGGAGACATGTGCAGAAGCTCCAGAATCAAAGATCCAGCATCGGTCGTCACACGCAAGTGCAGCTGTGACATCGTCGCCAACAATGATGACGTCCTCCTCCTCAGTCGAAACGGTAGCTGCCGTGTGACCCTCATCCTTGCCCTCAGTGGCAATCCCCTTCTTCTTCTGATCGTTCTTCAATGAATAGCAAAACTTTTTAATGTGACCCTTCTTATGGCAGTAGTGGCATTCCACGTTCTGATAACGTGACTTCGACTTGCCCCTACTCTGACTCCTGTCATCCTTCGTTCCTCGGCTCTTACTCCTTCCTCTCCCCCTGGGCTCAGTGAAGAAGACGTCGGCTCGTGAAGAAGAGCCTGAAGTCCCCTGAGACTTTCGTCTCACCTCCTCATTCAAGATCCCACTCTTGGCGATCTCCATGGTAACAATCCCCTGGGGGGAAGAATTGATCAGAGAAACTCTGACCATCTCCCACGAGTCTGGAAGTGACTTGAGTAGCCACAATGCATTCACCTCATCTTCAAAAGTCACCTTCATGGCAGTCAGACGATCTATAATCCCCTGGAACTCATTGACATGATCCAAAATAGGTGAGCCCTCCCGGTATCTGAACTCTCCAAGCTTCTTCAGCAAATAAAGCTTGTTGATGCCCGTGCTCTTGGCATACAGTGTCTCGAGAGTCTTCCACAGTACCTTTGCATCAGTGATGCTAGCCACATGGTTGTAGACGTTCGACTCCACGAACCGTCTGATAAACCCACACAGCTTCTGATGCTCCACCTTCCATTTCGCCGGATCCGTGTCCTTTGGCATCTCCTCAAAGACAGGAGCATGCCAACCCTTCACATATATCAAGTCTTCCATCAGAAGATGCCACTGGTGGTAATTGGCACCATTCAACTTTACCATCTGCTCTGAACCTGATGTGGACTCCATTCAGCTCTGCCAACTGGCCGGACCGACCACTGATCTTTGAGTCGACTATCTCAAAGTATACAACTGGAGAGGATAGCCAGCGGGCCAATGGTCGTAAACTACCACTCCCAATTGCACACCCGAGATAACAATCGACTCGTCCTGAAAACCCAAAAGGTCAGCCCGGTATCTGCTCTGTCACTGAAACGACTCTGTCACTGAACCTAGCTCTGATACCACTTGTTGGGAATGAGAGATAACACTCCCGACCAGAGCACCTGTTGCAAATTTGAGCGAGCACCCGTGCGACCACGTTGAGCGGTATGCAAATACGCAGCAAAAATTGGGTGAAAAACCACGGGACGATCGGAGTCCAACCCGGAAAGCCTCCACTAAAAATGTGTGAAAAATCACACGCACGGAATACAGGCTTTCCCCCCACCGATCCACAAAGGATCTCCACTCCTCCACCACCACAACCACAAAGATTTACACAGTCTCCTTTCAAACCACACACAATCACAAGTATTTGAAAGAGATACAAAAATAGGTGAGAAGCGTTACCCGGACGGATTGAACAATCCGTCCCAACGTCGAAGATGACGTTCCAAATCCACGAACAAGAACGGCTATGTTCAGCCCCTTTCTCCTTCGTCTTCAACCTCCAAGGTCCGAGCAAGATGGGCGGCGACAGCCCCCAAAACAGCGGCAACACTCCTCCAAACCAGCAACAACAGTACCTCCAACAAGGGCGGCAGAACCTCCAACAGCGGCGGCAGAGGTCTCCTCCCTCAATACCGGCGGCGATCTTCCTCCAGGCGGTCAAATCTCCACCAACAGGCGGTAGCAGATCTCCTCAACAGAGGATGCGACGGCTCTTTTACTCCTCCCTCCAGGCGGCCACACCCCAGGCGGCAGCCCCTCGACGACAGCCCCTCCTCCAACGGCGGCGGCAGCGCCGGTTCCAAGAAAAATGCGAGAGAGAGAGAGAGAGGGAGAGGCGGTTCCTCAAAGCAACGTGCGTGAGAGAGAGGGAGAGGGCGACGATTAGTTTTTAAGATTTCCTTTTAATTCCTTTTGTATTCCCAACCCGGTGGATGCGAATCAGAAAAACGGAATTAAAATTCGCAGACATGTTGCAACACCCGATTTTTGGTGTTGCAACACCTAGCTGTCCAGGAAATTCAGAGGGTAACAAGTTGCAACACCCCGTTTTTGTGTTACAACACCTTTGTCAAAAAAATTCAGCAAACTGCATATCACGTTCCAGATTAAAACTAGCGCGTGCCCGGTGTTTTTTACCGACTCGGATGGGAACCACACCCAACAGTTCGGACACCCTAGAGTCTTCTTCACCGGCCTTTTGTACCACGAGGTCACTCACGTTTGGCAGTGGGTGGGGGGCGGAGAGCCGCAGGGGCTCGTCGAAGGTATGGCGGACTACATGAGGCTCAAGGCCGGATATCCGAAGTCCGATTGGGTGTTTTTGGGGGAGGGAGACAGGATAAGAGATACGACGTCACGACGAGATTCCTCGACTACTGCAGCAGGTTCGAAGCCAAATTCGTGGCGAAGCTCAACGCAAGGATGAAGCAGGGGTACGACATTGACATTTTCTGGCAGCTGCTCGGGAAGCCGGTGGAATAGCTCTTTGAAGACTACAAGGGAATATTGCCGTGAAATTTAACTAAGAATTCATTTCTATTTCTAGAATATATAAGTGCATGTAGGAGAAAATGGATCGTGTGCTCGGGGGCTACGAGCGGCAGGAGTGTGGTCGCAACGGAGCACGTACTGTCACAGTCGGAGTACTTTCTTCGATGCTCATGCACTCTCTCGTGTTTATATATCTTTATTATATAAATCAATAGGCATATTTGGAAGCACACCAATAATCTCATCTAGATCGTCCGATCAAGCATCTTCAAACGCTGGCCGTTGGATTAAACGGAGGAGGTCTGCCAATATCGATTCCTCCAAAAACATGTTCTGGCGAAATCCAGAAATCCCGATACCCTCTTCCTCTCACCCGCGCCTTAATGACTTCACCACGCCGTCGCTGGCGGCCTGACCGGACCCCACCGGGAGGTTCGCCGGCCTCCGGCGAACCCGCCGGAGGTTTTCCGGCGGCGAGCGGTCAGGGCCACCGCCGGCGGTGGCCCTGACCGTGAGACCCGATCTGGGAGAACCCCGCCGAGGGGGCGGGCGTAGCACGCCTGAATGCGGCCGAAGGCCGCAGCGAGAACGGGTGAACCCCACTTGAATATCAAGCGGGCGAAGCCCGCTTAGTTACGGACGAAGCCCGCAACGATGCATCGAGAACGGGTGTAGCCCGTTCGAATCGGTCGCAAACAAAGACTCTGTTTGTTAACATCGATGTCGTGTTTTCCGTGCTGCTCTCGCCGATTCCTCCATCATTCCCAGAAGAGCTCTCGCCCAAGCTCTATTTCTATGTCTGCTCCTAACAAAGTTCGTCTCATCACCTCTCGCCTGCTCCCACTACCGCAACCCCAGCGCTTACATGCTGGTCACAGAGAAGGAGCTCGACCTGGACCTCATCCGCAGCGCCGCCATCTTCCACTACGGCTCCATCAGCCTCATCACCGAGCCATGCCGCTCCGCCCACATCGCCGCCATGAGCGCCGCCAAGGCCGCCGGCATTCTCTGCTCTTACGATCCCAACGTCCGCCTCCCTCTCTTGCCGTCCCAGCTGGCCACCTGCAACGGCATCCGGAGCATCTGGAACGAGGCCGACTTCCTCAAGGTCGTATATAGTACTTTTTTTGGTGTTTTGTTTGTTGCATTGCTAGGTTTTGCCGTCCTCAATTTCGCGTTCCCGAAGAAAGCTTCGCCGCTGCGTTGTCTCGCACTCACAGTTTTGTGCACTTCTTTGCTCGCCCTTTCACAAATAAATTTGCATCTCCCATCTTCTCTTCCATTCCCCATGCCTCCCTTGCTAGCCTCTCATCGTGCTCCGCTACCAACTTTCTCACTGGAAGACTTCACATTAGAATCCCAATCGCCACTTATTAATCTGCGGAACAGAGATATTACCGCGCTCCCTGCGGCTTCCTTTATCAATGAATGTTCGGCCGAAGCTGCAGCTGTGGCGGGGTGCATCGAAGAAGCTGTAGAATACTCAGAAGACTCGGTTTTGGTGTTGCCTGAGAAGCCTCATAGAAAACCTAGAATCAAGATCGATGCCAAGCTGGGGGCTGGATATATGCGTTTTTGGAGAGTAGAATTGAGATGTTAAGGCATCAGTGAGGCAGAAGCCGGTGCCAGGACTGAGGACCGAAGACATTTTTGTGATTAAATTGGTAGAATCTCATGGATTTGGGGGGGGGGGGGGGGGGGGGGGGGGGGGGGGGTTGGTCAAATTTTATATCTTTAGTTGTTGTATGGGTTCACGAGAGTAAAATAATTGCAGGAAGTGCAGAAAACAGTAAAAGGTTTTCTGTTTACAAGAGCATAATCATGTCTAGGTAAAATGTGGGAATCCATACAGGTATTCACATTAGGAGAATTATTGCATGCATTGGTGTTGATATTGCCTTCCCTATGTGAGTTTTTCTTGAATATATCTATACTACTATATAAGAAAATAGGCTTATCGGTGTAATGCCCTGCCAATCAATACCCACCGTCCGATCTAACAATGAAATTTCTCTATTTAAACCCAGCCGTCCGATCTGATTTCATCACAACATCTCAGCCGTTCGATCAACCTGGAACGTTAATTCAATCTCGACCGTCCATTTTTTTTCCCTAGGTCTCCTAAACCTACCTTGATAGGGTGTCTTAAACCTATAAATTTTATAGGACCCCTACCTTACAAAGTGAAATTACTATCTTACCCCCACTATTTTGAAAAAAACAGGTTGCGGGCGGGGCGGGCCTGTGGGCCCCGCTTATTACAGTTATAGGGTCTTGAGCGGGGTTTTAAACTGTTTTTTAATTTAAAAATTATAAATTTTTTAAAGAATGCAGCCGCCCGGGATCGAAGTGGCGACCTCCCATACAGGAATGTAAACCTTTACCACTCTGCCTACAATGGAGATGTGAAGATCCCAGAACTATTTTATACATATAATAATAAATTGATATACATATTATGCCCCATGGGTTATGTTTTGTGCAAATTTTTTGTATAGCATTAATTTTTTTTCTTTCTAATATATATATATATATAAAACGGTTCAACCCCGGTTAAACCGATTGGACCGATTCGACCTTGAACCTCTCCCTCTGCCGGTTCGATGCCCGGTCCGATTTTCAAAACCTTGATATTATTTTTTTTTAAAAACATTTAAAAAAAAACTTGTTTTTTTTTTTAAAAACACATTTAGAAATCACATCATCCGTGAATTCATTTTCTTTAAAATGAATTTAAATTTATTAATTAAATTAATCATTATTAATTATGAGTCGGGCACCCCGAAGCCCGTCGGGCGCCCCGATGCCCGCCGGTGCGGGCGAAGCCCGCCGTGGGGGCGGGCGAAGCCCGCCGCTGCTGGCCAGGTACTGTCGCGCGGGGCACGAGGAGCCCCCCGTGCACTGTCACTCGTATTTACTAGAAATAAATATACAAAATTGAATTAACATAGATTTGCATGTGCCATCTTTCTGATTTATATTGTGAAGTATTCTAAAGTAAATGAAGACAGAATCATTAATAATTTTACTACTCTTTCGAATGAAAGTATGCAGTTATATCCTTAATCAATTTCTTTTAAATTATGCCCAATTGATGGTTGAATGGTGTAATGAGTAAGCATACTCCACCTTCATTTGGTTAAGTCGTAGGTACATTCTCTTCATGCTCCAGCAGTTTGCATCTTCTTCCTGCTCAGCTGCGTCGAGGAATTGTTATACCGTTGCTTTTATCCTTGGATTTGTACCCTAACTGGTTTTATTTTTGTAAACCTTCTATCTTCCTCTTTCCCCCTCCATTTCTCTATTTGGATATTGGATCAAAGCTTTTTCTACTTCTATTTTCCACTATGATTATAGAGTTTTTCAGTTCCTCCCAGCAATGGTCGTCGCCTTCGCCGGTGGAAGTCGAGAGTTTGATGGACTTTGGAGCATTCCACTCGCCCAAGTGCTTCGTGGAGCAGATCATTTCTTAATCTCATTCACTACGAGGTTACAAATCTGACAATTTAGAGGCACTCATATTTATTCACTGGAGAAAGGCGTGATTGAAGCACATCCAGACCATATTCTTAATCTCATTCACTATGAGGTTACAAATCTATGCTGCTATTTATTTGTTTTTATTTTTACTTTTCAATTATTTTGGATATGAATGTCTATAATCCATCTTGAGCACAGGATGCTGCCTCCCTGGGGGATTGCAATCATGAAAACGAACCTACGAGGTAGAATTTTCTGACAGCAATTATGTTTTGTCTGCATTGTTTATTCCTCACAATTTATACAAGGCAGATAGTGGCGCTCATATTTATGCGCTGGAGAAAGGCGAGATTGAAGCACATCCAGACCATATTCTTAATCTCATTCACTGTGAGGTTACAAATCTCTGTTGCTATTCATTTGTTTTTAATTTTACTTTTTTATTATTTTGGATATGAATGTCTTTATAATCCATCTTGAGTATAGGATGTTGCCTCCCTGGCGATTGCAATCATGAAAATGAACCTGCAAAGTAGAATTTTTTTGGGCTGCGATAACAATTATATATCCTGGTACGCAGTCATCATGAATACAAAATAAAATTAATGATGTCCTCTCCTCTCAGCTACTCCACGCTCCCGTGCTAGATTAGCGAAAGAGGCCGAATTTGACCCCCGCTGATAAAATTTCGCATGATTTGAAAAAAAGTGAGTTCTTCCTTTAAATTGCGCACTATTTTGGAATGTAGAACTTTTATTGTGTTACCCCGCATATTTTCGTGGCACATCATATTTTTTTGACACATCATTTTTTTTGACACATTGTATTTTTTTGGTTCATGGCATTTTTTTGGCACATTGCAATTTGTTTAGCAAATCTTTAAAAATAACTAGAGATGCAATTTTTTATGCACTGTTACGTATGGTTTATGTTGTGGGCATGAAATCAATTTTTTTTAGAAGCGATTTGAAGGTGCTCTAAAGCACAACTATATACAAAAAAAACCCATGCATTTACAATTTATTTTTACAAATGAATCCTTTGAAGCTATTACTTTCCAAGTTCATGAGTACACCTTTTTTGATAAATGATTGTGACTTAATTAAGAGAGCTGTAATTTTTGGTATCAATGAGAATTTCTCGGACATTTGTTGCAAGTTACTTACACAGAGAATCACAGAATATATATTTCTCAGACATTTGTAGCATCTCAGAACTCTCCAACTTCTTCAAGCAGAGCTGCTCCGACGAGCACACGTCGATGCGTGGCCGGCGGTGAGAGTATTTGAGCATGCATGGGTGTATCTGAGGTAACTATTCAATTCAAAGAATTCAAATGTATTATGAGCATAAACTCAAACATCTCATAATATTTACATATTTTCGAAATAGTTGTTCATGTCCACATGGAAACAATTTATACCACAAATATCAGCTATCTGCAGGAGTTCTGTTTTCCAAGCATCTAAAGATGGATATAGTGTTGTGCAATTTCTGCTCAGTATCTTTGCATCTCAGCAGTCCAGTCCTTACACAGAGGGGCAAACAATCTGAGTTAGTTGTGTGTATGAAGATTAATCCCTAGCATGAGTGACTGAGAGTAGGTTCTTATGGCTATACATGATAGTGTTATTGTAGCATGCAACGATACAACAAATGACACTCTAAGTTTATAAAAACTTACCGGGCTTAAGGTTTACTTATTTTGACTGCTTCTCGGTCATGATGTTGGGATGGATAAAGTCACATTTGGTTGTACGTCACTGGTGTTGCTGTCTTCGTCGAACCAATGCTCTAAGAAATAGCTAGGGAGATGCACAATGATTCTGAATATAAGCAAAAACTTTGATTGGTTATTACCGTGTGCAGTCGCATTGTATGCTAAACAAATTTTCAATGCTCAGTCTCTTTGGGATTGGGTTGATGGTGGTGAACCAATTTCTAAAGCAGATGTAACTATTTAAAAAACAAGTGCGTCTTTCAACAGATTCTGCACTGAAAGAGTGGTAGATTGAACTCCAAAGGTACTGCTTCCCTTCTATGTTCCTCATTTTTTTGGTTCCCTATCATAATTTGCAAATGCTTGACTATATTAATTTTGAGATTTAGGATATTTTGGTTCCATGTGCAGGAAGAGGGGATTTTCTCTCCTGATCTCCTAAGGATTTTATTTCTCTCCTAGGTATGAGTTTCTTCTCTCCATGGTTCTTTTATATTTTTCTCTATCTCCGCTGTAGCACATGAACATGATGTTTACAACTTCTTTAATGATCATTTATTTGTGATGGATTTTTTTTATCTTTCATTATATAATTTAATTATAAAAAATTGTCAACTCAAATTTACGATTGCACCTCTCTTATTTGCACCTCTTTGTTCTTTTTCTTCACACTGAACGTTTACTTTTTGTGTCCTTGCTGTTTATGAAGTTACTGTAGGAAAAAAGTGCTTATAAATGATGAAATCAAAGTTGTGTTCTTTGGGAAATATATGTGGATTTGATGCTCTAGGAAAAGCAAAGTAAGATTTAAATTCTTTTCTGGAGGTAAAAATTATTGTTTGCATGGATGAATTATCTATATTTTGGGAAAAATAATCTTGTGTAACATTTATGCATGAATGCATAGTTGATATATAAGTAACTTGAGAATCGGTCGGACCTCTGGCTATATAGGAAAGCAAAGCCCCTTCTTGAAGTGCGCTAACGGGAATACGAGCATCTTCGCACGGGCTACCGCCCGTGCTCAGTACCTTAGCAACGACGGTACCTCCTCCTAAACTCGTCCGCTCTAACACGCTTGGTCAATTGACAGTGCATGAGTAGCCTCTGTGCCCCGCATGGGTGTACCCCCGCCTCGACAGTGTCCCAGCGCGACGACGCTCCCTCCGCTCGTGAACCCCCGTGTTCGCGAGCGGAGGGAGCGTCGTCGCGCCGGGACACTGTCGAGGCGGGGGTACACTCATGCGGGGCACATAGGCTACCCATGCACTGTCAATTGACCAAGCGTGTTAGAGCGGGCGAGTTTAGGAGGAGGTACCGTCGTTGCTAAGGTACTGTCGATGCGGAGATCATCGAGCACGGGCGGTAGCCCGTGCGAAGATGCTCGCGTGTGTATATATATATATACGAGCATCTTCGCACGGGCTTCGCCCGTGCTCGATGCTCTCGGGCGGCCTTCGGCCGCATCCAGGCGGGCTTCGCCCGCCTGCGCACGGGCTTCGCCCGTGCTTCCGCCCGTGCGAAGATGCTCTCGGGCGGACTTCGACCGCATCCAGGCGGGCTTCGCCCGCCTGCGCACGGGCTTCGCCCGTGCTTCCGCACAGAAGCGAGCGTCCCCTATTTTTACGCAATCGACCAACTCCGCCGCACACGGCCCTCCCGGCGCGACGGCGCTCCGCCAACTCGCAAACGCCCGTGCATAGTGGCCGACGAAAATTCGATTAACTCCTTATTTATAGCAAACAACCATTTGACGTCCGCGGCGTGGATATATGATTGATGTATGAAAAAGAATGCATCGTTGTGGTTTTGACAACGATTAGATATCTTATCAAACCTCGATTATGTATATATATATTTGACGCCATAAAAGCAACAAAATATGGTAGGGAAAAAGGGCGACGCATCACCTAAGCTTAGGAGCAGGAGTAGGACTAACACAGAAAACATTTGTGGCGAGAAGTGCATGAGCAATTGTGATTAAAGTGTAAATCTGGAGCGTAGAGACTTTGTTGTTGGAGGATGTTGGCTCTTATCCATATAACATCATATTATAGTTGAAACTTTGCATCTAAGAATGGGGGAAAATAATTTATAGAGAACATCAAATCTGTAAGCAGCAGCAGCTCATAGATTACTCCTAGTGAAATCAAATAATAATGTAATAAGAGACACAGAGCAGGAAACGCCTGAGTAAATTCGTGCATCCGATGACAGAGAGAAACATAATGACGAACTAACTACATGAAAGGAAGAACGAAAGACCCCCACAGTACATGTGTTTGATAGAGGCCCGTGAGATGTATCACATCGCGAGATAATAGAGGATAGAAACAAAAGAGAAAATATGCATGTGCTCGATGCTCTTGAGTGGGCCTGGCCCGCAATCAATTACAAAATTTAATGATTTACTGTTGATTTCCAATCAATTACAGTAACCATCATTAAAACATTTATGATGTCTGAAGAAAGTAAGAGTAACAAAAAACCAAGCTCCACCTATTTCACACAGCTGACAATAGCATGTAGCCTCATCAATATCTAGCTAACCTTATTGAACAGTAAGAAATTGTATACATTCTAGCATAAAGCAAAAACAGTTGATCTCAGTCCATATACCAAGTTGGCGTTTTTTTTTTCATTTTGTCATGCCTCATATATCAGCAAGGGGCCTGCATACATCGTAGCACACAAATTATGAACAGATTTCTCTTTAATCATGGTTTGCACGCTGCAGGAAGCAGTATCTTGGTGCCTTCCTAAAGAAGACAGCTGTCGGCCAACCTGTTGAAGCTCAGTGGAACTCATTGGGGGAGCAGGGAGGTACATTTGCTGTAACGCTGCTTTAAGATTTTCACACTCATCTCAAAGTTTTATATTTATCTTAAAGTAAGAGCACTTGTAATGTGCCAACACTGAATGCTTGGGAGCACAGGATTTGTTTAAAGCCACAACAAAGTATGATGGAAGCTTCACGTCATCGAAATAAAAGAGGGAGACGCACATGAGCACAATCACAAATAACTGCAGCACGAAGTAGCTAGATCCATAACTGGGTGGCAAATCGATGATATGTTAATTAGGAGCAGAATATTACAAATAAAATAATTTATAAATGCTATGCTATGCACGGGGGTTTGCAAGGTGGAGGAGTGCCGTCGCGCCTCCAACAAATATTAAAACTGATATACTTACTTGTGTGATGCGAGACAGAAATGAACACCACCACTGAAAGAACGACCTGCCACAGCATTGTCCCAAGTAGGCAATCCATAGACAGACTGAGAAATTGACGCATATTTCAACACACTTCGTATAAATGAGAAATTAAATAAATATACAGTAGAATGAGCAGAAATAACAAAGTTATATTTATTTATTTACTTACAACATACGGTTACAAAACAGTAAGCAATCAGCTATGCATAATACAAAATTCGCATTCGCAGTTCGGGTACTGAGTTTTGTGTTGCTCCCAAGACTCTTCAATTCCAATGAAAATCTTTACCCATAAATTGGCGAGATCCATTGCAGGAGACATTTGTGTTGTAACTGCCGTTGGTTGTGTTGTCTAACAGAAAACGTATGAACTACAAATTAGTTATACCAATATGAATATGTAACACTAAACTTGTATAGTGATATATCAAGTGAAAGTAATAAAAGCAGTCAGCAGAAATTCCATATTTTTATGAAATCAGTACCAGTGACTTGTTTGTTGTTGGGACATTTTTGGTAGTTATGCCGTAGTAATCGTGGGAGGGCGAAATCAGCAATGTATGCGTCTGAGAACACTGCGATAATATGCAAATTTACTTGTTTTGCATGTTTATGTAATCTTTGCATAATGTGCAAATGATGTAAAGTATTATATGAATACTCACCAACGTGTCGGAGTTGGCAGGATCCTTTTTTCAGTAATAACACGATCAGCTTGGGGCTTTGCTCTAATATTTCGAGGCCTTGGGAACCACTGAAATAAGCCACATGTTGATTTGAGTTTTTAGTAATGCATGTTAACAGTTGCATATGTTAGATGTAAAATTTGATAGTTTTAAATAATTTGCAATGAATACGCAAAGTATTACTTTTTCGAGTTGTAAGAGAGTCATAATGCGTTCTGTCATTGTTTGTACACGTAACATTTCATAAACATTTTTGAGCATACCTTGTCAAGATCTTCTGGAGTGATCTTTTCTGGTGCAGCTGCCTTCTGTTGTGTTGCCTAAAACAAATATCCAATATGAAATAGTCATTACAATAGTGCTATGCGTGACCAAACTATTGTGAAAAACTTGATATAATATATGAATATAATGCCTTAATGAAATAGAGTACTCACCAATGCTTTGCCTTTTAGTTGAGTTTTATTTGAGTTATTGTCGCGATTGTCATGGGATGACATATTCAAATTGGAAGTTGTTCGTAATAACTGATGTCGTACAAACTGTCAGTGAGATATTTTTTTGTTGTTAGTATGAACATAAGTCTGCAAAGTTTTGTTATCATAACAAATTCATGAAAAGAAGACGTTGATTTAATAGTTTTACGCACATAATCACACAGTAGCTTGGTTGACAGGTATCTAATAACGTTATTGTAAATGCACCAGTGAGATGTTGTATTTTTTGTTTATACGTGGAATATGTAAAGTTTATATGTATGTGTAAGTGTGCATTGGTGTGTGTGTGTGTTTGTATATATCCGAGTATTTGTTTGTGTGCATGTAATTGTTTTTGTTGGAGTTTATATGTATTTGTGTGTGATTCCTGTATGAATGGTTGTTGACTTTCGTGCTCTTTGTGTGTGCGTTTGTCTTTCTGTGTGAGTGTGCATATGTGTCTGTGCGTCTTTTTGTATATGTAAGTGTTAGTTTGTGTGCGAGTATTTGTTTTTAGTGTGGTTGTTTGTGCTGGTGTTTTTGTATACGGCTATGAAAAAAATGCATTTTCTCTCATGTGTTACTATGTACCTGTAGATGTGTTTTTCGTAGACGTGCTGCAAACACAGTTGTTTGCTGTATATTTTACGCTGATCATGGTTGGTGGGACTGTCATGTACATAGAGAGAATCATTAGTTTGACGTTGTATTGTTAGACAGTACGCAAATAAAAAAATATGTAGAGCAGAAGTAAAGTGTGTACCTGGACGATGACTTTGGCAAGTAGGTCCTTGCAGACAATATTTTTTGTGCATGTGCCTTTATGTCCAGCAACAGTACCATTTTGTATCATAATTTTTGTAGTTAGTGAAGATACTCCTCTTGACAAAGCTACATAGAGTTGACCATGTGTAAAGACAGGTGAAGGCAGGTAGATGCCAACTTGATTAATTGTTTGTCCTTGGGCCTTATTTATAGTAAGCGTGAAGCTTAAACGAACTGTGAATTGTTTGCGAGTCAGTTCAAAAGGCACTTTCACATCTCCTGCATTTTTGAGTGGTATGCGAGGGAGAAAAACTGATTTGCCTTTATGGTGGCCCGTAAGAATTTCTGCCTCAATAACATTTCGTTGGAAATGACGGCACAGAAGGCGTGAACCATTGCACAGTCCTATTCGGGGATTTAGATTTCGAAGGAGCATGACGGGGGAACCTTTTTTCAGACATAGTTTGTGTGGCGGAAGATTGCCCGGGGACAGACTATTGAGGAATTCTTGCGGGTATAAATTATGTTGGTCATCGTCAACCGAGTCAAAAGAATAATATGTGATTTCATCTCCAGGGAGTATTTTTAAACAATCTTCGTTTAATTGGGTTACAGTTTCATTTAATGGAGTGAGCAACGCTCTGCTTTCCCAATAATCAGGTGTGATAATACTCGATGAGATATCAGTAAATATGAGGTTAATAAGTGCAGCAATTGAATGTTCGCCCTCTCATGGAACAATCATTGATTCTGGAATATGTGTATCATATCATCGTCATATGTACACTCATCACCGTTTCCAACTCGCAGCAGGAAATTTGAGAAATCTTGATCATGGAGAGCGCGCATATTTTGAGACAGTGAGAGTAATTGTACAGACGACCACAAAGGTGAAGTAACTATGCTAGCGCTCATGATCTGAGACATTGTTCCGTTAATCACGACAGGAGGAACCTGCCGAAAATCGCCTCCTAGGATTAACACTTTTCCAGCAAAAGGTTGGTGTATGTCAAGAACATCTTGTAACGATCCATCAACAGCTTCGAATACATGTTTATGCGACATTGGAGCCTCATCCCACAGAATTGCGGAACACTGTTGTAAAAGATTGTGTATCTCTGATTGTTTCTCGAATTTGCAGAAGGAACCTGCCTCTATAGGGATTGGAATCTTGAACTTTTGATGTGCTGTAGTTCCACCTGGCAGAAGTGTTGCAGCAATTCCCGATGATGCAGTAGCAAGTACAATGTGGCCCTCACGTCGTAAATGTGCAAGTATTGCTTTGTACAGAAATGTTTTTCCAGTGCCTCCAGGTCCGTCTATGAAGAAAATAGCACTCTTCAGCTGTCTAATACTGTCCATAATAGTATCGAAAGTGTAATGCTGATCAGGATTGAAAGTTGAAACAGAGTTAAGATCTGTGTATGAGAGTGGTATTGACAGTTCATCTTCAATTAGACTCGAGAAGCGAGTTATATCTGCAAACAGTGCAGATATTTGAGGAAGATCAAACTGTTTAATACTCTTGTTGTGTTGTTGAAGAGTATGTTCGATTTCATGAAGCAGCTTATTGAGGATGTATATATCAGCGGTAGAACTGGAGGAGACGTAATCTTCACTCATTGCAGTATAGTTGTCATTCCACAGTTGCCGAACTTCTGTAGGGTTGCAGTAAAGTAAAATTGTTGTAAATAAAGTTCGGAGCGCATAAGGCATTTGGAATTCTCGGGCCTCGCGCATGCAACTATGTAGGCTGTTGTCTTGTTCAAGTAAACCATATTGTTCAGCAGCTTCCTTAAATGTTGGGTAGACGGTGTCACGAACTGTCATTAGGTGCTCGAAAGATGTTGGGCCTTGAATATGGTTCAAAAGTAAACGCAAATAAAATCTTTCGCCCTCAGAAGGATGTACAGAGTACATTCGACCAATAACCTTTTGATGGCGTCTTCGTTTGTTCCATGTTCTAGAAGTTGAATTCCATGTATAGTGTTTTGGGAAATCAGTGTATAGATAACAATGCCTTTCTTCTTGGGCACTGTAAATATTGAAAAATTCTGTTAACTGTAACGCCCCGACCCTCCCCCTTAGGGGCCACGTAGGCACGCTACCGGGCTGCAGTCCAAGCACCCCAAAGCCTCTCCGCGCCACTATTTCTCAGCAACGGCGCATTGTTGAGGCCGGGTCTTGAACCCGCAACCTCCTTGATAAGGAGTTTTCAAACCACTCCTCATCACCAATTGCACTTTTTTTGTAACGCCCCGGCCCTCCCCCTTAGGGGCCACGTAGGCACGCTACCGGGCTGCAGCCCAAGCACCCCAAAGCCTCTCCGCGCCACTATTTCTCAGCAACGGCGCATTGTTGAGGCCGGGTCTTGAACCCGCACTGAGAAATAATGGCGCGGAGAGGCTTTGGGGTGCTTGGGCTGCAGCCCGGTAGCGTGCCTACGTGGCCCCTAAGGGGGAGGGCCGGGGCGTTACAAAAAAAAGTGCACTTGCAGCTCAATTGGTGATGAAGAGTGGATTGAAAACTCCTTATCAAGGAGGTTGCGGGTACAAGACCCGGCCTCAACAATGCGCCGTTGCTGAGAAATAGTGGCGCGGAGAGGCTATGGGGTGCTTGGGCTGCAGCCCGGTAGCGTGCCTACGTGGCCCCTAAGGGGGAGGGCCGGGGCGTTACATTAACATTGTCCGAGAGTTACGCACGTCAGCAAGAACGTTGGTTATGGAATCGGTGGTCCGAAACTGTATCTGATGTTTGTTAGGTAAATGAATCTGCAGGCGAATAACTGATGGATATGTTTGATATATAGTGAATTTGAATATCTTCCAACAGGCCTCTTGAGGACATATCCATCGACCGTCCACATATTGGGATATCTCTGTATAATCTGGATGAGGATGAATTTGCAGCGCGACAGAATCGGGCCCCTTGTGAATGTATTTATATAGATATTTTATACTTTTTATACTGCTGCATATTTCAACGTTAATATGACAATCATATTTTAACAGGAGATATGGATTATACGGAACAACCCATCGGTTATCAACCGTAAAATCATCTCTTCGCTGGACTCTAAAGGACCGACCATTATTTGTACGTTGATATATTGGGTAGGAATCTGATCCCTGCAATGTTTGAGCGGCAAACTTTTTGGGGTAACCTTTTTTGCAACAACCATGCTTCATACACGACGCATGAGGGTTTACATGTGCGCACGGGACATGAATCATATGTTTTACCACAGCATTGTATAGTTCAGGTTCAGATTCAATATCAGGAAGCTCAGCTGTAACTATTTTATCGTAGTCATCCGGAGTATTCATTTTATCTGACACATCTAACATAACCAGCATGTGAGCATGTGGCAAACCCCGTTTTTGGAATTCAATAACATGCACATGACTAACTGTTCTTCCCAGAACGTGCCTGTGGAATATATCTTTCTTTAATTGCCGGAATTTTGCATGAAATATACGAGAAACTAAATCGGGACGGTCTTGTGATGTCTGTCCGGGATAAAGTTCGTCCGTTATTTCTTTCCAAGATGCGTTGCATGTCATTGTTAGAAATACATCTGGTCTGCCATAATGTTGCACGACAGCCATTGCATCTTGATAGCGTTGGTACATATCGCGAGGACTTCCAACGAAGGATGATGGAAGGATGAGACGACGACCAATATTTGCTGCAGTTAACGAACATATATATTAATCTGTTGTACTGTGAAACTCTATAATCACAATTTGAAAGAACATGCGCGTACCTCCACTATTTTCTCCAGCAGTTAGACAATCTTGTAAGCCGCTGTATAAATCTGCTCGGATAATCTTCTGATTATTTTTAATCCAACGCAGTTTTTGCGTTTCAATCTTAATGTAGTTATCAACAACATATTGTTGCAGCAAACGACATCCATGTAAAGGAAATGACGAAGTCGGCTGACGATCCTACAGTAATATGAGTATGAGATATATTATTATGTTAAGCGTAGCAGTACGTGGGTGCATTTAAAAACAACTGGTTGTCAAACCTGAAGTATGTATGAGTAGTAGTCGCAACAGCCAACATGCCGATTATTCAACCCTTTGCATTCAGCCAACCAACCATATGTACCATATGGGAGGAGCAATGGATATTGCAGTGGATCGTAAAAGCCAGCATATTCTTGAATAGTGACCAAAGGACCTTCAGTTGTCTGTACAATTATGTTTCTGTCGTTTGATTCAGCATATTCTTCAGCACCAACAATTATACCAGCCACCTGCGATGCAGTTGGTAGTGTATATTGATGACCTAATGCATGTTGTTCTTTTATGACCAATCTGCACCTGGTAATATCCTCATGTTGGGCTAATTGCCGGAACATTGATACAAAAGGATTATATTTATTCAGAATGTCCCGGATTTTTTCTAATACTGCAAAGTCAAGTTCGCTGTTTTCTTGCAGACGATGATCTGTCTCATGCTCTGTATCGTAAATATATAGCTGTAGATATCTAGGTCTACAGTTTGCGGCAGGCAGAAGTGAGCCAATTCTGTGATAAATTGACCCATGAGCACAGAATGTGTAGACGGTGTGTTGAGCGACTGCCAAAGTTTCATCTAACTGCACACCCATAGAAGTAAAAGAGAAAACGTGGTTATATGAACGAATGTATCGCCTGAAGTGATGGCCCTCAGCAGTATCAGTAATGAATAAAGTGTACAGCTCAGGTGGAACTGGTATAGGTGGAAGTTGAACTATTCCGTTGTTGCAACACATTGTTGATGTTTCTCCGTCAAAAGGTTTAGCATTGCAATGATGATAGAAATGCGGTCGTTGTAACTGTAAATGCACAATTTGTTGAGTTGCGCTACAGATGCGTGCAATGTTGTGGTTTCCAGCACGGCGGCGCCGAGCACAAATAACACCAGAGTCATTGATTTCTGTATGTTTATGTTGCAGAAATAAAGTTAGGGCTGTGTTTGTAAGATATAGAGCAATAGGCAGATGTGGTAGACAGAAAGAAGAGCATACCATTTGAGTGACTATGGTTGATGATATGTTCTTGTGGTAGAGGAGATGCGTTGTGGTGAACACGGGAGGTTGATGCTGGCGCAGCATATGCTGTCACTAATGTTGGAGCAGAAGTGGTTGCAGTCATATGGCCAACTGAGCTGACAGGCATTATTGGGAAGTTACACTCAGGCAGGGGCATAGAACGTAATTGTGTCGTTGAGGATTCTCCAATTTCAGGCAGGCTACCGGAATGAGAGGATGACATATATGGTACACTTGTCAGTGAGTATCTGTGCACAACACCAGTAGCTGTGTTTGGGAATTTATAATTTAGTGATGTGTAACGGTTGTTGTATGTAAACATACGGTAGTGTGTACAAAGAAGATGTCGCAGTTACCCGTTGTAGTGCATGCGTTTGGAGCGGTGGAGCACAGCGCTGATGTGAGTGCAGCAGTGCATTGGATGTCAGGCACTTGAACTTGCAGATCGCCAGTCTGTTGGAGGGATTGTCTATGCCGCAGTGCGTTTACAGCACGCGTAATTTGTGGTAGTTGTACTTACTGCCGGCCCTGAATTTGATTTGTACCACACATAACCTCTCGGTCGTTCGCTTGTTGTCGCTCAACAATCCGGGAACGCCTCAATCTTTGGTACAATCGATTATATGCTCGTCGAGTTTCACGTTGTTTGGTCGACATTAGGGTAGTTCTTCTTCGAGCAGCCTCTCGATTAGATGCGCGTTGTGTCGCACGTGATGCCTCATTTATATGTGCATCTTCTGTTATAGTGCATGAATGAGTATGCGTTTGGTGTGAATGAGGTGGTTGCAATGCTGACGATTCCGCAATTGGAGATAGGCGATCAGTATGAACAGGCACTGAATACGGTACAGTTGTTAAAGAATATCCATGGACAACAGCAGCAGCAGCGTCATCTGCCACTGTCAAATTCATGCCTGTGTGTATATGTTATGTTTCGGCAGATGTGAACATATAAATATGTATATACAGAAAACACGTGACAATATGCAAAAACATGCAGCAAGAGATGTTGTACTTACCTAAAGTGATGCTTGGATCCTCAGAGGCATTGTGTGGGATTCCTGCGAGTGCAGTTTGCTGAGGCAGGTATGCAACAGTGCAGTGGATGGCGGCACTATCATTGTGCATTTGGTAACTTTGTTGGGGTACTTGTTGGTGGTTGGCTGTTTGGTGTGCTTCAGTCATACGCAAATGTCTTAATCTTTGGTAATTTCGATTGTATGCTCGTTCAGCCTCACGTTGTTCATTGGACATCAGGGCTCTTCTTTTCTGCGACCGCTCTCTTGCAGAGGCTCGCTTAAGTTCATCCGGTGCATGTGGTTCTGATGTCGATTGGCATCGTGGACGTTTTCCACCACGAACATAATTATCATCCATCGTACATACGGTGATGCTCCACTAACTGGACATAGTGTATAGTAGGGTAAGGAATGTGGGATCATGTGTCAAAAAGGGCGACACGCACATATGGATTGAAGAATATGCAGCAGGAGGTATTTATAAAGTAGAGATGTGGTAGTAAATATGGTGTGTACTATATCAACTCCCAGTTATTCGCAGTGGGAAAGCAGGAACTGGCACAAAACTTATGTCATCGAATATTTGAAATGGTAATAGTTGGAGTTGTAGTAACGTAGATGTATATTTGGAGTACTTGCAAAATTAAAAGAGGCCGAGTAGAACAGAGCAATAAACTACATAGAAAACACAGCATTGACGTCAGACAGAATGTATAAAAAGCACAACATTGACGTCAGACAGAATGTGCTGGTAGTTGAAAATATGTACGCGGGCAAAACCATATGAGGTACAACGAGGCACAGGGCAGTGTCACATCTGTTACAAATGCGGTGTACGCAGCGATGCCTGACACTGGCATTGCATCAGAGAAGAATGTTGATTTGTTGATGGTAAAGTTGAAGAGCACATATAGCGTATTTGTGTAATTTGCATTCGTTGTTGAAAGGATATTAACATTTAGTTTGTGGTAGGTGTTCATACGGAGAAGTAGGAGTAACGTAGTGATATGACAGTTAACAAAATGAGGTGTCCCATGGAACTAATTTAAATTATGATCCCCTTTACCTCTAACCAACTGCAGTAGGATGTAGGTCGTGGCATAGTGTTCAGAGCGGAGAGTGGCGGACAGTATGCTGAGAAGGGAGAGTTGAGTATTTGTCACAACTACACCCTTTATGCTAAAGTAGGAAGCCTACGTACCAACGATCAAATATAGCAGCACATGATAATGCATGAAGCCAGAGTGGATGAAGAGCTGGTGGCGAAAAGCGAGGAAAAATTGGAAGAGCAATAGCAGAAAACTATTTCATTACCAGAGAAGCGGAGGAGAAGCGACGGCGTTTGCATTAGCTCACAACATTTCTGTATTTGCCCTCTCCAATTCCCGATTTTTACATTGAAAATTCAGCAATGCTAAAACCAACTACACCCTTCATGTTAAAGTAGGAAGCCTACGTACCAACGGTCACATGTAGTAGCGCATGATAACGCATAAAGCCACAGTGGATGAAGAGTTGGTGGCATCACATGTGGCTCAGAAGGACAGTCTATTAACATACATAGTAGTGGCGTGCACGCTGAAGTATTGCATTATGGACAATGACTATGTGCACGACAGAAACAAAAGTAGTTCACCCACATATTAACAGATGTACATAACTACATTGACTCATGACGTGCTCAATCTAACAGTGGCCTTTAACATAGTCTTGTTTCACATCAAACAACACCATCTCACGAAGGCAGATCTCTGTGCCATCGATGATTTGGCCGTTCATCTTATTCCTGGCATCCCTCATCGTTGACTCATCGGTAAAGACGACCTCCCCGATGCCCATTGGCTGACCCTCTGTATCCACATCAACCTGCCTCGATAATGTAAAATATCACTTAGTTAGATATGGAGAAGAGTGCGATAATGTGTTTGCTGAAAAAATGACCAGCCATACAGTGGTGTAAAGTACTCCTGGGAGCGATCCAAAGATAGATTTCAAAGACTCAGTATTGGTAGCACGGTTAAGATTGTCAAGTAATAGCGCGAAGTAGTAGTTTTCGCGCAGCTCCGTCGGGACATTATCACTGGAATCAAGAGTGTCCACCAGAACTGAAAGGTCCATGTGGCGTGCCATGTCTGATGATGACGTACAGGTAAGTGTATGTATTTTCTGGTATAACCTACAGAAGCTCGGGGTTATCTTCATTCATTATAGTACTTTCACTATTGTTATCACGTTAATGAGCAGAGGAACATTTAAATAAATCAAAACAGTGTAAATGAATCATACACACTCATACCCATATTAAAGGCTCATGCAATTACAACATAAGAGGCAATGGAGCTAGCTTTAGAGAATACCTAATCACACAACAGGAAACTACGGTGTTTTAAAAGAAGCAGCGAGTCCAACTGCCGATTCCTGTTATGTTCACGGCAGAAGTATGAGAAAATTAGGAGCAGAGAACAAAAATTGTTTTGGTGGTTGAAGATGTTACGGAGAAGAAGAGTCGGGAAACTGAAGTATGGACCATGCATATCATAACAGAAAATAAAAATTAAAACTCGCCTAGAACATCAGTCAATGATAGGTTTGTGACAAAATATAGAAAAATATTCAAAAACAAAAACAATATCCATAGAGTAATTTTTTTAAGGTTGAGGCCTACCTTGATAGAAGTGGTAACAACTTCAAAAGATGCCCTCTAAAGAGCTTAAAAGCCTGGATGTGAGCAGAGAACTGAGAAGTTATGTGGCAACCCCCGTATTATTGAATGCACATATATGCTTGATGCAACTGTCTATGTTGAGTGTAGCTCTACAACACAGCAGATAGGGATATTATATGCCCCAATTTTTAAAAAATCAATCACCTAAAACCAATCATCTATGTGTTTCAGTGTATGTGCGAGTTCCATTGCTAATTTAAATATTTTGTACTACAATCATTGTATAAAAGGATATGCAATACTTTTAAGAATGTGGATTTTTTTTTGTTTCTAAAACTATGAAAAACTTAGGTAATCAAATATCCATATGACCATAATGAACAATTATAAACTGTTGTTGTTAATATTTCCATTTGACTTCTTTAAAACCTAAGTTACTTGTTTCCGCGGTTAAGAGTGCGGACAAAACCTATGCCTTTGGGGATTGAGATCTTATCCATGCTAAATATCAAGGGGACTGAGAGCTTATCCATGCTGAATTCATTGGATCAGCAATTACTGTCGAAATCTGTGTAACCAGAAATTTAATAAGTAACAGAAAGGCCGTGCCGTGTGAACTTTTAATGGAGATCAGACGGTTTAGTTGGTTTTATAAGATTTGTGCGGCTTCGCCCGTTCTCGATGTGGCGTGCGGACTGCGCCCGCATTTAAGCATCATTCCAACATTTGTTCTGTGAATGCAGAGAAGGATGATAAACATGGGGTTTGGAATAGAAATTTAACAGAGGTAGATAAACATGGGGTTTGGAGGAGTGCAGTTGAAATAGAAATTGCATTACCAAATCAAATCAAACAATCTTTGTTCTGTGAATGCAGAAGCTATGCAACAAACTTACCAAAAATTGCAGTAGAAATTAACAGAGGTAGATAAACATGGGGTTTGGAGGAGTGCAGTTGAAATAGAATTTGCATTACCAAATCAAATCAAACAATCTTTGTTCTGTGAATGCAGAAGCTATGCGGAGTTGCAGTCAATGGAAGAGAAAACGAAAGGAGATGCTCACCGATGGAGTGGCAGTGATTGCGAGTAGGCTGGTGCCGGTGATGCCCTGAGAGAGTGCAAATTCGACGATGTGTTGGCAGGCTGCTGAGACGACGAAGGAGCAGGGGAAGACGATGTGGAATCTGGAGCGGACGGCGAGCTAGAAATACAGCAGGAAATAAAGAACACAAAAATTTAGGAAATCATAAAGAACATGAGAAAGGGAGCCAAAAATAGAATCATAAACAGATTTCAAAACTGAACGTTACCTGCTGAGAAGGAGTTCCGTGCGAAGTACGGGGTCGGCGGAGTACCCGGACGGAGAGAGGAGTCACCGACGTTCTGAGAACGCACGCGGAGTGAGCAGCGGCGATGTTAGCGGTCGTACGCGAGGAAGAAGGTAGGCTGGTGAGAGGACGAAGGAGCAGTGGAAGACGATGCCGAATCCGGAGCGGAGCGCGACCTAGAAATCCAGTAGGAAATCAAATGCGGAAATCATAAAGAAGATGAAAGAGGAAACCAAAAACAGAGTCATAAGCAGATTTGAAACCTGAACGTTATCTGCCGAGAAGGAGTTCTGTGCGAAGTACGGGGTCGGCGGAGTACCCTGACGGAGAGAGGAGACAACGGCGTTCTGAGAACGCAGGGGGAGTGAGCAGCGGCGATGTAAGCGGTCGTAGGCGAGGAAGAAGGTAGAGCGGCGAGGGAGGAGAAAGGAAACGTCGGGTCGAAATTATGATGTCGTAGATGAGCGGTGGAAGGGCATTTCCGTCTGAGGACGGAAGAGCGGCGAGTCGAAGCGAGGCACATCAGCTGAAGCGCCGGCGTTGGAGAAGAGGTGTGGTGACACGCGACTAGCGAAGCACATCAGCGGAAGTGCCGCCGTTGGAGAAGAGGAGTGCTGACACGCGGCTAGAACCGCCGAAGGAGTTGCGACGGAGACGGCGCCGTCGCAGACGGAAGCGGCGAAAAAGGCGCGAGGGCAGATGCGGCATTTCGCCGTGTGACCGAGATGCTTGGCAGGGGAGGAACGAAACAGGCTTATTAATATAGATATATATCTATATTAATAAGCCTGTTTCGTTTTCGCCGCTTCCGTCTGCGACGACGCCGTCTCCGTCGAACTCCTTCGGCGGTTCTAGCCGCGTGTCAGCACTCCTCTTCTCCAACGGCGGCGCTTCCGCTGATGTGCTTCGCTAGCCGCGTGTCACCACTCCTCTTCTCCAACGTCGGCGCTTCAGCTGATGTGCCTCTCTTCGACTCGCCGCTCTTCCGTCCTCAGACGGAAATGCCCTTCCACCGCTCATCTACGGCATCATAACTTCGACCTAACGTTTCCTTTCTCCTCCCTCGCTGCTCTACCTTCTTCCTCGCCTACGACCGCTTACATCGCCGCTGCTCACTCCCCCTGCGTTCTCAGAACGCCGTTGTCTCCTCTCTCCGTCAGGGTACTCCTCTGACCCCGTACTTCGCACAGAACTCCTTCTCGGCAGGTAACGTTCAGGTTTCAAATCTGCTTATGACTCTGTTTTTGGTTTCCTCTTTCATCTTCTTTATGATTTCCGCATTTGATTTCCTACTGGATTTCTAGGTCGCGCTCCGCTCCGGATTCGGCATCGTCTTCCACTGCTCCTTCGTCCTCTCACCAGCCTACCTTCTTCATCGCGTACGACCGCTAACATCGTCGGTGCTCACTCCGCGTGCGTTCTCAGAACGCCGGTGTCTCCTCTCTCCGTCCGAGTACTCCGCCGACCACGTACTTCGCACGGAACTCCTTCTCAGCAGGTAACGTTCAGTTTTGAAATCTGTTTATGATTCTATTTTTGGCTCCCTTTCTCATGTTCTTCATGATTTCCTAAATTTTTGTGTTCTTTATTTCCTGCTGTATTTCTAGCTCGCCGTCCGCTCCAGATTCCACATCGTCTTCCACTGCTCCTTCGTCGTCTCAGCAGCCTGCCAACACATCGTCGAATTTGCACTCTCTCAGGGCATCACCGGCACCAACCTACTCGCAATCACTGCCACTCCATCGGTGAGCATCTCCTTTCGTTTTCTCTTCCATTGACTGCAACTCCGCATAGCTTCTGCATTCACAGAACAAAGATTGTTTGATTTGATTTGGTAATGCAAATTCTATTTCAACTGCACTCCTCCAAACCCCATGTTTATCTACCTCTGTTAAATTTCTATTGCAATTTTTGGTAAATTTGTTGCATAGCTTCTGCATTCACAGAACAAAGATTGTTTAATTTGATTTGGTAATGCAATTTCTATTTCAACTGCACTCCTCCAAACCCCATGTTTATCTACCTCTGTTAAATTTCTATTCCAAACCCCATGTGTCACGACCCGTCTCGACAAGAGTCAGAGCGCGCTTCGGGCGGGCCGTGATGCCACAGGCATGGGCGGAAGGAAAACCATGTCTGCTAAGGCGCAAACAGAGATACTAATAAATAACTTGTTTTGTTGCGGAAGCTTTAAAATATGCTAGTTTGATATAGGTGCACATGCATTTTTGGATAAAACATCTTAATACAAGTTTTGAAACAGGTTTTTATGCAGTGATCATCTCAGATGAATGAACATGCAAACATGTTTAATTCTAGTACATATAATATTTATCCTAGCAGTTGTCCATGAAACAGGAGAAAATGGCTGATCGTAATTACTACATAAAAGAATATCTGACTGTAAAGAAATGAAACAAAAACACAAAACCTGAAGCTTGACGCAGAACGGCCTCGGAGAGCAGGCAGCGCAGGCACGAACACTAAGGCAAATCCAAAACAAGAAGGAAAAGCCTCAGAACATTGATAACATTAGCAAGGTAAATTACAAACTAGCAAGGGAAACAACAATGTATAAGTACCAGTTTTATCAGAAGCAAGGCTAGCAAGGCAACAGTAAGCAAGACAAGTAGAAATAATTGGAATTATTAGACTACTCCGAAGCATAACATAGATTCAGTCACGAAATGTCAATAGTTGTAATCATTGAAAGGTGCAAGTGTTTTTATCTGATGCACGAGATTCTAGCAGGAGTCTAATAGCAAGGCTTATCAAAGTAATTGGGTTTGCTATAGCATTATTGGTTCCCGTTACAAGGTAAGCGGAAACTCGATTCAAGGCGTCACATCAATTTAACACTACCTTTCAATGATTGCTTATCACATTAATGAACTGAAGGATTCATGATTCAAAAGGATTCAAATTCAGATTCAAGACTTGTCAGAGATTCAGGAGTAAGACATACAAAGATGATCATGTAATAACATAAGTTGTAACAAGTGAAAGTGTAGGTATTTTTGTTTGACGCGCAGGATTCATGATTCAGACAGATTCAAGTACAGATTCAGAAATTTAATGCTCGCTATGGCCGGTCCTTTGTTCCCATTAGGGATTCAAGAGGGAACCCAAGTCAAGGAGATGCGTCAGTTAAACCCTACCTTTCAAGGTTTACTTGTGTTATTAATGAGATTATAAGATTCATAGATTGGTGATTCTAATTGGAACAGACTCACGCTGAAGAAGAACATCAAATCAAGAAATAGACTTTATCCAAGTCTTTCAACCAAACGGGTATAAGAAACAGGATTCGATGACTCAGAGAACTCGAAAGAGAGTTTGAAACTTGCGGATTCAAGTATTCACGAGTAACAAGATTACTGTACATTATTTTCTAGGATACCGAGCAATTCATTTAGGTTGATCCATTTCAAGACACGATTATCTTCTAAGCGAACATGTATACGATCCGAACATGATAGAAAAACACCGATCATATATTTGCTAACCAGATATCATTACTATTATTATCATGACGCTTGTTACACATACTCAAAAATCTAGTATTCCTTGAATTATCCATCAAATAAGAAATTCATTCATCTAGGCGACTAATCAAAATAACATCATTCATGTACTCAAATTCGTGTCATAAGAACAGACAGGCGAAGTAAATTCAATGCTTGCAAGAGAGAGGGATCTCTACTTGCCTTAAATAAGCTGAAGCTGGCGGAGGCGACCAAGTAGCGCGAGCAATAATCAGAAATCATATTTTAAACTTGTTTAAGAACGATGAAATTGACATTGAACAACTCGCTACGCAAACACAAGCATTTCTACGACGAGGAAATTAAACAACGAGGATTTAACAAATTTTACCTCCTCGAAAGTGAGGGGAGAAGAGATTCCACGCGGAGACGGAGACTTGGCGACGCTTAGGTTGCGGAAACCCTAATTCGGAGAGGGCTTTAGAGGGATCCCGCCAATTGGAGCGACGAACGGCACCGGGGGCACGAAAATCTAAGGATTTGGCGATTTGGAAATGCACCAAAAATCTGAATTGCAAAAAAAGGGGGGTACGAATAAATCGTTAGGGTTTACCAAAATTCTGAAATCAAGGGTGGAGGAGGAAGGTTCTTACCCAAGGAAGACAAGATCGGGCTCAAGGAGCCGAATCCGAGTCCAAAATCTGAGGGGAGGAGGGTTCGAGCAAAACCCTAGGGCGAAATCGGAGCCCAAGGAGGAGGGGGTGGCTGCTGGAGTGTTGCTGCCGGCCAGAGAAGGAGGAGAAAGAGGTGGCTGCTGGCCTTGAGGAGGGGGAAAGAGCTGCTGCAGCCGGCTAGGGGAGGAGGAGAAACCCTGCCCTAGTTGATCGAAGAAGAAGCGTCGGCCAAAGGAGCATGAGGCACTGGCCACGCCGGGAGGAGCAGGAGGCGTCGGTTGGAAGCAGAATCGGGAGCGCAGGAGAGAAGGCTGCGCACTTGCGGGAGACGCGCGGGAGACGGGGCTGGAGCGGGAGACGCGGAAAGCCCTAGGCCGAAGATTAATAAAGATCGGGGGATGCGGCTGGGGAATTAAAGGGGGCTGGGGTGCGGATAGCCCTTTAATATCTATTTAACTTAATTTTTTAGGGTTGTTACATTCTCCCCTACTTAGGAAGTTTCGTCCCGAAACTTTCTGAGAATTCTCTGAATGGGGCCTCTTATGGCGAAGATTCAGATGTCATTTAACCCAGACAAGATTTGCAGATCAAGACAAGAAAGCTAACTATGAACATGCTGAAACAGAAAGAAGAACAAGTGCTGAGACTTACCAAGATCAAGGGAAAATTTGCGGGTATTTGCTTCGCATATCAGATTCAAGTTTTCGAGAGAATTACTCAGACTTTTCATGCAATCAAAGCACAGCTATCATAAGGATGATTTTTTTTTCTTTCGAAACTTGCGTACTTGATACTTTACAATCTTAGCGGGTATGACAAGGTACAGAGGATTGGATTCAGGGAACACAGGAATTGCTTCACTTAGCTCGGAATTGAGGGATAAGACTCAAAAATTCGAGAGCGAACAATCTTTGCACGAAGGGGGGGGGGGGGGGGGGGTAATTTACTTGCGATGCTGACGCTTAAGAGCTAACTAGAATGAGATACTAGAGAATCAGATGAGATCGATAGACAAGCAGAACATGAAGCACTGAATACGAATATCAGAGATTTGAATCTAGAGATTCTAACACATTTCCTACTGTCAGGTACATAAATTATGTAATAATTACAGCATTTCCATTGGACAACTCTAGGTAATGATCATGCCAGTGCAAAATTGAAATCATGTGCCATGTCAAGCAAGTAGTAAAACCATGCGTGTACAATCATTATTGTTGTTCTTGGCTTCACACTTGTGCAATGATTTATGATATGAATGCAAATGAATGGATACACATGCCATGTTAAGCGCCCATATCACTTAACATGTCATGCATATTAAGACTCTAATGCCAACGCACTTGAAAATATTAAACTGCCCATAACCATTTAATATTCGCAAGCGGTGTATATCCTAGTGGAATTCATATGCACAAAAATGTTAAGTTTGCACATAACCCCTTAACATTCGGGTGCATACTACTCATGCTTATGAGTGAGTGTGTGCGTGTTTCAGCCGCGAACAACAGATAATGACAATGTGCGTGAAGAAATGATGCATGCATAAATATTAATAAAATGAGATTCAAAATATTTGATAATTGCAAAATACTTTATCTTTAGAAACAAACCTCCCTCTGATACCAACTGTCACGACCCGTCTCGACAAGAGTCAGAGCGCGCTTCGGGCGGGCCGTGATGCCACAGGCATGGGCGGAAGGAAAACCATGCCTGCTAAGGCGCAAACAGAGATACTAATAAATAACTTGTTTTGTTGCGGAAGCTTTAAAATATGCTAGTTTGATACAGGTGCACATGCATTTTTGGATAAAACATCTTAATACAAGTTTTGAAACAGGTTTTTACGCAGTGATCATCTCAGATGAATGAACATGCAAACATGTCTAATTCTAGTACATATAATATTTATCCTAGCAGTTGTCCATGAAACAGGAGAAAATGGCTGATCGTAATTACTACATAAAAGAATATCTGACTGTAAAGAAATGAAACAAAAACACAAAACCTGAAGCTTGACGCAGAACGGCCTCGGAGAGCAGGCAGCGCAGGCACGAACACTAAGGCAAATCCAAAACAAGAAGGAAAAGCCTCAGAACATTGATAACATTAGCAAGGTAAATTACAAACTAGCAAGGGAAACAACAATGTATAAGTACCAGTTTTATCAGAAGCAAGGCTAGCAAGGCAACAGTAAGCAAGACTAAGTAGAAATAATTGGAATTATTAGACTACTCCGAAGCATAACATAGATTCAGTCACGAAATGTCAATGGTTGTAATCATTGAAAGGTGCAAGTGTTTTTATCTGATGCACGAGATTCTAGCAGGAGTCTAATAGCAAGGTTTATCAAAGTAATTGGGCTTGCTATAACATTATTGGTTCCCGTTACAAGGTAAGCGGAAACTCGATTCAAGGCGTCACATCAATTTAACACTACCTTTCAATGATTGCTTATCACATTAATGAACTGAAGGATTCATGATTCAAAAGGATTCAAATTCAAATTCAAGACTTGTCAGAGATTCAGGAGTAAGGCATACAAAGATGATCATGTAATAACATAAGTTGTAACAAGTGAAAGTGTAGGTATTTTTGTTTGACGCGCAGGATTCATGATTCAGACAGATTCAAGTACAGATTCAGAAGATTCAGAAATTTAATGCTCGCTATGGCCGGTCCTTTGTTCTCATTAGGGATTCAAGAGGGAACCCAAGTCAAGGAGATGCGTCAGTTAAACCCTACCTTTCAAGGTTTACTTGTGTTATTAATGAGATTATAAGATTCATAGATTGGTGATTCTAATTGGAGCAGACTCACGCTGAAGAAGAACATCAAATCAAGAAATAGACTTTATCCAAGTCTTTCAACCAAACGGGTATAAGAAACAGGATTCGATGACTCAGAGAACTCGAAAGAGAGTTTGAAACTTGCGGATTCAAGTATTCACGAGTAACAAGATTACTGTACATTATTTTCTAGGATACCGAGCAATTCATTTAGGTTGATCCATTTCAAGACACGATTATCTTCTAAGCGAACATGTATACGATCCGAACATGATAGAAAAACACCGATCATATATTTGCTAACCAGATATCATTACTATTATTATCATGACGCTTGTTACACATACTCAAAAATCTAGTATTCCTTGAATTATCCATCAAATAAGAAATTCATTCATCTAGGCGACTAATCAAAATAACATCATTCATGTACTCAAATTCGTGTCATAAGAACAGACAGGCGAAGTAAATTCAATGCTTGCAAGAGAGAGGGATCTCTACTTGCCTTAAATAAGCTGAAGCTGGCGGAGGCGGCCAAGTAGCGCGAGCAATAATCAGAAATCATATTTTAAACCTGTTTAAGAACGATGAAATTGACATTGAACAACTCGCTACGCAAACACAAGCATTTCTACGACGAGGAAATTAAACAACGAGGATTTAGCAAATTTTACCTCCTCGAAAGTGAGGGGAGAAGAGATTCCACGCGGAGACGGAGACTTGGCGACGCTTAGGTTGCGGAAACCCTAATTCGGAGAGGGCTTTAGAGGGATCCCGTCAATTGGAGCGACGAACGGCACCGGGGGCACGAAAACCTAAGGATTTGGCGATTTGGAAATGCACCAAAAATCTGAATTGCAAAAAAAGGGGGGTACGAATAAATCGTTAGGGTTTACCAAAATTCTGAAATCAAGGGTGGAGGAGGAAGGTTCTTACCCAAGGAAGACAAGATCGGGCTCAAGGAGCCGAATCCGAGTCCAAAATCTGAGCGGAGGAGGGTTCGAGCAAAACCCTAGGGCGAAATCGGAGCCCAAGGAGGAGGGGGTGGCTGCTGGAGTGTTGCTGCCGGCCAGAGAAGGAGGAGAAGGAGGTGGCTGCTGGCCTTGAGGAGGGGGAAAGAGCTGCTGCAGCCGGCTAGGGGAGCAGGAGAAACCACTGCCCTAGTTGATCGAAGAAGAAGCGTCGGCCAAGGGAGCATGAGGCACTAGCCACGCCGGGAGGAGCAGGAGGCGTCGGTTGGAAGCAGAATCGGGAGCACAGGAGAGAAGGCTGCGCACTTGCGGGAGACGCGCGGGAGACGGGGCTGGAGCGGGAGACGCGGAAAGCCCTAGGCCGAAGATTAATAAAGATCGGGGGCTGCGGCTGGGGAATTAAAGGGGGCTGGGGTGCGGATAGCCCTTTAATATCTATTTAACTTAATTTTTTAGGGTTGTTACACCATGTTTATCATCCTTCTCTGCATTCACAGAACAAATGTTGGAATGATGCTTAAATGCGGGCGCAGTCCGCACGCCACATCGAGAACGGGCGAAGCCGCACAAATCTTATAAAACCAACTAAACCGTCTGATCTCCATTAAAAGTTCACACGGCACGGCCTTTCTGTTACTTATTAAATTTCTGGTTACACAGATTTCGACAGTAATTGCTGATCCAATGAATTCAGCATGGATAAGCTCTCAGTCCCCTTGATATTTAGCATGGATAAGATCTCAATCCCCAAAGGCATAGGTTTTGTCCGCACTCTTAACCGCGGAAACAAGTAACTTAGGTTTTAAAGAAGTCAAATGGAAATATTAACAACAACAGTTTATAATTGTTCATTATGGTCATATGGATATTTGATTACCTAAGTTTTTCATAGTTTTAGAAACAAAAAAAAATCCACATTCTTAAAAGTATTGCATATCCTTTTATACAATGATTGTAGTACAAAATATTTAAATTAGCAATGGAACTCGCACATACACTGAAACACATAGATGATTGGTTTTAGGTGATTGATTTTTTAAAAATTGGGGCATATAATATCCCTATCTGCTGTGTTGTAGAGCTACACTCAACATAGACAGTTGCATCAAGCATATATGTGCATTCAATAATACGGGGGTTGCCACATAACTTCTCAGTTCTCTGCTCACATCCAGGCTTTTAAGCTCTTTAGAGGGCATCTTTTGAAGTTGTTACCACTTCTATCAAGGTAGGCCTCAACCTTAAAAAAATTACTCTATGGATATTGTTTTTGTTTTTGAATATTTTTCTATATTTTGTCACAAACCTATCATTGACTGATGTTCTAGGCGAGTTTTAATTTTTATTTTCTGTTATGATATGCATGGTCCATACTTCAGTTTCCCGACTCTTCTTCTCCGTAACATCTTCAACCACCAAAACAATTTTTGTTCTCTGCTCCTAATTTTCTCATACTTCTGCCGTGAACATAACAGGAATCGGCAGTTGGACTCGCTGCTTCTTTTAAAACACCGTAGTTTCCTGTTGTGTGATTAGGTATTCTCTAAAGCTAGCTCCATTGCCTCTTATGTTGTAATTGCATGAGCCTTTAATATGGGTATGAGTGTGTATGATTCATTTACACTGTTTTGATTTATTTAAATGTTCCTCTGCTCATTAACGTGATAACAATAGTGAAAGTACTATAATGAATGAAGATAACCCCGAGCTTCTGTAGGTTATACCAGAAAATACATACACTTACCTGTACGTCATCATCAGACATGGCGCGCCACATGGACCTTTCAGTTCTGGTGGACACTCTTGATTCCAGTGATAATGTCCCGACGGAGCTGCGCGAAAACTACTACTTCGCGCTATTACTTGACAATCTTAACCGTGCTACCAATACTGAGTCTTTGAAATCTATCTTTGGATCGCTCCCAGGAGTACTTTACACCACTGTATGGCTGGTCATTTTTTCAGCAAACACATTATCGCACTCTTCTCCATATCTAACTAAGTGATATTTTACATTATCGAGGCAGGTTGATGTGGATACAGAGGGTCAGCCAATGGGCATCGGGGAGGTCGTCTTTACCGATGAGTCAACGATGAGGGATGCCAGGAATAAGATGAACGGCCAAATCATCGATGGCACAGAGATCTGCCTTCGTGAGATGGTGTTGTTTGATGTGAAACAAGACTATGTTAAAGGCCACTGTTAGATTGAGCACGTCATGAGTCAATGTAGTTATGTACATCTGTTAATATGTGGGTGAACTACTTTTGTTTCTGTCGTGCACATAGTCATTGTCCATAATGCAATACTTCTGTGTGCATGCCACTACTACGTATGTTAATAGACTGTCTTTCTGAGCCACATGTGATGCCACCAACTCTTCATCCACTGTGGCTTTATGCGTTATCATGCGCTACTACATGTGACCGTTGGTACGTAGGCTTCCTACTTTAGCATGAAGGGTGTAGTTGGTTTTAGCATTGCTGAATTTTCAATGTAAAAATCGGGAATTGGAGAGGGCAAATACAGAAATGTTGTGAGCTAATGCAAACGCCGTCGCTTCTCCTCCGCTTCTCTGGTAATGAAATAGTTTTCTGCTATTGCTCTTCCAATTTTTCCTCGCTTTTCGCCACCAGCTCTTCATCCACTCTGGCTTCATGCATTATCATGTGCTGCTATATTTGATCGTTGGTACGTAGGCTTCCTACTTTAGCATAAAGGGTGTAGTTGTGACAAATACTCAACTCTCCCTTCTCAGCATACTGTCCGCCACTCTCCGCTCTGAACACTATGCCACGACCTACATCCTACAGCAGTTGGTTAGAGGTAAAGGGGATCATAATTTAAATTAGTTCCATGGGACACCTCATTTTGTTAACTGTCATATCACTACGTTACTCCTACTTCTCCGTATGAACACCTACCACAAACTAAATGTTAATATCCTTTCAACAACGAATGCAAATTACACAAATACGCTATATGTGCTCTTCAACTTTACCATCAACAAATCAACATTCTTCTCTGATGCAATGCCAGTGTCAGGCATCGCTGCGTACACCGCATTTGTAACAGATGTGACACTACCCTGTGCCTTGCTGTACCTCATATGGTTTTGCCCGCGTACATATTCTCAGAAAACTACTACTTCGCGCTATTACTTGAGAATCTTAACCGTGCTACCAATACTGAGTCTTTGAAATCTATATTTGGATCGCTCCCACGAGTGCTTTACACAACTGTATGGGTGGTCATTTTTTCAACGAACACATTATCTCACTCTTCTCCATATCTAACTAAGTGATATTTTACATTATGGAGGCAGATTGATGTGAATACAGAGCGTCAACCAATAGGCATCGGGGAGGTCGTCTTTACCAATGAGGCGGCGATGAGGGATGCCACGAAGAAGATGAACGGCCAAATCATCAATGGCACAGAGATCTGCCTCCGTGAGATGGTGTTATTTGATGTGCAACAAGACTATGTGAAAGGCCACTGTTTTGTTGAGCACGTCATTAATCAATGTACTTATGTAGATCTGTTAGGTTTTCGTTGAACTACTTCTGTTTCTGTCCTGCACATGATCATTGTCCATAATGCAGTACTTCAGTGTGCACGCCACTGCTACGTATCTTAAAGACTATTCTTTTGCGGATCCCCCCGTTTGGACTGCTGCTTGCGCGTCCTCCCATTTCAACTGCTTCTGTAGCTTTCACTCGAAAGTTTCTTTCTGTGCCACAGGTGAGGCCACCAGCTCTTCATCCACTCTGGCTTCATGCATTATCATGTGCTGCTATATTTGATCGTTTGTACGTAGGCTTCCTACTTTAGCATAAAGGGTGTAGTTGTGACAAATACTCAACTCTCCCTTCTCAACATACTATCCACCACTCTCCGCTCTGAACACTATGCCACGACCTACATCCTACAACAGTTGGTTAGAGGTAAAGGGGATCATAATTTAAATTAGTTCCATGGGACACCTCATTTTGTTAACTGTCATATCACTACGTTACTCCTACTTCTCCGTATGAACACCTACCACAAACTAAATGTTAATATCCTTTCAACAACGAATGCAAATTACACAAATACGCTATATGTGCTCTTCAACTTTACCATCAACAAATCAACATTCTTCTCTTATGCAATGCCAGTGTCAGGCATCGCTGCGTACACCGCATTTGTAACAGATGTGACACTGCCCTGTGCCTCGCTGTACCTCATATGGTTTTGCCCGCGTACATATTCTCAACTACCAGCACATTAAGTCTGACGTCAATGTTGTGCTTTCTATACATTCTGTCTGACGTCAATGCTGTGCTTTCTATGTAATTTATTGCTCTGTTCTACTCGGCCTCTTTTAATTTTGCAAGTACTCCAAATATACATCTACGTTACTACAACTCCAACTATTAACATTTCAAATATTCGATGACATAAGTTTTGTGCCAGTTCCTGCTTTCCCACTGCGAATAACTGGGAGTTGATATAGTACACACCATATTTACTACCACATCTCTACTTTATAAATACCTCCTGCTGCATATTCTTCAATCCATATGTGCGTGTCGCCCTTTTTGACACATGATCCCACATTCCTTACCCTACTATACACTATGTCCAGTTAGTGGAGCATCACCGTATGTACGATGGATGATAATCATGTTCGTGGTGGAAAACGTCCACGATGTCAATCGACATCAGAACCACATGCACCGGATGAACTTAAGCGAGCCTCTGCGAGAGAGCGGTCGCAGAAAAGAAGAGCCCTGATGTCCAATGAACAACGTGAGGCTGAACGAGCATACAATCGAAATTACCAAAGATTAAGACATTCATGTATGACTGAAGCACACCAAACAGGCAACCACCAACAAGTACCCCAACAAAGTTACCAAATGCACAATGATAGTGCCGCCATCCACTGCACTGTTGCAGACCTGCCTCAGCAAACTGCACTCGCGGGAATCCCACACAATGCCTCTGAGGATCCAAGCATCACTTTAGGTAAGTACAACATCTCTTGCTGCATGTTTTTGTATATTGTCACGTGTTTTCTGTATATACATATTTATATGTTCACATCTGCCGAAACATAACATATACACATACAGGCATGAATTTGACAGTGGCAGATGACGATGCTGCTGCTGTTGTCCATGGATATTCATTAACAACTGCACCGTATTCAGTGCCTGTTCATACTGATCGCTTATCTCCAATTGCGGAATCGTCAGCATTGCAACCACCTCATTCACACCAAACGCATACTCATTCATGCACTGTAACAGAAGATGCACATATAAATGAGGCATCACGTGCGACACAACGCGCATCTAATCGAGAGGCTGCTCGAAGAAGAACTACCCTAATGTCGACCAAACAACGTGAAACTCGACGAGCATATAATCGATTGTACCAAAGATTGAGGCGTTCCCGGATTGTTGAGCGACAACAAGCGAACGACCGAGAGGTTATGCGTGGTACAAATCAAATTCAGGGCCGGCAGTCAGTACAACTACCACAAATTACGCGTGCTGTAAACGCACTGCGGCATAGACAATCACTCCAACAGACTGGCGATCTACAAGTTCAAGTGCCTGACATCCAATGCACTGCTGCACTCACATCAGCGCTGTGCTCCACCGCTCCAAACGCATGCACTACAACGGGTAACTGCGACATCTTCTTTGTACACACTACCATATGTTTACATATAACAACTGTTACACATCACTAAATTATAAATTCTCAAACACAGCTACTGGTGTTGTGCACAGATACTCACTGACAAGTGTACCATATATGTCATCCTCTCATTCCGGCAGCCTGCCTGAAATTGGAGCATCCTCAACGACACAATTACGTTCTATGCCCCTGCCTGATAAACTTCCCAATAATGCATGTCAGCTCAGTTGGCCATATGACTGCAACCACTTCTGCTCCAACATTAGTGACAGCATATGCTACGCCAGCATCAACCTCCCGCGTTCACCACAACGCATCTCCTCTACCACAAGAACATATCATCAACCATAGTCACTCAAATGGTATGCTCTTCTTTCTGTCTACCACATCTGCCTATTGCTCTATATCTTACAAACACAGCCCTAACTTTATTTCTGCAACATAAACATACAGAAATCAATGACTCTGGTGTTATTTGTGCTCGGCGCCACCGTGCTGGAAACCACAACATTGCACGCATCTGTAACGCAATTCAACAAATTGTGCATTTACAGTTACAACGACCGCATTTCTATCATCATTGCAATGCTAAACCTTTTGACGGAGAAACATCAACAATGTGTTGCAACAACGGAATAGTTCAACTTCCACCTATACCAGTTCCACCTGAGCTGTACACTTTATTCATTACTGATACTGCTGAGGGCCATCACTTCAGGCGATACATTCGTTCATATAACCACGTTTTCTCTTTTACTTCTATGGGTGTGAAGTTAGATGAAACTTTGACAGTCGCTCAACACACCGTCTACACATTCCGTGCTCATGGGTCAATTTATCACAGAATTGGCTCACTTCTGCCTGCCGCAAACTGTAGACCTAAATATCTACAGCTATATATTTACGATACAGAGCATGAGACAGATCATCGTCTGCAAGAAAACAGCGAACTTGACTTTGCAGTATTAGAAAAAATCCGGGACATTCTGAATAAATATAATCCTTTTGTATCAATGTTCCGGCAATTAGCCCAACATGAGGATATTACCAGGTGCAGATTGGTCATAAAAGAACAACATGCATTAGGTCATCAATATACACTACCAACTGCATCGCAGGTGGCTGGTATAATTGTTGGTGCTGAAGAATATGCTGAATCAAACGACAGAAACATAATTGTACAGACAACTGAAGGTCCTTTGGTCACTATTCAAGAATATGTTGGCTTTTACGATCCACTGCAATATCCATTGCTCCTCCCATATGGTACATATGGTTGGTTGGCCGAATGCAAAGGGTTGAATAATCGGCACGTTGGCTGTTGCGACTACTACTCATACATACTTCAGGTTTGACAACCAGTTGTTTTTAAATGCACCCACGTACTGCTACGCTTAACATAATAATATATATCATACTCATATTACTGTAGGATCGTCAGCCGACTTCGTCATTTCCTTTACATGGATGTCGTTTGCTGCAACAATATGTTGTTGATAACTACATTAAGATTGAAACGCAAAAACTGCGTTGGATTAAAAATAATCAGAAGATTATCCGAGCAGATTTATACAGCGGCTTACAAGATTGTCTAACTGCTGGAGAAAATAGTGGAGGTACGTGCATGTTCTTTCAAATTGTGATTATAGAGTTTCACAGTACAACAGATTAATATATATGTTCGTTAACTGCAGCAAATATTGGTCGTCGTCTCATCCTTCCATCATCCTTCGTTGGAAGTCCTCGCGATGTGTACCAACGCTATCAAGATGCAATGGCTGTCGTGCAACATTATGGCAGACCAGATGTATTTCTAACAATGACATGCAACGCATCTTGGAAAGAAATAACGGACGAACTTTATCCCGGACAGACATCACAAGACCGTCCCGATTTAGTTTCTCGAATATTTCAATGACGTGAAGCTTCCATCATACTTTGTTGTGGCTTTAAACAAATCCTGTGCTCCCAAGCATTCAGTGTTGGCACATTACAAGTGCTCTTACTTTAAGATAAATATAAAACTTTGAGATGAGTGTGAAAATCTTAAAGCAGCGTTACAGCAAATGTACCTCCCTGCTCCCCCAATGAGTTCCACTGAGCTTCAACAGGTTGGCCGACAGCTGTCTTCTTTAGGAAGGCACCGAGATACTGCTTCCTGCAGCGTGCAAACCATGATTAAAGAGAAATCTGTTCATAATTTGTGTGCTACAATGTATGCAGGCCCCTTGCTGATATATGAGGCATGACAAAATGAAAAAAAAAACGCCAACTTGGTATATGGACTGAGATCAACTGTTTTGGCTTTATGCTAGAATGTATACAATTTCTTACTGTTCAATAAGGTTAGCTAGATATTGATGAGGCTACATGCTATTGTCAGCTGTGTGAAATAGGTGGAGCTTGGTTTTTTGTTACTCTTACTATCTTCAGACATCATAAATGTTTTAATGATGGTTACTGTGATTGATTGGAAATCAACAGTAAATCATTAAATTTTGTAATTGATTGCGGGCCAGGCCCACTCAAGAGCATCAAGCACATGCATATTTTCTCTTTTGTTTCTATCCTCTATTATCTCGCGATGTGATACATCTCACGGGCCTCTATCAAACACATGTACTGTGGGGGTCTTTCGTTCTTCCTTTCATGTAGTTAGTTCGTCATTATGTTTCTTTCTCTGTCATCGGATGCACGATTTTACTCAGGCGTTTCCTGCTCTGTGTCTCTTATTACATTATTATTTGATTTCACTAGGAGTAATCTATGAGCTGCTGCTGCTTACAGATTTGATGTTCTCTATAAATTATTTTCCCCCATTCTTAGATGCAAAGTTTCAACTATATAATGATGTTATATGGATAAGAGCCAACATCCTCCAACAACAAAGTCTCTACGCTCCAGATTTACACTTTAATCACAATTGCTCATGCACTTCTCGCCACAAATGTTTTCTGTGTTAGTCCTACTCCTGCTCCTAAGCTTAGGTGATGCGTCGCCCTTTTTCCCTACCATATTTTGTTGCTTTTATGGCGTCAAATATATATATACATAATCGAGGTTTGATGGATTATAAAGACATTCATATCCAAAATAATAAAAAAGTAAAATTAAAAACAAATGAATAGCAACAGAGATTTGTAACCTCACAGTGAATGAGATTAAGAATATGGTCTGGATGTGCTTCAATCTCGCCTTTCTCCAGCGCATAAATATGAGCGCCACTATCTGCCTTGTATAAATTGTGAGGAATAAACAATGCAGACAAAACATAATTGCTGTCAGAAAATTCTACCTCGTAGGTTCGTTTTCATGATTGCAATCCCCCAGGGAGGCAGCATCCTGTGCTCAAGATGGATTATAGACATTCATATCCAAAATAATTGAAAAGTAAAAATAAAAACAAATAAATAGCAGCATAGATTTGTAACCTCATAGTGAATGAGATTAAGAATATGGTCTGGATGTGCTTCAATCACGCCTTTCTCCAGTGAATAAATATGAGTGCCTCTAAATTGTCAGATTTGTAACCTCGTAGTGAATGAGATTAAGAAATGATCTGCTCCACGAAGCACTTGGGCGAGTGGAATGCTCCAAAGTCCATCAAACTCTCGACTTCCACCGGCGAAGGCGACGACCATTGCTGGGAGGAACTGAAAAACTCTATAATCATAGTGGAAAATAGAAGTAGAAAAAGCTTTGATCCAATATCCAAATAGAGAAATGGAGGGGGAAAGAGGAAGATAGAAGGCTTACAAAAATAAAACCAGCTAGGGTACAAATCCAAGGATAAAAGCAACGGTATAACAATTCCTCGACGCAGCTGAGCAGGAAGAAGATGCAAACTGCTCGAGCAGGAAGAGAATGTACCTACGACTTAACCAAATGAAGGTGGAGTATGCTTACTCATTACACCATTCAACCATCAATTGGGCATAATTTAAAAGAAATTGATTAAGGATATAACTGCATACTTTCATTCGAAAGAGTAGTAAAATTATTAATGATTCTGTCTTCATTTACTTTAGAATACTTCACAATATAAATCAGAAAGATGGCACATGCAAATCTATGTTAATTCAATTTTGTATATTTATTTCTAGTAAATACGAGTGACAGTGCACAGGGGGCCCCCCGTGCCCCGCGCGACAGTACCTGGCCAGCAGCGGCGGGCTTCGCCCGCCCCCACGGCGGGCTTCGCCCGCACCGGCGGGCATCGGGGCGCCCGACGGGCTTCGGGGTGCCCGACTCATAATTAATAATGATTAATTTAATTAATAAATTTAAATTCATTTTAAAGAAAATGAATTCACGGATGATGTGATTTCTAAATGTGTTTTAAAAAAAAAAACAAGTTTTTTTTAAATGTTTTTAAAAATAATAATATCAAGGTTTTGAAAATCGGACCGGGCATCGAACCGGCAGAGGGAGAGGTTCAAGGTCGAATCGGTCCAACCGGTTTAACCGGGGTTGAACCGTTATATATATATATATATTAGATAGAAAAAAAATTAATGCTACATAAAAAATTTGCACAAAACATAACCCATGGGGCATAATATGTATATCAATTTATTATTATATGTATAAAATAGTTCTGGGATCTTCACATCTCCATTGTAGGCAGAGTGGTAAAGGTTTACATTCCTGTATGGGAGGTCGCCACTTCGATCCCGGGCGGCTGCATTCTTTAAAAAATTTATAATTTTTAAATTAAAAAACAGTTTAAATCCCGCTCAAGACCCTATAACTGTAATAAGCGGGGCCCACAGGCCCGCCCCGCCCGCAACCTGTTTTTTTCAAAATAGTGGGGGTAAGATAGTAATTTCACTTTGTAAGGTAGGGGTCCTATAAAATTTATAGGTTTAAGACACCCTATCAAGGTAGGTTTAGGAGACCTAGGGAAAAAAATGGACGGTCGAGATTGAATCAACGTTCCAGGTTGATCGAACGGCTGAGATGTTGTGATGAAATCAGATCGGACGGCTGGGTTTAAATAGAGAAATTTCATTGTTAGATCGGACGGTGGGTATTGATTGGCAGGGCATTACACCAATAAGTCTATTTTCTTATATAGTAGTATAGATATATTCAAGAAAAACTCACATAGGGAAGGCAATATCAACACCAATGATGTGAATACCTGTATGGATTCCCACATTTTACCTAGACATGATTATGCTCTTGTAAACAGAAAACCTTTTACTGTTTTCTGCACTTCCTGCAATTATTTTACTCTCGTGAACCCATACAACAACTAAAGATATAAAATTTGACCAACCCCCCCCCCCCAAATCCATGAGATTCTACCAATTTAATCACAAAAATGTCTTCGGTCCTCAGTCCTGGCACCGGCTTCTGCCTCACTGATGCCTTAACATCTCAATTCTACTCTCCAAAAACGCATATATCCAGCCCCCAGCTTGGCATCGATCTTGATTCTAGGTTTTCTATGAGGCTTCTCAGGCAACACCAAAACCGAGTCTTCTGAGTATTCTACAGCTTCTTCGATGCACCCCGCCACAGCTGCAGCTTCGGCCGAACATTCATTGATAAAGGAAGCCGCAGGGAGCGCGGTAATATCTCTGTTCCGCAGATTAATAAGTGGCGATTGGGATTCTAATGTGAAATCTTCCAGTGAGAAAGTTGGTAGCGGAGCACGATGAGAGGCTAGCAAGGGAGGCATGGGGAATGGAAGAGAAGATGGGAGATGCAAATTTATTTGTGAAAGGGCGAGCAAAGAAGTGCACAAAACTGTGAGTGCGAGACAACGCAGCGGCGAAGCTTTCTTCGGGAACGCGAAATTGAGGACGGCAAAACCTAGCAATGCAACAAACAAAACACCAAAAAAAGTACTATATACGACCTTGAGGAAGTCGGCCTCGTTCCAGATGCTCCGGATGCCGTTGCAGGTGGCCAGCTGGGACGGCAAGAGAGGGAGGCGGACGTTGGGATCGTAAGAGCAGAGAATGTCGGCGGCCTTGGCGGCGCTCATGGAGGCGATGTGGGCGGAGCGGCATGGCTCGGTGATGAGGCTGATGGAGCCGTAGTGGAAGATGGCGGCGCTGCGGATGAGGTCCAGGTCGAGCTCCTTCTCTGTGACCAGCATGTAAGCGCTGGGGTTGCGGTAGTGGGAGCAGGCGAGAGGTGATGAGACGAACTTTGTTAGGAGCAGACATAGAAATAGGGCTTGGGCGAGAGCTCTTCTGGGAATGATGGAGGAATCGGCGAGAGCAGGACGGAAAACACGACATCGATGTTAACAAACAGAGTCTTTGTTTGCGACCGACGTGCAGCTTCGAACGGGCTACGCCCGTTCTCGATGCGTCGCTGCGGGCTTCGTCCGTAATCAAGCGGGCTTCGCCCGCTTGACATTCAAGCGGGGTTCACCCGTTCTCGCTGCGGCCTTCGGCCGCATTCAGGCGTGCTACGCCCGCCCCCTCGGCGGGGTTCTCCCAGATCGGGTCTCACGGTCAGGGCCACCGCCGGCTTCTGTGCGGAAGAACGGGCGAAGCCCGTGCGTAGGCGAGCGAAGCCCGCCTGGATGCGGCCGAAGCCCGCCTGGATGCGGCCGAAGCCCGCCTGGATGCGGCCGAAGGCCGCCCGAGAGCATCGAGCACGGGCGAAGCCCGTGCGAAGATGCTTGTATATATATAAGACTAATTGCATTGTGTAAAACCGTCCGGCCAGCACATAAGTTAAAAAAAAAGTTACTCATATTTGTGTATACTAGCATCTTCGAACGGGCTACGCCCGTTCTCGATGCGTCGCTGCGGGCTTCGCCCGTAACCAAGCGGGCTTCGCCCGCTTGGCTATGAAACGGGTTTTGCCCGCCCCCTCGGCGGGCTTCGCCCGTTCTCGATGCGGCGCTGCGGGCTTTGCCTGCACCCAAGCGGTCTTCGCCCGCTTGTCATTCATGCGGCCTTCGCACGTTCTCGATGCGTCGTTGCGGGCTTCGCCCGCTTGGCATTCAAGTGGACTTCACCCATTCTCAATGCGACACTGCGGCCTTCGGCCGCATTTAGGCGGGCTTCGCCCGCCCCCTGGCAGTTACGGGCTTCGCTTGTTCTCGATGCGGCACTGCGGCCTTCGGTCGCATTTAGGCGTGTTTCGCCCGACCCCGGCAGTTACGGGCTTCGGCCACCCCATCGGCGGGCTTCGCCCGCCCCGCGGCAGTTATTTAAAATTTAAAAATTGTAGAGTTTTCTAAATTTTAATTCTTCCACATTTAGGCGGGGACATTCGGCGGGGGTGAGGACATTTTGCGGGGGTGGGGACATTCGGCGGGGGGAGAACATTCAGCGGGGCAAAGACATTTTGCGGGGGCGGAGACATTTGGCGAGGGTGGGAACATTCGACAAGGGCGGGGACATTCGATGCGGCGATATGGGCTATGAATGTAGGTTATCATACACGTATGACTTCCAAATTAAGTAAAAATGGAGAGGAATATGACACTGAATTTCTTCACAGACTGTCAACCTAAACCGGCATTATTGAAGGTCTATGGAAAGGGCTTTGCATAAAAATTAACTAAGATCTTTTGAAAGTTACATTATGCTTGAAATACAGAATAGGTGTAAAGACACTTTGATAATAACAAAATTCAGTGCTCTATAATCAAAAAAATCAAACAAATTTATATAAAAGTTTAGTACTGAAGAGAAAGAAAATAAAAACTAAACCTTACCTTTGTTAATGTTGTGTAGGTTAGGAGATATCTCTACCTGCCGAAGTTCCCAAGTTGTCCTCTTGCCAAAAGTTTCCAAGTCGTCCTCTTGCCAAAAGTTTCCAAGTCGTCCTCTTGCCAAAAGTTTCCAAGTCGTTTTCTTGCTTTGGCTGAAGCTGCAAAGTTGGAATGCACTGGATTGAGCAGTTTGTCAGATGGCAAAAGAGAATTATGATCCTATAAAAAGGAGTAATTCAATTTTGAGCTTTAGTAAAGAAAATACTCAACTTGACCAAAGCTTTAGTAGCTGGGAATTAGTAGTCTCAAATAAGGAAAAGTTTTTTAAAATTCACATATTTCAGAGATAAGTTCTCCCTTTCAGCTTCCTATTTAAAGCAATGCAACAACTGCAGAATTATCTAAATGTACATTCTGAGCTTTAGTTGAAAGTGTTATTTTATCTTTATTTTGTATTTGTTGGTTGCTATTTTACTTTAGCTCGGTTTTTGAGTTAATTATATGGGGGGTTTGGAGTAGTTTATTGCATAAATTGCCCGTTCACCTTCGGCAACCATTTGAAAATGGATGGAACTAAACAATATAACTATTTTCAAGTGTTTAAAGGACAATGTATTCTATTTATATGAAAATCACCATCGAAATAGAGTTTTTCCATTAAAAAATTATGTATAGTATAATTGTTTTATGGAAAAGGGGCAATAATTTTTAGAGCTCTTACAAAATTCTGTAGAGTATAAAAGCTTTAAAAAAAGAACAGTTAGTACTTTAAAAACCTGACAGGGATTTGGAGTAGATTAATTGAACCCCTAGTAGTCCTTCATTGTATGATTTTAAAGCTTGCTACCTGTAAGATGTATTTGGAGCAGGTGGATTGACTCACTAACTGTCATTGTTTGCATGATTTTAAAGAGTTTAAGAACCTCTTAATAAATAAATAAATAAATAAATTATAAACGCATTCCATAAAGAGCAATCATATTATGAGTTCTATATCATAATAATAAAAACTTGAAAAAGTGAAGTGTTGGAGATGGGTTTGGAAGATAGGAGAGTCCATGCAAAATATCTGAGCATCATTGAAACGCACTTTGGCAAAACTCATTTCCTTGAAGTCATTGATAAAATCTCGAACCATTCAGTAGCCCCTTTGATCCTTTCAATAGCATCATTTGTAACCAAAAAAGAACCACGTATTTCACTGCGCACCAATTTCTACATCTGAGTAAGAGCCAACTTCTCAGAATTAAAAAGATCCACCAGTGTTTGTTTTTATAAAGAAAATTAAACTTCCATTTATGTGACACAGATGAACTTTTTTTGTTATGACTGCAACCTGAAATAACATTCATACCTTGGTAGATACCACCTTCAATGTATCATCCGTTGAAGTAGCTGGGTGCAAAATTACTCTAACAAAGAAGTAAGAATCTCTGCTTTGATGAATATAGAGCCATGGTTTCAATGAGAACTGGAAAAATCTGAAATTTTATTTGTGAAGAACTGCCAGAAATTCTCAACGGGAGAGCAGATGAGACACAACCATGGTAAAAATTATCTCTAGAAGAGAAGTATCTTAAGTATCTTCATCATCATCCTGTTCAAACTAAAAAATATTATTTAGAAAAACCTAAGAGAAACCATAGTGAAGAGAATTCATGGAAACCATTCATCTTCTCCAACAACCACCTATGGAGAATACTACAAAAAAACCATGGAGAGAAACTTATACCTAGGAGAGAAATCAAGATCTGGAAGAGAAAAACCAAATCCTTAGGCCAAGAGATTAAATTCCTCTCTTCCTGCACTACCATTCCGTTGGCTTCTTGAACACCTCTCTGTTCACCACCGCCCTGTGAAGACAGGCTGCAGGCAAAGAAAAAACCCAGATAAGTAAATCGAATAGATACAAAAGTAGGGGAAGAGATGGAAGGTCTAGGAAACATGCCATGAAAGTATCCCCAATGTTGCGACGAAGGCGACGACTTTGGGTATGATGGTGCGCCACTGAACATCGGAGAAGACCTGGAGGCCGACGACATGGTCCCAGTGGAGGATGGTGAGAGATGTGGGGTCGCGGTGTGGCCCTGTTCCTAATGTGAGATCGGGCGAGGACTTCATAGGCCAGGTTCGGGCTTCAAGCATCGAGAATTTTGAAGCCCTAAAGCAGCATTCGGAGGAGGGAGCGGGAGTTGGAGAGGAATCAAGAGCGGCATTTTCCGTGGGGAAGAACTATTCGGAAGCCAGGCTGGAGTTGATCCAAGTCGTCATTACCTGCTTTAGATTTCCTTGGGAAGGAAGAAAGATGCAGATTTCTAAGCGAAGCCAGAGCAAAGGCGGCGTTGGAGATGGAATTTGAAAACCCTAGCGAGAGGATGGAGGTCCTGCGTTGTTGTCGTCGTCGGAGCTTCGTGGGATCGAGGAGAGGCCTTGACCTAGCGTGTTTTTGGCGGAGAAGGCAGCACCCAAATTTTCTATCGCGATGACCGACGGTTCGGAGAAAAGAACGAAAGCGCGAGGAGCGTGGACTCCAGGGTATGCTTGAGAGTAGGAGATCGAACGGGTGTAAATAATTTTTTTATAAATTGAACGGACGTGATTGAAAGTACGGTGTGACTTTGAAGATATGCATATTCATTTATATAATAAAGATATATACAAAATTCAGAATGGGGCCAAAACACGCATAAACCCCAAGCCCATTTCTAGTTAAGTAAGCTCTATTTTAGGATCTGTTTGTTGACGCGGTTTTGGAGATAATTATTTTTTTACCAAATTATTTGAATCCGCCCTAATAATCAGGTCCGTAGTCAAGGGGGTTGGACTAGGTGAACGCTTGATGAACATAAATACGATTGTTTAGTACTTTAGTTTATATTATATTATATTATAAATAGAGTGTTGAAATTTTTGTGTGCTACCAATCAAGGATACCAAAACAGAACAAACACAGCTGTAATATATACTTGGCAACAAGATTACAACAGAACACGGCTGAATACAAGTTGCATCCAACTTGAATCACAACAGCCAATAGTAGTAAAGAACTTGGTCACGGACAAGGTCCGCTTCTCCTCCCGAGCACACCGCGCTGGTGATACTCGTCGCCTCGATACTCGTCACGGATACTCGTCACGGATACTCGTCACGGATACTCGTCACGGATACTCGTCACGGTGATACTCGGCACGACGATACTCGTCACCGATGCTCGTCACCGATGCTCGTCACCGATACTCGTCACCGATACTCGTCACCGATGCTCGTCACGACGATACTCGTCACGACGATACTCGTCACGCAGATACTCGTCACGCAGATACTCGTCACGCAGATACTCGTCACGACGATACTCGTCACGCAGATACTCGTCACGCAGATACTCGTCACGACCTCCAATACTCGCTACCCGCTCAAGGGAGCTACCCGAACTTACTCCAAGTCCGATGCTCGCCAGGTAGCACTCTGGTATCTCTAACTCGCTCAGAGTTGATGATACTCGCCACTTCTGATGGCTATACTTGTCACTCTCAGAGTATATACTCGTCACTGTCAGAAGGTCTGAATTCGTTTCTCTTTAGGGGGGGTACCCCTCTATTTATAGGCAACTCAAGGGGGGCGAGTATGCCAATACTCGGCACGGATACTCGGCACCGATACTCGTCACGGATACTCGGCACGGATACTCGTCACGGATACTCGGCACGGATACTCGTCACCGATACTCGGCACGGATACTCGTCACCTGGATAGTCGCCACTATCCCAGCATATACTCACTTCACAAATCTAACACTCCCCCTTGAAGTGAGCTCCGGGAACAACTCCAAGCAATGAGCGAAGCCTCCGGAACGGCCCCGCAGATAGGGGCTTCGTGAATATATCCACCAGGTTCTCTTCACTCCGCACATGCTCCACAGCGATCAAGCCACCCAGCACCTTCTCTCTGATGAAGTGATGCTCGATCTCAATGTGCTTGGTCCTCGCATGACACACTGGATTGGTTACCAGTTTCAATGCACTCTCATTGTCCCCGCGAAGCACAGTAGGCCCGCTGACCTCCTCATCCACATCCTCCACTAGCCTCCTTAGCCAGACACACTCTTGAGCTGCTAAGGACGACGTCTTGTACTCGGCCTCCGTGGTAGAAAGGGAAATGGAGTCCTGCTTCTTGCTACACCACGAGATAGCAGCGGCTCCACACAAGAACACATACCCTGATGTCGACTTGCGATCATCAGCGTCACCTCCATAGTCTGCATCCGTGTACCCGTGCAGCTTGAAGTTAGACTTCTCCTCATAGGACAACCCCATCTCAAGGGTGCCCTTCACATACTTCAGAATCCTCTTGGCTGCCTCCAGATGAGGCTTCCGCGGCTCCTGCATATACCGACTAACTCGGCCGACAGCAAAGGCGATGTCCGGCCTTGTGATAGTCAAGTATATAAGACTCCCTACCAGAGCCCGAAAGATCTTCGGATCAGGAAGAATCCTCCCTTCTTCCTTCCGAAGCTTCAGCCCCGCCTCCAGAGGCACGGAACTGCTCTTCCCTTCTTTTATGCCGAATCTTTCGACGATTCTCTCGGCATACGCCCTCTGGGAAACATCCAGTCCGCCTCTTCTCTTCTCTACTTGGAGGCCAAGGAAATGGTGCAGTTCACCAAGATCCTTCATCTCGAAGCGTATGGAAAGCTGCTCTCTCAGCGCCGCGACCTCCTCAGGGTTGTTCCCTGTCGCGATCATGTCGTCGACGTATAGCAGCACTAGCACGTGAAGACCTCCATCTTTCTTCACGAACATGCTGGAGTCTGAATCTGAGGCATCGTAGCCGCAGAACTGCAGGTACTCCGCAATCTTTCCATACCAGGCTCTCGGCGCCTGTTTCAACCCATAGAGGGCCTTCTTCAGCTTGCAGACGTGACGCGGCTGGGACTTGGACACGTATCCAGGTGGTTGCACCATGAATATGTCTTTGTCGATCTCTCCGTATAGGAACGCGTTCTTCACGTCCAGCTGTCATAGCTTCCAACCTCGGCACGCTGCCAAAGCAATGATCGTCCTCACCGACGTCATCTTCGCTACAGGACTGAAGGTCTCCTCATAGTCCTCTCCGTAGGTCTGTGAGAAGCCTCGAGCGACAAGCCTCGCCTTGTACCGCTCCACTTCTCCATCAGCCCTCTTCTTCACCTTGTACACCCACTTGCAGGTGACAGGTTTGATGCCCTCCACCATGGGAACCAGGTCCCATGTCTCGTTCTTCTTCAGGGCCTCCATCTCTTCCTCCATGGCCTCGTCCCACTCCTTGATGCCAGCTGCATCCTCAAAGCAGGCAGGTTCCCTCTCATCGAGTGGTCCTGCGAAGAAGCAGGAAACCAGACTCACGAAGTTCCCCTCCTTATAGCGAGCAGGCGGGACGATGGTCCTCTTCGACCTCCTCAAGGCTTGGCCACTATCTACCACTCCGGTAGACTCCTCTGCTTGAGCTCCTCTCTGAGCTCCTCTCAGACCTCCTCCTGTAGCGGTGCTCTCCCTGCTACTTGAGTTCGTAGCTCCCCCTGAGCCAGAAGCTCCTCCTGAGCCAGATGGCAATGGAGCACTTGGAGATAACTCCAACTCCACAGTAGGGTCCTCAGTGACCCACTCCTCTTCCCTGCTAGCTTCTCCACTCTCCGGCAGCACCACAGAAGAGACTCCCTGGTATGAGACCAGTTCGTCAAACACAACGTCGCGCGAGACGACGAACCTGTGAGTCTGCGGATCCATGCACTTCCACCCCTTCTTCCGCTCATCGTAGCCGATGAAGATACACTTCCTCGCCTTCGGCTCCAACTTTGTTCTCTGAGCGTCCGGGACGTGCACGAAGCAGGTAGAACCGAACACCTTCATGTGACCCACATTGGGCTTCTCCCCGAACATGAGCTGGTGTGGAGACACCATCCTGTTAGGACTCAGAGGCAGCCTGTTGATCACATGAGTGGCACACGCCATTCCCTCTGCCCATAAGGCCTTGGGAATGCTCTTGGCATGTAGCCAACTCCTGGTAGTCTCCACCAGATGGCGGATCTTCCTCTCTGCCACCCCATTCTGCTGAGGGGTGTGAGCGCAAGAAAGCTCCCGCCGAATGCCGAACCTTCTGCAGAAGGAAGCAAACTCATTGGAGGTGAACTCCCCTCCATTGTCGCTTCTCAGCTTCTTCACTCTGCGATCCAGCCTCCCTTCCACAAGTTCCTTCCACTCTTGGAACTTCGTGAATACTTCTGACTTCTCTCTCAGAAAGTATACCCACGTATAGCGGGTGTAGTCATCCACCAGAACCAGCGCATACTTATTTCCTCCATAAGTAAGGGCGGCGCACGGCCCCATAACATCAGCATGTATGCACTCAAGAGGTGCCCTACACCTGGTCTCCGACTTGTCAAATGGAAGTCGATGTGACTTTCCATATTGGCATCCGTCGCACACATGGCCGTCGCCGTAGGAAGAGAGATGAGGCAGGCCACTCACTAGGCCCTTTGCCGCCATCATCTTCAACTTGTCCATCCCCACATGACCCAGCCTCTCATGCCAGATCACAGCGCTGTCGTTTGTCTTCAGCTTGTCCACGTAGGCACTTGCAGACAGAACATACAAGTCCTTCACCCTTCTCCCGGTGAGCGTGACGTCAGCATCGACAGACGATAGATTCTTCAGGAACTTTACCTCCTTCGGTCCGAACAGCACGTGGTAACCAGCATCCACTGCGTTGGCAACCGAGAAGAGGTTCTTCTTCATGTCAGGCACGTGATAGACACTCTTCAGTGTCACTGGCTTCTCTCTACTCCCAAGGGACACCTTCCCTTCTCGCTCCACTAGATGCACCGTATCATCCGCAGTGATGATAGCATCCGATCCTTCATATGCTGCCGAGGAGGCAAACTTCGACATATCTCCAGTGAGATGATGCCCGCAACCGGAATCCACTATCCAGTCGTCCTCGAGGTTGATGGAGGCTAAGACATCGACTGACGTTGTCGTCATCTCTGCCAGGAAACAATTGTCCCCCCTCTCACCGCCCTGGTGACCTCGACCTCTTCCTCCTCCTCTTCTTCCACCTCTCTGATGGTCATCACCTCTCCGGTGGTCTTCCTCTCTCTCAGCGACATGCCCGGCCTTCAGATTAGACCGGCAGTCCTTTGCCATATGCCCGTACTTCTTACAGGCAAAGCAGAGGGGTCTCCCCCTCTGGTCATAGGGAGGGAGAAAGTTCTCCCTAGCTCCCTGAGATGACGTTGAAGGTCCATCTCCGGAGTTCTTCTTCTTCTTGTCCCAAGGCTTCCTCTTGCCTGAGAACAACGCCTCGCCATCTCCACCTGAGATGGATACTCCTGCCATCTGCTTCGCCAAGCTCTCCTGTGACGACAGCAGGTTCTCTAGCTCCAGAAGGGAGGGCTGAGTAGCCCATCCTTGCACGGAAGTAACGAAGGGGACATACTCCCTCCTTAAGCCTCGGAGTATGTGCCGCTTCAACTTCGCCTCTGAGATTGGCTCTTCAGGATCCAAGGCCGAGATCTCCCCACATAGGTTCTTCACCTTCAGGAAGAAGGTGGATATCGCCATCTCGCCTTGAGTCGACTTCGCCAACTCATTCTCCAGGAATTGTAGCCGCGCCACATTCTTCTTGTTGAATAACCCATCGAGGGCTATCCAGATCGCAGACGCTGACTTGCAACCAATGATGTGGTCGAACAAGTCAGGTGATATGGCTCTCTTCAAGGTGAACTCCGCCTTGGCGTTGGTCTTCCTCCAAGCTCTCACAGCTGGACCATTATCGCCGGCAGCTACAACTTCCTCTTGCTCCCCACCACCAACAACCTCCCAGAGATCCTCTCCAAGAAGGTAGCTCTCCATACAAGACATCCACTTCTTGTAGTTGGTCTGGGTGAGCAACTCAATACCAAGTCCCCTAGCATACCCTCCTCCGCCGTCCATTTTGGATTCTCAACCTTGAACCTTGATAGCAGGCGCTGCTTCAGCAACCTCCCTCTGATACCATGTTGAAATTTTTGTGTGCTACCAATCAAGGATACCAAAACAGAACAAACACAGCTGTAATATATACTTGGCAACAAGATTACAACAGAACACGGCTGAATACAAGTTGCATCCAACTTGAATCACAACAGCCAATAGTAGTAAAGAACTTGGTCACGGACAAGGTCCGCTTCTCCTCCCGAGCACACCGCGCTGGTGATACTCGTCGCCTCGATACTCGTCACGGATACTCGTCGCCTCGATACTCGTCACGGATACTCGTCATGGATACTCGTCACGGATACTCGTCACGGTGATACTCGGCACGACGATACTCGTCACCGATGCTCGTCACCGATGCTCGTCACCGATACTCGTCACCGATACTCGTCGCCGATGCTCGTCACGACGATACTCGTCACGACGATACTCGTCACGCAGATACTCGTCACGCAGATACTCGTCACGACGATACTCGTCACGACCTCCAATACTCGCTACCCGCTCAAGGGAGCTACCCGAACTTACTCCAAGTCCGATGCTCGCCAGGTAGCACTCTGGTATCTCTAACTCGCTCAGAGTTGATGATACTCGCCACTTCTGATGGCAATACTCGTCACTCTCAGAGTATATACTCGTCACTGTCAGAAGGTCTGGATTCGTTTCTCTTTAGGGGGGGTACCCCTCTATTTATAGGCAACTCAAGGGGGGCGAGTATGCCGATACTCGGCACGGATACTCGGCACCGATACTCGGCACGGATACTCGGCACGGATACTCGGCACGGATACTCGTCACCGATACTCGGCACGGATACTCGTCACCTGGATAGTCGCCACCTGGATAGTCGCCACTATCCCAGCATATACTCACTTCACAAATCTAACATAGAGATGAAATATTGCACATTTAAGATACATTCTTTCTTTATCCAAAGGATTTAATAATATCATCTTTTTTTATTATACACCAAAAATTTGATCATGGCCTTAAAATGAATCCCTCCCTATTTAGGCTTCATTTGGTAAACCGTTTAGCAGCGTTTCGTTTTATCAAAACGCAATGCAGGGTGCGATAACATTTGTTTTTCCGCTTTTATTTTCGAACCGCCCGCGTTTATCGCGGCTCACAAACCTGCGGGACGAAACCTGCGGAAAGTGGTCCAGTTTAGCGCGTTTGGAGGAGGAGAGGCGAAGCGCTAGGGCATCACAGGTATCGCGACCTCCACCGCTCTCCCGTCGCCGCGCGGAGGAATCCATCCCGCCGCATCTTTCCTCCGACAGCATCCAGGGTTCCCGATCGCATCTTCTCCGGCGTAGGGGTCTTCTCCGCTGCATCGGGGCCTTCTCCGCCGCATCGGGGCTTCCCTGACCTGATTCTTTCCGGCTATTGCAGGTTTCTGATCGCATCATTTTTTCTGATTTTTGTTTTATAATTAGCTTGATATCTACCATAATATGATCTGGAGAAAAAAAATTTATCGTATAATCTCCAGGGTTCCCTCCTGCAAATGAAAGAGCAGTTTTGAGGAAAAAAATTCAAATGGTATGGTGTTTATCTGGAGAAAAAACATGATTTTGAGAAAAAAATTTGGTCTGACGATTACACGAATTTGGAATTGCTGTTATCTGGAGATCTACTAATGAACAAGTTCGTATAATCTCCAGATAAATAAGAATCTAAACAAAGAAATTGATCTGGAGATCTGGAGAACTAAACAAATTTTTTTCTCCAGATCAATTTTGTTTGCAAGTAGATTTCTCCAAATCATGCGAACTGACATTTTCCCAGATCAAAAATTGAGCAATTTTAGATCATAAATTGATCAAAATTTCTCCCAAACTGACATTTTGTATGTGTTTATTTTTTTTGTGCATATGCGAGTGTGTTTATTTTTTGTGTGTATATGTGAGTGTGTGTTATGTGAGTGTGTGTGTGTGTGTGTGTGTGTGTGTGTGTGTGTGTGTGCAGTTATGTTTGTAGTTTAGTGCATAAATGTGTTAACTGTTTGTGTGTTTGTGTTGTATGGGTTGTATGTATGTTGTGTGTGTTAACTGTTTGTGTATCTTGTATGTGTGGGTGTGTTTGTGTATGTGTTGTATGTGTGTTGTGTTTGTGTATGTGTGTGGTGTGGTTGTGTGTATGTGTGTATGTGTGTATATGGTGTTTGTGTATGTGTGTGGTGTGGTTGTGTGTATGTCGTGTTGTTGTATGTGTTAACTGTTTGTGTATGTGTGTGGTGTGTTGTGTTAACTGTTGTGTATGTTTGTATGTTGTGTGTTGTTTGTGAGCGTTGTGTTGTGTGTTTGTTGTGTTGTATGCATGTGTGTGTTAACTGACTGTTAAGTGTTTACTTTGTGTGTGATGTTTTAAGACTTTTGTAGGAATATGGGTAAACACAAAGAAGGTGGTGTGAGTGCAAATTGGGACTCCAATGATGTTATGATATTTTGTGACTTGTGTTTGAAAGAAATAGAGCTGGGTAATCGTCCAACCACCCACTTTAGTAGGGATGGGTGGAATAACCTAACAACCAATTTCTTTGCTCGGACCGGTAAGGCTTATGATCGAACTCAAATGAAAAATAAGTGGGATCAGCTTAAAAAGGATTGGAAATTATGGCGCGATCTTAAGGGCCGTGAAACAGGTTTGGGATGGGATCCTATTCGGAAGACTATAGCTGCTTCAGAAGATTGGTGGAAGGAACGCCTGAAGGTTTTTTTTTTAAAGGATTGTTTTTTTAACTTTATTATTGTAGATCTTTATGTACTAATAATCCTGATTTTCATTTCAGGTTGTTCCACAAGCTAAAAAATTTCAGTATTCAGGAATTGCTCCAGAGCTAGAGGAAAAGCTACACATGATGTTTGGGCAGGTAGTAGCAGGTGGAGATCTGGCTTGGGCACCAAATTCTAGGAATTTCGACCATGAATCTATCGATGAACATGCGATGCCTGACGGAGATGCCACACAAGACAATTTCGACTCTCCTGGTTCTGTAGATGCGAGGGAGAAACGACCGGCCAAGGGGAAAAACAAGAATAGCTTCAAAAAGGCGAGGAGTTCCACGATGGACGAGCTAGCAGAAACTTCACGCATTATTGGGCGTTGCATGATGGAGCCCCCACCTATTCAGATTTCTTCCTCATTGTACACCATTCCAGAGGCTATCTCGGAGATCGAGAACATTCCAGAGGTTATGGATGTTGCTAGAAAAGACTTCTACCACTATTGTCTTCTGTTTCTGAGGGACAAACACAACCGCGAGACTTTCATGAGCATGCGAAAGGATCGACGTGTGGAGTGGCTGGAGTCTTGTTTTGCCAACAAGACAAATTAGTTGATTTCTTTGGTTGACTTGCATCTTCTATTATTGTGTCATGTGTTGGACATTTTATTTGCTGTGTTGGACTATTTTATATGCTGTGTTGGACTATTTTATATGTTGTGTTCTATAATAGCTCTTATTAATACTTGTTCGCAAATGATGTTGTATGTATTTGACACAGATTATGGCCTCCAGTGATGATGTCGATAGTTCTGATGAGGAGATTCAAGTACAAGTAGCTGGCTGGTATAACCGTAATAGAGTAGTGGCTGGGCGTCAAACGGTGTTAGAAACTAATTATCACTTGAGCAGATCTACAGGATCCTCTATTACACCTTGCATGACTTCTACTCAAACAGGGGCAAGATGGATTGGTGAACTACTCAATGGCCACCCGGTCAGGTTTTTTAGTGCCCTTAGAATGTCCAAGGTAATTTTCAATGACTTGCTTCTACTACTCACACAACAATATGGGTTGCAAGGAAGCAGGAGAACTCTAGCACGTGAAGTGCTCGCGGTAACTCTGCACATTTTAGGTCATAACGTAAGCATGCAACTTGCTAGCGAGCGATTTCAACACTCCACAGAAACGATCAGTAGATTTTTTGCAAGGGGTATCATAGCAATTAAGAGAATGTCTGCTGATGTTATTAGGCCTGCAGATCATCTTTTTATGAATATTCCCCCACAAATCTTAAATGATGCTCGCTACATGCCATTCTTTAAAGATTGCATAGGAGCGATTGATGGAACACATGTTGACGCTCGAGTTCATGCTGATCAACAAGTTGCTTACATTGGCCGGCATGGTACCACTACACAGAATGTCATGGCGGTGTGTGATTTCAACATGTGCTATACTTTTGCATTAGCAGGCTGGGAGGGTTCAACTCATGATAGCCGTATATTTCAGCAGGCTCTTATGGACCCAAGTTTTAATTTTCCATATCCGCCACCTGGTGAGCTTTTAATATTCACTACATTTTTAAAAATAATTTTGACACTTGTAATCTATAATATTGACATATAACATTCAATATAAATTTTCGCATGCAAATATTATGTAGTGGATGCCGGGTATCCACTACAACGTGGGTTTTTAAAACCATATTCAGGCACACGATATCATTTACCGGATTTTAGACGGGGCAGTAGGCCAATACAAGGGCGACGGGAAATATTCAACCAGGCTCACTCGTCACTACGCAGTGTCATAGAACGTTCATTCGGTGTATGGAAGAAGAAGTGGAAAATACTGAGAGATATGCCACCGTACAGTTTGGCAAAACAACGGGACATTGTCATTACAACAATGGCTTTACATAATTACATTCGAAGGCATCCATCCCGCTCAGACACCCATTTTCGTGCCTGCGATGAAGACGAGAACTTCATTTACCCGGTGGGCCTTCAGAGAACAACAGGACAGATTAATGAAAGTGAGGGTGGAGACCATGTTAGAGGGATTCGGGTAGGGGTGGATGAGATGATGGCATTGCGCGACTCCATTGCCGAACAACTACAAAGAGCTTGAACTGATGTGGCCGCTGATGCGTAGTAACTTGTTGTATTTTGATTATTCACTATTTGGTTGTTTACATCTTATTAGAAGTATTTGGAGTTCTTGTATATGTTTGAACTGTGGCATGTGTTCTTGTATATGTTTGAACTGTGACTCGTGTATATGTTCTTATATAAAAATTTTTTCTAATAAATTTTTTTTTAAAAAAAATTATAAAATTTATTAACAAAACGCCACCACAGTTTTTCCAAATGCTTCTCTGTTTTGAACAGCTCTGAAAACAGAGATTACCCAAACAGATCTCCATTTCCACCCGTCAGTTTCCACCAGCTCCATTTACAAACCTCCCTTTCCAACAGCTCCCTTTACAACCGCAACCGCTAAACCAAATGAAGCCTTAGTCTCAAATAGAATGTTGAACTCGGATATTACAGTTCAACCTCTGAGTCAGGAAACCACGGCTCGAGAGAAGTTCGGACTGATGTAGCTTGCTCTTACTTCTCCTGAGTTCAGTCACTAGGCCGGGCACTCAGAGCAAAGAACCTCACTCACGAATGGTGGAAAACTATAAACAGACCCGGGAGCTGTAGCGAGGAGGTCCCGCCACTAACCCGAAAGATCTAAGAGAGCTTCTCCTGCCAAGCCAATTGCTGAGTTGGGCACCTCGGAGAGTGCTAGAGAGCCCCTGTCTACCCACCCAGAAACCACGGTGAGCAGCAAACCAGAACTCTCTAACCGACCAAAGCGAACCAGAGGAGAGAGAAACAAGTGAGATCCCCTCTCCAAAGGAAATACAGCGGAGAGAAGCAGCAACCATCTAAAGGAAGGCGGCGATTACCAGGCCGAGGAACTTTGCTCCTCGCATCGCAGCGAGGGATGCGAGATCACCGACGACCAGGACTCCTCGCTCGGCGCGGAGAAGAACTGCGATGGGCAACATCCCGCCGGCCTGAAGAAGACCCCACGAGATGTGACCTGCTCGGAGGCACATCTCCTCGGTCGCGACCATCCCCTGGTCGCCCTCCCCTTCTCGGGGCGAAGAAGCACGAAGAATCCCCAATCCCGCCGCGCCGCGAGGACTCCGCCGCGTGGGTCGAGGGAGCGGTCAACGAAAAAGACAGAAGAGGAGGCGGTGGCGGAAGGCCACCCGCGAGCAGCTGCGACGTACTCGCCGGCGCTGGTCGCGACGACACCGGTGGTGGTGAAGGTAGATCGCTCATCAGAAGGACCCCTTGGTCGCTCACAGGCCGCTTGTCGGCATATGTCGAAGGAGAGCCATAGAGGACCCGCACTGAGCGACTTCTTCTGAGCTCCGGCACGACCATCTGGGATGATCGTAGAGGAAGGGCGTCTAAATGCTCGTCTGGCGCTCCAGAAGACGGCAGATCTGCAAGCAGAAGAAAGAGACGTCAGAACCTCGCCAGCAACACCAAGATAACAACACATCTAGGCGGCGAGTATGAAACTCTTACTTCGCAAAGGAGCGAGATCGGGTTGAGTTTGGGTCTGGGACCCAGTGGCGCCCGTCATAGGGATGACTTTAGGCACAGGAGGCTCGGAGGCAGGCCGCTTTCCCTCGTCAGAGAGGCCCAGATCGCTGAGCAGCTGTCGGGTGCTCGCGGGAACGTCCTGCTGCTTGACGGGAGGATCGACGACACCCTCCGCGGGAGCATTCTTCTTCTTCTTAGCGAGCTTCTTCCTATTTTTAGAGGCGAGGAAGTCCTCAAGCTCGGTATCGACGCGAGTAGGTTCCCGAAGAGGCGTCAACAAGCCCAGGAGCTCGACCATGTCCGCTTCAGCTTCTTCGGCAGCAGTGCGCGACATCTTGTGCGGGATCAAAAAAGCAGTCCAATATAAGACCCCCCCTATATGTAGAGTTTTGGGGTCAGCCAGCAAGATGCCAAGAATACTAGGATGGTCTCCGGGAGCAACTTGGCGAATAAAGGTTGGATGATTCTTTCCGAGCTACTTCGTTGTCCGCAAAGAGCGGGGATTGTGTACAACTCATATTCTCCAAGGGTAGGACCCATTCGAGGCCGCGTAGGCAGAAGTCAAAGTCAAAGGTCAAAGCAAACGCCAAGAGTCAAAGAGCCAAGGCAACTCAGTCACCAGGAACAGTAGAAGGTCTGGGCGAGTATAAACGAGCTTGTGCGAGCAGCCCCTCATACTCGCCAAAGCTGGGCGAGATCCCTCAAATGTCGCATAGTCGCCAGGTTGGGATGGACTATAAATATGACCCCCCCTCCCTTTGGTTTTCCTATAAATAGGACCTCATGGGTATTTGGATTAGCACCTTTGGCTGAGCTTTCAGAACCACACTTTCGAATTCTTGGACCCGTTCCCCTTGGCCGTCACTTTTGACACTCGCAAAGTTGGTGCCTTCCTCGTACCCTGCTCGGCTATCTTTGGTTGTGGAGGGGAAGTCTCTTCTGGGTACGTGGTGGGACCTCCCTGCCGCAGCACCTGGGGTCCTGTTGTTACCATTCTAGTTCCTTCGCCGTTATCAGTCGAGCCATCTAGTCGAATCGTTGGGCGAGTAGCCTACGACTGCATTGATTCGAATTTTGGATCTAGGATTTTCCTGGCTTCAACAATGTGGATTAAATTAAAACGAGTAAAAGATAGTTTAGAAGATGTTTGCATCAGAAATAAAGTCTAGAAAAATATTGGTCACTCTTAAAAAAGTGATTCTTCCAACACTACTAGCATGATGACTATTTATAATGAGAAATTTAAATTGTACGAGGAGTTGGAGGGTGGGACTCCGACCCAGTTTCTTTACAAATGTATTGTTGATTCTTGATATGTTAGTTATAACAATGCGAACAACTATAGTAAAAATTTAGAGAGTTTGTATTTGCGTATCCAACATTTATTCAATTGAGCAACTTATTTCCAGATGTCCTTTCATGGACTGTACATAAAAGACAAATCAATACCGTTTACCACTGCTCTCTATAATTGGGTTGGCATTGATACCGCCTATGGTATCGGGGAGAGACGGGAAAACCGAATAGAGATGAATCCAACATGGAATCCTCTTAGCCATCCCTAGGCTCTTTTCTATTCCATCACAAGTCCAAATACAAGGGGAAGATATATATCCCTCAATAATGGCAAACTAGTAAATATGACAAACATCATTCAAACATAACATTCAAAAAGGGGTGTCCCGCCACTGAACGTCTAATGCCTCCGTCATCGGCTTCCTTCGTGAGTAGACTCGCCAAGTCGTGTCGGCACCTACGAGGTCCGCGCGGTCTCCTTCCGTAACAATGCCCCCGTCTGAAAAATTGTCTTGTCCTCAAGGCAAAACTCCGGAAACTGATGGAGCAGTCATTGTGGTCCCACCAGGTCACGCCGGTGTTTGGCCGGCCTGGCCACGCCACTAGTACCTGCTCTAGGTCGGGTTTCGCCTCCATTTTGCGGTCCAATACCCCTCGGGCAAGTATAAAATGCCGCCATCCTGCCCGAGATGAGGTGGTAAGGTTTCCTCGACAACATGGTCGCCCACCACCAGTTTAAGCTGAGAGACGTGAAAAACTAGGTGGACTCGGCTATCAGTTGGAAGGCGGAGACGATAAGCTACCTCGCCAATGCGAGCGATCATCTCAAAGGGAACGTAGAAACGAGTGAATAGTTTTTGGTGTCTGCGCTAGGCCACCAGGGATTGACGATACGATCGGAGTTTGACATACACGGAATCGCCCACCTGACACTGGACGTGGCGACGACTTTTGTTGGCTTGATGATCTTTTGTTGAGCGGCATGAAGGTGGTTTTTCAGAATACGGAGAGTTTCATCCTTTGCCACGTGGGGGCAGAGACACTCATGGCACTCTCCCTGAAAATATTGCAAAATGGCGGGCGGCGGGCGGCAATAGACGGCCTGAAAATGAGTCATGCCAGCAGAGTGGTGGAAGGAGGTGTTGTAAGAGAACTAAGCCCATCCCAGCCACTTGCTCCAATCCTGTGTCCGGTCCGAAATAAAGCAGTGTAAATATGTCTCCATACAGTGATTCAGCATCTCGGACTGGCCGTCTGTCTGTAGATGGTATGCCGAACTCATCTGAAGTTGTGTCCCCTGCAGTTTGAATAACTCTTGCCTAAATGCGTTCATGAATATCGGTTCACGATTGCTAACAATCGATCGAGGAAACCAGCGGAGGCGCACCACCCCGAAAATGAAGACTTATGCCACTGTCGACGTTGTGAAGGGGGTGTCGCAATGGTAGGAAATGCCCTTACTTTGAGAGTCAGTCCACCGTACCACTACCAAAATGCAATCATACCCAGAGGAGCGGGGAAGGCGTGTGATGAAGCCCATAGTCAAGTCCTCCCAAATGAGGTCGGAATGGGTTGGGGCTATAAAAGGTCGTCCAGAAATGTGGCTTCATACTTGGAGTGTTGGAAAATCAGACAGGCAGCGACGTAGTCTTCCACATGGCGCATCATACCCTTCCAATAGAGAGCGGTCGCGAGGCGGCGGTAGGGGCAGAACGCTTCGGTGTGTCCATCGGACGATGTGGCGTGATATTCGACCATGAGATGTGGAATGCTGGTCAAGGAGGTCGAGAGAACCATGCGTCCCCGACAGAGTAATCCACCCCCCACGAGAGTGTGTGGTGGTGGGGGTGAGGGGGAGGGGGGGGCACAAGGAACTGACCGCTCGTAAGCATTCAACGAGCACCCGAAGCGTCGGATCGACCTCGAGTTCTCTCTGCAGGGTGGCCCCTCCTGCCAGACGGGTCAGGAGATGGATGTTAACTCAGTTGCGTCCAGTTGGAGAGATAAAGCGTCGACCGCCATGTTCGTTTTTCCCGATCGGAACTCGACGATAAAGTCGTATCCCAACAATTTCGCCATCCAAACCTAGTGGAAGGGAGTGGACATCTTCTGGCTGAAGATGTAGCGTAAGCTATGGTGGTTCGTCCGCACGACAAAGGGTCGCACTAACAGGTAAGGCTGCCAGTGCTGGACGGCGAGAACCAGTACCATCATCGTTGTCGTAGGCGGAGCGGGAACGCACGGTCGCGAAGGACCTGTTGAAGTAGGCTATGTGCCGACCAGCCTGCATAAGGACTGCCCCGACGCCGGTACCGGAGACGTCGCACTCCACGGTGAAGGTCTGAGAAAGATCGGCATCGCGAGGACCAGGGCTGTCTCCAAGGCCAGCTGTAAAATAGGAACACCAAGGGTACATAAATGACTCTCTTAGTTTGAATGTTTAGGGTTGTAATTCTGTTAGCTCTCGATTGTGGAACAAACGTGGATAAAAATAAACTGCTATTTGATTTGTTGATAGGCTGACCTGAGAACTCAAATGTTCTAATGAATCCCTTTATGATATTATACTATTATATATATATACTATTATATAAAGAAGTCCAAATCATCTGTTTCAATTAAAAATCCGATAAATCCATTCCACTAATTAAAATAGAATGAAACAAAACAGCCTATTCGGCCATCCCTGAAATTTTGAAAAATCTGATACTTACCCCCTTCTTCACTTTGGAATGAACGGAGTCGTACTTCAACCTCCCGCTTCACCTTCTTTGAGCTTCAGTTAAGGCAACCCTCAAGTAGGACATCGAGGGCTTCTACGATGCATTCCTTCTCGCGCTATATCGGTTGTTTGAAGGATTCACTACGCACTCCTTCACGCCCATCTCCTCCATCTGAAGCCAACCAGTAGGTCCTTATCTCAGTCTTGGTTTTTGACTTTCTCACAATGGAATCTCCTCGCACCCATCACGCCCCTCTGCATTTTACCCCGATCGTTAGTTCAGAGAAGGTTTTAATTGCCGCAAACTCTTTATGGTTTCTCCGTCGAAACCCCTGACCTGACGGGACTCCAATGGTACCTTTTTTCACCATATATTTGCAACTTTTGGGAACAATTTCAACTTCAATTGTCTGATCTACTCAGAAAATGCTTAAGAATTTTACCTGCTCCCTCCATTAGTTGATGCATGTATCCCTTACGAATGTAACTTGCTTAGGAATGTTATTTGCTGTGCTATACAATGCAACATTTATTTCAATGCATTACGAAATTGCGTCGTCAAATTGTGGTTTAAGTATTGCTATAAATAACAAAAACAAACTAAAGCATTTCAGACGTTGATCTACTGTAATCTATATGAAATCTTGAATCATATTTCAGGAAAAAAATATGAGTTGGAAGGACATCAGCTACCAAATGCCATAAAAATAAGCTATCAAATGTGTAACACCATGCCAGTACAAACAATATTACAATAGGTCCGGTCGAGACCTCACGCCATATTAAACACACTAGCTAGACGTTATGAGATGGTAAACAAGAAAACCAATAACATACGAGAGTATACAAATGCTAGTGGAAGCTTTCGTTAAACATTGAAATTAGAATGTCCACTTACTCAAGAATATTCACAAATAGAGTTATGACCTTAAGTTCTTACATTCAACCATGTAGTAAAAACTCTAAAACAAACATCGGCACGCAAGCCGTCAATATATGAAAAGCAGTAAGGCATGATAAATATTATGTGATTGAGCTCGTCTTAAGCTTATATTTTTGGGTTGCAAATACATTTGATTACTGCTGTATCAAACCGAACTTCAACTCCACTTCATTTCCGCATCAATTTTCCACGCCTTCACGGACCACAACTTACGACTACGGCTTCATCTGTGGGTTCCCCTGGGGACTTCGTTTTGCACTGTACGTTTACCGGACGCAGCTGCACTGGCAACCAGAGCCTGTTCGACTAGATATAGAAATTCATGATTTTTGGTTGCTCTTCAGAATAGACAACTCTACATTCATATATGGAAGAAATTGAGTGTGGTGGTGGAAACAGTCATCCTCTGAATTTTTTCATTTAAACTCCATGATAAATAATTAATACCATTACGTAATTCAACTCAGTAGTACTCATCTTTCCCTTGCACGGGAGACCACATCCATCATCCTAAACCGAGAATATACTGCTCCTTAAATATTTTTCTGATCATTACAAAAAAAACTCTTTCATTAATTGAGTTCGAACATAAAGTTTTCATTTCTTATATTATACATTTGTACTCTGTTTTTGGTATAAGCGCCCATAGGTTTTCAATCAAAATCTCAGATTTGGATGCTCCTTATTTCAGCCAAAATCTTTACCGTACGTCAGCTACATCCTTACTGTGTAATCAAACATTCTTAAAAAATATATGCGAGGTTAGCTATCCAGAATTACTGTAAAGAATATTAACTCCACTCTGCTTTACCAAATGATCTTCCTCCACTCTGCTTGACCAAATGATCTTCTGCTGTGCTATTTCCCGCCGTTTCTGTTAATGGATGTTCCACTATGAATTTACGTAATAATTCACAGCTGAATGTATTTTGATCTTTTTCGCTTGGCCATATCTTCCATGTTCCCCTCAACCTCCACTCATCTCCAAAGGCCAGCTTTGGACTGAAAGTTTCTCTAAAATTTCCATGCCTTCACCGACCACAACTTAGGACTACGGCTTCAGGTTCATTTTCGATTCGTTCCATTTATGATTTTCCACTTGACATCGATGTTCTCATTGCAAAATATTGATTTCTATTGTTTCAACATGTCTACTCAAATAGCTGCTCCGTATATCAATTGCACACCATTTTATTGGAGATCATGCTCAGTATTAAATAGTGCTATTTCGCATTCATTTCTTGTAATTGGAGATCATGCTCAGTATACATATTCCTCCTTACAAATCTACTACATAACACATCACCCACACGCTCTTGCATCTCGAAGTCACAAATGCAGATAACGGTGTTGTCCATCGATATTCCCTATCAGCTGTACCGTCTTCATCGTTCTCTCACGCTGAGCGTCTGCTTCAACTTGGACAATCGTCCACAATGCAACCCCGTACTCCACCGCTGCCTCAATGTGCAACTCCATTACTGTCTGTTATCCCAGTACTGCAACGACATGAAAACTTTCCATATCGTACGCACTGACAATGTTATTTACTACTATAAAAGTTTGTGTCAATGCATACCTTATGCTCATAACACATTTTTCAAAATTTATCTTCATAGAAACTCAACACAGCCTGTTCAACAACCTAGCCTCAACAGTGATGGCATCTCTGATGTTACTGTTGCCTCTGCAAATCGTCGACCGGGAAGCCTTAATATTGCTCGCACATCCACTGCAAGTATGCAAATTGTGCACTTACAACTGCAGTCTCCACATTTCTGTATGTATTGCCGAGCTAAATTGTTCGACGGTGAAACATCAACAATGTGTTGCAACAATGGCCGAGTCCAGATTCCAACTATACCCTTCCCAAATGAACTTTACAGTTTATTCGCTGGTGATTCAACTGAAAGCCGTCACTTCAAAAGATATATCCGTTCTTATAATCATGTGTTCTCTTTCACTTCTATGAGTGTTAAATTAGATGCGACTTTGGCCACTGATCAGCACGCCATTTATACTTTTCGCGCTCATGGAGCAATATACCACCAAATTGGATCTCTTCTGCCTGTTGCAAATACAAGACCTCGATACTTACAACTATACATATATGATACAGAACATGAGCTGGATCATCGCTTGCAAGAAAGCTCAGAATTAGATCGTGAGTTGCTTCAGAAGATAACATTAATTCTTGATACACACAACCCATTTGTTCTGATGTATATGCGCTTAGCGCAACGCCAAGATATTGAGAAGTGCAGATTGGTGATCAAGGAAAGGCCTGCATTTGAACAACAATATACATTACCAACTACATCACAGGTTGCTGCTATAATTGTTGGTGCTGAGGAGTATCTTGATTCTAATGAACGGAATATAATTGTCAAGACAATTGAAGGCAACGTAGTTACTGTTCAAGAGTACACTGGTTACTATGATTCACTTCAGTATCCACTGCTTCTGCCATACGACACATATGGTTGGTTAGCTGAATATAAAGGACTGAATAATCAACGTGTTAGCTGTTGTGACTACAGCTCCTACCTACTTCAGGTTTCGTAGTTAGATTTATTAGCATTCTTCTGTTTAAACATCTGCTTACATCATATTCAACCTCATATACATTCAACTACAGGACCGGCAGCCAACTTTATCATTATCATTACACGGTTGTCGTCTACTATAACAATGCGTTGTTGACAACTACATTAAGATAGAAACTCAGAAACTACGTTAGATAAAAAAAAATCAAAATAATATTCGTGTTGAACTGTATAGTGGCTTACAGGACTGCCTGAATGCAAAAGAAAATAGTGGGGGTACTTTTAATATTTTCCACTACAATATGCAGTTCCATTTTTGTATGCTCGATACTTCGGCTTACTACATTATCTTATTCTACTACAGCAAATATTGGTCGACGATTTATCCTACCGTCATCTTTTATTGGAAGTCCTCGCGACATGTACCAACGTTATCAAGATGCAATGGCTGTTGTCTAGCAATATGGTAAACCAAATATTTTTTTGACAATGACATGCAACTCTTCATGGCACGAAATCACAGAATCACTCTATCCTGGACAAACAGTACAGGATCGTCCGGATATTGTTGCTCGGATATTTCACGCTAAATATGAAAAATTAAAGCAGGATATTTTCCACAAATATGTTTTAGGTAAAACAATTAGTCACGCGCATGTAATTGAGTAAAGAGGTCTGCCGCATGTTCATATGCTTATTATTTTTTACGCACGTGACAAAATGAACACTCCAGATGATTACGACGATATTGTTTGAGCCGAGCTCCCTCATGTCGAACATGAACCTGAACTCTACAATGTTGTGGTGCGACATATGATCCATGGCCCATGTGCCCATGTCAATCTGCATGCCCCTTGCATGAAGCATGGTAGCTGCAAAAAGGGTTACACTAAACACTTCGCTGAACATACTGTGCAAGGAGCAGACTCCTATCCAATATATCGGCGACGATCTAAGATGGTCATATTGTGCTGGCCACTGCATCATCAGGAATCATTGCAACTCTTCTGCCAGGTGGCAGTACAGCACATCTAAATTTCAAAATTCCAATTCCTTTTGAGGCATGCTCATTCTGTAAATTTGACAAGCTCTCTGAGATACAACAACTGCTGCAACATTGTTCCGCTATTATATGGGATGAGGCACCAATGTCACATAAATATGTTTTCGAAACCGTTGATCGTTCGTTGCGAGATGTTCTTGACTCAAATCAACCTTTTGGGGGAAAAGTTGTAATTATGGGAGGAGATTTTCGTCAGGTCCACCTGTTGTAATTAATGGCACAAAGTCACAAATAATTAATGCAAGCATAGTTGCATCACATTTTTGGTCAACTGTCCACTTACTTTCGCTGTCTGAAAATATGCGTGCACTCAATGACCAACATTTCTCAGAGTTTCTTCTTAGTGTTGGAAATGGAGATGAACCTACATGTGCGGACGATATGATACGTATTCCAGAATCGATGATCATTCCATGCGAAGGAGAACATTCGATCACTGTACTTATCAACATTGTATTATCTAATATGACATGTAATATTAATAGCTCTGACTACTGGGAAGAACGCGCGTTGCTAACTCCATTAAACGAATATGTCACTCAGTTAAATGAGAAATGTCTCACTATTTTACCTGGTGTTGAAATGACACTACTCCTTCGATTCTGTTGATGATGACAAATATAACTTATACCCGCAGGAGTTTCTTAATAGTATCTCACCGGGAACTCTTCCTCCCCACAAATTGAGTTTGAAAATTGGTGCGCCTATCATTCTTCTCCGAAATTTAAACCCTCGAATTGGGCTTTGCAATGGTTCACGTCTCATATGCCGACAGTTTTCAAGGAATGCTACTGAGGCTGAAATTCTTACAGGCCAGCATAAAGGCAGGCCGGTGTTCCTTCCACGCATACCCATAAAAAATGTTGGAGATCAGAAGTTGCCTTTCGAACTCACTCGAAAGCAATTTCCAGTTCGTTTAAGCTTCGCACTAACAATAAACAAATCTCAAGGCCAAACAATCATGCAGATTGGCCTGTACCTACCTTCTCCTGTTTTCACTGATGGTCAGCTTTATGTTGCTCTATCAAAAGGTGTGAATGCTTCAAACACAAAAGTATTAATAAAAAATGGCACTATAGCAAAACGTCCTGGCATTTACACAAAAAATATTGTTTTCAAAGAGTTGCTCTCCAAAGTTATCGTCATTTGTTATATCGTTGTTTCAAATATAATTTTGCAATTGTATTATTTCCAATCATTAATACACCTCTATCTGACTGCTCAGTCTCATTATACTTAGTGAGAACCAGCTGCTTCAGGCAGAGCCTCATGAAGAAACACATGCTGATAAATCAACTCGATTTCTGTCCTTCCCGGCAATGCATCTACATTTTTTCACTTTGTTTACCCTCACCTAAGGTCGATGTTGTTACTCACGTGGTTGCTTTCGTTATTAGTATTACCTTATGTTATCTCCGCCAAAAAAAATTTTCATGTCGGTACTGATTTTGTTTTTCCTTGGCAAAGTCATCATTTTCAACTCCGTGTGCATCAACAACCTTGCCAGCCACTTATTTCGTTCCCCTCACGCCGCCATTCATCTGTGGGTTCGCCATTGCCATCGTCAGCAATCTTGCCGACTCGGTGCTTTCTGAAATTTGCAATGTCCACTCTTGCCTCTTCGTCAGATATGACGCTCGCGCAGTGCGATGAAATTGCCTACAATTGCAATGTCCCGCCGGAGATGTTTGACGACTACTACTTCTCCTTATTACTCATCGACCTTAGCCTTGCTACCAGCACGGAGGTTTTGAAATCCGCCTTCGGATCTCCTCCGGGATTCCTTCACGCCAACATAAAGGGAAAGCAGTCTTCCTTCCCTGTATACCGCTCAGAAATGTTGAAGATCTAAAAAAGCCTTTTGAGTTAACTCGCAAGCAATTCTCAATCCGTTTAAGCTTTGCTTTAACCATAAACAAATCTCAGGATCAGACAATCAAGAAAGTCGGTATCTACTTACCGTCCCCTGTTCTCACTGATGGCCAACTTTATGTGGCTTTACCGCGATCAGTAGCTTCATGAAATACAAAAATTTTAGTGAAAAATGGTGCCCTCACTGGATATCGTGGCACTTGCACTAACAATGTTGTATTTAAAGAGTTACTTTCCAAATTTGTACTTTAGGTGCACTCTTTATGCCCCCTTTGTACTATTCTCTACTTTCACATGTATATTATTACTACTCAGAATTGTTCAACTGGTTCTTAACTGCACAGTCTCAGCACACTTAATCAACTTCACTTACATTCAGTGCGCCGCTATGCTGGAAATGTTTAATAAACTCACAATGACAATCAGTGTTGCAGTGAAAATTCTTGAGGTACTATAATTTATTCACCATAATTTTTCCTCATAGTACGTATTATTATATGATTAAATGATGTAGCAGATGTTGAGCAACAGATGGTTGTCTACCGTGAATATATTGTATTTAAAATATTTATCATACCAAAGTTGTCTAACCTTACAAATCTATATGAACAACTGCACAGACATGCAAGTGCTAGAGAATTTCATATGTCATTACACATGCAAGTGCATGCTAATCAATCGACTCGATTTTCGTCCGTCCCACCACTATATCTACATTTTTTCAAAAAATTTATCCTCACCTAAGGTTGATGCTACTACTCAGGTTATTGCTTTCGTTATTACTATTACCTTATGTCATCCCTGCCAAAATTGTTTTTCATGTCATTACTAATTTTGTTTCTTCTTTCCTACGTCATCGTTCTCAGGTCCGTGTACATCAACAGCCTTGCCTACCAGTTCTTCCCTTTGCCTTACGTCGTCATTCAGCTGTGGGTTTGCCATTACTATCGCCATCCTGCTTGCTGACTCTGTGCTTTCTGAAGATTTTCGATGTCCACTCCTACCTCTTCGCCAGAGATGTCGCTCGCGCAACACGAGGAAGTTGCCTACAGACCCGATGTGCCGCCGAAGATGTGTGAGTACTATTATTTCTCCGTATTACTCAACGGCCTTAGCCTTGCTACAAGTACAGAGGTTTTGAAGTCCATCTTTGGATCTCTTCCGGGATTCCTTCACGCCGCTGTAAGCACCATGACTCATGCTCATTAATTATATGATTTTTACCTGCTCACTATCTGATTCATTGTTATTTAAATTTGCTTATGAAGATCGACGTAAATGCGGATGGGGAGCTGCTGGGTACGGGGGAAGTACTCTTTGCAGATAAGGTGACAATGATGGCTGCCGCAAAGCAAATGGACGGCTATATCATTGACGGAAGTAAGATAACTGCCCGCCAACTTGCGTTGTTTGATGTTAAACCAGAGTATTCTCTATGGGAATGTTACTGAGACAATACTACGCCACAAACTTTGACTCAAGTTAGTTGGATAACTTCGCAGATCTTTATGCCACCTGAATTTCTATCGTCCGTTAAAACGTAGTACACTGTCATGTACTGTAGTCTTTGTTGTCTTTACAGTTCACGTGTGTTTGCAATCACCTGTTCAGTGCTTCATTTGTGGTAGAAATCATCGTTGTTTTTGTTAAGTTTGTTAATATTTCTCTCTACTGTATTGTTTTGTTGATGTTGTACCTGTTTATGTGATCAACGTATCTGTACATAATATGTCAGTTTTTGTAATAAGATGTCCTCTATTTTATGTTGAATGGTGCTTCCCTGAGATTTTGTCTGTGCACCTGCTGAATATATGCATTGACTATTTACAGTGCATGAAGGATGAAGAGAAAAGTACAAAGACAAAAAACGATAGAGCAGCAAGGCATGCTATATTATTATATATATAATAGATACAATTAATATATTACCTACTGCATATATTATATGATCTACTATGAAAATAAACCACTACCGAGTGCATTAAATGAATATGCATATCGGTTAAATGAAAATTGTATGAAAGAGCTCCCTGTACATAAAATTACATAATACTTTTTCTTATGACATATACTATTTACAACCGCTATAGTTTTTGAATAGTATCTCATCGAGTAATCTTCCTCCGCACAAATAAGCTTGAAAAAAAGGTGCCCCTGTCATGCTTCTACAAAATGTAAACCCGGTAATTTGCCTTTGCAACTCTTCATACAAAAAATATTGTCCTGAAATAGTTGCTTTCCAAACTCATTCCCCAGCTTTACTCATTACTCCGTCTCTCCATTTGTTTCTGACATATTCGTTGATGATACTAATATTCTTGACTACTACTATTACTACACACTGTGATCAAACGTCCTCCTCTGCAATTCCTTTGCACATAAACTCATCATTAAACACAACATCAGAACCTGCGACTGCGCCAAGCTTCATTACATAATCATTATCGAACCTGCAGACACAACCAACCCTGTGTGGGTACTACAAAAACACATTATCTACAATTACTCCAGTTATTTTAATTACCTTCTTCAAATAATCAAATATTTGTTGTTAATCAGATATGGAAAATTACGTGCTCACTTTGCACCTGACATTTTGAAATACATTCTTTATTTAACACAATTTCATATTGACGTGTGCATGTAACGATGTATGATCAGTCAGCAGAACAGTCTTACACACATGATTTTACATTTCCAGACTGGGTTGAAGAAATTTATGGAGTGCAGAATGGTGTCAACGACAAGATATCATGGCATGATATGCCTCATCTGTACGAATACAACGGACCCAAGATACTAATTCGACCAGTGCCAAGGGAGTTGAATATCACAGAACAGTGGAACTTTGTTTTTGCTGAATTCAGCAGGTCAACCAGACTATGATGGTGGCAGAGTTGTATGATATCGATGCAACAAGGTAAAAAAGTATCTTCTTGCTTTATGTACATAAAAATTTGAATAGTGCAGTGTGACAGCTGCATGTATATTAAAGAAATAATATACTTCCCATCGTAACAAATTTTCTACTGCTTCAATCATATGCAATACTTAACTCGTTTTCCCTGCTTCTTCTTGCAGGGATGAAGATGTTATATTGTACAGTACCTGCAGCATTTTGAGTGTCCTTAAGCTACTATAACTGCCTAGCAAAGTGCAGGACCTGTGTATGATATGTGAACTTTCTTTGTAATGTATACTAAACCTATGAAAGTAATATGATCTGTCTTGTAATGACATGGGTGTTATATATATGTACAGCTGTATATGTTTGACTACTACACGTGTTCTATAAATTTTATAGCTTTGGACACTTTCATTGTGCGGAGGAAGATTACTCGATGAGATACTATTCAGAAACTATTGCGGTGTAAATAGTGTATGTCATAAGAAAAAGAATTGAAAAAGTATTATGTAATTTTATGTACAGGGAGCTCTATGCATATTCATTTAATGCACTTAGTAGTGGTTTATTTTCATAGTAGATCATATAATATATGCAGTAGGTAATAAATTAATTGTATCTATTATATATATAATAATATAGCATGTCTTGCTGCTCTATCGTTTTTTGTCTTTGTACTTTTCTCTTCATCCTTCATGCACTGTAAACAGTCAATGCATATATTCAGCAGGTGCACAGACAAAATCTCAGGGAAGCACCATTCAACATAAAATAGAGGACATCTTATTACAAAAACTGACATATTATGTACAGATGCGTTGATCACATAAAAAGGTACAACATCAACAAAACAGTACAGTAGAGAGAAATATTAACAAACTTAGCAAAAACAACGATGATTTCTACCACAAATGAAGCACTGAACAGGTGATTGCAAACACACGTGAACTGTAAAGACAACAAAGACTACAGTACATGACGGTGTACTACGTTTTAACAGACGATAGAAATGCAGGTGACGTAAAGATCTGCGAAGTTATCCAACTAACTTGAGTCAAAGTTTGTGGCGTAGTATTGTCTCAGTAGCATTCCCATAGAGAATACTGTGGTTTAACATCAAACAACGTAAGCTGGCGGGCAGTTATCTTACTTCCGTCAATGATATAGCCGTCCATTTGTTTTGCAGCAGCCGTCATTGTCACCTTATCTGCAAAGAGTACTTCCCCCGTACCCAGCGGCTCCCCATCCCCTTTACGTCGATCTTCATAAACAAATTTAAAATAACAATAAATCAGATAGTGAGCAGGTAAAAATCATATAATTAATGAGCATGAGTCATGGTGCTTACAGCGGCGTGAAGGAATCCCGGAAGAGATCCAAAGATGGACTTCAAAACCTCTGTACTTGTAGCAAGGCTAAGGCCGTTGAGTAATACGAAGAAATAATAGTACTCACACATCTCCGGCGGCACATCGGGTCTGTAGACAACTTCTCGCGTTGCGCGAGCGGCATCTCTGGCGAAGAGGTAGGAGTGAACATCGAAAATCTTCAGAAAGCACAGAGTCAGCAAGCAGGATGGCGATGGTAATGGCAAACCCACAGATGAATGACGGCGTAAGGCAAATGGAAGAACTGGTAGGCAAGGCTGTTGATGTACACGGACCTGAGAATGATGACGTAGGAAAGAAGAAACAAAATTAGTAATGACATGAAAAACATTTTTGGCAGGGATGACATAAGGTAATAGTAATAACGGAAACAATAACCTGAGTAGTAGCAGCAACCTTAGGTGAGGATAAAAAAATTGAAAAAATGTAGATGTAGTGGTGGGACGGAGGAAAATCGAGTTGATTGATTAGCATGCACTTGCATGTGTAATGTCATATGAAATTCTCTAGCACTTGCATGTCTGTGCAGTTGTTCATATTGATTTGTAAGGTTAGACAGCTTTGGTATGATAAATATTTTAAATACATTATATTCACGGTAGACAACCATCTGTTGCTCAACATCTGCTACATCATTTAATCATATAATAATACGTACTATGAGGAAAAATTATGGTGAATAAATTATAGTACCTCAAGAATTTTCACTGCAGCACTGATAGTCATTTTGAGTTTATTAAACATTTCCAGCATAGCGGCGCACTGAATGTAAGTAAAGTTGATTAAGTGTGCTGAGACTGTGTAGTTAAAAACCAGTTGAACAATTCAAAGTAGTAAAAATATACATATGGAAGTAGAGAACAGTACAAAGGGGGCATAGCGAGTGCACCTGAAGTACAAATTTGGAAAGTAACTCTTTAAATACAACATTGTTAGTGCAAGTGCCACGATATCCAGTGAGGGCACCGTTTTTCACTAAAAATTTTGTATTTCATGAAGCTACTGATCGCGGTAAAGCCACATAAAGTTGGCCATCAGTGAGAACAGGGGACGGTAAGTAGATACCGACTTTCTTGATTGTCTGATCCTGAGATTTGTTTATGGTTAAAGCAAAGCTTAAACTGATTGAGAATTGCTAGCGAGTTAACTCAAAAGGCTTTTTTAGATCTTCAGCATTTCTGAGCGATATACGGGGAAGGAAGACTGCTTTCCCTTTATGTTGGCGTGAAGGAATCCCGGAGGAGATCTGAAGGCGGACTTCAAAACCTCCGTGCTAGTAGCAAGGCTAAGGTCGATGAGCAATAAGGAGTAGTAGTAGTCAAACATATCTGGCGGGACATTGCAGTTGTAGGCAATTTCATCGCACTGCGCGAGCGTCATATCTGACGAAGAGGCAAGAGTGGACATTGCAAATTTCAGAAAGCACAAAGTCGGCAAGATTGCTGACGATGGCAATGGCGAACCCACAAATGAATGGCGGCGTGAGGGGAACGAAATAAGTGGCAGGCAAGGTTGTTGATGCACACGGAGTTGAAAATGATGACTTGGCCAAGGAAAAACAAAATCAGTACTGACATGAAAAAAACTCTTGGCGGGGATAACATAAGGTAATACTAATTCTGAGCTTTCTTGCAAGCGATGATCCAGCTCATGTTCTGTATCATATATGTATAGTTGTAAGTATCGAGGTCTTGTATTTGCAACAGGCAGAAGAGATCTAATTTGGTGGTATATTGCTTCATGAGCGCGAAAAGTATAAATGGCGTGCTGATCAGTGGCCAAAGTCGCATCTAATTTAACACTCATAGAAGTGAAAGAGAACACATGATTATAAAAACGGATATATCTTTTGAAGTGACGGCTTTCAGTTGAATTACCAGGGAAAAAACTGTAAAGTTCATTTGGGAAGGGTATAGTTGGAATTTGGACTCGGCCATTGTTGCAACACATTGTTGATGTTTTACCGTCGAACAATTTAGCTCGGCAATACATACATAAATGTGGAGACTGCAATTGTAAGTGCACAATTTGCATACTTGCAGTGGATGTGCGAGCAATATTAAGGCTTCTCGGACGACGATTTGCAGAGGCAATAGTAACATCAGAGATGCCATCACTGTTGAGGCTAGGTTGTTAAACAGGCTGTGTTGAGTTTCTATGAAGATAAATTTTGAAAAATGTGTTATGAGCATAAGGTATGCATGGGTACAAACTTTTATAGTAGTAAATAACATTGTCAGTGCGTACGATATGGAAAGTTTTCATGTCGTTGTTGCAGTACTGGGATAACAGACAGTAATGGAGTTGCACATTGAGGCAGCGGTGGAGTACGGGGTTGCATTGTGGACGATTGTCCAAGTTGAAGCAGACGCTCAGCGTGAGAGAACGATGAAGACGGTACAGCTGATAGGGAATATCGATGGACAACACCGTTATCTGCATTTGTGACTTCGAGATGCAAGAGCGTGTGGGTGATGTGTAATGTAGTAGTAATTGTAAGGAGGAATATGTGTAAAAATAAATATACATTCTTACCCCACGTCATGCTGTCGCGCTCAGGGGGATCCTGCGGTCCTGCCTCGTATGGAGGTGGTTGGTGCAGAGGCACATCACTGTGTGGGACCGCGTAACTATAAATTTGAAGTTGGTCACGCTAATGGGGTACCTGATGGCGTCGTCTTTGAGCAGCAGCACGCCTAATTTGCCGTTGCTGGTCACGCTGGGTCTCTGTCATTTGCGCAGTCCTCGCTCTTTGGTAATGTCGATTATAAGCTCGTCGAGCAGCACGTTGTTCATCGGACATTTCTGTCACTCTTCTTCGTGAATGCAGTCGAGCACAACGTCGTGGAGTAGCGCGCTCTGCTGCTGGTATGTCTGTTGCAAGTGTAGTTGTCTGGGGTAGGGGTGTAGCAGTGTGTTTAGGCTCAGAGGTTTGGTTTTCAAACTGGGCGCACTGTGGGGGTAGCTGGTTGCGCCGTGTCTGAGAAGCAGCACGCCGAACTTCTCGTTCGTGTGCCTGTTGTCCTTCTGACATATGAGCGCGCCTCTCACGTTGGTACGATCGATTATATGCTCTTTGAGCCTCACGTTGTTCGTCGGACATATGCATTCTTCTTCTCTGTGAGCGCTCGCGATTAGAGGCCTGCTGAGTAGCATGCGATGTTGACGGTGCATATGCAGTTGTTGGTGAAGTATTATGTTGATGATGTACGTCATATGCTGAAAGTGGTTCATCTATTATGGGTAGTTCTTGTACTCTTTTTCGAGCATGAACATGCAATTGAACTGTGTCTGATATGTCCTCTAACGTACAATCACGATCCAATACTTGTGCATCACTTTCAACACAGCTACAAATAATATACAGCTAGGTAAGCAGTGTGTTGCAGTACTTCGTGGCGTGCTGAGGTAAATGTCAATAGATTTAAAAATCGCCTTGTAAATATTTAGCAGCAGGTAGTAACACATAGTTATGAAATAAAGTGACGCATGCACCGGAATTCGGCAAAAAAATTTCAAATACAACGCGGAGATTTATGCTTCAAAGACTCCATCAAATTCACTAACATTCTTATCTTGAATAGTTGAGGGAACAAAGTAGAAAGCAGCACTCATGCGAGCCCACGGGGAACTAAGCAAGAACAAATTGATGTTTTTGTAGCACACATGGGTTAAGCAACGCTTATCAGATTGTTTGTTCTAGAGTTCAGAGAGCCGTGGTTGAATTTGTGGGTTTCCAACCTCCGCACAAAATCCGGAGAAAATACACATGCCCTCATGCGTTTGTGTGGGAAAGTGCAAATGCGGAGACATGGGTACTGAGGAGACAGCAAAGCAGTTGTTGTGGTTTTCCAATTACAATGGGAAATGAATGCGAAGTAGCATTATTTAATACTGAGCATGATCTCCAATAAAATGGTGTGCAATTGATATACGGAGCAGCTATTTAAGTAGACATGTTGAAACGATCGAAATCAATATTTCGCAATGAGAACATCGATGTCAAGTGGAAATCATAAATGGAACGAATCAAAAATGAACCTGAAGCCGTAGTCCTAAGTTGTGGTCGGTGAAGGCATGGAAAATTTAGAGAAACTTTCAGTCCAAAGCTGGCCTTTGGAGATGAGTGGAGGTTGAGGGTAACATGGAAGACATGGCCGAGCGAAAAAAGATCGAAATACATTCAGTTGTGAATTAGTACGTAAATTCATAGTGGAACATCCATTAACAGAAACGGCGGTAAATAGCACAGCAGAAGATCATTTGGTCAAGCAGAGTGGAGGAAGATCATTTGGTAAAGCAGAGTGGGGTTAATATTCTTTATAGTAATTCTGGATAGCTAACCTCATATATATTTTTTAAGAATGTTTGATTACACAGTACGGATGTAGCTGACGTACGGTAAAGATTTTGGCTGAAATAAGGAGCATCCAAATCTGAGATTTTGATTGAAAACCTATGGGTGCTTATAACAAAAACAGAGTACAGATGTATAATATAGGAAAGGAAAACTTTATGTTCGAACTCAATTAATGAAAGAGGTTTTTTTGTAATGATCAGAAAAATATTTAAGGAGCAGTATATTATCGGTTTAGGATGATGGATGTGGTCTCCGGTGCAAGGGAAAGATGAGTATTACTGAGTTGAATTACGTAATGGTATTAATTATTTATCATGGAGTTTAAATGAAAAAATTCAGAGGATAATTGTTTCCACCGCCACACTCAATTTCTTCCATATATGAATGTAGAGTTGTCTATTCTGAAGAGCAACCAAAAATCATGAATTTCTATATCTAGTCGAACAGGCTCTGGTTGCCAGTGCATCTGCATCCGGTAAACGTACAGTGCAAAACGAAGTCCCCAGGGAACCCACAGATGAAGCCATAGTTGTAAGTTGTGGTCCGTGAAGGCGTGGAAAATTGAGGCGGAAATGAAGTGGAGTTGAAGTTCGGTTTGATACAGCAGTAATCAAATGTATTTGCAACCCAAAAATATATGCTTAAGAGGAGCTCAACCACATAATATTTATCATGCTTTAGTATTGAGCATGGATTAACAATCATTCATGAATATAACTTTCAGAAAATCTAAATAAAATTGTGAGGATATTAAAAAGTTGCATAATGATTTGGGGGTGCAGAAATAAAATAAAATATTGAGAACCTCAACACCCAAATAACTGTAGTGGCATCGATGTAGCTCTTGTCGCTGCTCGCTTATAGTTGTAGAACTTGTAGGCTGTGGAGTGGTTCTCCTCACGTTAACATAAGAGACAACAGGATCCAACAACATAAGAGGTACACGTGGATCGAGCTGCACTGATTTTGATCATGTAAATTTACAGATGTGTAGACACTGTTTCATAACTCAAGCGCACACATACGCATGTATGGGAACATCATTCAGCATCAGTCATAGCAGGAAGAGGAGCTCAGAGGAAAACAAAGTACGGGCGTAACCAACGTGAACAAATGCCCAGCAGAAGTAAATAAGGGTAGTTCTCTATTTTTAACTTCCTGTACGAAGGAGTGCTCAGAACACTTGTTACGCGCACGCACCTTTTAAATGTTTTTGCTTTTCTTTAAATGTTTAGTTTGATGTGAGCCCCCCCCCCCCTATATAAGGAGGTGGTTTTGGGGAGTTAGGGCACCTTTGGAACTATTGTCTTTTGGCTCTCATTTGAGAGAAGGCTCATTGGAGGAACCAGCCTCCAAGAGTTGGCCGGAGCTTGCTCCGGATTGTATCCGTTCCCGTTAATCCATGCAATTTTCCTTGTTCGTAATATTTGGTCCGACCTGCCGCTCCGCCCGCTGCCCTAGCCGCCGGAATCTTGCTCTCAGCCGAGGATTCTCCCTCACTCGTCCAGAACCGTCGTTCGTCGCCCGCTCTACGTCCTGTCACGATCGACGTTCCCTACCAGCGATCGACGTCCCGCCTGCTCCTCCAGCCGCGATCGGCGTTCCCGTCGCGATCGGCGTTCCCGTCGTTCCGCGTTCTGCATCTCGCGATCTGCCGCCATCGCTCGATCCAGCGCCTGCTCCCTTAGCCGACGATCCAACGCCGCTAGATCCAGCTCCTGCATCGGCCGATACCTACGCCGATCCAGTTCAGCCTCCAGTTAAGCCTCCAGTTAAGCCTCCACCGTCCAGCGACCGCCGATCCAGTTACTCGATCCAACATCGATCCAGTACGCCTCCATCTGCCGCCGATCCCTGCTCCTGCTCCTCCAGCGGCTGTTCCGCCCTAAATCGACCCTGATCGGCGCCATTTGCTCCGTTTCCGGGCCGTCGCCGCTACGCCCAGCCTGCTTCCCACTTCCCGCCGCCAGCTCGCACCCATCCGCTCTCTCCAACACGCTCCGGCGACATCTATCCCCTGTGCACCCTCATATGCCAAAGGGGAAAATGGAATCCCACGTGGAAGCCCTCGAACACTCCCTCGCCACCATCAACTCTCGTCTCGAGGCACAGACCGAGCAGTTCGCCTCGATTCTGACCATGCTCCAGAAATTGCAGCCCAACCAGCACTCCGGGCCCTCTACAACCTCTGTTGTGGGATCCCCCAGCACCGTGCTTCCTGATGCTTCCGCAGCGGTGGACGTGCATACTCCACCGTACCGTGGACCTGACATGCCTACCTTCAACGGGTCTGACCCCCTCGGGTGGATTGCCCGCGCCGAGCAGTTCTTCGACATTCACCAGACCGCGCCGACACAACGGGTCTCCACCGCAATCATCGGCATGGAAGGGTCGGCCCTCCATTGGGTCCGTTGGCTCCGTCAGACCTCTCCCGACCTCACCTGGCCAGCTCTCTCTGAGGCCCTCATTCAGCGGTATGACGCCCGCTACTCCGGCCCCATGATCGAGCGACTTTGCGGGGTCCGTCACACCGGCTCCATTGACGCGTACATTGATGCCTTCGTGGAATTAGTCACCCATGTCCCCGGCCTTCCCCCAGACCATTACTTGGGGTTCTTCATGAACGGTTTGCAACCCCACTTCCGCTCCCGTCTCCGCACTCTCCAACCGTTAACGGTTCACCACGCCATTGACCTCGCCCCCTGGTGGAGGCAGAATTTCTCGCGACGTCCGGCGACATTCCTTCCCCATCACCTCCCTCTCGGCATCCTTCCTACACATATTTCTCGACCCATCCGAAACCTACACCTCCGCCACCTCCTCTTCCCCGGCCACCAATGATGGGTCCTCGCAACAACCGGCCTGTCCCTACCCACCGCCTCTCTAACCAGGAGTACAACGACTTACGGAGCAAAGGCTTGTGCTTCCGCTGCAAGCACCCCTACTCTCCTGGTCATGAGTGCTCTGTGAAGGAGTGTCGAGTCCTCATCGGCGACGACGTGGCCGTGCTCTCCGCCGCCGACCTTGACGCCCTGCTGCTCTCGGACGGACTACCGGACGACGCCCCGGGCACCTCGACGGCATCCCACTACTGACCGGCGGGCGGCGCTCCGACCTTGGGGTCAAGGTCGCTTTTCTGACGGGATGTATTGTTACGCGCACGCGCCTTTTAAATGTTTTTGCTTTTCTTTAAATGTTTAGTTTGATGTGAGCCCCCCCCCCCCCTCCCTATGTAAGGAGGTGGTTTTGGGGAGTTAGGGCACCTTTGGAACTATTGTCTTTTGGCTCTCATTTGAGAGAAGGCTCTTTGGAGGAACCAGCCTCCAAGAGTTGGCCGGAGCTTGCTCCGGATTGTATCCGTTCCCGTTAATCCATGCAATTTTCCTTGTTCATGATAACATTCCATTGACTATTTTCTAATATAAAGAAGTGATGATATGGCAGTGCGATATTTGAAAGAGAAGATCAAAATTTGTTTAAGTCTTATAAAAGAGAAGGAAAATGTTGTTGTGATATTTGAGAAAGTGTAGTAGTATAAACGATATGCCCATCAAACTAAGAAGCAAAAAAAACTTCATCCTTTTACCACGCCATGATCGTTTTAGTAGTACATAAGGAAGAACAGTGTATGATGATGCATGTGGTGTCCCGTGCAAGGAGAGGATGAGTAATAATGAGTTGAATTACGTAGTGACGTACGGTAACGAATTTGGCTGGAATAATGAGTGTCCAAATCATCTTCTCCATCGTGGAGTGATTTATTCAACAGTTGACATTTTGATTAAAAACATATGGGCATTTATAAACAGAGCAAAATACAGTTATAATATATAACCTCAGAACTTCATGTTTGAACTCAATTAAGTAGAGACATTTTTTTATAATGATCACAAATATATTTATAGAGCAGTATATAATCGTTTTAGTAGTACACAAGGAAGAAGAGTGTATGATGATGCATGTGGTGTCCCGTGCAAGGAGAGGATGAGTACTAATGAGTTGAATTAAGTAGTGGTATAAATTATTTACCATGGAATTTAAATTGAGAAGTTCAGAGGCTAACTGTTTACAGCAGCACACTCAAAATTTTCCATATATGAATGCAGAATTGTCTATTATGAAGAAAAACCAAAAATCATTACTTTCTATATGCAATCGAAAAGGCTCTGGTTGACAATCCAGCTGCGTCCGTTAAACGGACAATGAAAAATAAGTGGTCGAGAACTGACAAACATGAAGGTTTTAGAGCACATGACATGTTCAGGAAATTGAAAACTATGGTTGAAAATAAGCAGCATGGAAAAGTCAGATTGGTACCATAATGAGATGAAAGACTCCTTGAGAAACTTGGACAGTTTAGAGAACATAGAAAAAGCAATGCTAACCGGATCACATTCAGAAGCATTGCCGTAAGAAGCACAAACTGTTTTAATGTGCTACTTGTTGTACAGTAGTGGGTAATTATTTCAATTACATTAGTTGCATGTACTTCAGTATGTTTTAGGAGAAATTAAAAACTCGTCTTCTGCAGTAGGTGCAATTCTTCTTGTGCAATGGCTGCAATTCTTCTTATGTTGTAGGTTCACTTCTACAACCATAGGACGTGTAGTTATCTCAATTGTATTTTAAGAAATGAAATCTCCAAGGTCCGTTCGGAACGGCGGAAATGGAAATCAGTTTTTGGTTTTGGCTATTAATAAAACCTTTCAGCTGTTCGGTTCACAGGATTTGACCTGGGAATTGGCTTTGACCAAAACCTTGGGTTTTAGTATTTGCCTAGCGTCAATTCTTATATCAAAGCCTTGTTTTTGACGGCGAAACTCCCGCAGCCCCCATAGCGAAGAAACTCCCGCAGCCCCCATCGTGAAGCTTGATTCATCTTCTCTCCGCGAAATCAGTGGTCGATTTCGCCGGCGGTGAGGTGAGAGTGGTCGATTTCGCCGGCGGTGACGTGAGTCCTCTTCCCCGTTCTTCGCCTTCATTTCTTCTTCGTCAATGATCTCAGCAACCGCCATCACGTAGATTGCTTCCTCTTCTCGCTGCGGAACCAGCAGTTGATTTTGCAGTCATCTTCTTCAGTTTAGGTATAACTGAATCTTCTACTTCAGTTTAGGATACATTTTTTTATTGTTAGCAAATGATTTGGTTATAGAACTGAGCATGTAAACATGAGTTCCATGATCATCAAAGCGAAATCTAGCTATATTTTTGGTTTCATCTAACAGCCGAAATACCCAATTCCAATTCTTGCAGCTCAAAAACTTCCTGCAGCTGAACAGCTTTTTTGGAATTCAGGCAAAACCAAAACCTACTGGTTTTTTGTTTTACTGAATTCCAATTCTTTAAAACCAAAACCCGCGATCCGAACGGACCCCAAGAGAAACTGAAATTTAGGCAATTGAATAAGCAGTTAAGCATCACAGTGAATACTAAGGAAAGATAGCATTTATGATTTATAAGAATAATAAGTGAAGGAGTTGGGCAGGTGAATCAAAACAGTGAATAAAAAGAGTGAAGAAAAAGCAGGGAACAGCAACTGAAAGACAGAACTCAAACCAATGTCAAAACATTTATGTGAGGTGAAGAAAAGAGCAAACCAACAATTGAATGACTGTACTCTGCTAAAAGTGAGCAAAGAAGTAACAAACTTTTGGAAATTGCTGTCAGAGAAATCGCAGAAGAAGGAAGCTCACCGATGGGGTTGCAGTGAATGCGAAGAAGACGTCACCGCTGATGCCCTGAGACAATGCGGAGCCGACGATGGCTTGCAGGCGAGCAGAGTCCACGGCGGCAAGGCAAGGAACTTCGCGACCTAGGAATAGAAAATGAGATGATATACTAAATAAAAAAGGAAATCGAGAAGCAAAAGGAGATGAGGTACTGGAATGGAGAGAACAAACGAAATCCAGGAGTTGTGGACGGGCAGGGTTGGGCGGAGAGTGCTTCAACAGCGACGGAGAGGGGTTGAGGGAGGATAACGACGGAGAAGCGAGGAGAAGGAAGGAGAAGCATAGCGGCGATCGACAACGTTGCGGGAAGTGACCGAGCGGCAGAGGGAAATGCTGCGGAAATGAGGAGGAGAAGAGAGGCTTTGGCTCCATTATTAAGCAAGCAGCGGGGAGAGCAATCGCGCGGCGGTGGAAAGACACGCGCCGACGCCACACGCAGGCGCCCACAGTGTCGCCGTGCTTCGTTGCCAGCGCGTCGAGGCGCCGTGCTTCGTTGCCAGCGCGTTGCAACGAATTAAGCGGCGGCAATGGATTGCCGAAGAGCGGCGGAAGGGCGATTTCGTAATACTGACATCTGTAGTTAAATATGAATTAAATATTAATTTTTTATATGTGCCGCTGGAGTTTTTCTTACTCTCTGCGATTGTTTGTCTGCTTCTTCGGGAACTCTCCGGCAATCTATCAGCTACCATATGATACGGCGCCGTTGTAGTTCTTCTCCCTCGGTACTGGTAGTCCTTGACAATTTTTGGCCACTCTGAAGCTTCTTCCTCATAGCATTCACAACAACTTACGTAAATTTGCGTTTTCGGCATTGTAGCTTCCGACTTCATCCATCTCAGATGTCATTTGGTGATATCTCAGATGTCTATTATGATATCTCAAAAGTTATTTGTGACATCTGAGATTTTATTTAAAACAACAAAGACAACAATTATTTGTGATATCTCAGTTGTTATACTGAATATCTCAGATATTATTGTTGTTAGCTCAGATGTCATTTGTAACATCTCAGTAGTCAATAATGACATCTGAGATGTGATTTATTATCACCCAGGAATCTTATTAAAATATTGTTTTTTTTTCTGACTTTCAACAATTTAAAATACATACTTATCATTCACATTTTCCTATAATTCACAAGAGAATGTCATCAAAAACATCACAAAATTGAGAATGACATCTCAGTAAACTTTTGAAATCTGAGATGTCAAAAAAATCTGAGATGTCAATAATGACAACTGAGATACCAAATACGACATCTCAGATATCACCCTATTTATCTCAAATATCATAACAGACATCTCAGTAAACGTAAACTAATGAACAACTCAGATCTGCGTATAATAGACCTCACATTCAATATGATCATTGCAGCATGTTCTGTTGATGTATATTTGGACTCGTAACGGTGTTCGGAGGCTTAACGGGTCGTGTAGGATACGCGGATATCCAATACCCGTAGATACTCCTAGCGTTTGCCTATTTATACCCAGCTAGGGGCAACGGGTTCCGTGTTCCACATTAGACACTCCCCGGGATGCTTCGAGCGCACCTAACAATCTCGAAGTAACCCTAGCCGCTCCAAGCTCCCGCGTTCGGTTTCGCGTCCTCGTGCTCCCAGTCGGCGCCGCTCTCGCACAGAAGATCACGATTCCTTCTCCCGTCGCCGTGTCGCCAAAGCTCGATCGCAAGGATCGCCGCTCGTGAGAGGAGTTCGCTGGTTCCTCTCGCCGTCGCCGTGCGTGTAGGGGATTTCGCGATCTCACCCAGCCGCCAAACCTCGCCTGGAGAAGAGATCGCAAGTCCCTGCCTCCGTCGTTCTTGAAAGCTTTGTTGCGGTTCTTCTGCCGGTTCAGAGCGCGCGTGCGTAGGAGAAGTTGGCTGCTACAGTTCTTGGCAGCCCGCCGCTCGCGAAGAAGGAGGAAGTTCCAGATCTGCCGCCTCTGTCGTGCGCAGTCGCCGGTTTCGTCGGATCCCTTGCCTCCCGCCTCAGATCCGCAGCGCCGCCGCTTCCGTCGTCCAGAGCCGCCGCCGCTACTGCCGCTCATGTGAAGAAGACGAAGTCGCTGCTCTCAAAGGGGGAGTTCGCGCACGACCGCTGATCGTGCGCTCGACCCTTCGCGCACGACCGCTGATCGTGCGCTCTTCAGCAGCCAGTGCCCCGCACGACCACTGATCGTGCGCTCTCCAACAGTCAGTGACTGTGCGCCGCAGTTCTCCCGCCGCCGCCGTCTCCAAGCACGATGTTGAAGGCGAACAACTTCTCCTCTCCAGTACCGATGACGAAGCTGGAAAAATTCACGGCGTCGGAGTTCAACACTTGGAAGTTGAACACGCAATTTGGGATGAAGTGTCTGAACGTGTTCTACACCGTTCAGAACAATCGTGTTGAGTTCATCGGGACTGAGCATGAAGAACAGTGGATCAGCGATGAGGATTTTTGTCGGGACTATTTGCTGAATTGTCTCTCCCCAAGCTTGGCAAAGACCTACTTGAAGATGAAGACTGCAAAGGAGATATGGGACGCACTGGAGGAGCATTTCAGGCAGGAGGAGGACCTGTCCAAGGCTCACTTAGTGGACAAGTTCCACTCCTTCATGTTCGACGAGGAGAAACAGATTCTCCCTCAGGTATCGGATTTCGATCACATTGTTGATTCCTTACATAGCGAACAAATTTCTCTGCCAGATAGCTTCGTTGCTGGCACGATAATTTATAAGTTGCCTTCCACGTGGTATCATTTCAAAACTGAAATGTACCGGAAGAAGATGCAGGTTGGTCTGAATGACCTCAAGCGTTTTATACGCATAGAGGACGAGAATAGGACTCGACACGCGCTAGAAACTGTTAGCAAGCAAAAAGCTGCTGCTAACATGGTCACTAGCTCTAAGCGTGTGCCGAATCAGCAAAAGACCAAACTGCCCCCAAATAAACCACAGGTTGCGGGCCCCAAAAATAAAATAAAGAAATTTAAGGGCAAATGTTTCAACTGCAACAAGTGGGGGCACAGTGCATCTGACTGTAGGCTTCCCAAAAGAGAAAGAAACAAAGGACCACAAGAGGACAACCAAGCCAATATGGTTAGCCTTGCTGAGCCTTCCAACTTTGTCGCCATGGTTGGAAATGCGCAGACCAGCACTGAGTGGTACCTGGATTCGGGGGCAACTTGTCATGTATGCAACAATGCTAATCTGATGACAGGGCTCGCTGAGGCAAAGGAATCTGTGACCGTTGCAAACAGTGGGGTAGCAAATGTGCTGAAGGTGGGGAACGCTACACTACTGCTGTCCTCAGGTAAGTCTTTAACTTTAAGAAATGTTAAATTCATTCCTTCATTATCTGCTAATTTAGTGTCTGTTAGTCTACTTTGTGATGCTGGTATGTCTGTTAATTTCTGTAGCGGTAGAGTAACACTGTCAGTTAACTCACACTATTTTGGATGTGCATACGTCCAAAATAGAATGTACCGACTAAGTCTAGCTAATGAAATAGTTCAACAAGTACAATCAAACTTAGTTAGCCCTAAGACTCTACATGAGAGACTAGGACACGTGAACTATAGGAAGTTATTCCAAATAGCTAGAACTCACCAGATCAACTTAGACACTAAAACCTCATGTGGAAAATGTGAAGTGTGTGCTCAGACAAAGATCATTAGGAAACCTTTTAGCGCGGTTACTAGGAGCACAACACCACTAGAGCTAATACATTCCGACATCTGTGACTTTAAAAGTTTCGTCACCAGAGGAGGAAGGAAGTATATGATCACCTTTATAGATGACTGCTCTAGGTTTTGTCACATTTACCTACTTAAAACTAAAGATGAAGCGTTTGAAAAGTTTTGTCTTTTCAAAACCAGGGTAGAAAACCAATTAGGCATGAAAATTAAGAGGTTTAGAAGTAATCGAGGAGGAGAATACATGTCCAGTGAATTCAAAGGTTTTCTTGCCTCTCAAGGCATCATAGCTGAAACCATTGCTCCTTACTCACCCCAATCCAATGGTATAGCCGAGAGAAAAAATAGAACATTAACAGAAATGTTAAATTCTATGCTCCTCACTGCAGGCATGCCTTCCGTTTTTTGGGGAGAAGCAGTCTTAACTGCGAACCATATTCTAAATAAAGTCCCTCATGCTAAGTTAGATGTTACACCCTACGAGCTTTGGTTTAAGAGACCCCCGTCAATCACAAAATTTAAGATCTGGGGTTGTATAGCCTATGTCAGGGCTCCTGACCCTAGACGGTCTAAGATTGGACCTAGAATCAATATATGTGTCTATTTAGATTGTGCTGAAGATAGTGTTGCAGATCGATTCCTTGATATTTCCAACAATATCATCATCGAATCTAGGAATGCAGTGTTTTTTTGAAGATAAATTTCTTAAAGATAAGAACCTGACACTCCCAGGTATGCAAGCATCTATTACTGAGGAGAGTCCAGAATCAGTACCAAGCACTTCCTATTCAGTTCCTGTAGACACCAGTGGCCTAGAGTCTAGGAGGACTTCAGTGAGAGAGAAAACTCCCAGGACCTTCGGTAGTGATTTTGTTACCTACCACGTTGAGGCCGATCCATCCACCTATAAGGAAGCGATGAGATCCAGGGATTCCCTACTCTGGAAAGAAGCTATTGAGGAAGAGATGAATTCTCTCCTACAGAACAACACCTGGACGTTAGTTCCTAAGCCTAAAGGGGCTAAACAGATATGGTGTAAGTGGGTTCTGAAAAAGAAGTTGAATCCTGATGGTAGCGTAGCTAAGTATAAAGCACGCCTGGTGGCTAAAAGTTTCACACAAGTTAGCGGAGTAGATTATTTTGATGTCTACTCACCCGTGTGTCACCTAGCCACCATTAGGATCCTCCTAGCTATTGCAGCTATTGAGACCTTTATTGTCCATCAGTTGGATGTTAAGACTGCGTTCTTGAACGAAGATCTGACCGAAGAGATCTACATGAGCCAACCTGAAGGTTTCATTGTAGACGGTCACGAAAACATGGTCTGTAAGCTTTTAAAATCGCTATACGGATTAAAACAGTCACCTAAATTATGGCAAGAGAAATTTGACTATTGTGTAAAGAACATGAGATTTTTGTCAAGTCTCTCAGATAAATATCTTTACATACGTCATAGATCAGATAACATCGCCATCATATGTCTATATGTAGATGACATGCTAATTCTGGCATCCGATCAATCCGAAATGGATGACGTAAAGTCGGGCCTGATGAAAGCATTTGACATCAAAGATCTAGGAATAGTTGACACTATCCTAGGTATGCAGTGAGCTTTGGAAAAAATGACATTTCCCTAAGTCAAAGCCACTACATAAAATCCTTGTTGGATACGTGGGGATACAGTGATAGTCGAGCTTTCGAGACACCATACGATTATAACAATCGCTTAAAGCCCAATGAAGGAGCTGCAGTTAGACAGTTAGATTACTCTAAACTGATTGGTAGTCTCATGTATGATATGGTCTGCACTAGACCTGACATTGCCTTTACGGTAGGCATGTTAAGCCGATTCACTAGCAATCCTGGCCAGGACCACTGGAATGCCCTAGATAGGCTAATGCGATACTTAAAGCACACCCAAAAGTATACTTTATGCTATAGTGGTCATCCTCCAGTTTTGAAAGGATATTCTGATTCATCATGGTGCTCAGAAATAAACGACAGCAAGTCCACTAGTGGTTTTATTTTCACACTAGGAGGAGCAGTTGTAGCCTGGAAGTCCAAAAGGCAGTCCTGTATTGCTCTCTCTTCTATGGAATCCGAACTGTATGCTCTAGCTTCAGCTGGAGAAGAAGCATAATGAATAAGAGATTTGGTTATGGACATTCCATTGACGAGCCTGAAATTGAGTTCAGTTGCAGTTTACTGCGACAATCAGGCTACAAAGACGATTGCCACGAACACTCTGTTCAATGGCAAAAGAAGGCAACTACGGATGAAACAAGCCTGGTTGACCTCTCTCACTAGTCAAGGGATTATGACCCTAATAGATGAGAGATCGAAAGATAATGTTGCAGACGCTTTAACCAAAGGCTTAAATAGAGCTCTTACAATAAAAACATCGGGGGAGATGGGATTAAAGTTCATAGATGTATGAAACTTTCCTCCTGTGTTTATGTTTTAATAGTAAGAACCTATAGTCGCAACATTCAAGCATCTATTAACAGACTGAAAACCCCAAATAACTTCTTGATGAAAACCCAAGATGGCTAGCTGTTGGTTATTCCACATTTGATAACCTAACATCTTTCTCATCGTAAGTTGATTCGAGAGTTATTCAACTGGGAATCGAAAGTCGTTGTAACGGTTAATGTAAACATTTATGGTCATAGCACATTATTCCACATTTGATAATGTTGCAAATGATGGTGTGCCAAATCATTTGTTGATGAGGTACATAGTGTCCATTAATGAGTAAGATAACAATGTTAGATTTATTAAAATCAAAACTTTAACTGGTCCTAGTTAGATTGGTTAGAGATGCTGACAGTGTTACTTCACTATTGCTACAAGTACTAAGCTCACACAGGTAGAGCTAGCTTACTTTATATGTTACTGCATACGTCTATGAATTCATTGAGTCTAATCTCATGAAATTCCTTGCAGGCACTAGTGGAGATGGAGGAGAGAAAGTGGTGTTTGACATGGATGTTGATGATCTACTCTCTGAGTAGAATTCTTTATATGTTTTGATTCAGTACCTTGTTTTGTTTTCAGACTTATTTATGTATGAGTAACACTGTTGTTTTGTTTGGATGTTTTACGTTTTCGCTATAACAATCCTGCTTATGTTTAATCTGTGCTAACTCTTATTGCAATGTGTAAAGTCGAAAAACATGTCTTTTAGTACCCTCCACTTTCTGCACTCTGAAACGTACAAGTTACTTGTGACAAATATAGGAGGAGACAGTTGATGTATATTTGGACTCGTAACGGTGTTCGGAGGCTTAACGGGTCGTGTAGGATACGCGGATATCCAATACCTGTAGATACTCCTAGGGTTTGCCTATTTATACCCAGCTAGGGGCAACGGGTTCCGTGTTCCACATTAGACACTCCCCGGGATGCTTCGAGCGCACCTAACATGTTCAGGCGTTGGTAATGAAATTTACCAATTAGGCATGAAAATTAAGAGGTTTAGAAGTGATCGAGGAGGAGAATACATGTCCAGTGAATTCAAAGGTTTTCTTGCCTCTCAAGGCATCATAGCCGAAACCACTGCTCCTTACTCACCCCAATCTAATGGTATAGCTGAGAGAAAAAATAGAACATTAACAGAAATGTTAAATTCTATGCTCCTCACTGCAGGCATGCCTTCCGTTTTTTGGGGAGAAGCGGTCTTAACTGCGAACCATATTCTAAATAAAGTCCCTCATGCTAAGTTAGATGTTACACCCTACGAGCTTTGGTTTAAGAGACCCCCGTCAATCACAAAATTTAAGACCTGGGGCTGTATAGCCTATGTCAGGGTTCCTGACCCTAGACGGTCTAAGATTGGACCTAGGACCAATACATGTGTCTATTTAGGTTGTGCTGAAGATAGTGCTGCAGATCGATTCCTTGATATTTCCAACAATATCATCATCGAATCTAGGAATGCAGTGTTTTTTGAAGATAAATTTCTTAAAGATAAGAACCTGACACTCCCAGGTATGCAAGCATCTATTATTGAGGAGGGTCCAGAATCAGTACCAAGCACTTCCTATTCAGTTCCTGTAGACACCAGTGGCCTAGAGTCTATGATGACTTCAGTGAGAGAGAAAACTCCCAGGACCTTCGGTAGTGATTTTGTTACCTACCACGTTGAGGCCGATCCATCCACCTATAAGGAAGCGATGAGATCCAGGGATTCCCTACTCTGGAAAGAAGCTATTGAGGAAGAGATGAATTCTCTCCTACAGAACAACACCTGGACGTTAGTTCCTAAGCCTAAAGGGGCTAAACCGATATGGTGTAAGTGGGTTCTGAAAAAGAAGTTGAATCCTGATGGTAGCGTAGCTAAGCATAAAGCACGTCTGGTGGCTAAAGGTTTCACACAAGTTAGCGGAGTAGATTATTTTGATGTCTACTCACCTGTGTGTCACCTAGCCACCATTAGGATCCTCCTAGCTATTGCAGCTATTGAGACCTTTATTGTCCATCAGTTGGATGTTGAGACTGCGTTCTTGAACGGAGATCTGACCGAAGAGATCTACATGAGCCAACCTGAAAGTTTCATTGTAGACGGTCACGAAAACATGGTCTGTAAGCTTTTAAAATCGCTATACGGATTAAAACAGTCACATAAATTATGGCATGAGAAATTTGACTATTGTGTAAAGAACATGAGATTTTTGTCAAGTCTCTCAGATAAATGTCTTTACATACGTCATAGATCAGATAACGTCGCCATCATATGTCTATATGTAGATGACATGCTAATTTTGGCATCCGATCAATCCGAAATGGATGACGTAAAGTCGGGCCTGATGAAAGCATTTGACATCAAAGATCTAGGAATAGTTGACACTATCCTAGGTATGCATGTGAGCTTTGGGAAAAATGACATTTCCCTAAGTCAAAGCCACTACATAAAATCCTTGTTGGATACGTGGGGATACAGTGATAGTCGAGCTTTCGAACACCATACGATTATAACAACCGCTTAAAGCCCAATGAAGGAGCAGCAGTTAGACAGTTAGATTACTCTAAACTGATTGGTAGTCTCATGTATGCTATGGTCTGCACTAGACCTGACATTGCCTTTACGGTAGGCATGTTAAGCCGATTCACTAGCAATCTTGGCCAGGACCACTGGAATGCCCTAGATAGGCTAATGCGATACTTAAAGCACACCCAAAAGTATGCTTTATGCTATAATGGTCATCCTCCAGTTTTGGAAGGATATTCTGATGCATCATGGTGCTCAGAAATAAACGTCAACAAGTCCACTAGTGGTTTTATTTTCACACTAGGAGGAGCAGCTGTAGCCTGGAAGTCCAAAAGGCAGTCCTGTATTGCTCTCTCTTCTATGGAATCCGAACTGTATGCTCTAGCTTCAGCTGGAGAAGAAGCAGAATGGATAAGAGATTTGGTTATGGACATTCCATTGACGAGCCTGAAACTGAGTTCAGTTGCAGTTTACTGCGACAATCAGGCTACAAAGACGATTGCCACGAACACTCTGTTCAATGGCAAAAGAAGGCAACTACGGATGAAACAAGCCTGGTTGACCTCTCTCACTAGTCAAGGGATTATGACCCTAATAGATGTGAGATCGAAAGATAATGTTGCAGACGCTTTAACCAAAGGCTTAAATAGAGCTCTTACAATAAAAACATCGCGGGAGATGAGATTAAAGTTCATAGATGTATGAAACTTTCCTCCTGTGTTTATGTTTTAATAGTAAGAACCTATAGTCGCAACATTCAAGCATCTATTAACAGACTGAAAACCCCAAATAACTTCTTGATGAAAACCCAAGATGGCTAGATGCTGGTTATTCCACATTTGATAACCTAACATCTTTCTCATCGTAAGTTGATTCGAGAGTTATTCAACTGGGAATCAAAAGTCGTTGTAACGGTTAATGTAAACATTTATGGTCATAGCACATTATTCCACATTTGATAATGTTGCAAATGATGGTGTGCCAAGTCATTTGTTGATGAGGTACATAGTGACCATTAATGAGTAAGATAACAATGTTAGATTTATTAAAATCAAAACTTTAACTGGTCCTAGTTAGACTGGTTAGAGATGCTGACAGTGTTACTTCACTATTGCTACAAGTACTAAGCTCACACAGGTAGAGCTAGCTTACTTTATATGTTACTGCATACGTCTATGAATTCATTGAGTATAATCTCATGAAATTCCTTGCAGGCACTAGTGGAGATGGAGGAGAGAAAGTGGTGTTTGACATGGATGCTCATGATCTACTCTCTGAGTAGAATTCTTTATATGTTTTGATTCAGTACCTTGTTTTGTTTTCAGACTTATTTATGTATGAGTAGCACTGTTGTTTTGTTTGGATGTTTTACGTTTTCGCAATAACAATCCTGCTTATGTTTAATCTGTGCTAACTCTTATTGCAATGTGTAAAGTCGAAAAACATGTCTTTTAGTACCCTCCACTTTCTGCACTCCGAAACGTACACGTTACTTGTCACAAATATAGAAGGAGACTGTTGATGTATATTTGGACTCGTAACGGTGTTCAGAGGCTTAACGGGTCGTGTAGGATACACGGATATCCAATACCCGTTGATACTCTTAGGGTTTGCCTATTTATACCCATCTAAGGGCAACGGGTTCCGTGTTCCACATTAGACACTCCCCGGGATGCTTCAAGCGCACCTAACATGTTCAGACGTTGGTAATGAAATTTACCAATTAGGCATGAAAATTAAGAGGTTTAGAAGTGATCGAGGAGAAGAATACATGTCCAGTGAATTCAAAGGTTTTCTTGCCTCTCAAGGCATCATAGCCGAAACCACTGCTCCTTACTCACCCCAATCCAATGGTATAGCCGAGAGAAAAAATGAACATTAACAGAAATGTTAAATTCTATGCTCCTCAATACAGGCATGCCTTCCGTTTTTTGGGGAGAAGCAGTCTTAACTGCGAACCATATTCTAAATAAAGTCCCTCATGCTAAGTTAGATGTTACACCCTACGAGCTTTGGTTTAAGAGACCCCCGTCAATCACAAAATTTAAGACCTGGGGCTGTATAGCCTATGTCAGGGTTCCTGACCCTAGACGGTCTAAGATTGGACCTAGGACCAATACATGTGTCTATTTAGGTTGTGCTGAAGACAGTGCTGCAGATCGATTCCTTGATATTTCCAACAATATCATCATCGAATCTAGGAATGCAGTGTTTTTTGAAGATAAATTTCTTAAAGATAAGAACCTGACACTCCCAGGTATGCAAGCATCTATTACTGAGGAGGGTCCAGAATCAGTACCAAACACTTCCTATTCAGTTCCTGTAGACACCAGTGGCTTAGAGTCTAGGAGGACTTCAGTGAGAGAGAAAACTCCCAGGACCTTCGGTAGTGATTTTGTTACCTACCACGTTGAGGCCGATCCATCCACCTATAAGGAAGCGATGAGATCCAGGGATTCCCTACTCTAGAAAGAAGCTATTGAGGAAGAGATGAATTCTCTCCTACAGAACAACACCTGGACGTTAGTTCCTAAGCCTAAAGGGGCTAAACCGATATGGTGTAAGTGGGTTCTGAAAAAGAAGTTGAATCCTGATGGTAGCGTAGCTAAGTATAAAACACGCCTGGTGGCTAAAGGTTTCACACAAGTTAGCGGAGTAGATTATTTTGATGTCTACTCACCCGTGTGTCACCTAGCCACCATTAGGATCCTCCTAGCTATTGCAGCTATTGAGACCTTTATTGTCCATCAGTTGGATGTTCAGACTGCATTCTTGAACGGAGATCTGACCGAAGAGATCTACATGAGCCAACCTGAAGGTTTCATTGTAGACGGTCACGAAAACATGGTCTGTAAGCTTTTAAAATCGCTATACGGATTAAAACAGTCACCTAAATTATGGCATGAGAAATTTGACTATTGTGTAAAGAACATGGGATTTTTGTCAAGTCTCTCAGATAAATGTATTTACATACGTCATAGATCAGATAACGTCGCCATCATATGTCTATATGTAGATGACATGCTAATTCTGGCATCCGATCAATCCGAAATGGATGACGTAAAGTCGGGCCTGATGAAAGCATTTGACATCAAAGATCTATAAATAGTTGACACTATCCTAGATATGCAGGTGAGCTTTGGGAAAAATGACATTTCCCTAAGTCAAAGCCACTACATAAAATCCTTGTTGGATACGTGGGGATTAGTGATAGTCGAGCTTTCGAGACACCATACGATTATAACAACCGCTTAAAGCCCAATAAAGGAGCTGCAGTTAGACAGTTAGATTACTCTAAACTGATTGGTAGTCTCATGTATGATATGGTCTGCACTAGACCTGACATTGCCTTTACGGTAGGCATGTTAAGCCGATTCACTAGCAATCCTGGCCAGGACCACTGGAATGCCCTAGATAGGCTAATGCGATACTTAAAGCACACCCAAAAGTATGCTTTATGCTATAGTGGTCATCCTCCAGTTTTGGAAGGATATTCTGATTCATCATGGTGCTCAGAAATAAACGACAGCAAATCCACTAGTGGTTTTATTTTCACACTAGGAGGAACAGCTGTAGCCTGGAAGTCCAAAAGGCAGTCCCGTATTGCTCTCTCTTCTATGGAATCCGAACTGTATGCTCTAGCTTCAGCTGGAGAAGAAGCAGAATGGATAAGAGATTTGGTTATGGACATTCCATTGACGAGCCTGAAACTGAGTTCAGTTGCAGTTTACTGCGACAATCAGGCTACAAAGACGATTGCCACGAACACTCTATTCAATGGCAAGAGAAGGCAACTACGGATGAAACAAGCCTGGTTGACCTCTCTCACTAGTCAAGGGATTATGACCCTAATAAATGTGAGATCGAAAGATAATGTTGCAGACGCTTTAACCAAAGGCTTAAATAGAGCTCTTACAATAAAAACATCGGGGGAGATGAGATTAAAGTTCATAGATGTATAAAACTTTCCTCCTGTGTTTATGTTTTAATAGTAAGAACCTATAGTCGCAACATTCAAGCATCTATTAACAGACTGAAAACCCCAAATAACTTCTTGATGAAAACCCAAGATGGCTAGATGCTGGTTATTCCACATTTGATAACCTAACATCTTTCTCATCGTAAGTTGATTCGAGAGTTATTCAACTGGGAATCGAAAGTCGTTGTAACGGTTAATGTAAACATTTATGGTCATAGCACATTATTCCACATTTGATAATGTTGCAAATGATGGTGTGCCAAATCATTTGTTGATGAGGTACATAGTGACCATTAATGAGTAAGATAACAATGTTAGATTTATTAAAATCAAAACTTTAACTGGTCTTAGTTAGACTGGTTAGAGATGCTGACAGTGTTACTTCACTATTGCTATAAGTACTAAGCTCACACAGGTAGAGCTAGCTTACTTTATATGTTACTGCATACGTCTATGAATTCATTGAGTCTAATCTCATGAAATTCCTTGCAGGCACTAGTGGAGATGGAAGAGAGAAAGTGGTGTTTGACATGGATGTTCATGATCTACTCTCTGAGTAGAATTCTTTATATATTTTGATTCAGTACCTTGTTTTGTTTTCAGACTTATTTATGTATGAGTAGCACTGTTGTTTTGTTTGGATGTTTTACGTTTTCGCTATAACAATCCTGCTTATGTTTAATCTGTGCTAACTCTTATTGCAATGTGTAAAGTCGAAAAACATGTCTTTTAGTACCCTCCACTTTCTGCACTCCGAAACGTACACGTTACTTGTCACAAATATAGGAGGAGACTGTTGATGTATATTTGGACTCGTAACGGTGTTCGGAGGCTTAACGGGTCGTGTAGGATACGCGGATATCCAATACCCGTAGATACTCCTAGGGTTTGCCTATTTATACCCAGCTAGGGGCAACGGGTTCCGTGTTCCACATTAGACACTCCCCGGGATGCTTCGAGCGCACCTAACATGTTCAGGCGTTGGTAATGAAATTTACTTTCTCTATCTTTCAACAATAACACATAAAGAGTAAACTTCTTCGTCTCCGTCCAGTGATCTCGCGTCGTCTGCTCGCACGCCTGTGTCGCCATCTCAAACGCGTCGCCAGAAGCAAATGTGGAAGGAAAACAAACAAATTACCTAACAGGGAGCTCCAATGGCTGACGGGAGAAAAAAATACAGCGGAAAGCAGAATATAAAAATAATAATAATTAACGCCGCGTGTCAGCATCACGTAAAACCCGGACCGCGATTTATAATCGAAGCCCGGACACAAAAATTTCGCTTTCGGGAGAGAACGTCGTGACCGATGATGCGCGTCTCAAAGTGCAGAATACGCTTATTAATATAGATATATACAAATATATATAAAAGATATCTCCCTTATGGTGTAATAGTGTGGACCATCAAAGCAATCATAGCTCTTTATTCAGTCATCTCCACTAAAATCGCTATAAATATAAATAGAGATGAAAATCTAACCGGTTTAATAATATCATTTTTTTTTATTATACACCAAAAAATTGATCTTGAGCCCCTCCTTGTTTAGGCTCTAATTGGCACGGCGGTGTTGGTCGTGAACTTGGCGGTAATGAACTACCGTTCGTAAACGCCCGATCACATCTAAAGAACTTCCTCATTTTTGTATTTTACGAAATACTAATATTGGATGATGATCGTAATTCTACCGTGGCTGTCGAGCCATATGCAAGTCTAATTCTATTTAATTATAAATAAATTAGAGCGATGTTAAACGTATGCAAGTCTAATTCTATTTAATTATAAATAAATTAGAGCGATGTTAAACGCAGGCCAGTTTTGGCTATATGCAGGCCACAATTTTTTAAAAAGAGCGGTGTTAAACGCAGGCCAGTTTTAGCTATATGCAGGCCACAGTTTAAAAAAAAATTATTTTTCCTTTTAAAACTTTAAGAAAAATGATTCGAGTAGTTTAATCTTATGTGTTTTTTCCTTCCTTCCATCCTTTTAAAAAGAGCGACGGCGATGACAGCGATGACGACGATCGCGACGTCTTCGGCGATGTCGGCGATGGCGGCGATGGCGGCGTCCGCGACGTCGTCGGCGATGACAGCTATGGCGGCGATGGCGGCGACGTCGGCAATGGCGGCGACGTCGGTGATGGCGGCGATGGCGGGGACGTCGGCGATGGCGGCGATCTCTCTCTCCTCGCACGCATGATATTTTACTTACTTATTTTATGAATGCTATTTTGCTTGGTGATTTATTTAGGAAAATATTAATTTAATTTTTAAATATAGTATGTAAATATGAAATTTGGCCTGCATGAATAAATATAGTCAAGATCGGCCTGCATTTAACATTGCTCATAAATTATATCTTATCGATTTTGTAACATGAAGGGATTAGAAACATCCACGACCCTCTTAACACAACAATGTCCTTTCAGATGTCAACAACAAACAAGATTACGACAACAACAACAACAACAACAACAACAACAACAACAACAACAACAACAACAACAACAACACTCAAGCCTTTATCCTGGCCACCATAGCGGGGTCGGCTATATGGATCCTTTGTCGCCATCGCGCCGTATTTTTAATCATAGTCTCACTAATGCCTAAGTACATAATGTCTTTCCTTATAGTTTCATTCCAAGTCTTTTTTTGGTCTACTCCTCTCCCGTTTAACATGTTTAGTGACTAAACTCTCACAACGCTTAACAGGAGCATCTAATGATCTCCTATGTACATGTCCAAACCATCTTAAACGAACTTCTCGCATCTTCTCAACAACAAATTATTCAAAAAAAATAATAATTAAGCTCCCTATTTAAAAAAAAAAAACTTCGCGGGTATTTGAGCAGCCGTGAAGAAACGATTGACATGTAAATCTTAGAGAAAACATGGGCCCCTTGACATGCAGCGGTTATGAATCGTCGTTCATGAACGCCCGACTTCACCTAAGAAGCTTCATCCACTTTTCTTCTTGGTAGCGGTCATAAATGTCACTTGCAGCTTGTAATTTGGCTTTATAAACATACGAAAAAGGAACAACCCGCCCGCGCTTGCATAAGATTATTTGTCAAAACAACATATAATATAAACTTGGAATGCTTGTATATTACTCGGGTACGAATGATTTGCTCATAAGCATCAATCAATTGAATTTTAAGGAATTATAATTCGCAGAACAAGTTTTTCTATTCGCACCTTTTTTATTATCCACAGCTCTAAAATGAGCCTAATTTGTTACATGCACACATTTTTTTATTATAGAAAAGAAAACACATTAGCTTAGGAAATAAAAAAAGGTAATATATTCAAGGAATTGTTATTCGTAGAACAAAATTTTCTATTGGTAGATTTTTATTATCTAGAACTCTAAAATGAGCCTAATTTGTTACATGCACACATTTTTATTATAGAAAAAAAATTGTTGCTTAGCAATTAAAAAAAGCGATTGTTAACCGCAACCTAAAAATTTAAAATTTTTTGATCGCAACTTGATATTTGTCTTGCCGCAGCCCGAATTTTAATATAAAGAAGATTATTATTGAGATTTTTATTGCTAACGCAATATGTAGAATGAGAATTCTACACAACATGCTAAATAAAAGGAGAGAAATTTAATTCTATATAGCGAGAGCTAGAATTTTAAGATCAAGTCGGTGAATAAACAAAAATAAATCGTTTTTTTTAAATTTGAGGTACTTAAAAAATATTTAATAATTAAGGAACGCTAAAATCCCCGGAAACGGTGAATGGCGGGGCGGCAAAATAAAGGCGCGGGAGTCCCCGCAGTAAGGGAGAGAGAGAGGGAAGGAGATGGAAGCCGAGATGGAAGTCGAAATGGAAGAAGAACTCTGGGAAGGAGGAGCGGAGGCCGTGCTAGGTCTCAATCTGTGCTCATCCGTTCCTATCTGCTACCATTCCCACTTCGGACCTCATGAAGATCTCCTTCTCCTCGAGGTCGACGACAATCTTCTTCCCGAAATTCTCCAGAACAGGTAACTTTCACTTTCTTCTTCCCAAGTTGAATTGGAAAATGTTCTCTCAATTTTATCCCATGGTTGCTGCTCCTGTGCTCCATCGGTCTGTATCTACCGATCACTTTAAGCTTTGCCGTGTCGCTTATTTTGGTTCAAGCGTGCCATCGCGGAGAGCATGGCCATTGAAACATCCCGTGATGGCGTTGATTTACTGTTGGAACCCGAATTTCTCTACTCTGATCGAGGGATTTTACATATGTTAACGACGACGGACCACCCAAGTTCGGAATTGAATGGATTCTTATATGCAGAAAATCACATGCCATTCCATTTGTTATAGATTATTTGGTTGAGTGACTTCTAGGGTTAGCTTCTTATTTGCATGAGCTTAAGTTTGACTCCTGGTAGAAATATTCTGCTCCTAAACTGACCTCAGAGAGATTTGCACGACACCTCTTGCCTATGATAGTTCACCTTTCAAAGAAATATGAGGCAATACCATTACCATGATGCTACCCACATTTGTATCCATTATAAGGGTTTTAATAACTAACATACTACAAATAATCATCAAACAGTTATCACAAAGCCCCTTTGTACCAAAAAAATATATATCAAGAGAATTACATCATGTATATGCATAAACCTTTGCCACATCCCAACAAGTGAGTGCAGAATCAATGTTCAAATCATATGAGATTGAACCCCCTCGTAAACTTTGGAATAATTAAATTTACATAACAAGTTTTAAAGAAAATGTGCTGTAGGGCCAATGAGATTGAAAGCTCTTGTATTTAATTTTAGTGACCATCATCTTCATCCTTATTGTTGGGCTCTGGCCTTCTAGGCGCACCACCGGAGGGGATGAAGAATGGGGTATGCAAAGCGAAGCATAATCTGACGCAGGACGGGTGTAAAAGTGATGTAAAACTAGGGTGGGGGTGTAGTCTTTGAAAGATAATAAGATGAGATCTTTTAAAATAAATGCGGCGCGATAGAATTTTGCGGGCTATTTTAACGACTAAAACGACCTAGGCGTCACAAACGAACGTAAACGCTACCTCACGAACATACAAACGTTATGAATCACAATTCCACATGCGCAGAAATTAATTGGTGGCACGCGCGTGTTTGGAAATAACGATAAAATAGGAGACACAATTAATTAAGGGCAAGCTCTTAATAATCAACTATTCATTTAAAATTCAAGCATAAAATAACTAGTGGTGGAGAGCTGGAGGGCAAGAGGTATACCCAGAAATGAATGGCAGCGACTGTCGGCCCTCCTGGAAGGTGAAGAACAAAGCTGTAGGTGCTCGGGCCTTCACAAAAGACAGCAGGGATTGGAAGAAGGGGAAAGACTAACAGTCGGGGTTGACTGGAGGAAGGGGGGGTCGCTGGAGGTTTGCTGGATCTGCTGGAAGCTCGCTGGAATCCGCAAGAGGACGCTACCGGAGAGGTCATCGGAGCCCTAGGGAAACTCCGACGTTAGTGTTGGCGGCAGACGAGGCTTGGGGTCAGGAACTCCATGGAAAAAAGAGGCGAGGTCGGCTGGGCAGAACAGACGACTGGAGCGTCGGAGAACAGTGGGACTCGCCGGTGTCGTCGTCGACCAGGGAGGAGAGGCCGGAAGTAGCTTCGTCGGAAGAGAGGCTTGCAGGGAGAGGCGGTGGCGTGCTCGCCGGTCCCGTCGAGGAAGAGCCGTCGAGGAAGAAGCGATCTCGCGTGTCGTCGGGAGGGTAAGGACGGCGTTGGATGGGACCAAACGAAACAAAAAAGTTTCGTTCAATTCTATTCCAGCCCCTCTCACAGGAGGAATGAGGAAGGTTTTAAAGCTAGGTTTAGGGCAAAAATGGCTATTAGCAGCCCTTTTTAAAACAAGGCGGATTTTCTAAAATGGAAGTAAGGTGAAATTTTGGGCGGGGCCGGCTATAGGCAATTGGGACATTTTAACCAAATAATTAATTATTTAACAGCTTGCCCCAAGCTAATCTATCTCCTAAAATATCGGACCTATGCATTTAGGGTCTCGTTGGCCGGTCACACCAACGAGCCAAAAGAAATGCGCGAGCAACATGCGCGATACAAAAATAACATCACAACGCTTATACGCGCGATACAACTTGACGCTACAAAATCAACCAAAAACTTGCGCGACAACGTGCGCTACAAAAATAAAAATACATGCGATAATACTAATTAAAAGAGGCGACGCGGGTTGCATCAATTCTCCCGGAGTTGAAAAGAGCTCGACTCCGACGAGACTCGATGTAACCTGCAAGTAGAAAGCCCAAATGTCGATCGGAGAACATGCTGCATGACTGTCCTGCTGATGCTGTCGCTGCGACCCAAAACCTGGAAGTAACCTCTCAACCCCAAAACTCGCAATCCATTAGTCAAAATTTCATGCCAAATATTTAAATGAACAGTAATTATTAGAGCTTTCAGAGGATGACCGAGGCAGTGTGTGGGGCAAACATAAGGCAGGGGGAAAAGCAGGAAACAAGAGCAAGGCAGAAAGTAAAGCAGGAAGTAAGCGTGATCAACCTGTGGAATCAGTAATTCATAACGCGACATACGCTCGCTCGATAGACACCTACGAACGTTCGCTAGACCAGGATCGTCTATTGTCATGATTTCACCCGTCAAGGTCCCACTCGAGTCACAAAATTTTAAATAGATCCCAAATTTATCTTGTAAATTTTTCCATAAAAATCCTTTGAAGCGGGTGTCCCTATGAGGAGTAAAAAAATCTAAGGATCGTATCGACTCCTTCAAGACTACTAAACCTAGGCGTGTCAGAACTCAGACGGTAGTGATGTGTGGACTCAACATGCTCGCCTAAAACCAAAGGAAAGTGACGTGAATAAAAGACGTGCTCACCAAAAATAAAATCAATATAGGGTGGTGACTCGAGTGTCACTAACGGGTGGCCACCAAGCACAATGTCTGTGGCCTCAACGGTTTGTGGCGGCAGTGGGCTAAGAAAATCAGGACATACGACGAACGAGCTTGTGTCTCCCAAGATGAGGGCCTCATCACTAACCAACTCCTCTGGGAGAAGAGAGAGTGATGATGTGTCATCTGAGGTGAGTGACACATCACAAGTAAGTCCCTCTCCCTGAAACGGGGCCTCAAGAAACGACTCAACGACTGAAGGATGTGAGTCAGTGGGGGCAGGTGGACACACCATGTCAATCGGGAGGAAGGAATGAGGAGGGAAAAACTCATCTTCCTGGAGCAGGGGCTCGGGAAAAGCCTCCTCGATCGAAGGGGGTGCTGAAGCGGAGACAGGTGGAGACACGACTTCAGTCGGGGTGATAAAGATAGGAGGAAGCTTTTCTTCCTGGAGCAGGGGCTTAGGAAGAAACTCCTCGACTGTGGGGGTGGGTGGGACCAAAGTGCTCGTGGGAGAAACATCGAACCTATAAAGATGACTATGAAGATCCTGAAGCCCGGGTGCCACTAGTTGATATGCAGTTGGGAGATAACTAGGAAGAACATGTCGTTTGTGCATTCTCGTTTCGAGGTGGTGTACATTATCGCACAGACCAATCAGATTCTGCGTGTAAGCTGCAGCGACTGTGTCGACCGACTTTGTCAGTTCACGCATACGAATGGCTAAGTCACCTAAGGTGGCTTCTACTCAATCTAATCGACTCTCCATATTTTTTTTCTCTTCTTTTAAACGTAAAATACTAACTAAAATATTTTGGAAACGAACGGCGCTCGGCTATCCCACAATAGGAGTGAGATATCCCAGCAGCCACACCAAACTGATGTAAAACTAGGGTGGGGGTGTAGTCTTTGAAAGATTATAAGATGAGATCTTTTAAAATAAATGCGGCGCGATAGAATTTTGCGGGCTATTTTAACGACTAAAACGACCTAGGCGTCACAAACGAACGTAAACGTTACCTCACGAACATACAAACGTTATGAATCACAATTCCACAGGCGCAGAAATTAATTGGTGGCACTCACGTGTTTGGAAATAACGATAAAATAGGAGACACAATTAATTAAGGGCAAGCTCTTAATAATCAACTATTCATTTAAAATTCAAGTATAAAATAACTAGTGGTGGAGAGCTGGAGGGCAAGAGGTATACCCAGAAATGAATGGCAGCGGCTGTCGGCCCTCCTAGAAGGTGAAGAACAAAGCTGTAGGTGCTCGGGCCTTCACAAAAGACAGCAGGGATCGGAAGAAGGGGAAAGACTGGCAGTCGGGGTTGACTGGAGGAAGGGGGGGTCGCTGGAGGTTTGTTGGATCTGCTGGAAGCTCGCTGGAATCCGCAGGAGGACGCTACCGGAGAGGTCATCGGAGCCCTAGGGAAACTCCGACGTTAGTGTTGGCGGCAGACGAGGCTTGGGGTCAGGAACTCCATGGAAAAAAGAGGCGAGGTCGGCTGGGCAGAACAGACGACTGGAGCGTCGGAGAACAGCGGGACTCGCCGGTGTCGTCGTTGACCAGGGAGGAGAGGCCGGAAGTAGCTTCGTGGGAAGAGAGGCTTGCAGGGAGAGGCGCTGGCGTGCTCGCCGGTCCCGTCGAGGAAGAGCCGTCGAGGAAGAGCCGTCGAGGAAGAAGCGATCTCGCGTGTCGTCGGGAGGGTAAGGACGACGCTGGATGGGACCGAACGAAACAAAAAGTTTCGTTCAATTCTATTCCAGCCCCTCTCACAGGAGGAATGGGGAAGGTTTTAAAGCTAGGTTTAGGGCAAAAATGGCTATTAGCAGCCCTTTTTAAAACAAGGCAGATTTTCTAAAATGGAAGTAAGGTGAAATTTTGGGCGGGGCCGGCTATAGGCAATTGAGACATTTTAACCAAATAATTAATTATTTAACAGCTTGCCCTAAGCTAATCTATCTCCTAAAATACCAGACCTATGCATTTAGGGTCTCGTTGGCCGGTCACACCAACGAGCCAAAAGAAATGCGCGATACAAAAATAACATCACAACGCTTATACGCGCGTTACAACTTGACGCTACAAAATCAACCAAAAACTTGCGCGACAACGTGCGCTACAAAAATAAAAATACATGCGATAATACTAATTAAAAGAGGCGACGCGGGTTGCATAAAAAAGGTGTGTGCGCCCTAACAGAACTCTAATGAATGAATGCAAGTACATAGTGTAGAGAATTCTAAAATGGTGCATTACACATGTGATTGTCCGACAAATAATTGCAACAAAATTATTAAATTAATCTAGGCAACTCAAACATGTATGATTGAGATTGTGCTTTTAAAGTAATTGTTAGAGAATATAGGAAAGCCTATGTAAAGGCCCATATATTAGGCTCATTTATCTTTCTCTCTTTTAGTCCCACATCTCCTGTATAGTTTTTCTTCCTCCTCTCTCTTCCTATATATTTGTACTCATACTTGTATTTTCCTCAAAAGTGAATATACTACAAGGTTTATACAATTTCTCTACATGGTATCAGAGCACTCGGTCCAAAATTTGAGGTCTCTTCTTTTCTGACCGCCCCCCCCCCCCCTGCTGCAATCTCGCGGTCTCCTTTTTCTGAGACCGCTCCCCTGCTGCGAAAACCTCTGCTTCCAGCATTGCCCCCCAAGCTTCCTCTCCTCTTCCTGGCTTTTATAGCCTGCATCGTGGGACCCACCACCTTCTCCTTCCCGCAAAGGCTCGCAAAGGCTCGCTGCGATCTCCGCTCCTGCTCCTGCGATCTGCGATCTCCGCAAAGGCTCGCTGCGATCTTCTTCCCGCAAAGGACCGCTGCGATCTCCGCTCCTGCTCGCTCGCTGCGATCTGCTCGCCCGTTCTCTGCTCCTGCTCCTCGCTGCGATCTGCTCGCCCGTTCTCTGCTCGCTCGCTGCGATCTGCTCGCTCGCTGCGATCTGCTCCTGCTCGCTCGCTGCGATCTGCTCTCCCGTTCTCTGCTAAGCAATCTCTGCTGCGATCTCTGCTGCCGATCTCCTACCATTCGGTCTCTTCTGCGGCTTGCGACCTGCTCGCCCGATCTCTGCCTAGCGATCTCTGCTAGCGATCTCTGCCAAACCACCATTCCGCCAGCGAGCTTCCTGTCTCTGCTCGCTGCGATCTACTCTCCTCTACTACCACACCGTCTCTGTCTGCTCCATGCTTATCAAGGTCACACCTCCATCAGAGGCCCTGCAAAGTTCTTCTCCGACTCTTCTCCAAAAGCTGCTCCTTCCAACACCTTCTCCTGGTTCCTCTGCTCGCGGTGGCCGTCCCCCGTCTCGGGGACGAGGCCGTGGTGGCCGACCTCCTTTAAAATGTACTTACTGTGGCCGTGACGGTCATCGTGAAACAACCTGCTACCGTAAGCATGGTCTCCCTCCTCATATTGCTGCTACTTCGGCGCCTCCTGCTGCGTCTTCCCCAGCCGATCAGCCTGGTCCTACCCGACAGGAATATGATGACCTACGCTCCCAGTTCCAACAGCTTCAAGGCAGTCTTGGCCGTTCTCCTGGCTCCGTTGCTTCTTTCTCTACTGGAGGTATTACCTGCCTATCTCACTGTTCTCATTGGATCGTAGATTCTGGAGCGACGCATCATATCACCTCCCAGAAACCACCTCAGTATATACAGACGTCTCACCCTCCGTCTATTGTTGTTGCAAATGGCGCTACTACTCCGATTGCTGGTGCTGCTGATCTGCACCTCACTCCCACTATAATGCTCTCCTCGGTTCTTCATGTTCCGGGCTCTCCTTTCAACTTACTCTCTGTGAGTCGTTTGATACAGGATCTTGATTGCTGTGTAACCTTCTCTTCCTCTTCTTTTGTTTTTCAGGATCGCCGCACACGGAGTATCATTGGTAGCGGTAGGCTGATGAATGGGCTCTATCTCTTGGATCTCCCACCTACCACTCTCCTGACTGTCTCCACAGCCGACTGGCATCGCCGCCTTGGGCATGCTCCTCTTCCAGTCCTCCGCAAAGCTCTCCCTGATGTACCTCTTCACGAGTTTACCTGCGAAGCCTGCATCTATGACAAGCAACATCGCTCTTCTTTTTCCCCTTCATGTACCCGGAGCACGACTCCGTTATCTTTAGTACATTCTGATGTATGGGGCCCTTATAAGGTCCCAAGTATTAATGGCTATCGTTATTTTGTAACTTTTATTGATGATTATTCCCGTGTTACCTGGTTATATTTACTTCATGATCGCTCTGAGCTACCATTTGTGTTCCGTGCCTTTGTGACTGAATCACGAACACAATTCTCCACTACACTTAAAATAATTCGAACTGACAACGCTCGCGAGTACACTGGCCGCTCCTTTTCTACTTTCTGCACAGAGTTTGACATAATTCACCAAACCTCTTGTGCCTATACCCCTCAACAAAATGGCGTTGCCGAACGAAAAAATCGTCACCTTCTGGATGTTGCTCGGGCACTCATGGTTCAAATGCGGGTTCCTACGGAATACTGGAACTTTGCCGTCTCCACTGCTTGCCATCTCATTAACCGCATGCCCTCCTCTGTTCTTAACTTTGCCACTCCCATGACACTACTCTTCCCCTCCACTCCTCTTTTTACTATTCCACCTCGTATTTTCGGTTGCGTCTGCTACGTCCACCTTCTCGGTCCGCCTATCGATAAACTTGCCCCACGAGCTGCCAAGTATATGTTTGTCGGCTATTCTCAGACCCAAAAAGGATACGTGTGCTACTCTCCAACAACCGGCAAAACCATTGTCTCCCCTGATGTTACGTTCTGTGAAGATCAATCATTCCACTCTCCCTCTGTTCCAAGCACATTACCTTCCACTACTGTTCGTCCTTTTGTTCCGATGGACGCTACACCCTCACCATCTCTGCCCCCTACGGTACCTTCACCATCTCCATCTCCTGAACAGCCTCCTCCCATCATTCAAGTATACTCTCGTCGTAAATCTAAGGATGGTCCCCGTCAGACGCCCTCTGCTACCGATGCCTCTCCATCAACGTTTGATCCGGCCTCCGCCTCTACAGCTCATCCGATGGCAAACCACGTGTCTCTCCACCGGCTATCTCCACCTCTTCACCGGTTTGCTACCTCTCTTTCTTCCATTTCCCTCCCTAACTCTGTGCAGGAAGCGCTACAGCATCCGGGGTGGCGTGCTGCGATGGAGGAAGAGATGGTCGCTCTCCGCGCTAATCACACTTGGGAGCTGGTACCTCTTCCTCCTGGCCAACACTGTGTCAGCTGCAAATGGGTCTTCGCTGTCAAACAAAATGCCGATGGGACTCTTGACCGCTTAAAGGCTCGTCTCGTTGCCCGCGGTTTCACCCAACAACAGGGCTTGGACTACGATGAAACCTTCTCCCCTGTAGCCAAGTTAAACACCGTTCGTGTGGTGATCTCCGTTGCTGTACACCGCCGTTGGTCTCTTCTTCAGTTAGATATCAAGAACGCCTTCTTGAACGGTGATCTACAGGAGCCAGTGTATATGTACCAACCTCCCGGGTTTGAGACCACGGGGGAGTCTCGTGCTGCCTATGTTTGCCGCCTTCTGAAATCTCTCTATGGCCTCAAACAATCTCCGAGAGCTTGGTTTGAAAAATTCTGCAAAGTCCTACTGGCACTTGGTTTTCGACAAAGCTCTGCTGATTTCTCGCTATTCATCAAAGAAGGACCCACGGGAACTGTGATCCTCCTTGTGTATGTTGATGATATCCTGATCACTGGGGACGACATCTCTGGGATACAACAACTCAAGGAGCATCTGAACTCGGCATTTCAAACGAAGGATCTTGGCAATCTTAGATACTTCCTCGGAATTGAAGTCGCTCGTCGACCCGATGGGTTAGTCCTGTCCCAACGGAAATACTGCATTGACTTACTTCAAGAGGCAGGTTTCTCTGGCTGTAAACCTGCAAATACCCCTATGGATTCAAACCAAAAGTTATGTGCAGCTGGTTCTGAGACTGATCAACTCCTTGAGAATCCAGAGTACTATCGTCGTTTGGTTGAGAAGCTGATTTATCTTACAGTTACTCGACCAGATATTTCGTTTGCCGTCGGAGTTGTAAGTCGCTTCATGCACACTCCGAGGACTTCTCATCTCCAAGCTGTTGAGCGCATTCTCCGATACTTGAAAACTGCTCCTGGACAAGGCCTCGTCTACAAACCATCCACCTCGCCATCTCTTCTTGCTTACTCGGATGCTGACTATGCTGGCTCTCCTGATGACAGACGTTCCACGACTGGTTTTTGTACGTACTTTGGTGGACATCTTATAACCTGGCGTAGCAAGAAACAGGTTGTGGTTGCTCGCTCCTCGGCTGAGGCTGAATATAGAGCTATGGCTGCTGTCGCATCTGAATTAACCTGGCTTGAAGGACTTTTGGGAGATTTAGGTGTCAAACTCTCCTCTCCGGCAACTCTTCTTTGTGTCAGTCAGGCTGCTATTCATATTGCCAAGAATCCTGTGTTTCATGAGCGGACAAAGCATATTGAAGTTGATTGTCATTTCATCCGGGAAAAGGTTCAGTCAAAAAAGATAGAATTGGAACATGTCCCAGCTGCAAAACAAGTTGCTGACATCATGACTAAAGCTCTTCCTCAGCCATTATACCACCAGTTCTTATCCAAGTTGGGTGCCTACGACTTGTACACTCCAGCTTGCGGGGGAGTGTTAGAGAATATAGGAAAGCCTATGTAAAAGCCCATATATTAGGCCCATTTATCTTTCTCTCTTTTAGGCTCTGTTTGAGAAACCGGTGTCGTTTTAAAAGGGAGAAGTTTAAAAGGGAGATTTTAAACTGTAATTTCAAAACTGTAATTTCAAAACTGAGGCTCTGTTTGGGTAACTTTCGTTTCGGTAGCGGTTTAATTATTTTCAAAACTATCTTCACATGAATTTTATTTATTTGAGGCCAATATTTTCTGAATTTTTTAAAACAAAACTAAGTATTAAATATGTTGATTTTTTACAAATTTATGAATATAATTTTATTTTTAATAGGAGTTAATTTGATTAAATAAATTTTTAATAAATTTAAAAATATGCCAAACGACCGTTTTGAAAGGGAGAATGGAGGTATCCTGGGCCTTTTCAAAACGGAGGAAAAAGCAGGTTTTAAACCGGCCGTTATAAAACGGTACCAATTTGATTGTTGCCAAACGCCTCTTCTCCGGTCCGGCTAGAACGAAATGGGGCCAAAACGGCTTCCCAAACAGAGCCTTAGTCCCACATCTCCTGTATAGTTTTTCTTCCTCCTCTCTCTTCCTATATATTTGTACTCATACTTGTATTTTCCTCAAAAGTGAATATACTACAAGGTTTATACAATTTCTCTACAGTAATGAACAAGTTCTAGCAACAATTGAAGTAATATTGCTTGAATTAAATGTTTGACGAACAATTTATTCAAATAGATGCGAGAAAATTGAGCAAATTATTACAAAGTAGTATCTTAAATTATATGATTTTCAAAAAGCATTCAACACAAGGTTATAATTTTTGGATGTCGACGACATGTCGGATTGAGTTTTTAAATGTCGGATGTCAGAAGTCGGAGACAGGTCAGAGATATTATAAAATATTAGATTTTTCGTATCTTATAATTAAAAATAGTTTTTTTTATGTATATTAAGCATAGTTACATGTTTTAAAAGGAAAAAATATAATAAAAAATAAACGAACAATGAGTCGTGTATATTCCAAAATAAATTTGAAAAATATCAAAAGTAAAATATTATAACAAGTACAATCAACACAATGTAAAATATATTTAATATTATATAAGAATTTTATTTTGTTAGTACTAAGTTTATAACAAATAAAGAAGATTTAAAAGCTATATATTCTTGATTGATTATAAGTCTTTTAATGCTTCATAAGTTTATGTTAAAATCATATAAATAACAACTAATAAATATGTTGAACTTTTTCACATTTTTTGTAATATTTAAAAAAATAGTGTGAAATAAAACAGTGATTCAACACAATGAAATAGACTTTCCAATTAGAACTTACACAAACATTCATGACCAAAAGATGGGAATTTGCTGCAGTTTAAAACTTGGACAGCATTTTAAGCTGTTATTTTACTGAATCCTGGATTTCTCGCACCTCTTTTGGTTCCTGGAAGATCTCGTGGTGTATTTTGGGGGCTGCAGGGTAGAAGCATTTCAAAGGGGGCTGCCAGTGGTGAATTAGAGGGCTGGATTGTAGCAGCCTTGCAGCTGGCTGACGCAGGAGTCTGTAATTGTAACAGGCAGCAAGGGGCGGCCGTCCGGAGGAGGGTCGGACAACAGAACAGTAGCAGGAATCTCTGGACAGTGACTGGGAGTTGCTTAATAGCTTATGCAGTGCAGAAACAGTTGCGGGAACCGCTATTCGAGGGTGAGAAATATGCGACTGTGCCAGAACTGAAATCTACAGCTAGGGACGCATGAATTCCACAGGAAGTGTAAGGTTTTGTGTTGAAACAACAGTTAGGTCCCCAATTAACACAACTACTGCCTTGGACGGATGCAGGAACTCCCAAGGTTGTTGGCGACAGAGATAATTGGCTTGGATTTGATTGGATGACATGGACAACTCTTGATTTTTCTGACAGACATGGATAATGGCCCGTAAAGCGGCAGTTTTCCAGGTTCTGACGATGGCAAACGCTGCAATTGGAAGGGGTAGACTGCTAGCTGGGCAGAAATTGAGAGGAGCCTCGAGTTGGCCTAGGGGAGGAGTAATCGTTGATAACTGCCTAGGTAGTGGGCGATTACAATGGCTATAAACAATTTTTGGTGATTTTCGGTGGTGGTTACGTGCGGGTATGGGTAGTTGTTTGCTTTGGGGTGGAGGAGTGGTGTGGAGATAGCTGGCCGACCCTTGTAGGGGTGGTTTCCGGCGGATTGGAGGAGAGGGGGGAAGGGGATGGCCGGTGGTTGCAAGGGGGCGTGGCGGGCCTAGGCTTCGACACCGCGGGGGATCACAAAATCTGAAATCTCTCTTCAAAATTCAGCAATCATATGAAATGAACCCCAAATCCTATATTTATAGGTTAAATGAAAGCAACGGATGACTATGAATGACCGGTACGAAATTCACATGAAAGATACATAACTAATGTATGGAAAAATATGAAAACACATTGGAAATGTCCCGTCGACGCTCCGAATGAGACTACGGACTCGGATCGTCCATACGACGATCCTAACTCCTATGAATGTAAACCTGAACAGGCTCTGATACTTTGATCCCAATCATAATCTATTTCAACAGAAGAGCTTGTTCGTATTACTCCAAAAATACCTACAAGCTAATCAAAGTAAAGTGCGATGCTATAGAGCTGTAGACTGTAGAGCAAGTCACGCATAAGAGTTTTACTTGGTAAAAGCCCAACCACTTGCATTCACGCTTAAGGTACACTCTATACTCCCTTTCCTAGGCTAAAGTCTTTCAAGATTTGTCATGTTAATTACATAGGAAGTTGTGAATGAGAATTCACTAATTCGATATGGCTTGAAGAATCCTTTTACGGAGATCACACTAAACTTCTTTGTCAGAATGATTGACCTTCAAACTCTCTTTCATTGCCATTTTTATTTTCTAAAGATCTTATGCTTAGAGATTTAATAGAGTAACAATTTTGTTTATAAGATCATCCAAGACTACTAGCCGTTGGTGAATCAAAGAACCACTATTGTATTTTTTTATACAAATCATACAAATGATCTTTCAATTGTGTATATGAAATATGATTGCAGACTTTCATACGAATTAACTGTTAACTAGCCTAATACAACAACACTCAAGCCTTTATCCCACTATAGTCGGGGCGGCTATATGGATCCTTTGTCGCCATTGTGCCCTATCTTTAGTCATAATTTCACTAATGTCTAAGTACATAATGTCGTTCCTTATAGTCTCATTTCAAATATTTATTGGTCTACCCCTCCCCCGTTTGACATGCCTAATCATGTATTATAATGTATTTTCTTATAAATGATATATATTTCAAAATCAACAACAATCAAAATTTGAACTATACATCCTTTTCGCCAAGTAATGTTGGTGTAGAAGACCAATGTAAAATTTGAACATATGAGTAGTTTAACTGTATATAAATTTGTGACTTGATCTTATAAAATATCTAGCGATCGTTTGTAATTTAAATAAAAGATTCAATGAGACAAAATGTTAGAGGTTGAATCCACCCAAACTCATACGATCTAGTATGTTCAAAATAATTTAATGTCTAAAATTGTGTTTCATGTGAAAATAAAATTTTCAGAATCAGAATAATCCATATTCTAGGTTTTACTAACCATCTTGAAATTCATTGAGTAATTCGGTTAATTCTCCTCATGGATTTCATTTGAAATGAATTAAATAATTGTGAAATCCCATTCGGTTAATCATCATTTTGGTTATAGTTAAAATTCCTTTACTGCTGTTGATTTTGTTTGCCTTGATGTTACTTGTTTTTGTTTGAGGAGCTTACCTATTTCCTCTGGCTCCACATTTGAGTTCACTTTTCCTACTCCCTTTCTTGGCGAGGATTGATCTTTACATAGAATGAATTGACTTGATAAATCATCAAATTTATATTTACATAATTGATGGGTTGTCATACATTATGTAGAGAAATCTGGGCTGCGGTTAGGCAAAAACACCACTCCCCCACTAAGATGGTGGAGACATGGGCAAAAGAGGGGAACGAACCGCTCATAACCGCAACCGCAACCGCCACATCCGCCAACCGCCAACCGCGCAAGGCCGCGCGACGTCGCGCCCGGCCGCGTGGTACCACCCCCATGCGGCACCGCGCACGGGCAAGCGGCACCGCGCGGGCGCGCGGCACCACGCACAGCCGCGCGGCGGCCACGCAGCACCACGCGCGGCCGCGCGGCACCGCACGACCGCACGGCACCGCGCGGCGGCCACGCGGCACCGCGCGCGGCCGCGCGGCACCGCGCGCGGCCGCGCGGCACCGCGCGCGGCCGCGCGGCACCGCGCGCGGCCGCGCGGCACCGCGCGCGGCCGCGCGGCACCGCGCGGCACCGCGCGCGGCCGCGCGGCACCGCGCGCGGCCGCGCGGCACCGCGCGCGGCCGCGCGGCACCGCGCGCGGCCGCGCGGCACCACCCGACCGCGCGGCACCGCGCACAGCCGCGCGGCACCGCGCAAGGCCGCGCGACACCGCCCGGCCGCGCGGCACTGCCGCACCGCGTGCCCGGCGCCGCGCGGTACCGCGCGCCTAACGCCGCGCGACACTGCGCGCCCGGCACCGCGCGGTACCGCACGCCTAGCGCCGCACGGCACCGCGCTGGCGATATCGCGCGCTAGCGCGCGATATCGCCCGGCACCGCACGCGGCCGTGCGGTGGGCGCGGTGCCGGTCGGCCTCCCTCGCCGCCGGGCGCATTCTCCGGCCCCTCTTGTCTCGTCCCCAGTCGGCCTCCCTTAACCAACGGACGCGCTCGTCCGACCTCTCTCACCTCATTCAGCGGAGAAAATGAGGACGACCAAGTCAAAACCTCCCTAATCCTGTAACCACCCATCATGAGGTGCAAATAGTAAAACTCCACATCATAGGGTGCAAATAGTGAAAATCCTCCAACATGGGGGTGTAAATAGAAAAATCTTTCAATACGGTCTGCATATAACGAATAATATGGTTATGAGGTGCGCATAACCATATCCGTCATATGAACGCATATTATCCCGAAACTATACAAACTGGTGTGCGCATAGCCATATTCATGATGAGTGGGCATCCGGTCTACGTCTAGCAAATCGTATGGTTATGGTGTGCGCGTAACCGTATCCGTCATATGAATACATATCATCCTAAAAACTATATAAACTGGTGTGCGCATAGCCATATTCGTGATAAATGTGCATATAGCGCATAAATCAGTTATGGTGTGCGGATAGCCGTCCTAACCACCATAACCACCCTAACCACCCTCAAAAGCTATAAAAGGAACCCCAGGGCTTCATTTCAAAGGATTTGGAATTTTTGGCACGGGAGAGAGCTCTCTGGAATTCCCTCGAAGATCTTCATCAGCATTAGAAGATCTCCTTCAGCATTCGAAGATCTCCTTCGGAACCCGAAGATCTCCTTCGGAACCCGAAGATCTCCTTCGGAACCCGAAGTTCTCCTTCAGTGCTCGAAGACCTCCTTCAGTGCTCTAAGACCTCCTTCAACCTTCGAAGACCTCCTTCGTCGCTTGAAGACCCCCATCGTCGCTTGAAGATCTCCTGCGGACTTTGAAGACTTCCTGGCCGAGAAAAGTACTTAGTTTTTCTGAGAGGTGGTCTGTCACCCTCAGAGACCTTCATTCAACTGCAATTGTAACGGGAGCGGCCTGTTGCTCCTGATTCTCGCATCATTACTTGTAACACTCCACAACTTAGTGAAATTTGGTCGGCGCCGATCCGACCACGTGGTTTTTCACCCTTTCCGGGTTTTCCACGGTAAAAACATCCTTTTGCCACCTGTTTGTTCTCCCTGTGACTGTTTGCGCGCTCGGTTCACTCTCGGGCTAAGACGGTTCGATTCGCCCGGTCTGAAAGAACGTTGAGCGACCCGCAACAGTTTGGCGTCGTCTGTGGGAAGGTGTTCCCCAAAACTCTGCAAAGGATATTCGAAGACAGTATTCGCTTCATAGCGATACTCGTGACTAACAACGATGGCAAGAAGAAGCGCTCGAACCACTGATGGTTCCATCCCTGAAGGACGCGTCGATCCCGCTCCCTCTCATTCACTTATCAACGCAGTTCCCGCCGAAGAAATCCCATTAGCACCCGTTGCTGCACTGGAAGGGCGCATGCGCCAGATGGAGGAACAACAAGCTGAAATGCTGGCTCTCCTCAGAAACCTCGGAGCCCCGCAAGCTCCCGTTCCACCTACTGCACCAATCATCCAACCCCCCTTAATCCCAAACTAGGCTCCATTGGGGGAAGCTGCTCAAGAGGAAGAAACGTACGAAGAAGAATACTCAGATGCTGCCAGCTCCGCGCATCCGGTCCGCCCCGCCAGGGGAGCTAGAGGAGAGCCCTTTCATCATCAGCAAGGAGGGGCAGGAGTCGAACAAGCAATAGGAAGGCCCACTCGCGAGGAGATCCGCGATGTAATAGCTGAAGAGTACGGACAGGCCGGACGTCGGGGCACCTTCGCCCGTCCCGTCGCCCCCTACGTCGCGGCTCCCCGCTCATACAACAAATCTTGGACCATCCAATTCCGCACGGTTTCAAGCTCCCCAACATCGAGACATTTGATGGGATGGATGATCCGCTGGAGCACATCAACCATTTTACCACCATTATGCGGATCTACAACGCCGCTGATCAGCTCCTCCGCCAAGTGTTTCCGGCAACACTCAGGGGGCAGGCACGCACTTGGTTTCATTCCCTGCGGGATGGATCCGTCAACAACTTCACCGAGCTCGCACAACAGTTTACGGACCAGTTCGTCGCTAACCGAAGAATCGTTCGAGATCCCTCACATCTTTCAGGGATTCGCCAGAACGAAGGAGAGACCCTCAAAGACTTTTTCCGTCGCTTCACGGCCGAGGCGCGACAAATCCTAGGGGTTGATCCCGAGCTTCTGCGCGGCGTTTTCCTGGGGGGACTTCGCCCAAGCGGATTTTACTCCGCTCTGATGTGGGAGACAGTACCAAGCTATCCAGATCTGGTGCACCGAGTGGAGGCACAGATAGCGGCGGACGAAGCGATCGAAGCTCACCGCCGACAATTCGAAGGAGTGGTAAAGAGGAAGAGAGAAGAGCCAGTCCCGAAGCAGCAAGAGGAGCGCCAAGGAAATTTACGTCAGCAAGACCGTCCTGAGAACAGGCCCCCCAGAACCTACCAGGAGTACGCACCGCTCAATACCTCCCGCACAAACGTACTCTACGCAATACAGGATAACCCGACACTACAAAGGCCAAGAGAACTTCCCAAGGGCAGGGGAAATCAGTCAAAGTACTGCGAGTTCCACCGAGGTGCAGGACACACCACCGAGGAATGCATCAAACTCAAAGACGAGATAGAGCGTCTCATTCGACAAGGTATCCTCGGAAGGTTCTTACAGGACCAGACGCAAAATCATCCCGCAAACAGAGAACAGCTGCCTGCTCGACAAGGCGCGCAGGGCGACAGACAAGTAGTAGGGGTGGTGGAAACCATCTCAAGTGTCCCATTCCCCACCGTCAATTCCATTACCCTGCCGGCAGAGACGATCAGCTTCGGGGATGAAGATTTAAAGGGACTGCTCATCCCGCACCAGGATCCATTGGTCATCAGCGCAGAGATCGGCAACCCCAGCTTCCGCGTCAAAACGAATATTGGTAGACAACGGCAGCTCCGTCAACGTCATGTTCATGACCGCTCTCCTCAGCATGAAGATCCTACCAGAAAGTCTCCAACCAGCTTCTAGACCAATCTATGGCTTCAACGGCAGTCCTGTCCCGGTTAAAGGAACCATCACTCTCCCTGTTACCCTAGGAGATTTCCCTAGGAGGTCTACCCGCGACGTGCAGTTCGTGGTAATCGAGACAGAATCGCCTTACAACGCGATTTTCGGTCGACCGTTGCAGGTCCTATTTGGAGCTATCCCGTCCATCCCACACCTCGCAATGAAGTTTGTCACTCCAGGGGGAATTGGAGTTGTTCGTGGAAACCAGGAAGCAGCACGCGCGTGCTGTCTGCAACAAATGGAGCCTGGACAAGGAGCCGCCCTGTGCGCCACCACATCCAGAACCTGAAGCCCCAAAAGGAGCTAGGAATTGGGCAGAAATGTCTTACTATATTCCAAACTCGTCAAATTGTCTTTAAGAACTCTTGTTTGTAATAGTTATTCTAGACAAGTCGTAATCCTGCGCTTACGCAAGAACTATTGTGTGTTAAATTTTGAAATGCTTTCTCTGCTTCAAGCCCTGCTATTCAAACACAGTTAAGATCAACTGCAAGCAGCGCCAATTGTTGTAATATCAACGACATCCCCCAGGTCGGTTAAGCGAACCTCCCACTACCCGGCTCGAATCGCTAGTCATTCGCCCACGTAGTAGGTTCCGACACCACCTGAGTCTCGTCCTATAAATCGCGTCGCCAGGGCCTGCCCCCCTCGCGCTCGCAAACGGTTCGAAGCGTCTGCCCTTCACCGCTTCTATCAACGACATCCCCCAGGCCGGTTAAGCGAACCTTCCACTACCCGGCTCGAATCGCTCGCCATTCGCCCACGTAGTAGGTTCCGACACCACCTGGGTCTCGTCCTCTAAAACGCGTCGCCAGGGCCTGCCCCCCTCGCGCTCGCAAACGGTTCGAAGCGTCTGCCCTTCACCGCTTCTATCAACGACATCCCCCAGGCCGGTTAAGCGAATCTCCCACTACCCGGCTCGAATCGCTCGCCATTCGCCCACGTAGTAGGTTCCGACACCACCTGGGTCTCGTCCTCTAAAACGCGTCGCCAGGGCCTGCCCCCCTCGCGCTCGCAAACGGTTCGAAGCGTCTGCCCTTCACCGATACTATCAACGACATCCCCCAGGCCGGTTAAGCGAACCTCCCACTACCCGGCTCGAATCGCTCGCCATTCACCCACGTAGTAGGTTCCGACACCACCTGGGTCTCGTCCTCTAAAACGCGTCGCCAGGGCCTGCCCCCCTCGCGCTCGCAAATGGTTCGAAGCGTCTGCCCTTCACCGATACTATCAACGACATCCCCCAGGCCGGTTAAGCGAACCTCCCACTACCCGGCTCGAATCGCTCGCCATTCGCCCACGTAGTAGGTTCCGACACCACCTGGGTCTCGTCCTCTAAAACGCGTCGCCAGGGCCTGCCCCCCTCGCGCTCGCAAACGGTTCGAAGCGTCTGCCCTTCACCGCTTCTATCAACGACATCCCCCAGGCCGGTTAAGCGAACCTCCCACTACCCGGCTCGAATCGCTCGCCATTCGCCCACGTAGTAGGTTCCGACACCACCTGGGTCTCGTACTCTAAAACGCGTCGCCAGGGCCTGCCCCCTTCGCGCTCGCAAACGGTTCGAAGCGTCTGCCCTTCACCGATACTATCAACGACATCCCCAGGTCGGTTATGCGAACCTCCCACTACCCGACTCTAATTGCTCGTCATTCGCCCACGTAGTAGGTTCCGACCCCACCTGAGTCTCGTCCTCTAAACGCCAACCCCATGAGAGAAGAACATAGTTTGCCGATCAAAACATTGGTTCAAACACCGCAAAAACTCCACTACTATAAGAGCTGAAAACAAGAGCAGTTGTACAAACGACGCAACCCGCCAACAGCCTTCGGCTCGGCAGCCCGCTCCGGCGAAGAAAGACGCTCCACCTTCGTCTTTAAAGACACCAACTCGGCCCCAGACGAGTTACTGTAGCTCGCAAATCCTCCAACAAATGAGCCGAACCCCTCACAAGGGCCTTCTCCGTACGAACTTCAGTACGGGACTTCTCCAGCTCCACCGCAACGCCCAGATCACAACAAAAGATTACAAAATCCCCGCACTTCCTCGAGCAACAATAAAGAACTCCGAGGATTTGGGGGGCAATTGATGGGTTGTCATACATTATGTAGAGAAATCTGGGCTGCGGTTAGGCAAAAACACCACTCCCCCACTAAGATGGTGGAGGCATGGGCAAAAGAGGGGAACGAACCGCTCATAACCGCAACCGCAACCGCCACATCCGCTAACCGCCAACCGCAACCGCGCAACGCCGCGCGACGCCGCGCCCGGCCGCGCGGCACCACCCCCGTGCGGCACCGCGCACGGGCAAGCGGCACCACGCACAGCCGCGCGGCACCGCGCGGCGGCCACGCAGCACCACGCGCGGCTGCGCGACACCGCACGACCGCACGACACCGCGCGGCGGCCACGCGACACCGCGCGCGGCCGCGCGGCACCACGCGACCGCGCGACACCGCGCACGGCCGCGCGGCACCGCGCACGGCCGCGCGGCACCGCGCACGGCCGCGCGGCACCGCGCAAGGCCGCGCGGCACTGCCGCACCGCGTGCCCGGCGCCGCGCGGTACCGCGCGCCTAACGCCGCGCGACACTGCGCGCCCGGCACCGCGCGGTACCGTACGCCTAGCGCTGCACGGCACCGCGCGATGTCGCGCTGGCGATATCGCGCGCTAGCGCGCGATATTGCCCGGCTCCGCACGCGGCCGTGCGGTGGGCGCGGTGCCGGTCGGCCTCCCTCGCCGCCGGGCGCATTCTCCGGCCCCTCTTGTCTCGTCCCCAGTCGGCCTCCCTTAACCAACAGACGCGCTCGTCCGACCTCTCTCACCTCATTCGGCGGAGAAAATGAGGACGACCAAGTCAAAACCTCCCTAAGCCTGTAACCACACATCATGGGGTGCAAATAGTAAAACTCCACATCATAGGGTGCAAATGGTGAAAATCCTCCAACATGGGGGTGTAAATAGAAAAATCTTTCAATACGGTCTGCATATAGCGAATAATATGGTTATGGGGTGCGCATAACCATATCCGTCATATGAACGCATATTATCCCGAAACTATACAAATTGGTGTGCGCATAACCATATTTATGATGAGTGGGCATCCTGTCTACGTCTAACAAATCGTATGGTTATGGTGTGCGCGTAACCGTATCCGTCATATGAATACATATCATCCTAAAATCTATACAAACTGGTGTGCGCATAGCCATATTCGTGATAAATGTGTATATAGCGCATAAATCAGTTATGGTGTGCGGATAGCCGTCCTAACCACCATAACCACCCTAACCACCCTCAAAAGCTATAAAAGGAACCCCATGGCTTCATTTCAAAGGATTTGGAATTTTTGGCACGGGAGAGAGCTCTCTGGAATTCCCTCGAAGATATTCATCAGCATTAGAAGATCTCCTTCAGCATTCGAAGATCTCCTTCGGAACCCGAAGATCTCCTTCAACGTTCGAAGACCTCCTTCAGTGCTCGAAGACCTCCTTCAACCTTCGAAGACCTCCTTCGTCGCTTGAAGACCCCCATCGTCGCTTGAAGATTTCCTGCGGACTTTGAAGACTTCCTGGCCGAGAAAAGTACTTAGTTTTTCTGAGAGGTAGTCTGTCACCCTCAGAGACCTTCATTCAACTGCAATTGTAACGGGAGCGGCCTGTCGCTCCCGATTCTCGCATCATTACTTGTAACACTCCACAACTTAGTGAAATTTGGTCGGCGCCGATCCGACCACGTGGTTTTTCACCCTTTCCGGGTTTTCCACGGTAAAAACATCCTCTTGCCACCTGTTTGTTCTCCCTGTGACTGTTTGCGCGCTCGGTTCACTCTCGGGCTAAGACGGTTCGATTCGCCCGGTCTGAAAGAATGTTGAGCGACCCGCAACAATAATTATAAAATCAATATTAGCATGATAACGTAATATAATGAAACCCCAAATGGCGAAAAAGTCGAAGACCAAGCTTATCTGCTCTTTTCAGTGATTTAAACCGCATGAATCAATAACTAAAAAACGCATTATTAATATATTGAGAACACAGATTGATTAGATCATAACAACTATTTTTATCAATCTATCCTCATTCCTCAATTATTTTGACTCATCATTGGGCAGGGCAATCATATCATTCTTTATAAATTAGAGAAATACCGAAGTCTTAAGCAAACCCTAACCAGCTAATGCCCAAATCTGAAAGTTGATGAGCAAATGAGAATTAAGAACTGAGAATAGAGTTTCAACGTGAGAGAGATTGAGAGATTTCCAAATCAATTACTCGGTCAGTGAATGATGTTTCACGACCTCAGGGGCCTCACGATGTATCTATGAGGTAGTCACATAAGGCAAGAGCCAACAAGGGTCATCGTTGCCGTCATGAGCTGAGAAGTGAGAACAAGAGGCACCGTCTCAAGTTTGCGTGTTAATGACTTAACGAGCGTGCATGAGAGGGACTCTAGAGAGAAGCGAGATCGAGAATGAGAAGTTGAGATTCAATGCAAACTTTGATATACTAGCTAACATTGTATTGATAATTAATAAGTAGTTCTATTCACATTTGTCTCATGATTGCTTCCATTCATTTCGGATTAGGCCAGCAACTTTCTAGTTTTGATATCCCTTTTCATTATCAAACCTGCAACATTGTGATATTAATAATTTCTTATCTAAATATTATTATTTACATTAAGATGTATTATTAATCATAACAAACTAATTTTCCCATTAATTTTCTATTATATTTCATCTCATTACCAGAGTTACTATTCGAGGACAACCTGATGAGGATGCTGTACTCTGTACTCTTTCTTCCACATATTCAATGAAGTTTGTTGGCACATCCAATTCTGTGTTTCTGATCCCTCCAGGAGACTTCTCTGCTAATGGCGAGAAGAACAGCTCAGTGGCTGCATCTATCATCACAGTTGCGACAGGAAATATCGAATTGATCCAAGCTGCTCCAAAACTTGATAAGTTGAAGAAACTTCTTAAAGAGACACCTTATAATCCCGATGAAGATTTTGACACAATTTCAACTCACAAGAAAGGCCCATTCAGATGGCAAGACCTTGTTGAGATGATTCAGGCCAGTGAAGGAGAGATCAGAGCTGCATTGAAGTCCCTCTCCGCTGTGGAAATTGATGGATATTGGAGGATTGTCGATGATAAAACCATGAACAAAACCTTAACTATGATCTTACGTAACTCGCTCCTTCATGACTGGCTTATAAGTGCGCTCGATGAAGAAACTGTCCTCTCTACAATGGTGGCTGATGGTTTTTCTCCCCGTATAGTTGCACACTGCCTCGAAACACATGGAACTAAAATACATGATTCTAAAGGCACATTGTGGGAATTGGGGGAAAAGCAGGTATGCCTGCGTCTTGCTCTTGATATTTTGGCCAGTGGAAAGATGAAGCTGAAGAGTTTCTTGGAGAGGTGGGAACAAAGTGTACCTTCTGGGATGAAGGCAGACTTGAAAATGCTTCAGGGAGAGGTTTTGTGTGACAAAATTGGTGTTGAAGAGTGGATTCGTGTTTTCAGTGTCTCAGCTCTTCCCTCAACTCCAGCCGACCGCTTTTCTGCTTTGTTTCAGGAACGATTAAAATGGGAATGGAAGGATTTGGAGCCCTATATCAGGTTAAAGATTCATATATAACCTGTAGATATTGACCAAACATATGATCTTTTTTATTTCAGTTATTCAATCCTTAAATTCTACTTACTGATTCATTTTTTCCTCCCTAATGTAGGGATATACATGTGCCTGGTCTCTCTTCAGAAGGCTTGCTCATGAAATATACTCGTAGAATACAGCCAAATGCAGCAGCTGAACCTATATTCAGTGCAAGATAGGCAGACCTAGGTTAGTTTTTTCTCTTTTTTGAAATCTTTTATCTGTTAGTATAATATATCAGCACGTTATCACAGGAAGATTTCCAATCCAGTTTTTGCACTTCTCATTATATGCAGAGAATGCTATATTAGTTTTTAAGGTAGGCATTAAATTTATACTAACGAAGAAATTCCACAAAAATTGATTGGTGCACTTTTAAGTAAGAAATATCTGTCAGCTGCATATTGTAGCTATTAAAAATATGCATGATGAAACGCTAGAGTGATATTTTTTCCAGTTATGATAGGTTTATGAAGAATTAGGGCTTCCACTATTATTAACACATACATACATGTATATATACCTCTACAACATCTCTAAACGCACATCACTCCTATACGCACACCACTACTCTAATACATGCCAACACTCCTCCTCAAGGTGGGCGAAAGATGTTAACTAAGCCCATCTTGTCACAATTCCTCATCATGTCGTTTGAGCTGAGCCCCTTTGTCAAACAATCAACAACTTGATCCTTGGTGGTGACATAACTAAGCTTCAAGAGTCCACTATCCAATTTCTTTTTTATAAATAACCTATCAATCTCGATGTGCTTGGTCTTGTCATGGTGAACATGATTGTTAGCGACGCTGAATGCTGCTTGACTGTCACACCATAGCTTCATCCCGTCTCCTCGATCCAACTTCAGCTTCATTAGCATTCCTTTCAACCAGAGGAGTTTCGCGACCCCCAGAGCCATAGCCCTATAGTCAGCTTCAGCCGTTGATCGGGCTACAACCGACTGCTTCTTGCTTCTCCATGAGATCAGGTTGCCTCCCACAAAGACGCAATAACCTGAGGTTGATCTCCTATCATCAACACGGCTTGCCCAATCTGAGTCACAGTATCCTTCGATCTTTACATGTCCGTTCCGTCTAAAGAGCAGCCCTTTTCCTGGAGCAGATTTCACGTATCGAAGAATTTGGACACAATATCCATGTGACCCTTCCTGGGATCGTGCATGTAACGACTCACCACGCTCACAGCGAAGGAGATGTCTGGACGCGTGTGGCTCAGATAGATCAATCGCCCGACAAGTCTTTGATATCTCTCCCGATCAACTGGTTCCCCTGCCTCAGCACTCACTTTCTCTTTAGTGTCGATAGGCGTTGCAACTGGCTTGCATCCAAGCATCCCTGTCTCGGCGAGGAGATCCAAAACATATTTTCGTTAAGACAGAACAATTCCCTTCGCACCATATGCAATCTCTATCCCAAGAAAGTACTTAAGAGAACCCAAGTCCTTCACCTCGAACATCTTCCCCAAGTCACACTTAAGACGCGCAATTTCCTCCTCATCATTTCCCATAATGATCATGTCATCCACATACACTGCAAGTATGGTGATGTGATGTTTCTCATTATGTCTGAAAAACACAGTGTGGTCGTCATTGGTTTGCTGATATCCCATCCCGACCATGGTCCTTCTGAAGCGATCAAACCATGCACGAGGGGACTGCTTCAGTCCATATAGTGCCTTCTTCAACCTACACACTCTGCGTTCCGTCATGATTGTACCAAATCCAGGTGGGACCTCCATATATACTTCCTCAACAAGATCGCCATGCAGAAAAGCATTTTTTACATCCAATTGGTGCATCTTCCATCCACCATTGGCCGCTAGGCTGATCAGGGTACGAACCGTACTCATCTTCGCAACAGGTGCGAACGTCTCATCATAATCGATGTCGTATGTCTGGCTGTACCCTTTCGCAACCAATCGAGCCTTGTAGCGCTCAATTTTGCCATCCGGGTTCTGCTTTACGGTAAAGACCCACTTGCACCCAACAACCCTCTTCCCCGTCAGGAGCTGTGCTAGTTCCCACGTCTTATTCTTCTCCAGAGCGCGCATCTCCTCCTTCATTGCTGTTTGCCAGTTGTGGTCGGCTTTAGCTACCTGCCAACTGTTAGGTATAATACTATCCAAGGATGCAATGAATGCTCCGTGAGAAGAAGAGATAGAGTTGTAGGAGACAAATGAAGCAAGATCCCAACCATATCGATCAGGAGGATTACCCGCATTGCGGCGAGCGCTCCTTCTGACAGAAGTAGTCAGGGATGTGGGAGAGATAGACTCACAGGGAGGTGACAGTGGTTCAACTGGAGGTTCTTTCGGGATTGAGACGGGCATAGACGAGGGACTAGGCACTGTCGCTATGGGTGCAGGTACGAGGTCAGGAGTTCTCCTTTCTCTTCTCTGATATGTGACAAGTTCCCCTGAAGTTGTGGGTATCACACCTCTCACCTCCTCCTGCTCCTCATTCGCCCCTTGCTCCTCAACGGGTTTTCCACTGTCTTTACTTAAATCTGTCACCAGGCTATCCCATTCTCGGCCTCCATTCTTAAGATTGGGCTTTTCAGGTACGAGTAGAATCTCCTCTTGTGGACAGTACTGTTCTTGCTCTCGGAAGTGGACATCCATGCTCACGAAACACCTTTTCTCGACTGGACTCCAACATACATATCTCTTATGAGTACCAGAATACCCCACAAAGATACATTTGATTGCCCTGACATCAAGTTTGCCAACACTTGTCCTATTATCCTTAACAAAGCAGACACACCCAAAAACCTTAAGTGGAAGCATACCTTCGTTATGCCCTTGCAGCTCCTGACACGGGGATCTCCACCCTAAGATCTTCGATGACATTCTATTGATTAACTGTGCCGCCGTTAACACTGCATACCCCCACAAGTGTTGGGGAACCTTCATGTGCAGCATCATGCTTCTTGCCACTTCCATTAGATGTCTGTTCTTCCTCTCAACGACGCCATTCTGTTCAGGAGTATATGCGCACGTGGTTTGGTGCAGTATCCCGTGGGATGATAAGTACTCTGCAAGAGTCTTATTGATATATTCCGTCCCATTATCCGACCTAAGTACCTTGAGTACTGCACCGTATTGAGTTTGGACATGCTTGTGAAAATTCTGGAAACAGGTGGGGACCTCACTCTTAACTTTCATTAAATATACCCACGTGACACGGGAAGCACAGTCAATAAAGGTCACAAAGTATCTATAGCCACTAGAGAAATTAACTGCACACGGCCCCCAAACATCTGAATGCACAACATTAAACACAGAAGAGCTTCTATAACCAGAACTAGCATAAGAGTTTCTTGTGAGCTTGCCTAAGTCGCAAGCATCCACACAAGTTTACTTTTACATGCCTTTTTAACAATAGAAGGAAACAATCGTTCTAAAACACTAAAAGACGAATGACCTAAACGTCGATGTTGGAGCAGAATTGCCTCTTCTATACTTGTCTCCAGGTTCCCTTCCTTTATCTTCTCCGTCGCAGATACGAGTGCAGTGTTCAATCCCTCCTGATCCAGGTACCACAACCCATCACGCCAGGTCCCAGTCCCAAGTATACGCCTCGTCTCTTTCTCCTGGAAGGTCACCTTGGGAATATCAAAGGAGACAATACATTTTCGTTGGAGTATAATAGAGCTGATAGACAAAAGGCTAACATGAAATGAGGGAGCATGCAAGACATTGGATAGTTTCACCGAACCTGTACAATCGATCGTACCCTTACCAACCACTGGCTGAAAGATCCCATCCGTTGTCTGGATGCCATCTGGAGATGCAAGGCGTGAGTAGGAAGTGAACTTCCCCGAGTCCCCGGTCACATGTCGGGATGCACCCGAGTCAACAATCCACTCTGTCGTTCCAGAAGGATGAGCATACATAGCCTGAGATGGCCTCTCAATGGCGTCTCCAGCTTGCCTCCTCTTGAGGCCCTCCATCTTGTTCATTAGACTCAGAAGAGTCTGCTCCTCCTCAGTGTAGATAACACCAACCTTCTCATCACATCCACTAGTGCCTAGATTGGCACGATAGCCACCTCTGCCACCACGACCCTGGCCACGTCCACGACCACGTCCACGACCACGTCCACGACCACGTCCACGGCCACCAAAATCCCCCTCCTTGGGTGGTCTGGGGCAAGCATACAACAGATGACTTTACGCAGTTGTAGCATTGTCGTGTTTCCTCTCGTGGTCTTGGAATACCCGTGCCAGTAGCCGTTAATGCGGACTTTACGACAGTGGAATCTCCCATCCCTGCCTGGAGTTTGAACCGGGTCTCCTCCTGAATCATGGCCGAGATAGCCTCTGCCAGAGTGGGGATCTTCGTACCCGACAGAAGTAAGGCTCTCCTCTGATCGAACCGTTCATTTAACCCCTTCAAGAACCTCATTGTCTTCTCTTCTACTATAATCTTGGAAGCCTTATACTGTGGGTCACTGCAACACATACCACCAGAAGCATGGTCATAGTCCACCCATAGTCGTTCTAACTCTGATGCGTACTCCTGCACAGTCTTCTCCCCTTGAATAGTGTCATCGATTTCTCCCTTCACCTGGAAGACTCTGAGAGTGTTCCCCACTCCATCATATGTACTTCGTAGCCTGTCCCAAACCTCCGTGACTGTCTCCAGGCCATCAACCGTGACAGCAATCGATGGGACAACCGAGCTGAGAAGCCACATGAACACCATTATGTGAGTTGATTCCCACTCATCTCCTGCAGTTGGGTTTTCTGACTTCTTCAACTCCCCTGTCAAGAAACCCCCAATTTTCTGCGCTGTAAGAGTCTTCCTCACGCGGCGCGACCAACCCAGATAGGTGGTCGGTCCATCGAGCTTCAGGTCAACCGGTGGAAGTTCCAACTTCACCGGTCATGGTGATGAACCCAACAACTTCAACAAGGTAACCACCTCACCCGGATCTAACTTCTTGAGGACCTCCTCCATTCTTTCTTCGTCGGCAGTCTTCTACAATTCGTCGAGTAAGAGAGCCTTCGTCGAGTAAGACTATAAGAGAGCCTTCAGTTCCTCGAGTAAGAGAGTCGTCGTCCGTCGAGAGCCTTCAATTCGTCGAGGAAGAGAGACATCGTCGAGTAAGAGAGCCGTCGTCCGTCGAGAGCCTTCAATTCGCCGAGGAAGAGAGACATCGTCGAGTATCGCACGAGTAGCTCCCGTCCCCGTCGTCGACGACCCGCTCTATCTCGACCGAGCAAAGTCTATTTGCCCGTCGACGATGCTCCAGCGCACTGTGCTCGCTCCCTGCCCGTCGAGCGAACCCGTCGACGACGATGCTCCAACCCGTCGACGACGCTCCAACGATCTACAACGATCTCCTTCCCCATCGACGGTGATGCTCCAACGACGATGCTCCAGCGATCTCCTTCCCCGTCGTCGGCGAGTCTTCAGCGACGGGAGATCGTCAAGGACAGCGCGCTTCAACCCCCCCGCGCTCTGATACCATGAAGAATTAGGGCTTACACTATTATTAACACATACATACATGTATATATATACCTCTACAACATCTCTAAATGCACACCACTCCTATACGCACACCACTACTCTAATACATGCCAACAGTTTACATTGGGGATTATCATTGAGTAATTTTTTGTAGTGATAATGAGATAATGAATATGTTTACAAAATATATCTAAAGTGAGGTGTCTTGTATATGATTTCCGTAACAATATAATTCTAATCAGTGACGACATTTGCCGACTTAAGTGAACATTTGTTATAATGTAGATATTATTTACGACTTCGAATTATATGATTTACAATTCTAACTGGATGTCATTAATAATTGTAAATATATTTTATTATAAAATAAAGATGTTCCTACTTCCTAGGCATGTTAGATTTAAGTTACTTGGATTGATTATCAGAAAAAAAATGGGGATATGCATGATTATATAGCCTCTACAGTGAAGGATGTGTGATTAAAATAAATTAGTGCTTTGAGAGTACTATGCAATAAGATGACACATTGGAAATTTAAATGTTAATTTCATATAATTTCTATTGAAGGCTGATGATTTTGTGTGAATCTAAATGATGGATAATAAAAAATTATTGATATCTAAATTGAGTGCTATAGAAATGAGAATGATAAGACAAATGTGTGAAAATTAAAAAAAAGATAGATTAATGAATCAGTATATTAGATAAATAGTGGGAGTGACATCTAGCAATGATAAGATAAAAATATATTTTAGTGGTTTGGGTATGTACAATAATGATTAGAAAATATATCAATTAGACAAATAGATATATTTTATAACATCCTGGATCTGATAAGGGTGGTACGATGAGGGCGGAGAGTGCTTTGAGGGCAGTGAGGCCCAGACAAAGTAGCTCCTGGCAGGATTCTTGGATGACAAACTTCCAGGTGAAAGGAGGTGCAGAAATAAACCGGATATCACATCAGGATTGAAAGAAAAGTTGCTGAGCTTAATCATCAAATATCCTTTTCGGAGCAACTGGTGGAGTTGTGTTAGAAACTTCAAGGTTAAGCGTGCTCCAGTGGTAGCAGCCCTGAGAAGTGCTTGTAGGCCACCTGTGGAAAAGGGCAAAACCGTACGGTTCAGCTTAATATGGGCTAGGATGAACTAAAGCGGACAATACTTCTGATATTGTGAGGGCTGTGTTGTTACAAATAGTATCAGAGTCAGGTTCCTCCTGCAGTATGATGTGTGGTTCAGGGATGAACCATACGAAAGATGGTGGGCTTGTAACATCCTGAATCTGATGAGGGCGGTCCGATGAGGATGAGGAGTGCTTTGGGGGCAGTGAAGCCCATACAAAGCAGTTTTTGACAGGCTTCTAGGACGACAGGCTTCTAGATGAAAGGAGGTGCAAGAATGAACCAGATCTCACATCGGAATTGAAGTAAAACTTTTTGGGCTTTAAGTAATAATTTGAATCCTTAAATATCAGAGACGCCTTTTCGAAGCAACTGGTAGAGCTGTGTTGGAAACTTCAAGGTTAAGCGTGTTTCGGTGAGAGTAGTCCTGGGATGGGTGACCTCCTAGGAAGTGCTCGTAGGCCACCTGTGAAAAATGGCAAAACCGTGCGGTTTATCTTAGTATGGATGAGATGAACCAAAACAGACAATACTTTTGATATTTTGAGTGTTAGGTCGTTACAAATGGTATCAGAACTAGGTTTCCTCCAGTACGATGTGTGGTTATGTAACACCCCGATTTCCTCTAAGAAGCAGAAAACTGGGAGCTATCGCCATGCGTTAGGAGTTATCGCTGCGCGGTAGCGCCCAAGCGGATTTAGAGCTTCAAGATCCGCGATCGTGGTCGTCTGAGCCCCTTGGAACTTGATCGGAGGGCCACGATAGGCTCGCCCAAAAGCCCTAATATTGGCTGAAGGCTCTTCTTTTTCATAAGGCCTCATTTCATCTTGTCTTGAGGTTAGGGTTCTCTTGAGGAGAAGAAATGGTGTTGCTAGAGAGGAGTTTGCCGGAGCTCCGTTTGGCGGATCGACGAGCCGTCACCGTGGTTAGCTTGCTAGAGTTGTTGTGGTCATTCTCCACCCAAGCATCTCCAAGATCAATGGCTCCTAGGAGGTCTCTCAAGGTAACAACCCTCTCCCACCGTTGTTTAGGTTTCATTCCTTCGTTTCCTTGACTTCCCTCTCGTAGATCTTTGGGTGTGAAATCAAATCGTGGCGTGTGACTCGATTTAGTGATGTTTTCATTAGGTCTTGAAAAAGGGTTTTCGTAGAAGGTCCTCATGGTACCCTAGCTTCATTAGCACTCATTGATATGGGATAAGGGGAACATAAAACAGACTGAAACCGGGTTGATTTCCGGATTCCTGGAGATGCCGCTGGGCGGTAGTTGTTAACGCCGACAATAGCTCCAGAAATCTCGAACAGGGCTACTTCCAGACATGTTTCGTGCTGGGAGGCAGACGGGACGTTTGTGACCATAAGGTTATGTGTGGAGACGCTGACCAGTGAAATTGGGAGTCACCTGGGAGATACCGTCGCGCGATAGTAGTTATCGCCGACGGTAGCTCCAAGGTAACTAAATTAATGAACTTGAACATGGTGGACTCAAGAGAGGTGTTCATCTCTTGTAGCTGTGGACTCAAGAGAGGTGATCCTCTCTTGTAGCTGTGGACTCGAAGAGTGGGAATGACTCCCCTTTCTTAGCATATGGATTAGGGTTGGAGTTCCTCATCCTTGACTCAAGGGTCGGATTATGCCCTCGTAACCGATGACTCGGGAATCTCTCCCGTAGATGGTTGAGTGGTGCAGTAGAATTTTGATAGCTGAATCATTGTGATAGGCATGTTACTTATAGATTGCTCTCTTATTTACTATGTTTGATCTTCTTCTTTCTCTCTCTCTCTCTATATATATATTTTCTGTGATGTACTGACTTGCAGGGTGTATTAGTTCCTCGGGGACCACTTGGTCTGCCGGGGGAGTGGTTTTGTTACCTAGTTGTGGTCGGCTTGTAGCTGACCCTCTTTGCACATCATTTTTGTTGTGATCGTTGTAGGGCGAGGGAAGGAGGCGGCGGAACACTAGGGTCTCTAGTGAGCAGTTCCGATCCTCTTGTTTTTAGTTCAGTCTAGTCCATGCAGACCTGTGAGCCTTTTTTGAGTGCTTGTACCCTTGTTTTATTCTCTAGTCAGTTGAACTCTTTTGAAGAGCTTGTAGGCCTTAAGGCCATGACTTATCGTTTTGCTTTAGTAGTGGTCATCCTCTTCTTGTTTCTTGTCTTTTGATACTTATAAGTTGTGATTTAGTCTCTATTTCTTTAGCGTTGGTCTTTTATACAATTTTGAAATAGTCTATCGGTGATGATTCTATGTAGTGGGGCCTGGCCGGACCCATGCCATGGGATACTTGCAAGTGGAGTGTTACAATTTGGTATCAAAGCGAGGTTTAAGGATTCTAGATCGGGAAGGAGTGGTTTATTGAAACTAGACTGTTAGAAAGAGATGTCCACATATGATTGACTGTTTTGAACCACGAGTGTTCTTGTCTGGTTGCAAATTTCAAACAATAATCTGACCTTGTTGTTTTCTTTTCTCAAGGGTGTTGGCAAGGATGTGGGAACTTAAAGAGCGCAGGAGGATCAGTCCGGCAACAGTCAAACTGGTCAGGTCCTCCCGAACGTCAATATGTCCCCCGCAGATTTCTGTAAAATGCTAGCAGATGTTGTCGTGGCTGCCCATGCCACAAGGGGCGAAGGTGTACCAACTACACCGGAAGGCGTAGTGGAGCAAGTTAAGCCTTTGGTAGAACAGACTGTTGTTCAACAAGACCATCAGTTAAAGTATTTTCTGAGTTTTCACCCTCCTACCTTCAAAGGGATTGGGACCCCAACTGATGCAGAGGACTGGTTGGCAAGGGTGAGGGAGATGTTGGATGCGACAGATACTCCGGGGAGTAGGAAGGTGACCTTTGCAACTTTCATGCTAGAAGGAGACGCCAAGTTTTGGTGGGTCGACGAGTTGGGCAGGCGCTTTGCTGAGTTGGGCATGCGCTTTGGTACGCGTCCTGCTAGTCAGATCTCGATAGATGAGTTCGCGACAACGTTCTTGAAGCGCTACCTCCCCTTGTCGACGAGGCTCGCCCTTCAGGGCCAATTCGTGAGGTTGTTCCAACGGGACATGCCAGTGGATGCATACCTTCAGGAGTTTACCTGTCTGAGCAGGTACGCGGGGAGCATGGTGGCCAACGAGGATGTGAAGACGCGTCTATTTTATGAAGGGTTAAGAGACAACATAAGGCACACCCTGATCTCTTCAAAGAACTTTGGATTTAATGTGTTAGTGGAGGATGCCCGAGCCTTGGAGTTGGATATGGAGAGGACTGTTAGAATTGAAGTGAGCTAGCGCCAGCGCTAGCTCCTACTCGCCACCCCCCTTGTTTTGCCTATAAATAGAGGGGTACCCCCCTAAAGAGCATCGATTCTGGAACTGGCGAGTATCATCAACTTTGAGCGAGTTAGAGATACCAGAGCGCCACCAGGCGAGCATCGAACTTGGAGCAAGTTCGAAACGAGCGAGTACCTACTCGGGAGATAGCGCCCGACGCTAGTGGCTAGCGCTCACGGTAGCGAGTAGTGGAGGAAGCGAAGCGTGGCGGGTACGCGAGTAGCCTGGAGTGCGAGCAGCGAGCTTGCGAGTTGGAGAGCTAACGCCCGACGCTAGCGATACCGCCGGCGGTAGCGAGGAGCGAGTTTCTGTAGCGAGGAGCGAGTATCACCTGCGCGGTGTGCTCCGGAGGAGAAGCGGACCTTGTCCGTGACCAAGTTCTTACCTTCTATTGACTGTTGTGATTCAAGTTGGATGCAACTTGTATTCAACCTTGTTCAGTTGTAACTAGCTACCAGATTTAGTATTGTGAAAGCTTGTGTTCATATATTGGTGTCCTTATTCTCCCGTTGGTTGACGTGTTCTTCCGACTACAAATTATTTCACATGGTATCAGAGGGACAGTGGGAACAAGGACGAATCAACCAAGATGGACGGCGGAGGAGGGTATGCTAGGGGACTTGGAATAGAGCTGCTCACCCAGACCAACTACAAGAAGTGGAAGTCTTGCTTGGAGAGCTACCTGCTTGGAGAGGACCTATGGGAGGTCGTTGGAGGAGAAGAGCAGGCAGAAGTCTTTCCAATCGAAGACAATGGTCAAGCTGTGAGAGCTTGGAGGAAGACCAATGCCAAGACGGAGTTCACCTTGAAGAGAGCCATTTCACCTGACTTGTTCGACCACATCATAGGTTGCAAGTCAGCGTCGGAGATCTGGATAGCCCTCGATGGGTTATTCAACAAAAAGAATGTAGCGCGGCTACAATTCTTGGAGAATGAGTTGGCGAAGTCGACTCAAGGCGAGATGGCGATATCCACCTTCTTCCTGAAGGTGAAGAACCTATGTGGGGAGATCTCGGCCTTGGATTCTGAAGAGCCAATCTCAGAGGCGAAGTTGAAGCGGCACATACTCCGAGGCTTGAGGAAGGAGTATGTCCCCTTCGTTATTTCCGTGCAAGGATGGGCTACTCAGCCCTCCCTTCTGGAGCTAGAGAACCTGCTATCGTCACAGGAGAGCTTGGCGAAGCAGATGGCGGGAGTATCCATCTCAGGAGGAGATGGCGAGGCCTTGTTCTCAGGAAAGAGGAGATCCTGGGACAAGAGAAAGAAGAACTCCGGAGATGGACCTTCAACGTCCTCTCAGGGAGATGGGGGGAAGTTCCTCCCTGCGCGCGATGAGAAGGGGAGATCCCTTTGCTTTGCCTGTAAGAAGTACGAGCACATGACAAAGGACTGCCGGTCCAATCTGAAGGCCGGTCATGCTGCTAACAAGGAGGGAGATCACCAGAGAGGTGGAGGGAGAGGTGGAGGTCACCAGGGCGGTGAGAGGGGGGACAATTGTTTCCTGACAGAGATGACGGCAACGTCAGTCGATGTCTTAGCCTCCATCAACCTCGAGAACGACTGGATAGTGGATTCCGGTTGCGGGCATCATCTCACCGGAGATATGTCCAAGTTCGACTCCTTGGAAGCGTATGAAGGAACGGATGCTATCATCACTGCGAATGATACGGTACATCCCGTGGAGCGAGAAGGGAAGGTGTCCCTTGGGAGTAGAGAGAAGCCAGTGACATTGAAGAGTGTGTATCATGTGCCTGACATGAAGAAGAACCTCTTCTCGGTGGCTAACGCCGTGGATGCTGGATACCACGTGCTGTTTGGACCGAAGGAGGTGAAGTTCCTGAAGAACCTATCGTCTGTCGATGCTGACGTCACGCTCACCGGGAGAAGGGTGAAGGATTTGTATGTTCTGTCTGCAAATGCCTACGTGGACAAGCTGAAGACAAACGACAGCGCTGTGATCTGGCATGAGAGGCTGGGTCATGTGGGGATGGACAAGCTGAAGATGATGGCGGCAAAGGGCCTAGTGAGTGGCCTGCCTCATCTCTCTTCCTACGGCGACGGCCATGTGTGCGACGGATGCCAATATGGAAAGTCACATCGACTTCCATTTGACAAGTCGGAGACCAGGTGTAAGGCACCTCTTGAGTGCGTACATGCTGATGTTATGGGGCCGTGCGCCACCCTTACTTATGGAGGCAATAAGTATGCGCTGGTTCTGGTGGATGACTATACCCGCTATACGTGGGTATACTTTCTGAGAGAGAAGTCAGAAGTATTCAACAAGTTCCTAGAGTGGAAGGAGCTTGTGGAGGGGAGGCTGAACCGCAGAGTGAAGAAGCTGAGAAGCGACAATGGAGGGGAGTTTACCTCCAATGAGTTTGCTTCTTTCTGCAGGAGGTTCGGCATTCGGCGGGAGCTCTCCTGCGCTCACACCCCTCAGCAGAATGGGGTGGCAGAGAGGAAGATCCGCCATCTGGTGGAGACTACCAGGAGTTGGCTACATGCCAAGAGCATTCCCAAGGCCTTGTGGGCGGAGGGAATGACGTGTGCTACTCATGTGATCAACATGCTACCTCTGAGTCATAACAGGATGATGTCTCCACACCAGCTCATGTTCGGGGAGAAGCCCAATGTGGGTCACATGAAGGTGTTCGGTTCTACCTGCTTCGTGCACATCCCGGACGCTCAGAGAACCAAGTTGGAGCCGAAAGCGAGGAAGTGTATCTTCATCGGCTACGATGAGCGGAAGAAGGGGTGGAAGTGCATGGATCCGCAGACCCACAAGTTCGTCGTCTCGCGCGACGTAGTGTTTGACGAACTGGTCTCATACCAGGGAGTCTCTTCAGTGGAGCTGCCGGAGAGTGGAGAAGCTAGCAGGGAAGAAGAGTGGGTCACTGAGGACCCTACTGTGGAGTTGGAGCTTTCTCCTAGTGCTCCATCGCCATCTGGCTCAGGAGGAGCATCTGGCTCGGGAGGAGCTTCTGGCTCAGGGGGAGCTATGAACTCAAGAAGCAGGGAGAGCACCGCTTCAGGAGGAGTTCAGAGAGGAGTTCAGAGAGGAGCTCAAGCAGAGGAGTCTACCGGAGTGGTAGATAGTGGCCAAGCCTTGAGGAGGTCGAAGAGGACGATCGTCCCGCCTGCTCGCTATAAGGAGGGGAACTTCGTGAGTTTGGTTTCCTGCTTCTTCGCAGGACCACTCGATGAGAGGGAACCTGCCTGCTTTGAGGATGCAGCTGGCATCAAGGAGTGGGACGCGGCCATGATCGAGGAGATGGAGGCCCTAGAGAAGAATGAGACATGGGACCTGGTTCCCATGGTGGAGGGCATCAAACCTGTCACCTGCAAATAGGTGTACAAGGTTAAGAAGAGAGCGGATGGAGAAGTGGAGCGGTACAAGGCAAGGCTTGTCGCTCGGGGCTTCTCACAAACCTACGGAGAGGACTACGATGAGACATTTAGTTCTGTCGCGAAGATGAGGTCGGTGAGGACGATCATCGCTCTGGCGGCGTGCCGAGGCTGGAAGCTGTGGCAGCTTGATGTGAAGAACGCATTCCTATACGGAGAGATAGACAAGGACATATTCATGGTGCAACCACCTGGATACGTGTCCAAGTCTCAGCCACGTCATGTCTGCAAGCTGAAGAAGGCCCTCTACGAGTTGAAACAGGCGCCGAGAGTCTGGTATGGAAAGATTGCGGAGTACTTGCAGTTCTGTGGCTACGATGCCTCAGACTCAGACTCCAGCATGTTCGTGAAGAAGAGTGGAGGTCTTCACGTGCTAGTGCTGCTATACGTCGACGACATGATCGTGACAGGGAACAACCCTGAGGAGGTCGCGGCGCTGAGACAGCAGCTTTCCATACGTTTCGAGATGAAGGATCTTGGTGAGCTGCACCATTTCCTTGGCCTCCAAGTTGAGAAGAGAAGAGGCGGGCTGTATGTTTCCCAGAGGGCGTATGTCGAGAGGATCGTCGAAAGATTCAGCATGAAGGAGGGGAAGAGCAGTTCCGTTCCTCTGGAGGCTGGGCTGAAGCTTCGGAAGGAAGAAGGGAGGATTCTTCCTGATCCGAAGATCTTTCGGGCACTGATGGGGAGTCTTATCTACTTGACTATCACGAGGCCGGACATCGCCTTTGCTGTCGGCCGAGTTAGTCGGTATATGCAGGAGCCGTGGAAGCCTCATCTGGAGGCAGCCAAGGGGATACTGAAGTACGTTAAGGGCACCCTTGAGATGGGGTTGTCCTATAAAGAGAAGTCTGACTTCAAGCTACATGGGTACACGGATGCAGATTACGGAGGTGACGCTGATGATCGCAAGTCGACATCAGGTTACGTGTTCTTGTGTGGAGCAGCTGCTATCTCGTGGTGTAGCAAGAAGCAGGACTCTATTTCCCTTTCTACCACGGAGGCCGAGTACAAGGCGTCGTCTTTAGCAGCTCAGGAGTGTGTCTGGCTAAGGAGACTAGTGGAGGATGTGGACGAGGAGGTCAGCGGACCTACTGTGCTACGCGGGGACAATGAGAGTGCATTGAAACTGGTAACCAATCCAGTATGTCATGTAAGGACCAAACACATTGAGATCGATCATCACTTCATCAGAGAGAAGGTGCTGGGTGGCTTGATCGCTGTGGAGCATGTGCGGAGTGAAGAGAACCTTGCGGATATATTCACGAAGCCCCTATCTGCGGGGCCATTCCGAAGGCTTCGCTCATTGCTTGGAGTTGTTCCCGGAGCTCACTTCAAGGGGGAGTGTTAGAATTGAAGTGAGCTAGCGCCAACGCTAGCTTCTACTCGCCACCCCCTTGTTTTGCCTATAAATAGAGGGGTACCCCCCCTAAAGAGCATCGATTCTGAAACTGGCGAGTATCATCAACTTTGAGCGAGTTAGAGATACCAGAGCGCCACCAGGCGAGCATCGAACTTGGAGCAAATTCTAAACGAGCGAGTACCTACTCGGGAGATAGCGCCCGACGCTAGTGGCTAGCGCTCGCGGTAGCGAGTAGTGGAGGAAGCGAAGCGTGGCGAGTACGCGAGTAGCCTGGAGTGCGAGCAACGAGCTTGCGAGTTGGAGAGCTAACGCCCGGCGCTAGCGATACCGCCGGCGGTAGCGAGGAGCGAGTTTCTGTAGCGAGGAGCGAGTATCACCTGCGCGGTGTGCTCCGGAGGAGAAGCGGACCTTGTCCGTGACCAAGTTCTTACCTTCTATTGGCTGTTGTGATTCAAGTTGGATGCAACTTGTATTCAGCCTTGTTCAGTTGTAACTAGCTACCAGATTTAGTATTGTGAAAGCTTGTGTTCATATATTGGTGTCCTTATTCTCCCGTTGGTTGACGTGTTCTTCCGACTACAAATTATTTCACAAGGACTCAGCGCCGTCGAGGTTTGGTTGCTAGGCAACGGGAAGATAAACCGCCTCAGTGTCAGAAGAGGTCAAAAGGAGGAGGGGGTAGGGCAAGAGGTTCTGTGCCCAACAGTCATGGGATAGAAGCAACGGAGTGACAGGTGGATATCGTGGACCTACCTGTTACACATGTGGTAAGAAGGGTCACATAACCCACAAATGCCAGGAGCGCACACCAACTGAGGACAGGAGGCCGGAGCCTTCAGTGCAGGCAGGATCGAGCTATATGGAGTGTCACGGCCTGTCTAAAAGCAAAAATCAGAGCGCGCTTCGGGCGAGTCGTGATGCCACAAACATGGGGGAAAGAAACCCTATGTTTGTTAGGCGGGAGCTGATTTAATAATATTAGATTTAAAATAAATAATTTGGAGAAAAAACACTATCTTTATGCGGAAGGTTTGAAGTATAACAATGAAGAGTTAAATACACATGCATGTTAATAAACTCACGATACCAAGTGCTGATACAAATTTCATGCGATGAAAATCTCAAAGAAATGAACATGCAATAATATCAATTTCCAACACATAATTTTAGCATAACAGTTGTTCATGATTCAAGAGAAAATGTCTGATCATTATTATTACATAATGAGCAATGTTCGACAGTAAGGGAAATACAAACATAGAACATGACTCAACAAGAAATAAGATAAAACTCCAGGAGCAGGAACTTGACGCGGATCGGGCTCAGGTGGCGGGCGGCGCAATCACGGAAGCTAAGGCAAATTCCAAAACAAACAAGGAAAAAACCTTAGAACATTGAGAAAAGTAAACAAAATACATAACTAGCAGGATATCAAAAACCAAAAAGTACTTGTATTGATACTCAGGAAGCGAAACTAGCAAGACATGCAAGTAAGTGAAACAACAAAAATTATTAGTCTAATCCAGAGTGTAGCATATATTAATTCATGTAATGACATAAGCTGTAACAAATGAAAGGTGTATGTGTTTTTAGTTGATGCACAAAAATTATGATTCAAGATCAGATTCAGGACTTATCAGAGATTCAGAATTTTATGCTCGTGATCTCTGAGGGGCAGCTCTTGCGAACCTTCACCCTAGAGCCAGGGATTTCATGCTTGTTATGACCGGTCCTTTGCTCCTGTTATGGATTCAAGAGGGAACCCAAGTCAAGGAGTTGCATCAATTAAACACTTCCTTTCAATGTTTGCTTATGGTATTAATGAATGAAGAGATTCATAGTTTAGTGATTCATAGCGTATAAAGACATGCTATTAATTTAACGATTTAAGCATTCAAGAGCAAAATTCATAATCATAAGAAAAAGGTGCATCAAGCTAAGATCAAGGTTTGCAAGCAAGAGATTTCTCTACTTTCCTTAAGTAAGGCTGAATCCGACGGTGGCAGCTATGTGACGCACGCAAAATTTAGAAACCTTATTTCAGTCATGTTCAAACATAATCATGGATGATTTTTTAATTAACGGAAATCCCTACGCTAACACATGCAATTAACATCGCAAAACCTAAACATGTGAGGGTTTAGCAATTTACCTCCCTAAAAAGTGAGGGGAGAGGAGACTACAACGAGAAAACGGAGATTTGGCGGCGCTTTGGCTAGGTAAACCCTAAATCAGAAGGGATTTTGAGAGATCCCGCCAATTGGTTCGATGAACGGCGCCAGAAATCACAAAACGCAATTTGGAGCACAAAGATTTGCAAAATAATTCAAGAAAATTTTGAATAGGGGGGGGGGGGCAAAGGAGATCCTACCCAAGGAAGCCAAAACTGAGCCCAAGGAGTGGAGGGAAAGAAACCCCAGTTGTCCCTCTCGCAATCGCCGACCAAGACGAAGAGGGGAGATTATGGCTGCCGACCCTTGAAGAGGAGGGAAAAGCTACTGTCGGCCCTTGGATACATAGATTCAAGCCATCTTCTCGGTGGAATGACCTTCCTTGTACGAGATGAAGTGAGCCACTTTAGTCATTCGATCCACTATGACCCAAATCGCATCATGCCCCCTCTGAGTGCGGGGCAAACCTGTGATGGAGTTCATAAAGATGTCTTCCCACTTCCATTCAGGGATAGGCAAAGGCTGCAAAAGAGCACCAGTACGCTGACGCTGTGCTTTCACCTTCTGGCACGTCAAACATCGAGAAAATGACTCGAATTTATATATCAGAGATTGTTAGACTCCACGGAATTCTTTTGCGGATTGTTTTAGATCGCGACTCGAGATTTGTATCGCATATTTGGAAGGGCTTCCAGCAAGCTTTGGGCACTGAACTCAATCTGAGTACTGTTTATCATCCGACGACCGATGGTCAGATCGAAAGGGTTAATCAGATACTTGAAGACATGCTTCGATGCTACACTCTGGATTACAAGGGAGTTTGGGATTAACACTTACCATTGGTTGAATTTTCCTACAATAATAGCTATCAATAGAGCATCAAAATGCCCCCCTTCGAAGCATTGTACGGGCGATGTTGTAGGACCCCTCTCTATTGGTCGGAAGTGGGTGAAAAGGTTGTTTTGAGGCCTGAGTTACTTCAGGAAATGGAAGAATCTACGAGAAAGACTCAACTTCAGCTCAGTCGTGCCATCGAGAGGCAGAGAAAGTATGCAAACCAGCGCCGCCGTCCGTTAGAGTTTGATGTGGGTGATTATGTGTTCTTGAAGGTTTCCCTTTCCCCTGAGGTGAAACGGTTTGGTCGTCATCATAAGCTTAGCCCGAGGTTCGTGGGACCGTATACCATTTCAGAACGTGTTGGAGGATCTGCATATCGTCTTGAGCTACCTGCTGTTTGGGTTGGTGTTCACAATGTCTTTCATGTCAGTCAGCTTCGAAAGTACATCAGTGATCCTAATCGTGTCATTGAAGAAATTCCTGTGATTCCTGAAGCCAATCTTTCATATCCGGTTGAACCCATTAACATCGTGGAGTATCAAGTACGCAAGCTTCGAAGGAGAACCATTCCTATGGTCAGAGTGCTTTGGATGCATGAAAAGTCTGAGGAGTATACTTGGGAACTTGAATCCGATATGAGTAGCGAGTATCCACAACTATTCTCTTGATCTTGGTAAGCCTCCGAACTTATTCTCCTTTCCATTTTGTTATATTCTGTTACGCCCCCGGACGGCGCCCGCCTATTTGGGCGTCAATACACGCGACGACGGAAGGGATCCGAAGGCGACAACGGGGCTGAACCAACTGGTTCAGCCCCCACTATCTAAGGAGCGGCCCTCGGGGGCTGAACCCACCCGGTTCAGCCCCTATTGGGGCCGGCCGGCCCCCTTGGCCGGCCGGTCTTGGGTCCGGGTATAAATATACCCGGAACCCCCTTTTGGATGGCATGCAAGAATATTATCAGGTATCTCCCCTCTCTCCCAATCTAACCCTAGTTCCTTAGCCCTCTTTTCTCTAGATCTCTCTCTCCCCTTCCATCTTCCTAACCTTTGGTATCAAAGCTTCGATTCTCCACCATGGTTACCACGCGCACTCAGGAGGACAACGTTCGATTGGAAACCCTAGAAGAAAATTACATGGGTTTGTCGAATTCGGTCGCAACCATCGAGGAGAACATGAGGGCGTCTACGCAAAGATTGGAAGAACGGATCGACGCACGAATGGATGAAATCAAAGCGCTCCTTGCGCAAAATCTGAAAGGGAAGGCGCCGACACATCAAGAGGTCACTGGTTTGCAAAATCAGGTGGAATCAGGGAGGGATTTAGCGGGATCGACCGATCCCGCGCGTACAGTTGCGGGATCGAGCGGGTCGAACGACGACGGAATCGCTGGTACGGCAACGGCGTGGGAAGCAGCCCCAGCCCCGACCCGGGCAGCGGAGACAGACGCGGGCCCTCCGCCCTGGGCGCGACACGCCGACAGCGGGCAGGCAGGCACGGGCCCTCCGTCCTGGGCGCGACAGTTCGGCAGCGAGCAGGTGGGCCGTCCAGCCTAGATGTGGCTCGACAACTAACCGACAGACGCAGGGAGGGCCATCGGGGCTCCAGCGGGAGGAATGGCAGGATGCCTCCCCCGCATGGCGTCGGGCCTCCAGCGGGCTACGACTTCGGCGGTCCTTGGGGCGGCCAACAGTTTCAGGGCTTTCCGGGCGTCAACTTGAACCCGATGGAGCCGAGGCAACCAGCATGGAATGGGCAAGGGCAAGGTTGGCTCAGTCAGCCCGCTCCAAGAGCACACATGCCCCCCAAACTAACCCGCATGAATTTCCCACGATTCAACGGGGGGGGGGGGGGATGCATTGGAGTGGGTCCAGAAAGTGGAACTCTTTTTCAGTTATCAGGACGTACCGGAGGGACAGTGGGTCCAGTTGGCTTCTTTTCATATGGAGGACGATGCCTTCCAGTGGACGCAATGGTTCTTACGGGGACGGGAGTACGTGCCCTGACCGGAGTTTGTGGAGGGTTTTACAGCCCGATTTGGGCCGCTTGAATATGAGGACTTCGAGGCCCTCCTTCAGAGACTGTGTCAGAAGGGGACGGTGATGGAGTACCACACTGAATTCAAGAAGTTGGCGAACCGGGTGCATTGGGAAGAAAGGACGCTCTTGAGTTGTTTTATCTCGGGACTTAAGGAGCACCTTCGTGACGAAGTACAGTCGCATATGCCTCGTACTTTAAATCATGCGATCACACTAGCACGAATTCAGAAGGAACGATTCAACGGACAGAGGGCTCGAGTCCCGGGTAGGCCACCCGCGGCCCCAGCAGCTGTGCGGAGGGATCCACCAGCAGGTGGCAAGCCGACGGTGATACGACTCTCCTGGAGTGAACTGTCTATGAACCTGTTGCACGTCGACTTCACATTTCACGTGATGTCATTTTTGATGAGTCTCACCCTTTCTTTGTGTTCCCTGTTTCCTCGACCTCACACTCATCCGTTACTCCCTCTGACGTGCAGTTTCTCACTCTTCCTATTTCTCCGCCTTATGTATCCTCCCCTCCGGTATGTCCCCCTCCTCTTCCCTTGCCACTCCGTCACCTCCTCCCTTGTCGCAGTCTACTTTGCCTCCTCCTCTTTCTTTGCCGCAGTCTACTCCGTCACCGCCTCACTCCTCTCCCTCTGATGAGCTGTCCAGTTGGGATCGTGTCTCTCCTCTTCCTTATCACTATACTCGTCGTCCTCCTCCTATCTCCTCGCCTCCAGTGCCCCCAGACTCAATGCCTACCTCTTCCAGCGAGTGCCCTATGGGTGATCCTCCTGTGCGCCGCAACTCACCTTGTGAGAGGCGTCCTCCCGACCGTCTTAGCCTTGCTACCCTACCGCTGGACCTACCTGTCCTTCCCGCCACTGTCAGTACTCCAGAGCCGACTTCCTACCGTGAGGCTGCCCAGATACCTGAGTGGCAGGTTGCTATGTCTGCTGAGTTGGAGGCGCTTGAGCACACTCGTACATGGGATCTTGTTCCTCTTCCACCCGGTTCTGTTCCTATTACTTGCAAGTGGGTCTTTAAGGTCAAGACTCGCTCTGATGGTTCTGTGGAGCGGTACAAGGCTCGTCTTGTTGCTCGTGGCTTTCAGCAGGAGCAGGGGAGAGACTATGACGAGACTTTTTCTCGAGTTGCTCACATGACTATAGTATGGACTCTTATTGTTGTTGCCGTTGTTCGTCACTGGTCCCTATCACAGCTCGACGTGAAGAATGCCTTTCTTCACGGTGATCTTCAACAGGAGGTATACATGCTTCCTCCTCCGGGTCTATCCTCTCCTCCAGGCCTTGTCTGTCGCTTGAGACGAGCTCTTTATGGGCTCAAGCAGGCGCCCCGTGCGTGGTTTGCACGTTTCAGTTCCGCCATTACAGCCGCCGGATTCCAGCCATGTCCACATGATCCAGCTCTGTTCGTGCACTCCTCCTCCCGTGGTCGGACCCTTTCGTTACTATACGTGGATGATATGATTATTACTGGTGATGATCCTTCTCATGTGGCTTTCGTCAAACATCACCTTCAGCAGCAGTTTCAGATGAATGACCTTGGACAACTGAGCTACTTCTTGGGTCTTGAGGTCAGCTCTACAGATCGCGGGTTTCAGCTCTCTCAGCAACGCTACACATCAGATCTCCTTGCTCGGGCTGCTCTCTCTGACTCTCGCACAGTGGACACTCCTATGGAGCTTCACCTTCAGCTACATCCGGATGATGGGGTTCCACTCTCCGATCCTACTCGATACCTCCACCTCGTGGAGAGTCTTGTCTATCTCACCATTACTCGGCCCGACATTGCCCATGATGTTCATGTGCTGAGCCAGTTTGTTAGTGCACCCACCTCTGTGCATTATGACCATCTGCTGCGGCTCCTGCGCTATCTTCGGGCGACTACCTCTCGTGGTCTATTCTTCTCCAGCAGTAGTTCTCTACAACTACGTGCTTACTCCGATTCCACCTGGGCTAGTGATCATGTTGATCGTCGTTCTGTCACTGGTTTTTGTTTGTTCTTGGGTTCTTTCACTTATTGCATGGAAGTCCAAGAAACAGACTGATGTTTCCCATTCCAGCACTGAGGCTGAGCTTCGAGCCATGACTACCACTGCTGAAGATATTATTTGGATTCGTTGGCTTCTTGAGGATCTTGGTGTCTCTTCTTCAGATCCCACTCCCCTCTACTGTGATAACACTGGTGCCATTCAGAATACTCTAAACCCAGTGAAGCATTCTCTCTCCAAGCATATCGGGGTGGATGATTTCTTCCTCCGTGAGCACTATAGTCGGGGCACTCTTGCCCCTTCCTTTATCCCTTCCGAGCAGCAGATTGCAGATTTGATGACAAAGCCGCAGACGAGGACCCAACATGCCTATCTACTGTCCAAACTCTCGGTGTATGATCCTCCGTGAGTTGGGGGGGGGGGGGGGGTAGATATGTTGTATATTGTGTAGTAGTGTTAGCCTATAATCACCTCGGGTGTTAGGATCACCCTCCTATTATTCTTGTATATGTATCTTTGTTCAAGTGTGAATATCATATAGAAAATCTTTTCTCCTATCAACGGTAAGATTCATTAGTGAAGTCAAACATCTCAAGTGGATCTCGAACGTCGTTATGTTAAAAGAAATCAAAGCTTTTTATGCCTTCATAAATCTTAAAAATCATATGTGATGGGATATTGACTTTTTATTCTTTACATCCAAGCAAACCAGATTTGTCTGTAAACCAAAACAAACCTAGTTTTGTTTTTTTCTTAACCTAAGATTGCTATAAGTAAACCCCCATCCCACCTGACCCTTTAGTCCGATCCTGAAGCCCACTCCTCTCCTCGCTATTTCGCCGATGAATCCCCAGACGCGTTTTCCTGATCTTCACCATCTCGCCGGCGAAACCACCCAGAAAATGCTAACCTCTGCTCCCCCTCGAAGTTGCCTTCTTCCCGAGAGCCAAATCATGTCATGCACAACCCACTCGCCTTTCTCCTCCCCTTCCTTATTGCTGGAAATCGAACCTGCGTGCCTGGAAGTGTCTTCTTCGTCTTCCCCAGATATCCGTATGGTGGCTGCGGCCATGGTTATCGTGGACGAACTTCTTGATGGCAATATCCTAAGATACAAAATTCTTGGCACACATACATATTTTGCGGAATCTTTCTTTATTTTTTCGCATGGAGAATTACCAATTTAGCTTCCAGTTGGATGATCTATGATGTTTTCATAATGTGTTATTATTTTAGTTTTTAAAAATGATATGCGCTGTTCATAAATCTACATTTTCTTGCCCTGTTTGTTCATGTTATGTTATGATTTTTTGTGTAATTACGTCATAAGACGACTTACTTGGCTGGAGGGAAGATGTATGAGATGAGGAAGGAATGTTTTGATTAAGGTGCATGCATAAAGTTTTTTCTCTGCAGAAATCATATTTGCTAATAACAAAAAAGCTTGTGAATTTTAACACCACCCTCACGCATTTTATTTATTTTTATTGTTCTTATTTCATCTTGATTCCTCCCATCCATTTTCTCCTCCATGTTTATATTCTAGAAATAGAAATGAATTCTTAATTCAATTTCACGGCAATATTCCCTTATAGTCTTCAAAGAGCTGTTCCACCGGCTTCCCGAGTAGCTGTTGGAAAACTCCAACGTCGTACCCTTGCTTCATCTTCGCGTTGAGCTTTGCCACGAACCTGGAGTCGAACCTGCTGCAGTAGTCGAGGAATCTCGCAGTGACGTCGTATCCCTGATTCCACCTGTCTCCCTCCCCCGGAAACACCCAATCGGACTTCGCATATCCGGCCTTGAGCCTCACGTAGTCCGCCATACCTTGGATGAGCCCCAGCGGCTCTCCCTGCCCCTGCCATCGCCAAATTAGGGCGACCTCGTGGAACAGCATTCCGGTGAAATCAGTTCTCGCGGATCCGGCCATGTTCTCGATGACCGCCGCGCTCAGGTGGATTTCATTCTCGATGACCGTCGCAACAGCAAACTTTTCCTGGATGAAGCAGGTAATGCTCTTCACGTCGTTGCGGACACCGCCATTTGGCATCGCGAAGGTGGATCGGACAAAGGAGCTAGCATTGGCGAGGACTAGCTTGGCAAACCGCACTCCGATCTCGGACTTAAATCGATCGCCGCCGGGCGTGCCGACGGCGTTGTTTATGACTCGGTATTTGACCCCGACGGAAGTTGTGAGTGCGGTGGCGACGAGGGAGAGTACGAGGGCGACCAAGGGAAAGGACAGAGGAAGCTTATGAGCCATTGCAGAATATTTCCTGCCTCTGGGGTTTGGAGAGAAGACGGGAGTCGTTTGGAAGATTTATAGCCTCTCACTTGTTCCAATTTATGCACCATACCAAAAATTAATTAATAAATGAGTCTTTTATTAAGTTCCCCCTCTAAAAATGCTAAATTTCTGATTTTTATAATTTTAGTTTCGAATAATTACAATAAATAAAACAAGGGGAGCCTTGGCGCACCGATTGTGGCGTTGCCACCTTGAGGTCACGAGTTCGAGCCCCGGAAGCAGTCTCTTGCAAAAATGCACTGTAAGGTTTGCCTACATTTCACCTTTGTGGTGGGACCCTTTAGGACGCCTTTGTGCACCGAGTCCACGTTTTTTTGACTCTAGCCTGCAAAAATTATTAGGGCGGGTTTCAAATAATTTGATAAAGATGTGTTTTTATATGGGAGAGATTATTGATGGTTTCAACTGTGATAGTGATACGGTTACTGAGTCACCCCCAGGGTGAACATCTTATTCGATCAAGTCATCCCGACGGCCAGATGATGATGCCACGACACATTCAGGCGAGTTTGTGCAAAAACGCCGCGGCCATGGAATGTATGTTTGGCAAGACAACGGTTAAAAAAAAACTACTTTTGAACATAAAAGTGGACGAAGTTCCTTAGGTGAGGCCGGGCATTCACGAACGATGGTTCATAACCACCTCTTTCGTGAATGTGTTATGGATCATGTATGTTAGTTATCTAGTTTTATTATTATTATTGAGTCAAGTTATTGTATCGAGTCAAATGTATTAGTCGAGTCGTTTCGTTTTATTAGTCGCATCGAGTCCGTTATATTTTATGCTTTCGGGTTATTTACACTCATGTCATTGGGGTCATATATAAACCCATGAAGTCTTTTGTTAGGGGTTATGAATGAAGAAAATCTTCTCCCTAAACCCTAAAAGAAATTTTGGAAGCCCTCTCTCTCGAGCACGCCCCGCTTAGGCAGCCGCGGTCAAGGCTCCGTAGTATCTCCGCCACTACCATCTCCACCTCCTGCCACTCCTCCAACAATCTCTGAGTAGACCCATAACAGAACGCCCGACCTTACTTAAGGAGCTTCATCTATTTTTAAGTTCAAAAGTAGTTTTTTTCTTGGTAGCGGTCATAACCGTTGTCATGCCAAACACATTTTATGACAGTTGCGTTTTTGTCCAAACTCACCGGAGCAATAACGCCGTGCCAAACGGACCCTAAGTCCTCGTTTGGGGTGTCATTTGAGCTTAGTTGTGATGTTCGGTGTTTGGAGACGCCTGCATCAGGTTTCTGACTGCTGATGGTGTTCCGCTGAGTCTCCATTTCGCTCCCCTCGCCTAACAGGAGTTCGTTTAGCGCGGCGCGGAATACCGTTATGGTCTACCACATCAAGTGCGAGCCAAAAAAATGGTCAAAACGGCAAGCCGCGGTGTACCTGAGCAAGAAAAAAGCTCCATCAAACGGTTGAAATGCCGCTGGATCTGAACATGGCTGCAAACACGTTATAACTATTTATTATAATAATAATAATAATAATAATAGCGATTATAGCATCTCTCTCTCTCTCTCTCTATATATATATTATTTATTATTATCTAGGGTTGGATGACCTCTTCTATACCATCCAAGCTGCTTTGTATTATTACAATTAATTGTATGGCCGGATTGGCACAGTTGAAGTTTTCCATTTAATAAACAGGACGGCCGAGGACCGAGAAACTCCGCTCCAGCCTCCAGACCTGAATAAACTTCAGAGTTGCTGCGATCATTCGTCAACTTGCCATTGTCAGGTAGGTTCAAGTTGTCATGTTTTAGATATTGGTGATGAATATATGCAGGCCGTTTTCAGTTATGTGCGGACCGTGCAATTACATAACGGTTATGTGCAGGCCAAGCCTTTACGGGTTCACAACTTCCTATGATTTTTTTAGCTTGATCTTCATTTATCCTTGGACTGCACATAGTCGTAAATAGCCTGCATGTAACAGGACTCTAGATATTAAACTCTCGACTGGGTTTTCTTTCTCCAACTGAACCAGGCCTGGTTTCACATTCCTAGAATCGGATCTCTCCAGGAAATACATAGTCGCCTTAGTTTTCTTTTTGGCTTTTTGCACTCTCAATAGGAAGAAGTGTTGTAAAATTCGGTACACAGAAACATGCACAAATCAGTACTCGGCAAAACCCGCTGAGGCACTACCATTGATATATAAATATAATCGTCAATATAAATATGAATGAGTACAAAGATAAGGAGAAAAATGAGCGTCCGATGAAACGCACGCGGATGCGCCGGACACACACGATCCGCGAGTGAGTAATAGATCTGAACTGCAATCCGCTTAGCGGACGCCCAAGGTTCATTGGAACCTTCGATGTCAAAGTCTGACGTTTAACCACCACTACCAGAGACCAACGCCACCACCAGAGAGGAAATCCAAGCCAGATCTAAGTCTGCTTCTCCTCTCCACGACACCACCTTCTTCCTCGCTCCACCTCTCACAAAGGCCGGCGGCTATACACCTCCAAGACCAGCGACAACACTCTCCACCAACGCCAACGGCTATCTCCTCCAAGACCGGCGACAACGTTCTTCTCCAAGACAGAAGACATCGTTCTTCTCCAAGACCGGCGATAAGGCTTGAGGCCGGCGGTTCCTCCGAGCGCACGAGAGAGAGAGAGAGAGAGAGAGAGAGAGAGAGAGAGAGAGAGAGAGAGAGAGAGAGAGAGAAACGGGAGAGGGAGAGAAACAAAAGAGAGAGATAGAGAGAGAGAGGTTGGGTGGCTCCCTAGGTTTCACGCACGTGAGAGGGGGTGGCTCCTTATATTCATGGTGGTGAGTTCCTATTTATAGTATTAGGTTCTTAAAACCTAAAACCAAGAAAAAACCTAAAAGTAGAAAACAACTAAAAACAGGAAAAACATTTTCGGACCGAACCAAATACAACAATCACCACATTGGTTTGGGTTCCGGAGCCACCATTTGCAGGAAGCACACCCTGCACAAAGCACCAACTGCACAAGGCAACACTGCACTGAGCACCACCCCAAAGACCTAAAGCGTCAGCCGACCTGCTCCAGTCGTCTCATCCCTATTCGGACTCAACCTCTGAATGTAGATGTAACTAGATCGTTGAATCTGACTCGCCTAGTCAGACTACCAGAAGGACGATCCCCTGCACCACCTCGATCATCAACTCTGTCAGCTGCAAAAATCATGGGCACACCACCTCACATTTGTGGTCCCTATCAGTTGGTACAGACTACCGTACTGCATAGCTCGCATGAGCACGGTGCGCTCTCGCGTCACCGTTAGAACTCCACCTTTCGCCGCAAAACTGCATCCTCTGGAGTACAGTCTACCCAGTGATATCAAATTCCTGCGCAGCTTGGGTACCATATGTACCCGCTCAAGCTTACACATTGCTCCGTCATGCGTCCTGATGTCTACCGTCTCTTTCCCCGTGACCTCACATGTTGAGCCGTCACCAAGAAAGACTGACCCACTCGTCACCTCCAGTGAACTGAACATCCCCGCACCTGAGCAAATTTGCTGCGAAGCACCAAAATCTAATATCCAGCTATCAGAGTCACATTTGTTCAACCCTTATTCTCCGAGGGTGGGCCTATTCAAAGCCATGTAGGCAGAATCAGAGTCAATGGTCAACACGAAGATATCAGACGGCGTATCGAGATTATGTAACCCCAGGGTGCGAGTAGGGCCTTGCTCGCCCCTAACTGGCGAGAATGAGTACGCCCCCGCAGTTATCCAGACAGATGAGCGAGAAGGTAACATGCCTGGACATACTCGCCTATATGCGACTTTCATCAACCAACTCGCCAACCTGCGGCGAGATCCTTACCTACTCGCTCGCCTAAGCCTTTGTTCAATCATCTCCTAAGGGGGTCAGGGATAGTCGCTTGTACCCCCTCCCTCAAGATTTGTCTATAAATAGACCTCCATGGGTACCAGGAAGGGCACTTGTCAAAAACCAGAACTTCACCCTCCTTATAAGCGAGAATCCTCCCTAGCCAGTGCCTTCCTCGTACCAAGCTCGGTCATTCGTTGGTTGTGGAGGAGAAGACTTCTTTGAGCTTCTGGGTACGTGGTGGGACCTCCCTGCCGCAGCACCTGGGGTCTTGTTGTTGTTACTCTTCTAGTTCTTCGTCGTTGCCGGTCAAGCCTCCTCGTTGGACTGCTAGGCAAGTAGCCTCCGACTACATTGATCCGAAATTTGGAGTCGGGATTTTTCTGGCTTCAACAACATAGGCTCTCAGTGATTATAAGAGACACATCACTATCATCTGTCGTGACTACCGCTGCCTTGCACGCACCCTGGACGTCCCCAGAACTCTGCGCACGTTGCGGACAATGTCTCCTGATATGGTCACTCTGCTTGTAATGGTAGCATGTCACTGCCTTTTTTTTTTGGCCCGGCCAGCTAGGCCCACTAAGCGCCTGCTCACCCCCATGAGTAGGGTCTGACAACATCTGGCTGGACAGTAACGCAGATGTGATCTGCTCCACGTCTACTGTATCCTTCCTATACAGCAGAGTGGTCTGCATATGCTTATATGACATCTGGAGCGAGGTAAGAAACAATATGTTCTTGTCTTCTTCCTCCACCTTCACACCAACCACATGTAGTTGTCTGAGGTCATTGAACGCGTTGAAGTGTTCCTGCAGGTTTACCAGCCTCCTGCATCTTCAGGCCGTACAGTCGCTACTTCAGTAACAACCTCGTGGTCAACGACTTGGTCATGTAGAGTCCCTCAAGCTTCTCCCACAACGTGACAACGGACTCTTCAATACCGATGTTGAACAACACCTTGTCGTTGACGCACATCCGGATAGCGCTAGTGACACACTCATCTATCTCAGTCCACTCAGAATCCTCCACCGGAGCGGGCAAAGACTCACGCCCCACAGCACTCGCATCAATCCCTGCTCAACCAACATGTCTTTGACCCGAATCTGCCATATGCGGAAATTCCCGCTACCGTCAAACTTATCCACAGAATATCTGGCTAACATTGTGTCCTTCACTGACATAGCTGACCGCAGTACCTCTAGACAATCTGATTAATTCACAAATCAAATCTGAGAAGATAGGGAGCAAACCAATGTCGTCACCTTCCGTTGACCCAAACCTAAACCGGAACGTTCAATCAGTCACCTACTCAGAACCTAGCTCTGATACCACTTGCTGTAAAATTCGGTACATAACGCAGTCACAACTATAAATCACAGGTAAACAAGGAACACAGAAACATGCACAAATCTGCACTCGGCAAAACCCGCTGAGGCACTACCATTGATATATAAATATAAATGAGTACAAAGATAAGGAGAAAAATGACCGTTCAATGAAACGCACGCGGATGCGCCAGACACTCACGATCCGCGGAGAGTAATAGATCTGGATTGCAATCCGCCTAACGGACGCATAAGGTTCACTGAAACCTTCGGCGTCAAAGCCCGACGTCCAACCGCACCACCACCGGAGACCATTGCCACCACCGGAGAGGAAATCCAAGCCGGATCTAAGTCCGCTTCTCCTCTCCACCACATCACCTTCTTCCTCGCTCCACCTCTCACAAAGGCCGGCGACTATACTCCTCCAAGACCGGCGACAACACTCCACGAACGCCGACGACTATCTCCTCTAAGACCGGCGACAACGTTCTTCTCCAAGACTGGCGACAAGGCTTGAGGCCGGAGGTTCCACCGAGCGCACGAGAGAGAGAGAAATCCGGAGAGAGAGAGAGAGAGAGAGAGAGAGAGAGAAACGAGAGAGGGGGGGCTCCCTAGGTTTCATGCAAGAGAGGGTGTTCGGGAAGAAGGACCGGCGGAGGAGCAGGGCAGGTTTCGTGGAGAGGGCGTGCGCGCAGAGAAAGGACCTTGGCAGAGGTAAAGTTTTCGCATCCGTGGGCGGAGAGTCATCTCAGGAGAACCCAGACGCCGCAAAGGGAGCCATCTGGCTCAAGGGTCCCACCAGGGAACTCATGATCACTCAGGAGAAGGTGGAGTCGCACAGTGAGAGGTTGAGTGCGAGTCGTCTTGCAAAAGACTCGGTCTATAGGGCAAGGGCGAAGCTCGTCGGGGTGCGCCATCGGGAGTTGAGGGAGTTCGGTAGAGGTAGAGGTAGGAAGTTGCAGGAGATATCCTGGAGGGATATTAGTACGGACTTGCGAGGAAGTCCAGTGACTGGAGTCAAGTTCAAGAGCGGTCTTGACTTGACTCATTCTGATGCGCGTTAATCGCGGTCAGGCCCCAGGGAGAGGGGGCTCGTAGTCGCCGGTAGTAGAGATTTAAGCTGAAGGTGGAGTTACGTTGTGTGAGGCGTCAGGTGGAGTTTGTCGCGTGAGGCGTCAAGGTGGAGATTGTTAGATTTTGACACCTCGTCGCGCCCGGACCTTAGGATCGCGCCATGTCATCGATCCGTGGGAGGGGTTTGTTACTTGTGAGGATTAATCTTTGATTAGGAAATCTCTTATTGGGTTAATCCTATTTATGATTCTTCATTATGAGGAGGATTATTTTCTTCATATTCCGGCTAAACCCATTTTTAGCATATTTCCTAAATCTGCAGATTATCTCCTATTTACGGGAGATTTTATTTGGCTCCTATTTATAGGACCAGTCCCCCCAGCCATCCTTTACGCCAAGCAAATTCCGCAGGAGGGAGGAGGCAGTTGAGAGAGGTGAGCGGCAGCAGCGGTGCCAGTAGCTCGGCGGCAAGGAGGCGGCGGTTCTGTCCAGCGGCGACAGGCGGCCTCAGGCCAAGGGAGCTTTTCGGGCTGTTTCAGGTGGAAGCAGCTGGTGGCGGCAGCGGTGGCTCCAGGAGTTCTTCAACAGCGGCGGAGGCCCTCAGTGTGATCCAGGGCGGCGACAGCCGCAGAACTTGGTTCCGGTGAGAGCGGCGGCAGCAGGGCGGTGGTCCAGGCGTGCGGAAGCAGCGGCGGCGGGTCTTGGGCCCGGTGGCAGTGCGAGACATCGCTCGGCGATATCGGTATCACTCGCGATAGCTACCAGTGCAGTTTGGGGGCAGATTCTACTGGACGCACCACGTTATATCTTTTGTCTCACTATTGTATCTTGTAACTCTCATATTTATAGTGGATCTTTCGGCGCGCTCTCCCCGTGGAGTAGGAGTCCCATACTCCGAACCACGTAATCTTTTGTGTCGTCTGTGTATGCTAGAATCTCGTTCTGTATTTTATTTTGCGATACTGATTCTTGCTCATTCGTGAAATTCCGTTGCGCTACCGCGGCTTAACTCGATCCGATTTCACAACAGAGTTGAAGATGTGAAATCTCGTGATTCTTCCATCTACCGCAATGAAAGAAGAAGAAAAAGCGCTAGCGTCCGAATTAGATGCGAATTAAGTTGAAGGTTGTAGAATTGGATAGCAAAGAAACAATCACCAAGTAAAAGCTACAAAGACTAAAGAAGTGAAACATACACCTTGGCATGCTATTCTTTGAAGTAGGTTTACATCATTCCAACAAACTTAATCCTTTAACTTTAGCAGGACCTTTTCCTCTTTTATCAATTGAGAAAAAGAGTTCTATAGCCTCATTCTACAACCTAACTATAGTTTTACATCATATATTGGTGGATGCACAGATTGTATGTTCAATTTCATGGCAATATTCCCTTATAGTCTTCGAACAGCTGTTCCACCGGCTTCCCGAGCAGCTGCCGGAAAACGTCAACGTTGTACCCATGCTTCATCCTCGCGTTGAGCTTCGCCACGAACCTGGCGTCGAACCTGCTGCAGTAGTCGAGGAATCTCGCCGTGACGTCGTATCCCTGATCCCACCTATCTCCTTGCCCCGGAAACACCCAATTGGGCTGCGGATACCCGGCCTTGAGCCTCATGTAGTCCGCCATACCTTCAATGAGCCCCGTCGGCTCTCCGTCCCCCAGCCACTGCCAAACGTGAGTGACCTCGTGGTACATAACGGCGGTGAAGCCGGTTCTCGCAAATCCGGGCAAATCCGCGATGGCCTGCCCGTTCACATGGATATCACTCCCGATGGTGCTCGCCGCACCGCTCAGCGTTACATCGATGAAGCAGGTGATGCGATTCACATCGTTGCGGACGCCGCCGTTTGGCATGGCGAGGGTGGACCGGACGAAGGAGCTGGCTTGGGCGAGGACTAACTTGGTGAACTCCACGCCGATCTCGGAGTCGAAGCGGTCGCCCCCGGGCGTGCCGACAACATTGTTTATGACCAGGTATTCCACGCCGGCGGATGGTCTGAAGGTGGAGACGACGGCGATGAGCAGCACGACCAGCGATGAAAAGGATAGAGGAATCTTATAAGCCATCCTGGTTGTGGCTGTGGGGGTGTCGAGAGAAGAAAATAGTTGTTTGAAATATTTTTATTGATGGTTTTCAATTTACTTCCTCTTTATACAATCACACGGTGCAAAGTGCCGCCGTTACTCTCTACGGTCAAAACGGCTAGCTGGAAGCGGGATAAAAAAAGGGAATTGTTAAAGGCAAATCATAAATGGCTATCCGCAAACCAATTTCTATGAGTTATTACGCGCCTTTTGAAAATACGCCTTGTACATGCATCTTTAGGAAAAATCTTCAACACGAAAATTGTAGATCTCGTCGAGATCTACAATTTTCGTGTTGAACACTTTTCCTAAAAATGCACGCACAAGACGTATTGCCGCCCTGATCGTAACTATAGCGAATTTTTGACGAATTTTTGAAAATACGCCTTGTTCATGCATTTTTAGGAAAAGTGTTCAACATGAAAGTTGTAGATGTCGACGAGATCTACAATTTTCGTGTTGAACATTTTTCCTAAAAATGCATGTACAAGGCGTATTTTCAAAAGGCGCGTAATAACTAATAAAAATTGGTTTGCGGATAGCCATATTGGGTTTGCCTTTAACAATTCCCTAAAAAAAACTCACTACCAAACGGAGAAAATGCCGGTACTAGTTACGCATTGTGATTTACGGTGCAAGATTAAATTCAGCCGTAAGATTCGTTATCTTACGGCGCAGATTCTACAAAATATACGGACAGATTTTGTAATTCCAAATACAGTCTGATTACGATAAGCGGACGGTCAGATGTTCTCCTGCAATTGCTTCTATCAAACAGATGCAATGCCGGCGGTTTTCAACACCGGAGAACCCCGGCTTTTATTTAGGCAATTGTTAACCGCACCCCAGTTTTGGCTATCCGCAACCCATTTTTTATGAAGTATTACGCATTTTTTTGGAAATACACCTTGTACAAGCATTTTTAGGAAATGTGTTCAACACGAAAGTTGTAGATATCGTCGATATCTACAACTTTCGTGTTGAACACTTTTGCTAAAAATGCACGCACAAGACGTATTGCCGCCCGAATTCAAACATGGGCGTAACTATAACGAATTTTTGAAAATACGCATTGTGCATGCATTTTTAGGAAAAATGTTCAACACGAAAGTTATAGATCTCGACGATATATACAACTTTCGTGTTGAACACTTTTCCTAAAAATGCTTGTACAAGACTTATTTTCAAAAAAAATGCACAATACTTCATTAAAATGGGTTGCGGATAGCCAAAATTGGGGTGCGGTTAACAATTGCCATTATTTATGTTTTTTCCCCCGGCTTTTATCTATGTTTTTTCCTTTGATTCACATTCTAATTTATATGATGGATTCAAAAATATATATATATATATTTATAAAAGAAGAAAAGTTTTTAATGCGAATAATTTACAGATGGATGGTTTCAAGTTCCAGCTCCTTCTGCCTTTCTTGAGTAATATATAGAGCGATGTTAAACGCAGGCCAGTTTTGGCTATATGCAGACCACAGTTAAAAAAAAAAACGATGTTAAATGCAGGCCGATTTTAGCTATATGCAGGCCACAGTCTTTTAAAAAAAGATATCATTTTTCCTTTTAAAACTTCAGGAAAAATGATTCGAGTAGTTTAATACTTCATGCATTATGTGTTTTTTTCTTACATGCAACCGTGTCCCCAAGGAGTTTACTTGTTTATTCGAGTCCGATGTGTTTTTAAATTACAACTGGCCTAAAGTTATTCATGGGTATTTGCTACGGCGATGACGACAGCGGCGGCGACGGCGATGGCGACGATCGTGTCGTCGTCGGTGAAGGCGGCGATGGCGGCGATGGTTATACTTCGGGTAGTTACGTCGCTAGTGGGGGTTCTTTGGATAACCGCACCCGCAGGGATAGGGTGTGGTTAGCGCCTTTAGGGATACTCCATCAATAGCTCTCCCAGATTTACCGACGAAACGGTGACATTCAACGTAACCTCGCATGCATGATATTTTACTTATTTTATGAATGCTATTGTGCTTGGTGACTTATTTAGGAGAATATTAATTTGATTTTTGAATATGGTATGTAAATATTGTTGCGGGTCGCTCAGGTGCTCTGGTAGACCGGTCGAATTGAACCACCTTAGCTCGGAAGCGAATCGAGCGCGCAAACAGTCAATTAGAGATTCATTGAGTACACTGAGACTTTTTAACGTGGAAAACCCGGAAAGGGTAAAAAACCACGCGGTCGAAGCTGTGCCGACCAAACTTCACTATCTTCTGAGAGCTTACAGTTAGGTACTTAGAAGTCGAGCGCGATAGGCCGTCGCTCGTTACAATAATAGAGAGAGAAAGAGAGAGAGTTCCGAGGGTGACAGACCACCTCTCGGAAAACTAAGTCTTTTTCCTTCTGAGAAGTGTGGGGAACAAAAGTGAGAATGCTCGGGAGAACGAAAGTGAGAATGCTGAGTCGCCTTTCGTGATGAAGGAAATCTTCAAGTCCACGAAGGAGATCTTCAAGCGCCGAAGGAGAATTCCGTGAAAATCTTCAAGGAGCTCTCCCGGGTGCAGAAGGCAAGGTCCCCTCAAATGAAGGCTCTGGACTCCTTTTATAGCTTTGGCCATGGGTAGCCCAGTAATTTCGCCGTTGTAACCACTGTAAACACCTGGCGGACGAATCACGTCTTCCGATTCGGAGCACACGGATCGCCATTTTTCGTAAATGACCGTCTCGCCCTTCGGGCAGTTCGGGCAGCTTTGTTGAAGGCGAAAAAGGCGACAAGCCGTTCCTGCAATCTGAGAAATTAGAAAGACAAAAAGTGAGCGTGCCCGAAATGTGAAAGTGCACCGAGCTCGCTCAGAAGCGTTCTGAGCGCGCAACGAACGGAGAAAGCAATCTGAGCGACTGGGGAGGCGTTTTGAGAATGCTCAGAAGCATTCTGAGCGCGCATGAGCGCGGAAGTGTTCTGAGCGCGCAACGAACATGGAAGCGTCCTGGCCGTGCTGTGAGGCGTTCTGAGCGCGCAACGAGCGCGGGAGCGTTCTGAGCGAAAAGAGAGGCGTTCTGAGCGCGCAACGAGTGTGGGAGCGCTCTGAGCGCGCAACGAACACGAGAGCGTTCTGAGCGAACGGAGAGGCGCTCTGAGCGCGCAACGAGCGCTCTGAGCGCTGGAGCGCTCTGAGCGCGCAATGAACACAAGAGAGTTCTGAGCGAACGGGAGGCGTTCTGAGCGCGCAACGAGCGTGGGAGCGCTCTGAGCGCACAATGAACACGAGATCGTTCTGAGCGAACGGAGAGGTGTTCTGAGCGTGCCGGGAAGCATTCTTGGTGGAATCCGGAACCCGAAGAGCGGGCGGCGAGTCAGAAGAGGGGGGATCCACCCTAACCTCGCTACGGGGGAGAGTGGCTCAGCCGCACCCTAAGGGGGGCGTGGTGCGGCCGCACTCGAGGGGGTGCGGCTTGGCTTGTCCGCACCCCAATGGGGTGCGTCCGGGCCGCACCCAAGGGGGTGCGGCTTGGCTTGGCTGCACCCAACGGGTGCGGCTTGGCTCGGCCGTACCCCTTGGCTTGGCTTGGCTTGGCCGGGCCGCACCACCATAACTACCGGATTGACGAAACAAATTTCTCGATCGGAAGCAAACGGATTGTTAGTTTTGCCGATATGATGATTTTGCCCCCCATGCAGTTCGGGCAGAACTATTAGTGGCGGTGTCGTCGACGAATCGCGGCAAGTCCTGCAATCTTCACAAGAGGCAAAGAAAGTAAATCGCATCGCGCGCTCGGAAGAAATTCCGCGCGCTTGCATGTGCAAGAGTGTTATGAGCGCGCCGTGAGTACGGAATTTCGCGAGAATGAGCCCGTTGGAATCTTATCGGCGAGCCGGTCGAGGTCGCGGCAAAAAAATCTTTGATTCGGCCGAACTGATTTTGGAGAACCCCATCAAATATAAATGAAAAAATATTGATCTGTGATAGGACTTAGGAGTTGGAAATAAAAAATATATTAAAGCTATCATAAAAAGGAAAAAAATTAAAGACGATTTCAATGGACACAACAACATCACTCCTAGGCTCCGTTTGAGGGGATTTATTTTCACCGGTCAAGCGGTTACGACCGCATGAGCCAGACCTTAATTAAGATCCGGTTCATGTGGTCGTAACCGCTTGACCGGTGAAAATAAGTCCCCCCAAACGGAGCCCTATTCTTATTTCTTCCTGATTATTTCCGTCCATTTTTTTCCTTGATGCATTTTTATTCTAGAAATAGAAGCGAAATCTTAGAGTTGAGTTTCACGGCAATATTCCCTTGTAATCTTCAAAGAGCTGTTCCACCGGCTTCCCGAGCAGCTGCTCGAAAACGCCAACGTCGTACCCATGCTTCATCTTCGCGTTGAGCTTCGCTACGAATCTAGTGTCGAACCTGCTGCAGTAGTCGAGGAATCTGGCGGTGACATCATATCCCTGATCCCACCTCTCTCCCTGCCCCGGAAACACCCAATTGGGCTGCGGATACCCGTCCTTGAGCCTCACATAGTCCGCCATACCTTCGACGAGCCCCCGCGGCTCTCCGTCCCCCATCCACTGCCAAACGTGAGTGACGCCGTGGAACAATATCCCGGTGAACTCAATTCTCGCGGATCCGGCCATGTTCTCGATGACCTTCGCGCTCACGCGGATCTCGTTCCCGACGACGATCGACGGAGCACCTAATGTTGCCTCGATGACGCAGGCGACGCCCTTCACGTCGTTGCGGACGCCGCCATTTGGCATGGCAAAGGTGGTTCGGACAAAGGAGGTGGCATTGGCGAGGACTAGCTTGGTGAACCTCACGCCGATATCAGCCTTAAATCGGTCGCCACCGGGCGTGCCGATGGCTTTATTTATGACTCGGTATTTGATGCCGGCGGAAGTTGTGAAGGCGGTGGCGAGGAGGGAGAGTATGAGGGCGACCAAGGGAATGGACAGAGGAAGCTTATAAGCCATTGCTGAATATTTCCTGGCTGTGGGGTTTGGAGAGAAGAAGGGAGAAGATTTATAGCCTCTCATTGTTTCAATTTGTGCCTCTAAATCAGTCCTGCACAAAAGGACCCGGACTGGGCAGTCCGGTCCGGGATCGGTCTTTTGGAAGATCGGTCTTTTGGCCGACCGGTCCCAGACCGGTCCCGGTCAAACCGGTCCTGGTCCGGGATCGGTTTTTCTTCTCTGGAGGAGGACCGGTTGGGACCGGAGGACCGGTCCTAACCGCTCCTAACCGGTCCGGTCTTTTTATTAAAATAAAATAAAATTAAAATAAAATAAAATATATAATTATAATTAAAAAAATATTAGACCTATAATTAAATTAAAGAGCCTAAGGAGCTGTTCGGCTCTTTAATTAAAGAGCTGAGCCGTTAAGGCAAAAACCGGTCCTGTCTTAGGACCGGTAAACCGGTCTTTTACCGGTCCCGGTCCGGGACCGGTTTTTGCCGTAAAATAGGGGACCGGTCCCGGACAGGACCGGTCCCTGACCAGTCCTAACCAATCTGGTCCCAACCGGACCGGTTAGGACCGGTTTTTTTGTACACAACTACTCTAAATTACATAATTCATTATCCCACTATTCTTAATTTCAAAAATAGATATTTAAATAATTAAATAAAAAAAGACAACCTGAAAAAATGTCGGAGTGCTCCGCTCAAAATAGTCTAATAATATCTCCAGCGTAGAGCCTAACTCTAATGACACGTAACCCGTCGGGTCGTTCCGAGTCGGTCCTGATACGCGCGGACATATCTGTACTCATATAAGAAAGTATCGAATGTAGCTGCTGTTGAGTTCATTGGACGCATCCAGACCGTCCATCTTGGTCCGATCTTCCCACCACCGTCTGATCAAACGAGGTCTCTCTCTCCACTTTTTCATAGGGCTCCTAAACCTATGAAATTACCGTTTTACCCCTACACGGCCTAAAACTTCTAGGTTCACGAGAGATGGGTCGGGTGCGGGTGAGCGCGAGCGGGGATGGTCGGGTGAGGCGCGGGAGCTGGTCGGGTGCGGCGCGGGTCGGGTGCTGCGTGAGGGGTGGGTCGGGTGCAGCTGCGAGCGGACGGACGCGGGCTGGTGCGGTGTCACGCGGTGCCCCGCCCGCTGTACAGTTCAAGAGAGCAGCAGGTTGTCTCCTTATAAACAGCAAAAGCACTCTGTTTCTGGCGATGTGGGACTAATAATGTCCCACATCGCCATGAGATTTCTGTGGGCGGGGCCCGCCTGTGGACCCCGCCCGTAATATTTTAAATTCTTTTTAAAATCAGGCGGATGAACCACTGTTCATCCGCTGTTTATGTTTAATGCTATTTAAGTATTTTTTAATGATTGTTTAAAACTAATATTGTTTTAATTTTTTTTAAGTTTTTCTTTTTAAAAACTTAAATTGTTTACGTTTAAATTTTTTCCATTTTTGTTTTACGTTTAATTATTTGTAAGTTTTTTTTTAAAACTTAAATATTTTACGGTTTTTTTCTTGATATTTTGTTTTCTATTTAATTTTATGGGTTATATTATTTTTAAATTTAGTTTAACTTATTTTCACGTTAGCGCGCGGGGCGCGCCGGGGGCGCGCGGGGCGCGCCGGGGGCGCGCGGGGCGCGCCGGGGGCGCGCGGGGCGCGCCGGGGGCGCGCGGGGCGCGCCGGGGGCGCGCGGGGCGCGCGCGGGGCGCGCCGGGGGCGCGCGGGGCGCGCCGGGGGCGCGCGGGGCGCGCCGGGGGCGCGCGGGGCGCGCCGGGGGCGCGCGGGGCGCGCCGGGGGCGCGCGGGGCGCGCCGGGGGCGCGCGGGGCGCGCCGGGGGCGCGCGGGGCGCGCCGGGGGCGCGCGGGGCGCGCCGGGGGCGCGCGGGGCGCGCCGGGGGCGCGCGGGGCGCGCCGGGGGCGCGCGGGGCGCGCCGGGGGCGCGCGGGGCGCGCCGGGGGCGCGCGGGGCGCGCCGGGGGCGCGCGGGGCGCGCCGGGGGCGCGCGGGGCGCGCCGGGGGCGCGCGGGGCGCGCCGGGGGCGCGCGGGGCGCGCCGGGGGCGCGCGGGGCGCGCCGGGGGCGCGCGGGGCGCGCCGGGGGCGCGCGGGGCGCGCCGGGGGCGCGCGGGGCGCGCCGGGGGCGCGCGGGGCGCGCCGGGGGCGCGCGGGGCGCGCCGGGGGCGCGCGGGGCGCGCCGGGGGCGCGCGGGGCGCGCCGGGGGCGCGCGGGGCGCGCCGGGGGCGCGCGGGGCGCGCCGGGGGCGCGCGGGGCGCGCCGGGGGCGCGCGGGGCGCGCCGGGGGCCCCGCCGCGGGGCGCGCCGGGGGCCCCGCCGCGGGGCGCGCCGGGGGCCCCGCCGCGGGGCGCGCCGGGGGCCCCGCCGCGGGGCGCGCCGGGGGCCCCGCCGCGGGGCGCGCCGGGGGCCCCGCCGCGGGGCGCGCCGGGGGCCCCGCCGCGGGGCGCGCCGGGGGCCCCGCCGCGGGGCGCGCCGGGGGCGCGCCGGGGCGCGCGGGGCGCGCCGGGGGCGCGCGGGGCGCGCCGGGGGCGCGCGCGGCGCGCCGGGGGCGCGCGCGGCGCGCCGGGGGCGCGCGCGGCGCGCCGGGGGCGCGCGCGGCGCGCCGGGGGCGCGCGCGGCGCGCCGGGGGCGCGCGCGGCGCGCCGGGGGCGCGCGCGGCGCGCCGGGGGCGCGCGCGGCGCGCCGGGGGCGCGCGCGGCGCGCCGGGGGCGCGCGCGGCGCGCCGGGGGCGCGCGCGGCGCGCCGGGGGCGCGCGCGGCGCGCCGGGGGCGCGCGCGGCGCGCCGGGGGCGCGCGCGGCGCGCCGGGGGCGCGCGCGGCGCGCCGGGGGCGCGCGCGGCGCGCCGGGGGCGCGCGCGGCGCGCCGGGGGCGCGCGCGGCGCGCCGGGGGCGCGCGCGGCGCGCCGGGGGCGCGCGCGGCGCGCCGGGGGCGCGCGCGGCGCGCCGGGGGCGCGCGCGGCGCGCCGGGGGCGCGCGCGGCGCGCCGGGGGCGCGCGCGGCGCGCCGGGGGCGCGCGCGGCGCGCCGGGGGCGCGCGCGGCGCGCCGGGGGCGCGCGCGGCGCGCCGGGGGCGCGCGCGGCGCGCCGGGGGCGCGCGAATCAATTGCGCAGGGGGCGCGCGAATCAATTGCGCAGGGGGCGCGAATCAATGGCGCAGGGGGCGCGAATCAATCGCGACGGGGGCGCGCGAATCAATCGCGACGGGGGCGCGCGAATCAATCGCGCCGGGGGCGCGCGAATCAATCGCGCCGGGGGCGCGCCAATCAATCGCGCCGGGGGCGCGCGAATCAATCGCGCCGGGGGCGCGCCAATCAATCGTGCCGGGAGCGGGCGAAGCCCGCCGGAATGCGGCCGAAGGCCGCCCGAGAGCATCGAGCACGGGCGTAGCCCGTGCGAAGATGCTCGTATATATTAATAAACCTAACAAGAAATCCATACACCTGAGTCAAAGTTTTTTTTTTACTCTAGCCTGAAATTTATTTGATAAAGAAATGCTTTTTTTTTATTGTAGATAATATTAATGGTTTCAACTTTCAACGGTGATAGTGACACAGTAACTGAGTTATTTTTAAGGGTGCAAATGAGTCGAGCTTGACAAATTTTCAAGCCCGAATAATATTTTTGAGCTCGAGCTCGATGAACTCATTTTGCTTGGCTCGAGCACGAGCTCCGGACCTACTTATCGAGCTCTTTAACTCATGATTCTTTTTTTTTCATATTTTAATTATTTATTTAAAACAGACAAATAAAAAGCTCACGAGCCAGCCCGCGTGTTGAAGAACAATAATATATGCATGTGCTCGAGTCGTCAAATCATCCCGCTCATCCTGACGCATCAGCTCATCAACTCGCATTAAAAAAACATCTCGAATATTTCTCCCGAGTAATCCAAGTCCCTCTTCGTGATAAAACCTTGCTAACGAGCTCACTAGCCGGCCCGCGAGTTGCTAGCGAGCTCTTTAGCTCATGATTTTTTTTCATATTTTAATTATTTATTTAAAACGGACAAATAAAAAGCTCACTAGCCGGCCTGCGAGTTGAAGAACAATAATATATGCGCTCGAGTCGTCAAATCATCCTGCTCATCCTGACGCATCAGCTCATCAACTCGCATTAAAAAAGGACATTGTTATTAGCAAACCACGTTATGCTATTAGCAAACCATGTTACGCTATTAGCAAACCATATATTTTAAAAATGACTATTAGCAAACATTTTTGTTATTAGCAAACCATAAAAAAAACATTAAAACCCTTGTTCATTCCAAAAAAGTGTCCAAAAAAAAAATTTCTTAGAGTATTCTTGCTTTTCATTGTCCAAAAAAATATATTCTTCATAATGCAAACATCAAAACCCTTCTCCATTCAAAAAAAATGTTGAATATCCTGCATAAAAATCATTCAAAATTTTATCGAAATAAAGTAGAAAATTTAAAAATAATCAAATATCAACATATGACTCACCTTTGTTCTTTAGCATTGAAAGCGTGAAGCATATATGCTCTCTCATGAACTTGAAATTGGATGATGATACCTACTCCAAGGATGGTAGATTTGCGGTAGTAGACATCCATCTTTATGCTTAACCTCACAAAGTGATTGTTATTAATAAATCCGATGAAAATTATCTTATGTGTTGGAGGTACCGGTGAATCCAATGGAAAAAAAGTTATACTTTGAGCCTTTGATACTAGAACAACTCCAACATTGTAGCATGATGATATAATCAAACCCATGTCCGGCATAGACATCCACTTTTCTAACGGTGCGGGTACGGTAACACAATCTAGGGAATTGAATAATTCTTTGCACCTTGAGTTTCCCAAAATGTGACCATAAAGAGGTTCTTTTTTACTAATCTCATTAGAAATATCTCTTCTAACTTTAATCCATCCTTCCGAAATGTTCAAAGCTTCCGCAATAACATGATATCCGCAATGTCCATCGGAGGCCGCATTGAAAACATCTACCACATGAGTTGCTATTTGTGGTGGTAGTTGTCGTTGTACCCGTTCATAGAATTTATTTGTTTGTTTTGTTTGACACCTAGATGACTTCTTCAAATTTTTCAACATATACAGAGCATCCAAAAAAACATGCTCAAAGTGTGAAGGCTTACATTTTGTACTCTTTAAATCTTCTTTAAACATCTTTGTACTTCCTCTTGATCTTCCCTTTGACTTGCTCGGCATGTATGGCTCTAATGTGAGACTTGAGCCCGGATCCATAATTTCGCGTAATTTTCTCTTCATCTCCAATTGTTGATGTTGAGAGGTGTTTTGATACCTTCTTATGATACCTTCAATCTCAATGTCTAAGTCACATTTCTCGCTATTTTCATGTTGTTTTGCTTGTTTAAACTCATCTTCCATGTCTTCTATACTCAATTGTCTCCAATGTTTATGTATTAACCATAAGGGATATGCCTTGTTTTGAGTGATATAAACACTTAACTCAGGAGCACCACACAATTTATCCGGCTCTGTTACAACGCAGCATTACACGTGATCTAGCTCTAGCACCACACAATTTATCAGAACCTTTTATAGTAATCTCAAAACTAAGACGTTTGGCGACATTTCACACCCAATCAACTAACTCATCACGGGATGAAAAAATGGTTTCAGTTTGAAAGTGAACTCCGAAATTTACCTGTAAACTAATATCACGTGCCTACTTAGGGGCCAATTAAGCTACACCATTTTCAAAAATTAGAAAACAATAACAATATACCTTAACACGGTAGAATTTGCGCATTCCGCCTCATCCTCCATGATGCAGGTTTGAACAAAAACTTGGAATTCAATGAATACTGCATTAGTTTAGGGTTTGAATGAATATCTGGAACAAAAATCTGACTAAGTAGATGCTAGAACAGAGAAATCTGGATATGCATTCAGCGTTCAATTGTCAGATCTGGAATTCGATTAGGGTTACAGTATTCATTCAATGGATGAACTAAAAACCCTAGAAAAGAGAAATCTGGAATTCGGTTACAGTATTCATTGAATTCCAGATTTCCTAATCTGAAATTGAATGAACTATGCAGATTTCCTAAAGAACAAAAATCTGGATATGCATTGGATATGACAATAACAATATGCAGATCAAACATGAACATAATACCTGAGGAAAACCTAGATCGCACGAGGAAATACCCGAGGAAGAGGCGTCGTCGTCGACGGGAGAGTTGTCTTCATCGTCACGAGGAAGAGGCGTCGTCCTCGACGGGTGTGGCGGCGGCGGCGGCGGCGATGGGAGCGGCGGCGGACACGAGGAATAAGCTCGATGCTCTCGGGCGGCCGAAGGCCGCATCCAGGAGGGCTTCGCCCGCCTGGGCACGGTTTTCGCCTGTGCTTGATGCTCCGGGCGGCCTTTGCCCGCATACACTAACATGTTCTTCTAACTATCCATGAGCCTTCCCAGCTAAAGAGTGGATAAGAATATTAATATATAGTGGCATAAATCTCCAGCCCGCTCCTCCTTCCTCTTCAATCTCAATTTTAATGTATATATTACATTTTTTATTGATTTTATCCTTACAGTTATTTATATAGTATGGTAGATTGAGGAAAAAATCCAATCAAATTCTCTCAAAATCTTAGAAAAGAAATAACTCATATGGTACAAAAACATGAAGCCCAATGAAGACGGCAAACCAGTCCGACTTATGTGCAGAGCAAGAAATACATGAAACCTGTGGATGGTAGAAACTCAAACCTAAATTAAAGAAGTACTAATTTCTATCAAATCAGTTTAATTTATATCGAATAAGTTTAAAACAGAACTCCAGTCAACAGTTGTTGAAGCAACGAACCTTGATTTCAGGCAGTAACTGGAATACTGCCGAATGCTGTTGAATGCTGCCGAATGCTATTCTACAGAAGATTAGGGCATTGCAGTAGGTTTACGTGTGTGATTACATTTGATTATAATTACTACTTAATCTGTGCAAACCTAATTTGTGCACAGCCAACAATCAGGAAGTTCTTGAAGGTTTGTTGAAAGCTTATGGTGATAACTTACAATTTTTTAATAAAGAGCAGTCCCCCAATAATAGAGCGGTCCCCTAAGAACAATGAATATCTTTGATTTGCTCCCTATACAGAAAAGCACTGCAATTACAACAAAAGCTTAACTGAAAATACAATATTGGAGAGCTTATACCTATTTATCTTCTGAAATTACAAAAACGTCCCATGTAAGTTAACATTTCATAACATGCAAGTTATTTTTTTGTAATTAAAGAGTAGGCGGGCGTGGAATTTATAATTTAGTAGTTATAGAGTGCATGCCGATAAAAGACATTGTAGAAAACATACAGGTTGCTAGAGTAAACAAATGAATAAAACCAAATCCAAAAGCCCGAACTTTCATCAGTTGAAACATTTGTCATCTGAAAGCTATACATTCAGCCAATACCAGAAGTGTGGATCATCCACCTAAATTACAAAACCAAGTAGAGAGAGAGAGATTGTCGGATCAGTTATGCGAAAAATCTCACAATTCAAGCTAATGTTACAGACCTACAGATTCTGTAGCAAGCATGATGTTACAGACTAACAGGTTCTGTAGTTTAAGCCATTCACATCTGAAGTAAGGCAGACTCGTAGATTGATTGATTGCTTCTTTTTTCTTCCCTCCATGAGCAATCCCTAGATTAGCATGTTCTTTGAAAACTACAATTGCTTCTTGATCATTGAAATTGCACGTTCAAAATCCCACGAAAAGCTCAAACACCCACATCATGGTAAAGATCTAATTTGTCCCTACAATAATTCATCATTCCAAAATTCCAGATTTCTGTAAATGCAGCGAAAAAGAAGGGGGTTCAAGGGATACTAACCTCGGATGGCGGGGAAGAAGAGGAGCAGCATGGCGAGAACTGAGCGCAACTGAACAATGGAATTTTTTTGAGGCCATTTTTAAGGGAGGATAGAAATTGAGAAATCAAATGGAGAGGCGGCCTGTGCACCTGAAAGGCGAGGATAGCTGACGGTGACAACCTTCAATTGATAACCTACAAACATGGAGAAGAATTGTACTGTCTACCTTCAAGTGATAACCTACAAACATCATAATGGTTAACAAATACATGAAATTAAGCATATGTACAACAAATACATATCAAGCATTATACATGAGATTAATAACTTTTATAATTTGCTCTACAAACAAAAAGAAAAAATTGGGTTGTAATTTGAGAAATTTGAAGCCAAGAAAAATCATATCTCAAATATAAAACTTCCGAAAATGCATCGCTTGAAGATGGTCGTCCAACTTCGACTGGGTTGCCCGGGGAGAAGTCAGTCAGAGGCAGCAGTGGCTGAAACGGGTATGCAGAGACGGCGACCGGTAGAACAAAACATTTTTCAACTAACCAACAAAAATAATAACAACATGAACTTTTGGGGGGAGAACTCAAACATTGAACTCAAACATGTTGAGTTCAGATTTTTCTGAAGCTTTCATGGAGTTCATCAACATGATACAAATACATGTAATAGGATAAATGTAAGTGGGGGTCAATTAAAAAACAGCAAGGAGACTATGGCTTCGTTTGGCACAGCAGTGGCGGTTGTAACTGCGTGGGTTAAATCGTCATTCGTTAATGACCATCTACAAAACTTGATCCGTTTGAACATAAAGTGAATGAAGTTACTTAGGTGGATGTTAAGGAATAACCGTGCCAAACGGAGGCTATGTTAAAAGAATGAAAAGTTCAGATTTAGGAAAGATGGAGTTGTAATCTGAACTCAAACATGTTGAGTTCAGATTTTTCTGAAGCTTTCATGGAGTTCGTCAACTTGATACAAATACATGTAATAGGATAAATGTAAGTGAGGATCAATTAAAAAACACCAGGGAGACTATGCTAAAAGAATGAAAAAGTTTAGATTTAGCAAATATGGAGTTGTAATCTCCTATAAAATGCATTAATCATTAATAAGTTGTAATCTTGATGGCATTGCTCGTAATAACATTTTATGTAAACATATAATTGGGGGAAGTATCTTTGCATAATGAAAAATATTTATAGGGGAAATATGAATCAAACATATAATTGGGGAGAGCATCTTCACGAAATTACCAACGCATTTTAATCATACGAATCAAAATAAGACATGAAATTAATGAAGAACACCAAGATATATCATCAGTTTTCCTTAGGATAAGCAGCAATTTGATTTTTGTGCAGTTCTCCTTAGGATAAGCATTCCTGATTCCATGTGCAGACCTACCTATAAGTTGAGAACATGTGATCTAGCACCAACAGAAATTATAATCATAAGATGAGGTCATGCCTATATAGATGGCGATGTATGCATTTGAATCTATGATGATTAAGATCACATGTGCAGACCAACCTGAACTTTCTTGTGCTAGACTAAATTCTCAACATGTACGAATATGAAACTGATTTATATGTGCTGCCATAAAATAATAAATTCAGTCAGAGAAGGTGTTACAAAAATGTTTCACCTCAGCCGCTACAGAAAGAGAGCCTGAATTCCTAGGACTGAGCCTCTAGTTTGTAGCATGACCTTCACTACCGTTGAATAGGAAATTGTCTCCAAAAAGATGCATTTGTACATCTTTTTAAGGTAATTCCAATTACCTATTAATCTATTATTTACATTGGCGCAAGACAACAAAAAAGAGTCTTTGAAAAGTACCTGCATACGATAATGTAGCAAAGAAATCGTTGGCAATGTAGCATGCAAAGTTAATTTGATACGATACCTTATCATAGCCTCCTTCCAATTATGTAATAATGTTAATTTGATAGGGCTTGCTAAGGCTGTGTTTGAGAACCCGGCGGGACGCCGTTCCGGAGGGGCTGAACCGGCGTGAAAGTGTTTGGTAAGCTTGTGGTGAGCTCCCTTTGAGGAGGGCCGACGTGGAAGGGGGGAAACCGGGCGTTTTGCCGCTGGCCTACGGAGCACCAGCCGACCGCTGGGAACGATCGTTTTCTCTCTCCTCCCCGTCCGGCCACCGGGACGGGTTCTCAAACACAGCCTAAATATGGTTCGAAGATCTGCAGTTACATCTCATAATCTGATGTAAGCACCTTGACTACTATGTTAAGTGAGACAAAAATATAGCACATGAAATAGTGAAAGTTATGTAGACTTTGGAAGAAGTTCTTATGGAACCATTGGCAAATGAAAAAATAACACAGGGATGAATATACAGCTGCTCATGAAGTTGGCCTTTGGAAAACTGCAATTTAAACACAACTCCTCTTCCCAACTAAAAAAAATCACAGAGACAGCAATTTCATTAATTTTAGGGCCTTTGGAAAACTGAAATTGCAAAAAACACATGAAATTTGTCACCTGAACAAAAAACAAACAATTTTTCTGAAATCAAAAGGAACTTCAACAATTTTTCTGTAATTAATCTATTTTGAATTCAAAATTAACTTCAAAGATTTCTGTCGGCGGGGACTTCGATTTAGAAGTTAACAGAAAATGAAGCGAAGACATTTATTTTTTTCCAACTTCATGTCGGTTTGAGGTTTAGCAAGGGAAACCTGTAATGCATTCTCTGTGCAAAAGTAAATGTTTGCAAATTTGTAATTACACAGAGTATGCAAAATCATCGGACAGTGTGCAAAAGAAGACGTTTGCAATCACATCATCGGTAAGTTTTTGATGAACAACGATCAACAAAGCCCAAACCTTTGAGAGAAGCATACCATACCATAGTGATTTTGCAAATAAAATGCAGGAACTGTTTACTAAATAGAAGCAATGGGAGAGGTGCAGAAGATTTTCAAGCCATGAAAAGGAAACCCAAACCCAAACGAAAAACTACGCATCGCCGCATGTAGTGTAAAACGATCATCTAATAATCTATAAATAGTATCATCATGATCGAATAAGACTCAGTGTGTTAGGTATCAAGTTAGAGGACATATAGCATTTGTTCGTAGAGTTTTGTTCAGGTGCAATGTGCGTTCATACACTTTATAGTAGATATCCAATCATGCTTCCTATTAAATAACATGAAGGACTTTCACAAACAAAAAGAAAAGGTGTATTAATATGATATTAACATAAAATAAGCAATCAACTCCTAAGTGGTGGCCTGTCACCCACGGAGTTCTTTCTCTCTCTCTCACACAATTGTAACGAGGCGCGGCCTGTCGCCCTCGCATTCTCCAAGAAAGCCCTGTAACAGCACAACATAGTGGATTTCGGCCAGCACCGTCCCGGCCACGTGGTTTTTCACCCTTTTGAGGGTTTTCCACGCTAAAGATCTGTGTGTATCATTTTCAGCATCTTCTCTCTGCAACATTCTGACTGTGTGCGCACTCGACCGCCTGGGCTAAGACGGACCGAATTGAAACCGGTCTACCGAGGGCGTTGAGAAGCCGCAACAGTTTGGCCCCGTTTGTGGGAACGTGTTCCCCAAGCTCTGCGAAAGTTCTCTGAAGACAGTATTCGCCACGCGGCAATACTCGTGACCGACAACAATGGCGAGAAGAAGTGCTCGCACCACTAATGGCTCCATTCCTGAAGGACGCGTTGAGCCCGCTCCATCCCATTCACTCATCAACGCACCTCTCGTCGAAGAGGTCCCTTTGGCACCTGTCATCACACTAGAAGGACGCATGCGTCAGATAGAGGAACAGCAAGCTGAAATGCTGGCTCTTCTCAGAAACCTTGAAGTACCTGCTCCACCTGCCGCTCCGGTCATCCCACCTCCCTTGGTCCCTAATCGCGCTCCCTTAGAAGAAGCCGTTCAGGAAGAGGAAGTATACGAAGAAGACTACTCAGATGCAGCCAGCTCTGCGCATCCAGCCCGTCCTGGCAGAGGAACTAGGGAAGAACCCCTGTACCATCAGCAAGGAGCAGGGATCAACCAAGCCATAAGAGGGCCCACCCGCGAGGAGATCCGCGATGTAATCGCTGAAGAGTATGGACAAGCCGGACGCCGGGGCATCTTCGCCCGCCGCCCTCTACATCACGGCTCCCCCTTGGCGCATCAACTCCTAGCCCATCCGGTTCCGCACGGCTTCAAGCTTCCTAACATCGAGTCGTTTGACGGAACGGAGGATCCGCTGGAGCACATCAATCATTTCACCACCATCATGAGGATCTACAATGCTGCCGATCAGTTCCTTTGTCAAGTGTTCCCAGCAACACTCAAGGGGCAAGCCCGCACCTGGTTTCACTCCCTGCGAGAAGGATCCATCAACAACTTCACCGAGCTAGCCCGACGGTTCACAGATCAGTTCGTCGCCAACCGAAGAATCGTCCGAGATCCCTCTCATCTCTCGGGGATCCGCCAGAACGAGGGAGAGACCCTTAAAGAATTCTTCCGTCGCTTCACCACTGAGGCGCGGCAAATACCAGGGGTCGACCCCGAGCTTCTGCACGGTGTCTTCCTGGGAGGGCTCCGCCCGGGCGGCTTCTATTCCGCTCTAATGAGGGAGACGGTTCCAAATTATCCGGACCTCGTGCACCGAGTGGAGGCACAGATAGCAGCGGATGAAGCCATCGAAGCACATCGCCAGCAGTTTGAGGGAAGTCTGAAGAGGAAGAAAGGATCGGAGCAAGCTCCCAGAAGGCAGGAAGAGCGGCGTACAGAAGAGCGCCGGAACCCTAATCGCGGTCGGGATCTCCGAAGGGACCAGGGTCCCCGACCACCGCTGAATTACACTCCCCTCAACACGTCGCGAACCAACATGCTTTACGCCATTCAAGAAAATCCGGCATTCCGTAGGCCGAGGCCATTAAACCAGAATGAAAGAACCGACCACTCAAAGTATTGTGAGTTCCATAGAGGAGCTGGACACACGACCGAAGAATGCGCGAGGTTAAATGAGGAAATTGAACGCCTCGTCAGGCAAGGACTCCTTGGAAGGTTCCTACAAGGCCAGCTACCGAATCAACCACAGCAACCCAGGCAGCCCAGAGATCAGCCTCCTGCACCTCACGGCCCAGCGGCTGGAATGCCGATGGTAGGGCAAGTCGAGACTATAGCCGGGTCTCCTAACCTCGCCGTGCAAATTCTCTCTATCGCTAGGCCAGAGAAAGGCCATGAAGATAAGAAGTTAAAGCAAGACGCCACCATCGTCTTCGGAGATGAAGACCTCGAGGGGTTACGGCTGCCACACCAAGACCCGCTCGTGATCAGCGCCGGGATCGGGGATCCCTGTTTCAACGTCAAAAGGGTACTGGTCGACAACGGAAGTTCAGTTGACGTCCTGTTCCTCTCCACTCTGCAAAGCATGAACCTCACCAAGGAGCACCTCAGCCCAGCAGCAGGGCCCGTCTACGGTTTTGACAATCGCCCCGTCCCGGTCCAGGGCATGATCACCCTTCCGGTAACGCTTGGCGAGTTCCCAAGACAGGTAACTCACAACATCCAGTTCGTTGTCGTGGAGTCAAGTTCCGCCTACAACGCGATTTTCGGGAGACCGCTCCAATCCATCTTCAGAGCCATCCCATCAATCCCGCATTTAGCCATGAAGTTCCCGACCGCCGCCGGAGTCGGAGTCGTTCGTGGAAACCAGGAGACAGCCAGGACTTGTTACCTGAAGCAAGCTCAACCGGCAAGGGCGACGGCTCTCAACATCGACAACTTCGACCTACGAGACGAAGCCACCCTTCAGTGAGGAGCACCCATCGAAGGAGTAGTGAAAGTGCCGCTTTCCCAGCAAGATCAAACCCGAACTGTCCAGGTCGGGTCCCTCTTGACATCCGAAGAACGAGAAAGAATCACAACCTTCCTGCAAGAGAACGAGGACATTTTCGCCTGGAGCCCGGAGGACATGCCTGGGGTAGATCCTGAAGTCATTTTTCACTCATTAAACGTTAACCCCGCCTGCAGGCCCGTGATCCAAAAGAAGAGGAACTTCGCCCCCGAGCGAGTAAAGGCAATCGAAGAAGAAGTGACGAAGCTCCTGGAGGCGCAGTTCATCCGCGAGGCGGATTATCCCACGTGGCTCGCTAACGTAGTGATGGTAAAGAAGGCGTCCGGGAAGTGGAGGATGTGCGTCGACTACAGCAACCTGAACAGGGCGTGCCCGAAAGACAGTTTCCCTCTCCCGAGGATTGATCAGCTCGTCGACGCAACGGCCGGCCACGAGCTGCTCAGCTTCATGGATGCATACTCAGGCTACAACCAGATAAGAATGAATCCCGCAGACGAGGAGCACACAGCCTTCCGCGCCGATAAAGGAGTCTACTGCTACAAAGTGATGTCATTCGGCCTTAAAAACGCCGGAGCTACGTATCAAAGATTGATGAATAAAGTCTTCAAAGACCTCATCGGGGAGACGATGGAGGTATACGTGGATGACATGCTAGTGAAGAGCGTCCACCGTCGCGACCACTTGAAAGACTTGGAAAAGTGCTTTCAGCTTCTTCGTCGCTTCCAAATGCGGCTCAACCCCAGCAAATGCGCGTTTGGTGTGACGGCGGGGAAGTTCTTGGGTTTCATGGTAACCCATCGGGGAATCGAGGCCAACCCTGAGAAGATCAAGGCGTTGGAGGACATGTCGCCGCCTCGCTCAATCAAGGAAGTGCAACGCCTGAATGGGAGGATCGCCGCACTGTCCCGCTTCCTGTCAAGGACGGGGGACAAGTACCTCCCTTTCTTCAAAGTTCTCCGGGGAGCGCGCCACACTGGGTTCCAGTGGACGGACGAGTGCCAGACGGCTTTCGAACTCCTCAAACAATACCTGGCCTCGCCGCCGCTTCTCTCAAAGCCAACCCCCGGGGAGACCCTGTTCTTGTATCTCGCAGTTTCGCATACGGCCCTCAGTTCAGTTCTTGTGAAGGATGAAGGAGGGGTGCAAAGGCCGATCTACTACCTCAGCAAGGTCCTCACCGATGCCGAAACCAGGTATCCGGCAGCAAAAAAAACGGCCTTAGCACTCGTCTTCTCAGCGTGAAAGCTTCGACCCTATTTCCAAGCACACACAGTGAAAGTACTAACTCAGCTCCCGCTGCGAGCAATCCTCCAAAAGCCGGAAGTCTCGGGGAGACTTGTAAAGTGGGCAGTAGAACTCGGCGAATTCGACATCCAATTCTTGCCCTGGCCGGACATCAAGTCGCAAGCGCTCGCTGACTTTGTTGTAGAATACACCATCCCACCGGAAGCAACTCCTGTCAAAGACATTACCACATCCCGTTGGACTCTCTACGTCGACGGCGCTTCAGGAGCTGAGGGAGCTGGAGCAGGACTGCTCCTCATAAGCCCCGATGAGATTACTCTAGAATATGGCCTCAGACTGAAGTTCCCAGCAACCAACAACGTCGCGGAGTACGAGGCTTTGATCGCCGGCCTCCGGCTCGCCATCGATTGTAAGGTAGAAAGCTTGACAATCCACGCCGACTCCCAGCTTGTAGTCTCGCAAGTTGAGGGAGATTATGAGGCCAAGAGTGACCAGATGGCGCAGTACCTCACATGCGTAAAGTCGCTCCTTCAGAAGATCCCGTCATACCAAATCCTGCACGTGCCCCGGGAGCAGAATTCTAGAGCGGACGCGCTCTCTAAGTTGGCAACTTCACCATCCAGCTATCAGTCGCGAAGACGCCGCGTGGAAGAGATCATGGCCCCAAGTATCCCAGGGCCGTGGGAGATTGCAGCCATCAATGAGGAAGAACCTTCTTGGATGACCCCTCTACGAGCTTACCTCGAGCAGGGGAACCTCCCCGAGGATCGCCTGGAAGCACGCAAGTTACGACTGCGGGCAGCATCGTACACCATCATAGATGGGGAACTCTACAAGCGGGCATTCTCAGGTCCCTATTTAAAGTGCTTACCAGCCGGCGAAGCAGACTACGCCTTGCGAGAGGTACACAGAGGGGTCTGCGGAGAGCACCTGGGAGGAAAGGCGCTAGCCCAGAAAATCTTGCGCCAAGGTTTCTATTGGCCAACAATGAAGAAAGACGCGGCAGGGCTCGTTCAGAAGTGCAGGAGCTGTCAGCTTCACGCAAATGTACCTCACCAGCCCCCAGTTGCGCTCACCGCGCTCCAGAGTGCATGGCCCTTCGCACAGTGGGGGATTGATCTCCTCGGCCCCCTACCACTGGCATCGGGGCAGAGAAAATTCATCATCCTGGCAATTGATTATTTCACCAAGTGGGTGGAGGCTGAGCCCCTGACAAAGATCACGGAAGAGAATGCTAAGCAGTTCGTCTGGAAGAACATCATCTGCCGCTTCGGAATCCCAGCATCAATCATCGCCGACAATGGCACCCAGTTTACTGGGAAATCTTTCACCAAAATGTGCGATGACCTAAAGATCAATCTCCGCCACACCGCCGTAGCACACCCACAGATAAATGGGCAGGTAGAAGTCACCAACCGCACCATCCTCAAAGGGCTAAAGACGCGTCTTGAAGAAGCCGGGGGGGGGGGGGGGGGGGGCAGTGGGTGGATGCGCTCCCAAATGTACTATGGGCATACTGCACGACGGAGAGGACTCCAACAGGAGAGACCCCGTACAATCTCTGCTACGGGACCGAAGCCGTCATTCCCGTCGACATCAGAGTACCAAGCATCCGGGTGCTGACTTTCAATCCCAGCAAAAATGACGAACCACTCCGCCAAAATCTCGACTTAATCTCTGAAACTCGAGACCGCGCCGCCCAGCGCGTTGCCATCTATCAGAGGCGCGTGGCCCGGCTCTACGACAGAAGGTTGAAGCCCAGACCAATCAACGTCGGAGATCTCGTCTTACGCAGCGTTGAAGCAGCCGGGAAAGGCCCGCAGAAAGACAAACTCTCACCAGCATGGGAAGGACCTTATGTGGTCACCGCGACAGTGAAACCTGGAACCTTCAAGCTCAGAACGGCGGAAGGAAAGACCCTCCTACGCACTTGGAACGCGCAGAATCTGCGCCGCTTTTATCAATGATTTTAGTTCACCTTGTCATGTAAAAGTCGCGAGCCTTGACTCGCGCAAACTATCTTACTACCATCTTATGTACAAGACTGGCACAAACTATTTGACTACAATTTTATGTGCAAGCAGCGAATCTCGATTCATGCAAATCACTTCTCATCAATCATTGCAGCTCAAAAGACCACATCGCCTCAGCGTTGCTTGGGCACATTGCCTCAACGTTGCTTGGGCACCTCGCCTCAGCGTTGCTTGGGCACATTGCCTCAACGTTGCTTGGGCACCTCGCCTCAGCGTTGCTTGGGCACCTCGCCTCAGCGTTGCTTGGGCACATTGCCTCAACGTTGCTTGGGCACCTCGCCTCAGCGTTGCTTGGGCACATTGCCTCAACGTTGCTTGGGCACCTCGCCTCAGCGTTGCTTGGGCACATTGCCTCAACGTTGCTTGGGCACCTCGCCTCAGCGTTGCTTGGGCACATTGCCTCAACGTTGCTTGGGCACCTCGCCTCAGCGTTGCTTGGGCACATTGCCTCAACGTTGCTTGGGCCCTCGCCTCAGCGTTGCTTGGGCACATTGCCTCAACGTTGCTTGGGCACCGTAGGGGCCTGCCCCCCTTACGGCAAAGCCGCGAGCCAGACTCGTGCAAAAAGCCGCGAGCCAGACTCGTGCACCGTAGGGGCCTGCCCCCCTTACGGCAAAGCCGCGAGCCAGACTCGTGCAAAAAGCCGCGAGCACGCGCGCGCCCTGCCGCGCGAGCACGCGCGCGCCCTGCCGCGCGAGCACGCGCGCGCCCTGCCGCGCGAGCACGCGCGCGCCCTGCCGCGCGAGCACGCGCGCGCCCTGCCGCGCGAGCACGCGCGCGCCCTGTCACACGCGGGCGCGCGCAAGCGCGCGCAGGCGCGCGCCCTACCGCGCAAGCACGCGCGCGCCCTGCCGCGCGCGAGCGCGCGCGAGCGCACGCGGGCGCGCACCCTACCGCGCAAGCCCGCGCGGGTGTGACCCGCGCGCAGCTCTCCGCGCGCACACGCGGCGACCCCACGCACGCGAGTGCCGCCCTTCCCCTCCGTGCGATTCCCCGCGCCTCTAGCACGCCGTTCGCCCACCTTTTTTGGAAATTAAACCTTTGGACCTCATGCTCACCTTGGTGCCGCCGTCACCGCCGCCGGCCGGCCGCCGCCGGTCGGCCGTCCGCCGGCCGCCGCCGCCTTCATGGCCGGCGGCCATGGCCGGCCACCCATGGCCGGCCACCGCCCTCGCCGCCCTTCACCCTCCACCCTCCACCGTCGGATCTCTCCAAGGCCCTCGCGGCCCTCCGATCGTCTCGCGCGATCACGACCCTTCGATCGTCGCCAACGATCTCGGCCCTCCATTAGGTGGTTATCCGCGATAACCACCGTAACCACCGTAACTTCCACCTCCCAAGCCTATAAATAGACCCTCAAGGGTCTTCATTTGGATCCGATCTCTCATTCTCTCCCAGACTCTCTCTCTCTTCATTTCCTCCTCTCCTCAGAGTTTCTCTCTCTACACTCCGCCATCCCTTTTTACTAACTGACAGGTTCTTTCTGCGAGCGCCTCTTTCCGAGGAAGAAGTGCTGCGCCGTTCAAGACGAGCACCCCGAACCCGAGCAGCAAAGTCAAGGCGCTCCGTGAAGTGCTCACCCAGCAAGCGCGCACCCGCACCAGACGCGCAGCAAGACAATCAACTCCTAAGTGGTGGCCTGTCACCCACGGAGTTCTTTCTCTCTCTCTCTCACAATTGTAACGAGGCGCGGCATGTCGCCCTCGCATTCTCCAAGAAAGCTCTGTAACAGCACAACATAGTGGATTTCGGCCAGCACCGTCCCGGCCACGTGGTTTTTCACCATTTGGAGGGTTTTCCACGCTAAAGATCTGTGTGTACCATTTTCAGCATCTTCTCTCTGCAACATTCTGACTGTGTGCGCACTCGACCGCCCGGGCTAAGACGGACCGAATTGAAACCGGTCTACCGAGGGCGTTGAGAAGCCGTAACACTATTTATTATAATTGCAATTAGCGCCTCTCTCTCTCTCTCTCTCTCTCTATCTATATATATACTATAGGCTCCATTTGGCACGGTGGTGGCGGTGATGATCGCGGTGGTCATGAATCATAATTCGTGAACGCCGACCTCACCTAAGTAGCTTAACCATCTTTATGTTCAAAACTAGTTTATTTTCTCGGTGGCTGTCCCAACCACTGTCTTGCCAAACATGTATTCTACGACGGTGGCGCTTTTTGTCCAAAATCACATGAAACCTATTTTTAGGAGATTGATAACCGCAACCCAAAATTTTAAAAAGCTCTCATTTTCTTTGTTTTAACCGCACCCCAAAACTTAAAATCTTAACCCCTCACGCATCCCGTCTTCAGTCACGCTCAATCCCTCGCGTATCCCCGTTGCTTTCTCCTTGCTCTCGTTGAAGCTGTCCGGCAAATCAAATATTGGGTTGCGATTAATATTAGGGTGTGATTAGAGCCGTTCACAGATAGTATAGTTTGTGAATAATTTGGGATTCGATTCGTGAAAATTCGATTAAAATTCGTATTTTTCGATTTTGAATCTGAATTCGAATAGTTTTCGAATCGAAATCCGAATAATTTTATTCATGTGTTGTCTGTGTTGATTCTCTCTCTCTCTTTCTTTGTTATACTCTTCTATATTATAACTGTGGCATGCGTGCTGATCTGAATTTGAACCCAAATTCGAATCCAACATTTCATGACGAATATGAATCCGAATCCGACGTCGAATATTCGAACGAATCCGAATCTATGCATTATATGTCAAAAATTTGGATTCGATTGAAGAGATATTCGATTCGGTTCGTGAACACTCCTCTGTGTGACAAGCCAAAATTGAGTTGCGGTTAAGAATCGCCTATTTTTAAAGTCAAAGTAATAATCTACTTAAAAAATGAGTGTTGAGATTTTTTTTAAAGTTAAAGTAAACAAGTAACCGTTATTTTACGGCAAAATACTTAAATCAGTCCCTAAATTTTGAGTTAGAGTTGAAATAAGTGCTTGAAGTTTCAGATGTTTGAAATCACTCCATAAGATTTATATCCTTTTCTAAATCAGTCCCAGTCCAGTTTTCCGCCCATATTTATTAAGAGTTTGTGCTATTTTATGTGCCGAGTAGTATTGTTATACACCCATAAAGGCCTTAGGGTGCGTCTAGAGAAAACTCCACTAAAGAGAGGTGGGGTCAACGGTCAACGCATAATCGCTCGAGTGGAAGAAACTGTACCCGCCATTTCCGCCAGGACCAGAGCGCGCACGGAGCAAACCGCAAGCACATGCGCTACCGCGCGCGCGGTAGCGCGCGGGCAGCGCCCCCCGTTGCGGGGGAACGGCCCAGCCACACCCCCAAGGGGTGCGGCCCTGCCGCACCCCCAGTGGGTGCGGCCCTGCCGCACCCCTCAAGGGGTGCCGCCAAGCCGCACCCCCCCTGGGGTGCGGCCCAGCCGCACCGCCCTTCGGGTGCGGTCAGGACGCCTCTCAACGCGACCAGGACGCTTCCATGTTCATTACGCGCACTCAGAACGCTTCTGAGCGCGCTCAGAACGTCTCCGCGCTCATGCGCGCTCAGAACGCTTCTGAGCGCGCTCAGAACGCCTCCGCGCTCACGCGCGCTCAGAATGCTTCTGAGCGTGCTCAAAATTCCTCCGCGCTCACGCGCACTCAGAACGCTTCTGAACGCACTCAGAACGCCTCCGCGCTCACGAGCGCTCAGAACGCCTCAGCGCTCACGTGCGCTCAGAACACCTTCATGTTCGTTGCGCACTCAGAACACTTCTGCGCGCGCGCGCACTCAGAACGCTTCTGAACACGTTCAGAAGCGTTCTCACTTTTCCGACTCGCTCACTTTTTGTCTTTCTAGCGCGCTCACTTTTTGTCTTTCTAGCGCGCTCACTTTTTGTCTTTCTAGCATGCTCACTTTTTGTCTTTCCAGTTTCTCAGATTTCAGGAACAACATGTCTCCTTTTTCGCCTCCAACAAAACAGACCGAACTGCCCGAGGGGCAAGGTGGTCATTTGCGAAAAATGGCGATCCGTGTGCCCCGAACCAGAAAATATGATTCGTCCGCCAAGTATTTATGGAAACTGCAAACGGCGAAATTACCGGACTGCCCTCGGCCAAAGCTATAAAAGGAGCCCCAATGCTTCATTTGAAAGGACCTTGCTTTCTGGACCCAGGAGAGCTCCTTGCAGACTTTTGCGGAATTCTCCTTCGGCGCTTGAAGATCTCCTTCGTGGACTTGAAGATTTCCATCATCCCGAAAGGCGACGCAGCTTCTCACTTTTGTTCCCCGGAGCCTTCTCACTTTTGTTCTCCGATATTCTCAGAAGGGAAAAAGACTTAGTTTTCCGAGAGGTGGCCTGTCACCTTCGGAACTCTCTCTCTATATATTATTGTAACGAGCGGCGGCCTATCGCGCTCGATCTCTAAGCACTTAATTGTAACCTCTCAAAAGATAGTGAAGTTTGGTCGGCACAGCTCCGGCCGCGTGGTTTTTTACCCTTTTCGGGTTTTCCACGTTAAAAAGTCTCAGTGTACTCAACGAATCTCAAATTGACTGTTTGCGCGCTTAGTTCGCTCACGAGCTAAGGTGGTTCAGTTGAACCGGTCTACCAAGAGCCTTAAGCGACCCGCAACAAGTATAATCCTATTTTAATTCGCAATTTTTTAATTCCTGTCCATATTAATTTAATTCACCGTAATGCCACGTAGGGCTGATATCGAGTCGAGTTCGAGCGATTTAGGCTCAGCTCGAAATCGAAATTTTTGAGTCGAACTCGGCTCGAAATCGATTTCGAGTCGAGCCGGCTCGGCTCGAAATGGTTCGATTCCGAGCCGGCTCGAAATCGAATCGAGCTGGCTCGAAATAGAATCGAGCTAACTCGAAATCGAATTTAGATGGCTCAAAATCGAATCGAGCTGGCTCGAAATCGAATCAAGTTGGCTCGAAATTGAACAAATTTTCTCTTTATTCCTAGTTGGCTCGAAATTAAATTGGGAAACATTTAAATTTAACAAATGAAACACTTAAAGTCTTCAATATTTGTATTTGAGTTTAAAATTTAGTGTTTTTAGTTTTAAAATAATAATATATTAATAAATACATAATGTTTTTAATCAATTCGAGTTGATTCAAATCATATTTCGAGCGATTCAGGGCTGCCTCGAAATCGACTCGAAATTAGATTCGAGTCAAATTGAATCGACTCAAATTAAGTCGAATCAATTGTAACAGATTCCGATTCGGCTCAATATTCGAGCGACTTTCGAGTTTCGAATAATATGCTCAGTCTTAATGTCACGACCGGATGCTAGGTCTTCGCCATATTCATAAGAAATTTCTTCCCGGACACTTCGTCGCCGCCTTCCGCACGGCCAACCTGCTCTCGTGGAAGTCCTTTCGCCGACCATCAGCTCTCGTGGAAGGCCCTTAGCCAACCTTCTACTCTCGTCGAAGGGTTGTCGTAGATTTTTTTGCTCTCGTCGAAGGGTTATCACCGACCTTCGGCCCTCGTAGGGCTTTCGCCGCTATTATTCAGAGGAAACCGAGCCTCCTTCTCCTTCGCACTTCTGATGCAGAGGCTTTCACATTTCTAATCTGGAGGCCGGCTTTCACCGACCGCCACCTCTTCCCTGTTGAAGAGCTTTCACATTTCTGTGTTTCATGATATTAAAGCCACGAGAGAGCATCGGATGTTCGCACTCCGTACAATTTTTTTTGGAGCGATGTTAAACGCAGGCCAGTTTTGGCTATATGCAGGCCACAGTTTTGTAAAAAGAACGATATTAAACGCATGCCGATTTTAGCTATATCCAGGCCACAGTTTAAAAAAAAGATATCATTTTTCCTTTTAAAACTTCAGGAAATATGATTTGAGTAGTTTAATACTTCATGTATTATGTGTTTTTTCTTTCTATGCAACCATGTCCCCAAGGAGTTTACTCGTTTGTCCGAGTCCGATGTGTTTTTAAATTACAACTGGCCTAAAGCGATGGCGGCGAGGGCGACGATCGCGACGTCGTCGGCGATGGCGGTGATGGCGGCGATGACGGCGATGGCGACGTCGTCGGCGATGGCGGCGATGGCGGTGATGGTGGCGATGACGGCGATGGCGGCCTTGGTTATACTTCGGGTAGTTACGTCGCTAGTGGGGGTTCTTTGGATAACCGCACCCCCATGGATGGGGTGCGGTTAGCGCCTTTAGGGATACTCCATCAATAACTCTTCCAGATTTACTGACGAAACAGTGACATTCAACGTAACCTCGCACGCATGATATTTTACTTACTTATTTTATGAATGTTATTTTGCTTGGTGATTTATTTAGGAAAATATTAAAGGACGCCCATTTGGTTTAGGCTAGGTAAAGTCGCCTCACCCCCACGGGTTTAGGGTATAGAAAGTTGAGCCCTAGCCCTAAGGGTGGGTGGCCCCTTACCCGCTGTTTTAGGAGGCTAATTCTCATTCAGCTATATTTGCAGTAGCTTGAGTTTTGATTTTTTATTATGGTATGTAAATATGAAATTTGGCCTGCATGAATAATTTTTTGGCATGCATATATCCGCGGCCTGCATATAACCCAAACCGACCTACATTTAACATCGCTCTTTTTTTATGAGGCGGTCAATATTCCTAGCTTTAACCGATCAAATTTCTTTTAAATAAGCGTCGAGCTGCGTATAAATGGTTACGCATGGATTAATTACGCAGAATCATGCTAAATATCTCCTGTGCCAAATGGGTGAAATTTTTTGAACCGTGCTTCGTTTTCAAATCTAGGTCCGGATTAAAGCAGAGCGCGACACGTGTCGAAATCTCATAAAACTCATATTTTTTTGGTTTTCTTCTCTTAAGCGTGCCGCGTGCGCGCCTATTATTTTTGATCTCCTCGGAGATCATTTCTGATCTCACAGGAGATCATTCTTGATCTCCAGGAGATAATTTCTGATCTCCTATGAGATCAAAATTTTTTCAAAAATTTTTGGATCAAAATGATCTCTCGGGAGATCAAAAATGATCTCCCGATCAAAATAATCTATGATCTCCCGGGAGATCAAAAACTTCTCAACAACTTCTGAATCAAAAAGTTTGATCTCCCCTTTTGATCTCCCGGAAGATCAGAAATGATCTCCTTCGAAATCAGAAATGATCAACTCGGAGATCAGAAATGAACTCCTGAGAGATAGGCGCGCACTTAAGAGAAAAAAAAAGCTAGTTTTATGAGAGTTCGGCACGTGTCGCGCTCCGCTTTAATCCGGACCCGGTTCCAAAAATTTCTCGGGGATGACATGATCCTGGATAGAATAAATGCATTTTGGGCTTTTGGCGTGCCGAACTCACTTGACTTGTGGTCCCTCTCTCTCTCTCTCTCTCTCAACTTCACATGGCGGGAGACAACGATGCTTCCATGATAGTGACGGTAACCTTCGGCCGGAGTTCCTTCATTGGTCGAGCTCTTGTCGCCGCCCTCCTTAGCGATGTCCGATTCACCGTCCGCGTCGTCGACCCCCTTCCGGCTCCAGATCCAACCCCTTCTCTTGCCCCCTTCTTCCAATCTGGCCGCGTGTCCTACCACCATGTGGATATTCGCCACCGATCTCCATCCCTCGTAGCTTCATTCGACGGCACCGGCGCCGTTTTCCACGTTGACCCGACTGTCACAGCCCTTCAACCACCGTCAGCCCCTTCTTCCGATTTCCAAAATCTACACCTCCTCCTCGTCCAAAGTACCAGAAACGTGATAACGGCGTGCTTGGAATGCCGCGTTCAGCGTCTCGTTTACGTCGGCTCCGCCGACGCGGTGATTGGCGGAGCGAATGATGTTTCCTGCTGGGATGAGTCGGTTGCTTACCCTGACAAGGTTAGGGTTTCTATTGGTTTTGATTTGGTGGATATTTGTTGGATTTATAGTTTCGGACTCTTGGGGTGCCTTATAATATTGTGATCGGTATTTGCGTCGTCGTTTTGCAGTTCGTCGATAGTTTGAGTGAATTGAGGGCACAGGTGGAGACAATGGTGCTAAGGGCGAACAGAAAGGATGGACCCTTAACCTGTGCGCTCAGAGTAAGCAATCCATTTGGGCCAGGTGACGACAATCTAGTGCCATTTCTTGTGAAGGGAGCCAAGGAGGGTTGGGCTAAGGCACGTACTTAAATGTTTATTTCTCTTTTCTTGTGTGTCAGTTTTTTTACTAATGCAACCTGTGTCGAATCATCACATTGTTTCTTTATTTTTACTCGCACATGTATCACACATCTTTATTTTACCGCACACTTAATTAGCGCATGTTTTAACACATGTTTATTCTGCCTGTATCACACATGTACTTGTTTATTTTATGCATCGCTCACGCTTGTTGTTATCGTCAAACAAGTCCCTGAATAAAAGATCCGTCAAATTAAGTATCATATTAATTAATGTAAGCAAACTCTTGATTGACATATTTTTAGAATCACTTTATTGAGAGAATCTCAAATTTTATATTGACGTAATTAAAGACATGCATACAAATTCAATGACGAGGGTGAGGACTTATGGAGGATTAACATAGAAATTCCCTATCATTGTTGATTTACATCAGTGGTCAGATTTAAGGTCTTATCTCTTTACGCTTATCGTAGATGAACTCTACGTTATCAAGGCGCGCCTGAGGCGCCGGGCGCACCAGGCGCACCGGCCAGCGCCTCTGCAAGGCAGAGGCGGGCGAGGTGCCTCAGGCGCCATTAGGCGCGCGCCTTACCAACTCCCAGGCGCACCATGGGCTTTTCAAGCTGTTTTCTTCAACCTGTTTTTTTGGGAGGAGGCAAAAACATGATCTCAGACGCACCCGAGGCACACCTAGGCGCACTTGGGCATCCAATTCACCGATTTTCAGTGAATTGGGTGCCCAATTCACTGAAAAACAGCGAATTGGGCACCCAATTCACTGAAAATCAGCGAATTGGGCACCCAATTCACTGAAAATCAGCGAATTGGGCACCCAATTCACTGAAAATCAATGAATTGAATGCCAAATTCGCTAATTTTCAGTGAATTGGGTGCCAAATTCGCTGATTTTCAGTGAATTAGGCACCCAATTCATTTTTGCACCTCACGTGCCCTAGGCGCGCGCCTGCGCCTAGGCTCCAGGATCCCTTTGCGCCTCGGTGCGCCTTGCGCCTTTGATAACTTAGGATGAACTCACCGGACATATCCAACAAGCAATACATTGATGTTTATTATTTGCAGATGATATTGTCTTGATCGATGAGACGCGCGAGGGTGTAAACACGAAACCTGAATCTTGGTGAAACACTTTAGAAAAGAAGGGGTTTAGGTTGAGCAGGACAAAGGCGGAGTATATATAACTTAAATTTAGTTGTGTAAAAAGGACGGATAACTCCATCATTAATTTGGATGACCCAAATATTTCTCACAGTGAGTTCTTTAAATATCTATGATCAATAGTTTAAAAAGATGGACGTGTAGATAATGATTTGATACATAGAATCCAAGCAGGTTGGTTGAAGTGGAGAGGCGCGTTTGAGATGTTTTGTGATTATAAAGTACTATTAAAACTTAAAGGCAAGTTTTATCGTACTGCAATTAGTCCAGCGATGCTCTGCGGGTCTGAGTGTTGGGCAGTGAATTGTGTACATGAGCAAAAAATGGGAATTGCAGAGATGAGAATGCTTAGGTGTATGTGTGGACACACGAGACTGGATAAAATTAGGAGTGAATGTAGCACGAATAAGACGGGAGTGGCACCAATTGTAGAGACGATGTGGGAAGCTTGATTAAGATGGTTCGAACACGTACAAAGGAGACCATTAGAGACACCTGTTAAGCGTTGTGAGAGTTTAGCCACTAGGCATGTTAATCGGGGGAGGGGTAGTTCCTAAACAACGGAGAAATAATGGGTGAAGTCTACATGCGACAATATGAGCCCGAAGAATTTTAAAACTTGCAATAATGATTTCTTTTATAAATCAAATTTATAAGATACGCCACAGTAGTTAAAGCTTATTAAAAAAAACAAGAGAAGTTGTATAAATGCGAGAGTGCACGTAATTAAATACACAATTGAATAAGGACACAAAAAACCATAAAAGTTTGGAGACAATGATTACAAACATAAATCACTGGAGTAGTGGGAAAAATACTAAAATCAACATAAAACAAGTGACCATAATCTAGAAAACTTACACAACTAGGTAGTAGAGAGCTTGGAGAGGATCTCCCGGAGTGCGGACAAGTAGTGATAGTGAAATTCGGGCTCTTGGTGAACCTTTGTATTGCTTGGCAGTGAGCTGTGGGGCCGTATCTGGAGTTCCCAGGCTGTAGGGGGCCGCTGGCTGTGTAGAGAACACAATAGGGGTGCTGGATGAAGGGGTCAGGGTTGTATCGATGTTGGCTGGGTGTAAAGAGATGGCCGCGGGGCTGGAGAGTCCAGGAAGATGAAAATTTGATGCTGGAGTTAATTTTCAGAGGCAATCGGGGAGAGGAATATGTGGGTTATGAGGTTATGGGGTGTTGTTTGGTTCACTTACGGTGGAGCCTCTGGCTTGTTGAATGGTGGCAGTCAAGGCAGTTGACTGTTAACTACAATGAATATGGGAAAAGTTGCAGCAATTTTCTCGGTAGAGAATTTTTGTAGGTGAATGTGGGGTTGATAAAGAGGAAAACGTGGGCAGGAGGCTAGGAGGTGATGTGTCTGGCTTGAGTGGGATTCGGTTGTAGTTGAGAGGGGTGTCTCCACGTGAGGGATAGTGGGGTAGTGGGGACAATGAGTGATTAGGAGTAATTTTAGGATAGTGAGGAGTTATGGAGGTAGTAGGGTAGTGGGGGAGGTAGTTGAGATAGTTATGGGGTAGTGGCTGGCCGGAGGTGTTCGCCAGAGAGGTGGCCGGTGGTCAGTGGCGGATCCAGAAAATTATAAATGGGGGTGCACAAAAAATTTGAAAACACAAATGCTAGCGGGGTGAGTAGGAGGGTCGTGAGTCACATGTTGAAAATTAATTTTGGGGGTGCAAATAACTGAACTTGGTCTGCGAATAACCAAATTTGGTCTACGAATAGCCAACTTTGGTCTGCAAATAGCCAACTTTGGTCCGCAAATAGCCAATATTTGTCCCAAAACAAATTAGTTACGTGACGTGAGAACGCTTCCATCTTATCGGAGCCGTTTCTTCCTCATCTGGCCACCGTTTTTGACATATAAGTAGTCAAAATTCATTGTCTCGACGAGAGGAATCCAAATCCGCTAACAATTTTGAAAAATAATGGGGGTGCACGCGTCCCTCGGGCCCCCCTCTGGATCCGCCCCTGCCGGTGGTGGTGACCGGAGGTGTTTTCTGGCGATCGCCGGAAAATTTAAAACGAAGGAAACTTGAAAGGTGATGGTGGAGGTTCTCCAGAGGTGGTTGGGAAAGCCTTTCCGGTTATCGCCGGAGACCGGAAACAGAGGAGATTTGGAGGGAAGAAAGGGCTGTTTTGGTGGTGTTTGGGGAGGGGAATTGTGGGTGGTCGGCCGGTGTTTGGAGGGATGGTTTTGGGCTGCCGGAGGGTGGTGGTGGTGGGAGGGGAAGGGAGTTGTCGGTTGTGGGAGGAGGGGTTGGATAGTGTGTCGGTCTGAGGTGAGGGGAGGGTCTCGGTTTGGAGTGGAAAGGGAGAAGGTTGTGGCCGGTGGACAAGGGGAGAGGGGAGATCCAAGCGTCGCACTTGGGGGGGGGGGGGGTCGGCTTCAACACCGGTTGATCAAAAGCTAGGCTTCTTGGCTTCAACTTTCAATCCCACTCATAAGAGTCTTCTACCTCTATATATAGACTAGAAGGGGTGCAACGAACGATCATGATTCTCCGTTCGTTGCTTACCTCAAAACAAACAAAACTACAAAGTAAAATAAAAAATGCAAAGAACAAAAAATGTTACGATCGGCGATCCGCTCAAGATGAGCGGGCCCGATCGTCATTGTGCCCGTGGCCGGCGGGAATAAACCCTAACGGGCCGAGTGACACGATCCCCATTAGGTAGACCAAAAAAGACTTGGAATGAAACTATAAAGGAATACATGATGTACTTAGGCATTAGTGAGATTATGACTAAAGATAGGACGCAATGGAGACATAGGATCCATATAGCCGACCCCACTATGGTGGGATAAAGGCTTGAGTGTTATTGTTGTAAACTCGTGAAATTTAAATATTTTATACCTATTAATGCCTCTTTTGAATAAAAAAAAATCTTTCCTATTCCTATTCCTATTAAAAGAACTGTTGTAACGGCCCATAACTGCCACAGAGTAACAGTATTAATTTCTGTTCTACTAAGCATTTAGCGATAAGCAACAACTTTTATATACCACAAATGAGTATTGAAAGTAAAGTATAGAAAAGAAATTCTTATTCCAAGTAATTTACATTGTTACATTTCCAAACTGTCCACAACAACATATACATGTTGAGTCTCATTTAACAAAAACTACAATAAACATTCTTCTGATAAGTGGGGCACTTCACATATCAACATATCCCTCATGAGCTTTGACCACTTCAAAATTTCCTACTAAGCTTTTATACAACACATGATAAATTCCCATTTATTCTGCTTTACGCTTATATCCTAAAAAATTTAGAATGGAAAGGGTTAGTCTTTATATAAAAGACTAAGCGAGGAAATTTACTTCTTTAACTACTATACATGCAAAACACATGTTAAATAATAATAGTGATATGATATTTACTTTTACACAGTATAAACAATCAGAAAGTCAATATACAACTATCATTATCAACTTGCATTGAAAGAAATATTAACAATACCAGTAGCGGCTAACATTCTTTAATGTTTATTTGTTTTCAATATTTAGTTAAGGTGTACTGCATATAAATATTTAGTCCTAGGCCCATTATTCTAGGTCGAACTTAGTGCGCACAACTCGCATAACGCCTATTAAGGCCCAACTAAGTTGACCCGGATATTTAATCCAGTGCGCACAACTCGCTTAAGACCTTTAAGGTCCAACTGGATTTATTTCAGTCTACAGATACCCTTAACTTTTGCATTGTTCTTTCTCTTTTCATACAAAAATAACATTATAACGAGGATAAGTTGATTGATGAAACTATGAGAAAGTAGAACATAATTAAAGAAATAAACCCTCTCATTGAGTTTCTTTTTTCCTTTGTCCTTCCTCGGATCATCCTCACATCTATCGCGTGACACCATCCTTCTTCGTATCTGCAAGTAAGCCACAATTGAATATGTTTCATGCCTTTAATTAATTATGGTGTGGAGTCTAAGGGTGATGAAGGATAAAAGGTTTCGAGGGAAAGGAAGGACGCCTAAATTTATGTTGTCCGCAATTTAAGCATACTTAATATCTCCAAATTTTTCCTAACATATATAATTGCGTGGTAATCCTAATTATTACTTATGTCATAAAGTGAAATCCATTTCATCACATGACATCTCAACATCATCATAATGCGTAGTCACACATTCCTATAACCGGTCTCCTCAAAATTTCCAATTGCATGAACAAGTATTTAATTTCAGCAAAAACCTTCATCATTCTAACATTTTCTAACATTAAAAATGATGGTAATTAACTATATTATTGAAGGGGATCCATAAATAATCAATAGTTACAATGGACATATGTGAAATTGAATCATTCTATGCAAAAACTGCCCTTAAATGGGGAAAAACAGCAGCCCCATAATTACAAACAGTAATTTCAGAAATTTGTAGCAGCCCCAAAGATAAATATGGCAATTTCAGCACTTTCCATCTACAAGACAACATTCCTAAGCACAAAATAGCATTTCCATCCATTCACATGAATTTACAACAAATTAGTTATGAGTGTCACTGTTACGCCGCCGCACCCTTTACAGTTCTCGGGGCACACTTACGCGCGGCGTCGCAAGGAGCCTATGCAAGACAACGGGGCTGAACCATCCGGTTCAGCCCCCATCCAGTAATTAGCAAAGGAAGAGGGGTTGAACCGCCCGGTTCAACCCCTATGGGGGCCGGCCGGCCCCCTCTTGGACCCCCGGGTATTAATAAACCCGGGGCTCCCTCTTTTGGAGTATCAAAGATCATATTCAGGTTTCCTTCTTCTCTAACCCTAGCCGTCATCTTCTTCTTCCTCACTAGTCTACTCATAGTTCTTAGTTTTCTCCAATAGTTGTAGCGGTAGCATAACATTTGGTATCAGAGCACCTTTCCTGCGACCATGGTCACTCGCACGGAAGCGGAGATGACACGCTTGGCCACCATCGAGGAGAACTACGCCGCATTGACGGATTCGGTGGCCGGAATCGAGGAACAAGTGAGAAACTCAACAAAAAATCTGGAAGAACGTATGGAGGGGCGCATGGACGAACTCAAAGCACTGATCACGCAAACCCTACGTGGAAAATCGGCGGAACAGAGAGAGTTCACGGGGGAATCATCGCACGCTTCGCCGTCGGCCGCCGGAGGTACCACGGGAGGATCGGGGACGATGCCCTACGGTGGCCTGGGACCAGAAACGGGACGACCCACCGGCCTGGGTCCGGCAGCAACTCCGCCGAGCCCTACAGGGCCGATCGGCCCGTTTCCGCCTGGATTGGGAGCGGGGCCTCCTGCCGCCTGGCAGGGGCTTGGCCAGGGACCACACCCCCATCAACAGCCCACCGGGGGGTGGTCTGGCCCAGGGAGGGTGGTTGCCGACGGTGGGGTCGCCGGAATGGCCGCCGGCCGGCCTTTGGGAGTTCCAGAGCAGCTTTTTCGACCCCCGCTGCACATGGGGGGTCCGAATGGAGTCGGAAATGGGGTCCTGCCTAGGCCTCCAGCACTAGGGGCTCAACCGAGGGGTGGACAAGGCGAACAGTGGAGGGGACAACCGCCCAGACATTTTTTTGAGGAGGATGGCCCTCCGATCGGAGGGGGCTATGGTGGGGGACTCCAGCAGGAGTATTATGGACACCCGAACTTCGCGGCGGAACCAGTCAGACCAGCATGGCACGATCCGGAGTTCGGGAGGAATGGGGGAGCAAACCAGCGGGCATACATGCAACACAAACCAACTCGGATGCATTTTCCGAAATTCCGAGGCGGCGACGCGCTGGAGTGGGTCCAGAAGGCCGAGTTGTTCTTCACATATCAGGAGATACCCAAGGACCAATGGGTACAGTTGGCGTCGTTTCACCTGGAGGAGGACGCGTACCAGTGGGCTCAATGGTTCGTTCGGAACCATGGCCTTGCACCATGGGAGTACTTTGTTGAGGGCTTCTCGGCCCGCTTCGGGCCCTTGGAGTACGAAGATGTGGAGGCCACGCTACAGAAACTCCGACAGAAGGGAACAGTGATGGAGTATCGCGCGGAGTTTGAGCGCCTGGCCAACAGGGTCAATTGGGGAGAGAAGACCCTCCTCAGCTGTTTTGTTTCGGGGCTGAAGGATCACTTGAGAGATGAAGTCCACGCCTATATGCCTTCCGGTCTGAGCCATGCCATCAGTCTAGCCAGGATACAGGAGGAGCGGTTCAACCGCCAACGGACCCGAGGGGCATTGCGAGCACCAGCAGTACCAGCAGCCCCAGTTGTGGGGCGACGTGAGCCGCCACAGGCAGGACGGCCGACGGTGACACGACTGACGTGGCCAGAGCTGCAGGCCAGGAAGGACAAAGGGTTGTGCTTCAACTGCGATGACAAGTACACGCCGGGACATAAGTGTCAGAAGGTGCAAGTTTTTATGCTAAGGGAGGAGGATGACGAGGAGGAGCCTATCAGTGGTGAGGAGATGGATAGCTGGGATCTGTCGGAGTTCGGAGTATCCCTTCAGGCCATGGAAGGATGCTCGGCCCGCTCACGTTACGGATTTCGGGGAAGCTCGGCCAGGAGCGGGTGACTATTCTGATAGATAGTGGGAGCACCCACAACTTTATTACTCCGGAAGCGGCACGGAAGGTTGAGCATGCAGTTGACCGGGAGGCTTCATTTCAGGTTATGGTTGCCGACGGCAGCAAGTTGAGGTGTGAGGGCCTGCTGAAAGGGGTAGAGCTGCGCATACAGGACTATGTGTGCCAAACCGATGTCTACCTCTTGCCGATTCGGGGGTCGGATATGGTGTTGGGCGTACAGTGGCTCCGCCAGCTTAAGCGGGTCACTACTGATTGGGAGAAGATGACTCTGGAGTTTTCGCACCTGGGGACGGAGCATTGCCTGCATGGGATTCGATCGTCTCCGCTGAAGGAGATCTCTCTCCGGAGCCTGCAGCGGATGGAGGAGGAGGGCAGCATGATGGCCATGGTGTTGGGCGTCGAGGCTCGGGGACCGACAGCAGAGCCATCCCAGATGCAGGATTTATTGACCCGGTTTGATGATATTTTCCAGGAGCCACACGCTTTACCTCCGTCGCGATTTCGAGATCATCAGATTCAGCTGAAGGCAGGAGCAGACCCGACGAATATCCGTCCGTACCGGTACCCTCACATTCAGAAGGCGGAGATAGAGCGCAGCGTCCGAGAGATGCTATCTTCCGGTATCATCAGACCCAGCACCAGCGCGTTCTCCTCTCCGATCATCTTGGTCAAAAAGAAGGATGGATCATGGCGGTTCTGTGTCGATTACCGAGTACTGAACCAGTCCACTATTAAAGACAAATTCCCCATTCCGATGATCGAGGAGCTGCTAGACGAGCTGCATGGCGCCAGCCTCTTCACCAAGCTGGATCTTCGATCAGGTTACCATCAGATACGGATGCGGGAGGAGGACATCCACAAGACGGCGTTCCGCACTCACGACGGTCACTATGAGTTTCTGGTGATGCCGTTTGGGTTGGCCAACGCTCCGTCCACCTTCCAAGCGGTCATGAACGAGATTTTCCGACCACTGCTTCGCCGGTACGTGTTAGTTTTCTTTGATGATATTCTGATCTATAGCAGGAGTTGGGATGAGCATCTGGAGCACGTTTGCCATGTCCTTCACATTTTGCGGGAGCACCAGTTGTACGCCAAGCGCTCCAAATGCTCTTTCGGGCAGGCGGAGGTAGAGTACTTGGGCCACTTGGTCTCCGCCCATGGCGTTCGGGCTAATATGATTTCCACCAACTTTAGAAAAATTCACATCAAAGCCCCGTCAATTCAACTAAGTTTCTTCATGAGTATGTAAATAAAATTTCCAAGCAATTTAGGGTTTCCGTAATATTCAAGTAGAAAATCCATGTTTCATATTTAAATCAATATATAACTAATATACCCAAAAATCAGCCCCCGTATTACAAAACTGAAATCATTTTCTTTAAAAATCTCTACAAGTGAGATAGGTTACTTCCTATTTGCATAAAAGAGAGGTAAACGAGGAGAAGAAGGTCTTACAGTTACCGAAAGAAGGGAGAAATTAGGGCTTTGCTAGAGGATGCCCCAAAGTCTGAAGTTTCTAGAAAAACCTTCCAAAACCGGCCACCACCAAGAAGAGGGTCTGGTATCAAGTGGAAGAGGGTCAATCCAACCTCTTCTTTGCCGAGAGGAAGAGAAATCGGAGGAGGGAGGGGAATAGAGGGCGATCGGCGAGAGCTTAGGCGTTCACGAGAGAAAAGGAGGTGCGGGATTTTTGACGATAATGAAGGCTCGGGAAGAGTTATCTTCTCTTGAACCGGTCCAAGTGCCACCGCCTAAACTTAAATAGGTTTATTTTTTGTTTAATTAAGAGTTATCCTCTCTCACTTTCATCAATTTTCCTTATTGGCACACCAATTTGACTATTAGCACCCCAATTTCATTAATTTCTTCTATTGGCACACCAATTTCAGCAATTTCCTCTATGGGCACACCAATTTCATCAATTTCGTCTATTGGCTATTGGCACACCCATTTGCTTATTAGCACGCCAATTTGCATAATTTTTAACGCTTACATTGTTCTTAAATTGTATATACTAAATGTTCAATGAAATAAGTATTATACACAAAATGATGGGTTTCACAATTGTTGCGGCGATATTTCTTTTCTTTTACTTTATTTTTCTCATACGTAATGCTATATAAGATTTTATTCGTTTAAAATTTGGGTGTTACAACTACCCCCACTCATTTTGGACAACTTGGACAAAAATCGAAAAACGAAGTCCTCTTTTTGGTTTTTCGGAAGTCCAACTGAAATACCTCGCTCTTTTAGCCGCGGCGATCCCCGTTCCTACTCACTGGCGGCCTCGTCGTGCTCGCAATCACCGGCCGACGCCCCCTAGGGCTCCGACGACCACTCCTCTTCCATTCCCCCATTGGCTTCGACGAGTCCTTCGTCGGATCCGTCGCCCTAACCACAAGAGCTCGACGATCCTCTTCGAGTTCCTTCCATATTTCCTCGCCGCCTCTGTTAGCCACTTCTCCGGCCTCCGACAACTCCTGCTTTGCCATCCCCGACAGATTCGACTATCCTTCGTCGGACCAACCCCCTCCAGCCACAAGTGTCGATTCCCACCATTGTTCTTCTCAGTTCAGCTATCTGCCACCAGTGCTCCCATTGATTATGATGCTTCACTCTTGATCTGAAGGTTTACTTCTCACCGATCTATTGTTCTTTCCCTGTTAGATTAATATGATGCCTTCATTTATTTGATTTTTACAATTTCAGAGCTTGCCAATAATTTTCATGGAACCTATTTGTCGTTAGGTTTCAGATTTCGTGCTCTTCATTGTATTATTTTACATGTGTGGAATGTTAATGCCTCATGATATTATATGTGGAATCTCGTTAGCGACGCACAATTTGAAAGGGATCTCAATTTTTTAATTAATATCAAATCCATATTTAACCGGGTTACATCATTTACAATTGAGCGTTTCGCCCTTTAGATTTTGAGCTCTGCTTATCGTAGAAGTTGTTGACAGACTGAGGGTATGTTCAATTCGACGGAATTAAGTCTTTAAAATTATAATTGGAGATCTAATTCATAAAAATGACCTTCAATCTTAATTATATTGGAATGAGCGGACCCTTATAGTTCATGAAAACATTGTAGTCTTTTATATTAGTGGTACAACCTCTAATCTCTAGGCCCCACTTAAATTGTACACTTATATCTTCCTGACCCAAATAGTTGGTATATACTTGAAAATAGCTCGTTATGACATTCGAACACTTTGTCTGTCAGAATGAAAGGTCACTGCGTGTTAACGACTAATCAGATCCCCAAAGTTGTTATTCCACTTGCCGACAAAAGAAGATATCACAGCAGAGAAGAGCAACGGTCTCAAAAAATAGTGATGGGTGCCATTCTTTATTAGTTCAAATGATCATTTGTGATGAGAAAGCAGTGATAGATACCATGATTAGCTATATATGTAGCAAAGTAAGCTTATATGATTTATACTATCTAGCTCGAGGAAGAGTGTTGAATATTTCATAAACGCATTTTAGGATTTAGGTGGAACAGATAGTTCAGCTCTTTTTGAAACATATGTAAGGATTTTTTCTGGGTTTGAAGAGACCTCCACTGCAAGTCCACTTTCACATCTCCTAACTACTAACAAGTATCATTTTATGTTCAAAAATTTCAGCTGTTTTTCTCCCTAGTGCTCGAAGACTCATTCTCAAGTCATATTCTAAGAGAGTGCTGAGCACAATGTACCAGGGGAGGAAGGCTTATGCTTGTTCCTAAGTTTATTTTATATTTTTCACCACATTGAACATCATTTGTTGACATCCTTTTAGCCTAAGTAAATATTACTTAACTTGTGACATTCTAAAGGAACACATTCATTTAATCCATCCGGTTGGGGAAGCATATTTGTTTTTTTTTTCATTTTGAGTGCAAAATATTTGATTGAAAGTTAGTTGCATCTGATTTCCCTATAATTTCTTGCGTTTGTCTTGTTTTTATTTTATTTTTTTATTTTGAAACTTCCTTTTGTTATTCTATTTTGTCAATCAAAGATTAAGTTGGCATTCAAGGTTATTTTCGACGAAACATACACTTAAATTCTCCTATTGCGCAGGTGCTTTTGTCTGTTTTACAATATTCAGAATATTTGCATTGTCTCACGCTTTCAGAAGTATTTACTGATTTTCCTTAATGAATCAAATATGATAATTGCAGTTCATTATTGGCAATGGTAAAAACTCATGGGACTTTACCTATATTGAGAACGTGGCCCATGCTAGCATCTGTGCTGAGCTGGCTCTAAGATTGAGAACCCCCTATGTTGCTGGAAGGGTATAGCTCTGAGCTTTTCTAAATCACTGTTACTTTTCTTTCATTTTGTACTGACTGATAAAACGATTTTTATTTTGTTCAGCCATTTTTCATAACAAATCAAAAACCTATGAAGTTTTGGGACTTTCTATCTAACATATTGGAGGGCTTGGGATACCAAAGGTTAACCTTTAAGCATATTTTCTTATTTCTTTTTACTGGATTTTGTTAGTTAAATTCTTATTTAGACTATATTTGTAGTAAAAGGTATACTTGCCTTTGCATATATGATATATCACATGCATGTGATGTGATCACTATCCTAGTAGCCTTCTTCTCAACTGTCTGTGGTTGCCTTTAATTTAACGACCAATTTGTTTATGTAAATGTCCGAAACTCTATATGGTCACATTGAGGTGAGTACGTGAGTTGCACTAGTATTCATTTATTTTGCAGAACACAGTTATTTTGAATTGAGCTCAAGTGTTTGTTTGGGCTTCTATTAGCTTTACTTTAACCCACATTAGCACTGATTTCTCATTACTTTACTATTGTTATAATAAGTGAAAGTAATATTTTAAGAGAATTGCTATACTGTTATGGAGCTGCACGACGACGAGCCTCCTTGGAAAATTTACATGCGCCGGGCGCGTATATCGGATGGTCCCACCATTCCCACGGAGGATAATTAATAATTTATTTGTTCCTTTGTTTGCTTTAGGTGTTTTATTTGTTGCTTTGTTTGCTTGAGGCATTTTAAGTAATTCCGTATTTCCTAATTCCAGAATTTCCTTTTGTATTCGTTCCTCGTCGCTATAAGAGGATGTGTAAACCCTTTATTATTTTCATCCTGGAATGAATGTCTGTGTTTCCTTCTCCTCTCTCTTAAACCTAATTCGTTCTCTCTCTCCCTCTCTCTTAACGCTAATTTCCCTGACCCCCAACAACTGGTCCGACTTGCCATCTCCATCCGCCCCAGACATCGGTGGACCAGCCCCCATCCGCCATTGCAGCCCCGTCCGCGCCGCAGTCCTGTCCGCACCGCAGTCCCTGCAAGCCGCGTCGTTGTCCCGTCCACCTACCGCTCGAGGGGTTGGCCCCCAACACCCGTTCCACGACAGAGGTTCCAACGGCAGACCCCAACGAGGCACTCCTCCGCCGTGTCGACGCACAAGAATCCCTCGTTGCCGCCATGCACTCCTCCCTTGCCGCACTTTACGCAAAGTTTGATGCCCTCCAACCCACCGCCACCTCCTCCGCCAATGGATCAGCGTGCCCATCCACCGACGCGTCCATCCTCGGCGCGGCACCACTTCCGCACAACGGAGATCCCGCGGGGCCATTTCCTCCAGCCCGTCCAACCCTAACCTTGGATATTCCCACCTTTGCCGGTGTGGACCCAATCGGGTGGATTGCCAAGGCAGAACAATACTTCGATCTCCACCATACGCCCGAGCAGGACAAGGTCTCTACTGCTGTCGTAGGACTCGACGGTTCCGCCCTTCATTGGGCCCGGTGGCTCCGCCAAACCAACCCGTCTATCTCCTGACCAGAGATCAAACAGGAGATGATCCGCCGCTACGACAACCGCTACTCTGGATCCGTCATCGAACGACTGTGTGGGGTACGCCAGATCAGCGCAGTGGATGACTACATCGATGAGTTCGTGGCCCTCGTCACCCACGTGTTGGGCCTACCACCAGATCATTACCTCAGCTTCTTCATGCAGGGCCTCAAGCCCAACATCTGGTCCCGACTCCGCACCCATCACCCCCAGACGGTTTCCGAGGTCCTCGACATGGCACGACTCGTGGAGGCGGATCTGTCTCCGCGACCCCCACCGACTCCAGGCGGGCCTCCGCCGGGCGGCCGACCATGGCGGACTGCTACCCCGGAACCACCGACCGTCTCCAGCCGGCCGACCGGGCCACCCAGGACCCCCGCAACGATTCTCCAACCGCGAGTTCGACGACCTCCGTCGCAAAGGGCTCTGTTTCCGCTGCCGTCAGCCCTACTCCCCTACCCACGTATGCACAGTCAAGGAATTTCACGCCATCATCGGCGACCTTGAATCGGAGATCACTTTGCAGGACTTTGAGGACCTCGAGATCGCAACAGAGGACACCACCGGGACCGCCGCCGCCGCCGACCTTCACCATTTGGAACTCCCATATTTTTCGGTGGGCGACATTTCAGGCCCCCAAAGCATGAAGTTGGCGGGCAAGTTAGGCGATCACCGCGTTGTCATCATGGTGGACAACCGGTCTAGCCATAATTTTCTCTCAGATCAACTGGCCAAGCAGCTCTGCCTTCCGTTGGAGCCCTCTCCGGACTTCACTGTTAGCTTGGGCGATGGCCGCCGCCGCTCGATCCAGGGACGTTGTCCGTCCGTCTCGCTTTCCATGGGCCCTTACTCAGTGACGACAGACTTCTACGTCTTCGATCTTGGCGGGATCGACGCCATCCTGAGTGTGGCGTGGTTGTGCACACTGGGTGACGTGCGAGTCCATTGGAGGACTATGACGATGCGGTTCCTACAGGACGGTCGGGAGTACTGTCTTATGGGGGATGTCACCCTACTTCGCTCTCCCGTCTCCTTTCGCACGATTCAGAGGACTTCAGACGTCGATTTCTCAGCATGGCTCTGGTCCATCGCGGACACTACACTGCCAGCCCCATCACCACCTCCGGCCCTTCAAGCACTTCTATCCGAGTTTTTGGACCTCTTCACAACACCATCCGAGTTGCCACCAGCCCGACCGCACGATCATGCCATTCCTCTATAGCCCGGCATGTCGGCAGTCTCGGTTCGATCATACCGCTATAGGCACGTACAAAAGGATGAGATCGAGAGGCTTGTACGCGACATGTTGATGGGGGGGCCTCATCCTCCCCAGTGCGAGCCCCTTCTCCAGCCCGGTCCTCTTGGTCAGAAAGGACGGTAGCTGGCGCTTCTGTGTAGACTATTGGGAGCTCAACAAAGCCACCGTTCCGGACAAGTACCCAATTCCGGTGATTCAGGAGCTTCTTGACGAACTCCACGGCGCGACCATCTTCACCAAGTTGGACCTCCGTGCTGGCTACCACCAGATCCGCGCTCGCCCGGCTGACGTTGCCAAGACGGCCTTTCGGACCCATGACGGCCACTACGAGTTCCTGGTCATGCCATTCGGCCTGATAACGCGCCGACCACCTTTCAGGCCACGTTGAACGACTTTTTTCGACCGGTACTTCGCTAGCATGTACTTGTTTTTTTGTGACATCTTGGTCTGTAGTTCTTCTTGGCAGGAGCACCTCCAGCACGTCCGCTAGACGCTGGCCACGCTACGGCACAACCACCTCAAGCTCCACCCGACCAAGTGGTCTTTTGGGGTTCCGGAGGTTCGCTACCTGGGACACACCATTTCCGCTACTGGGATCGCGATGGATAGCGACAAGATTGAGGCGGTCCTCCAGTGGCCAACACCATCTTCTATCTGCGATGTCCGCGGGTTCCTAAGCCTGACAGGATACTACCGCAGGTTCATACAGGGGTACGACACACTGACCCGTCCTCTCACCCAACTCCTGAAGAAGTCGGCCGAGGGCACCTTCGAGTGGTCAACGGCGGCCTCCGCCGCTTTCGTCGCTCTTCAGCAGGCCCTGGTCCACGCCCAGGTGTTAGCCATGCCAGACTTTACTCAGCCCTTCCTCGTGGAGTGCGACGCTTCGGGCATCAGCGTGGGAGCCGTACTTATGCAGGTCGGCCGCCCTGTGGCCTACTTTAGCTGCGCCTTCTCCGACACCATCCACAGCCGCTCCACTTACGAGAATGAGCTCATGGGCCTCGTCCTTGCAATTCAGCACTGGCGGCCCTATCTACTGGGTCGACACTTCGTGGTCCGCACCGACCACCATAGCATCCGGTACCTCCTGCAGCAGAAGATCGATACGCCCTCCCAACAGGTGTGGGTGGCCAAGCTACTGGGTTACGACTTCAGCATCGAGTTTCGGCCTGACAAGGCGAATCGCGCAGCCGACGCCCTCTCCCGCAACCCCATACTGGCAGCCATCTCCCGCCCCGTATGGGAGGGTGCGTAGGCCCTCCAACGGGAAGTAGAAGCTGACCCGATGCTCAACAGGATTCAGACAGCACTCAGCACGGACGCCGCAGCCCACCCACCATACTCCTTGGTTGACGACCGCCTACTCTTCAAGTGCCGCCTAGTACTCGCTCCCTCCTCCCCGAGCATTCCCCTGTTGATGGCTGAGTTTCATACATCCCCAACGGGAGGACACGTCGGTGCTTACCGGACGTACCGATGGTTGGCAACCTCTCTCTATTGGTCTCACATGTTCCGACGGGTCAAGGCCTTTGTGGCCGCCTGCCTCATCTGCCAGAAGGCCAAGTACGAAGCAGTATTTCTGGGTGGTCTACTTCAGCCTCTTCCGATTCCCGACCGCGTTTGGGATGATATCGCCATGGATTTCATCACACGACTGCCTTGATCACAGGGACACGACTGCATCCTGGTCGTGGTGGACCTGCTCTCGAAGTATGCACATTTCATTCCCCTCCATCATCCATGCACTGCCGCCACAGTCGCCGACAGCTTCATCCAGGGGATCGTGCGCCTCCACGGGTTTCCCCGGTCAATTGTGAGCGACCGCGACCCGCTATTCCTGAGTACCTTTTGGATTACACTGTTCCGCTTACAGGGTACCCGTCTTCTCATGAGCACGACATTACCACCCGCAGACCGACGACCAGTCAGAGGTCCTCAACTGGTGCCTGGAAACGTACCTCCACTGCTTCGCGGGGGGAGCAGCCTCGCAGTTGGGCCAAGTGGCTCGGATGGGCTGAATACTCTTACAACACCGCCCACCACCAGGTTACTGGCACTACTCCTTTCGAGGCCGTCTATGTCCGTCCTCCACCAACTATTGTCCGCCACCTCCCAGGGGAATGCCAGGTGGAGAGCCTGGCCACCGCTCTCCGCGATAGGGACACCATTCTGGATCATCTGAAGCACCACCTACGATGGGCCCAACAGAAGATGGTTTCCTTCGCCAACAAGAAGCATCGGGACCTCTCCTTTGAGCTGGGAGAGAAGGCTTTCATCAAACTCCACTCCTACCGCCAGCTTTCAGTGGCACGCCGACGATGCCCGAAATTTGCTCCACGGTTCTTCGGGCCCTTCGAGATCATCGCCCGCATAGGGGCGTTCTCTTACCGCATACGCCTCCCAACCGGGAGCCGCATTCATCCGGTCTTCCATGTCTCACAGCTTCGGCGCGTGGTGGGTGAGCACACCACCACGGACCACATCCCGGATGACCTCGACCTCGCCGGGGAGGCGCCCTACTACCCCGCCTCGATCCTCGATCGCAGATGCCGCACCACGGGGGACACTACATCGGAAGAGGTTCTCATGGCTTGGACCGGTCGGCCCGACTCGGACGCAACGTGGCTTCCCCGGGATGATTTTCGTCGCCAGTTCGCCGACTACTGCCTTGAGAACAAGACACATTTTCTAGACGGTGGCATTGTTACGGAGCTGCACGACGACGAGCCTCCTTGGAAAGTTTACACGCGCCGGACGCGTATATCGGATGGCCCCACCATTCCCGCGGAGGTATAATTAATAATTTATTTGTTGCTTTGTTTGCTTTAGGTGTTTTATTTGTTGCTTTGTTTGCTTTAGGTGTTTTATTTGTTGCTTTGTTTGCTTTAGGCATTTTAAGTAATTCCGTATTTCCTAATTTCAAATTTCCTTTTGTATTAGTTCCTCTTCGCTATAAGAGGACGCGTAAACCCTGTATTATTTTCATCCTGGAATGAATGTCTATGTTTCCTTCTCCTCTCTCTTAAACCTAATTCGTTCTCTCTATCTCTCTCCCTCTCTTTCCCTCTCTCTTAACGCTAATTTCCCCGACCCCCAACATGTACGCAAACTTGAACTTGTTATAGCAAACCTAAAATTGCTATACGCAAACCATGACTAATAGCAAACTTTTTATTATTAACAAAATAGGCATTTAATCCAAAAAAGTAGAAGATAGCTGATTTTATATAATTTTGTTGAGTGGGCATTGAATTGAGGCCATTCGATCAATCATGCCTCTTTGAGACCGAGAATGAGTAAACTATGTGATTGTTTTCAAGCCATCCTTGTAATAATGAATTCGATTCTTTGTTCTGGATTTTCGACATAAACTTTGCACAATAAACCAAGATTAAGCAAACATCCAGATAATTTTTTTACTGATTGGATTACATGTTCAAAGATTATATGCATGAGCACTGCATGATGAACTTGGTAATTTAGTTTGTCCAGTGAAATTCCTGGTGTGTTTTCATAGGCAGATGAGTGAGAAAAGTGCTAAAGTGTGCGTTGCCAATGATTAGAAGAGATTGCCTCAAATATAGAAAATTATTAGGTTACGTACAAGAGTATCCACTTTATGAGGCAGAAAATTGAAGCGGGATCTAGTTATTAGATCGCACTCATAATCTTGAAGTAGTTGAGGAGGGTACAATCGAGTTTGAGAGCAGTCGGAAGAGGGAAGGCGGAGTCGAATAGGAGGGAGGGTGGAGTCAAAATCGAGAGCAATCGGGAGATGGTCCAGTCGGATGGAGGATCCCCCGCTTGCTGCAGGCGGTTTCGCCGCCAACAAGAGTATGATTTGGCGAGGGGGTCCTGTGGGCTGTATCAGCCGAGTCTGAGGTTGAGATGGGCATATCGGGTGGAAGGGTAGAGTTTATTAATAGTATCTTTTGGGGAAGTGAATAAAAAAACTTAAAAGAAAGAAACTGAGTTTATTTTGGTTTGCTAAGGCCTCTTTTGTGTTTGCAATCCTCTATTTTAGCTCATCATCCAATCAATTAAATAGCATTCTGTTGTTATTAAAAGTAAACTGTTACGCCTGGCGACACTACCAGATTCAGAGAATATTACTGTGCACGTCGACCAAAGGAGAAGGCGGAGGAAGACCGGGCTGAACCATCCGGTTCAGCCCGCCAATACTAAATAAGGTGCATTGGGGCTGAACCGCACCGGTTCAGCCCCTATGGGGGCTGGCCGGCCCCCATGGGTCCGGGTGCTATATATTACCAAATCCCCTTTGGAGAAAGGCATCAATGAAGTATTATTTCAGGTTTCCTTCTTCCTTGTAACCCTAGCTTACTTTTGCCCTAGTTCTTCTCTAGTTTCCCTACTTCTCCTAGCAAGTTCATAACATTTGGTATCAGAGGAGTCGTCTCCCCACCATGGTGACCACACGCACACAAGAGGAAACCACTCGATTGGAAGTCCTGGAAGAAAATTGCGTCGGATTGATGGATTCGGTTGCCGCCATCGAGGAAGAGATGAGGGCGTCTTTGCAACGTTTGGAAGAACGGATCGACGCCCGGTTGGACGAAATCAGGATGCTATTAGCGCAGAATCTGAAGGGTAAGGCGTCGATGAACGAAGAGGGCGGCGGAGCGCCAAACCAAGCCACGAGAACGAATGGATCGTTCGATCTCGCGCGTACAGGAGCCGGAAGAAGCAACCCGACAGGTAGCGGTATTTACGCAGGCGGGTAGCCGATCGGGCACTGGACGGGACCCGATCCCTTCGGCGTCACCTGTACGCATGCATGGGTGACGGAAGAAGGTTCGGCACATCACCTGGAGGTCGGCGCACCACCGGGTGGTCGGGATGGAGCCGGCGACAGCCGGCAAGGGCTTTGGAGGGCTGAGCCTCAGCCGACGGGGGCGGCTTGGCAGGGAACTTTACCTCCGGCCTGGAACGGGGTGCGACAACCAGCAACGACCCCGTGGAGACCTTACAATCCAGAAATGGGGCTGACTGGCCCTGGAACCATGCCGCCGGCCTGGAATGGGCTCGGACAGCGTGTCGGGGAGCAATGGCGGCCTCCAAATCAGGACGGGGCTCGTTTCGACCCACCGGAGCAAACACCGTACCAATGGGAGGAATGGCTGGATTTGTTCCGCACCCACCAGCTTTTGCTCCGCCTACAGGGTACGGGAACGACAACCAGTGGCAGGAAAGGCCGCCCATGGCCAATTCATGGGGCGACGGACAGAAAATGGGTAATGGACCCGAAAGGGGACGACTTCCTCCTCAAGCGGGACAAGCGGGCGGGTACATGGCAGCCCCACCCGGGCCACCCAACCATTCGGGAGAGCAACGGTGGCCAACTGGTCAGGGGCAAGGAGGTTGCGGGATGGCAAACCAGCGGCCTTACATGCAGCCCAAACGCACCCGCATGAATTTTCCTAAATTTCGGGGCGGAGATGCACTGGAATGGGTGCAAAAGGCGGAACTGTTCTTTACTTATCAAGAAATTCCCGAAGACCAGTGGGTACAACTCTCGGCCTTCCATCTGGAAGACGACGCGTACCAGTGGGTACAGTGGTTCATACGGGGATATGGGTATGCTCCGTGGGCATATTTTGTGGAGGGATTCTCGGCCCGTTTTGGACCCTTGGGGTACGAGGATGTGGAGGCGACGTTACAAAAACTCCGTCAGAAAGGCACCGTGATGGAATACCGTACAGAGTTCGAGAAGCTGGCCAATCGGGTCAGTTGGGAGGAAAAGGCCCTCCTCAGTTACTTCATATCAGGGTTGCGGGATGAGTTGCGGGATGAGTTCCACGCCTATATGCCACGAAGTCTGAGCCATGCAATCAGTTTGGCAAGGATACAGGAGGAGAGATTCAACTGGCAGAGGACCCGTACAGCGGTGAGAGCTCCTACGGTTGTACACCCTCCTCGGGGGGGGGGGGGGGGGATCCCCTGGCAGAGGGCCGACCGACAGTGACAAAACTGACGTGGCAGGAACTTCAGACCAGGAGGGAGAATGGGTTATGGTTCAACTGTGATGAGAAGTACACCCGAGGGCATGCATGCCAGAAGGTTCAGGTATTCATGTAGAGGGAGGAAGCGGAAGATGTTCCCAACACAGAGGAGGAGGGAGAGTTGGCTATTGAAGACTTTGGAGTATCCATCCAATCCATGGAGGGGGGTACCCCATCTCCGACCTTACGCATAGCCGGGAGGGTCGGCAGGGAGACGGTGAAAATCTTGATGGACAGCGGGAGCACTCACAACTTCATCCAACCCGCTGTGGCCCAGAAGACGGGGTATGACGTAGATCGCGGCGCAGCTTTCCACTTCAGGGTAGCGGATGGAAGTACACTGCAGTGCGAGGGAGTGATGAAAGGGGTGGAGCTCCGGATACAGGGTTACACTGAACATATTGATGTTTACTTATTGCCAATCCGGGGTTCTGACATGGTGTTGGGCGTACCGTGGTTGCGGCAACTTCGGCGGGTGACTTTTGATTGGGACCAGATGGCTATGGAGTTCAGCCAGAACGGGAAGGGGTATTGCTCGGGAAGGGGTATTGCTTGGAAGGCCTCAAGTCATCTCAAGTGAAGGAGATCTCACTCCGCAGCGTGGAACTACTAGGGGAACCAGATAGTACGATGACCATCGTCAGAGAGATTAGAGCGGAGCCTACGGCTCCAACAGAGGTCTCGTCTCGGATGCAAGCCAGGTTGGATCAGTATTCCGACTTATTCCAGGAGCCGCGCGCTCTCCGCCTCCAACTTGAGGACAAGCTGGCCCTTGATGTGGGAGGGAATGTTACGCCTGGCGACACTACCAGATTCGGAGAATATTACTGTGCACGTCGACCAAAGGAGAAGGCGGAGGAAGACCGGGCTGAACCATCCGGTTCAGCTCGCCAATACTAAATAAGGTGCATTGGGGCTGAACCGCACCGGTTCAGCCCCTATGGGGGCCGGCGGCCCCCATGGGTCCGGGTGCTATATATTACCGGATCCCCTTTGGAGAAAGACATCAATGAAGTATTATTTCAGGTTTCCTTCTTCCTTGTAACCCTAGCTTACTTTTGCCCTAGTTCTTCTCTAGTTTCCCTACTTCTCCTAGCAAGTTCATAACATAAACAAACAAAACTAAAGGTGACTTCCTAAACCTCAAGTTTGAATCTCACTTTTCATTTTTTAAAATGGAGTTTCAAGAACGAGAACTCATTTTCTTCCATTTTTAATCAAATAAACACTAACTTATGGAAGTGAGAAATTACTTCTGGCCACTTACAATTAAACGAACCACGCCTACATCTAAGTGATATTATGATCCAAATATTTTTCTTTGTTGGTATATTGATGTTTCATATCTAGGAAAAGGTCTCAAATGCTTGGCCGATGTTTATTTGTCCTTATTAGCTTAGTCGTAAAAAAAGATTGGCAAAGCCAAGAGGCTGAATTATGACTGGCTGGTTCATTTAGCTTGCAGTATAATTTCCAGTTCTGTTACTGGTAGTTAATGAATGGGTTAGTATTGGGTTTAGAGGCACCCAATGATTTTTCTTGTAGATGTTTGATTATGTTTCTAGTGTGCATAAGTTTTATTGCTCTATTTATCTATATTTTACATGCTCTAAGAGCTTATTTATAATTTTGGGGGTATTTCCCCTATTTATATATAAGCAGTGTGTGCTACATATTTACACATCATACATTATTTCCCTCAACATGGTGTCAGAATAAACTGTCACCTTGGTTTCTACTCGTTTTCACCCATCTTCACATTACAAGGAGAAACCACAGCTCTTAGCCAGCCTCTACCTTCATTGATGTTCTTGTGTCTATGATCTACTTCTAGCCGCTAGTTCTGCTGCGACTCCCGTTCCATATTCAAGTGTTTCATCGGAGACTCTTTGCAGATGTTCATTTCCTTTAGTGGCATTTGTTTCTTTGTCATAATGAGAATCCTGCTACTCGTTATTCACAAAGATGTTGCCTCGCCATTTCGATTGAGCACAGAACTTTGTCGATTCTCAAGGTTTTTCATGTTTCCTTTGTTGTCCTTGACAATCCCCATTTTATCTTCTCCAGTATCCCTCTGCTTCTCTAGTATCCCCATTTTGTCTTCTCTAGCCAGGCGCCCTACCTGCTGCGGCATCAAACAATAGAAACAATTCCACCTGCAACGGGATTCATCTACTAGTGGTTCAACTTCCTCGACGTACGCACCAGAAGTTCGCTCTTTGCCTGCACGCTAGGAGTTCGTCGTGCTCTACCTGCACGCACAGGACAGGAGTTCGTCGCGCTGTGCCTGCACGCCCGTCCACTTCTTATCGAACCAATAACGTCTTCCTCCCTTTCATTCCTCGAGCCGCACGCCCTCCATGCTTCCTTTCGAGCTGCCCGAACATGCCTGCTGCTATCGGTTCTTCCTCGAGCCTCCGGCCCTTCTGCACAAAGGATTTAATTAATTGATTTAATGAGTTAATTCTTGAATGAATTTATTACTTAATTAATTAATTATATTGGACATGAAAATAAGTGCCGCCTATGCGGCTATCCTCCGTTCGTTGATGGCTTCATATCAGACCGCCATGTCGCAACTCCTCACCGACTTCACCAATGGGTCAATGTCCGCGACTCCACCAAGGCCACCGGTTACGCTGATGCAACCTCTGTCACTGTCGGACCCTGCAGACCGCCTCCAGATGCAACTTCCACCTCCCCCGCCGATTCCACTAGAGTGGTCGCCGCTTCCACCAACGACCGCAGATGCTCTGCCACTCTCCGCAGTTCTAGTCGCTCCACTATCACATCCAGTTGTTCCCTCACAGCAATTCATACAGTCGTCGCCGTCGCCTCCACGCCCCGCGGTGATACCGCCACAAATTGTGTCACCGCCGTCAGTTCCCGCGGTCTCCATCCCGCAACCTCTACTCCGACCACCTGCTCCGTTGGCCCCTCTGAATACATTACTTTTGATGACCTCCCCCCACCATGCACCACTACTTTTGATCGCCGCAACTCACATTCAGCTTGATTCTCCATTGCCCTCGACTGTTGGCATTCACTGGGCACACTAGCCCCGATTCCAGAGCTTTTGTCTGACGGTCTTCCTTCCGCAAGCACCTTTGCTACGCCAGCTCCTCGCCGTCTCTCGGGCCTTCTGTGAGCACGATGGGCACGCCACTTGATGCAGCCTCCAATACAACGGCGCGCTACCGGAAGCTATTCTGGGGGGAAATTAAGGAGTCAGGCGATTATGTCATCCGAGGCTCGTTTGAGCTTGAGGACATGCTCGATTTGAAGGACATGTGGGATGTTAGGGTCCCACACGACCCGTTATCCATTTTTTATTTATGTTTGTTTAATTTATATTCGTGTTGACTTATGTCGCGTCTTTTAATCATCAAGGATTAGAGTTATTTTATATAAATCCAAGTGTTCTGATTTATTACGATATTGTCAGTTTTCTAAGGTTATATGTAGACTCCCTTGGGCTATGAAAGGATTATCAATCAAATTAATCAAATTCTCTATTCCCCTCTCTTGCTCTCTCTCTTCTCCTCAAGTTCTAGGGTTAGGGTTGAGCTCGGCTCCCCTTCTTCCTCCTCCATCGCATTCTCCGCGGGTAGAGCTCGTCTCCCTCTTGTATCTCCGTCTTCACCGTCACCTCCGACAAAGCCCCGAAGAAATAACAAATTCTTAGATCATCAGTTCTCACAAAATGAGCGGCTTTGATCGTTGTGTAGATTCTTGTGTGACGTGATCCAGTTTAGTTCAACTGTGATGTACTGTTACAATATAATTATCGTAAGTATGAAGAAATAGTATGTTCGGAATGTTCACTGAAACTTATCTAATGCATTATGAAATGAATACTGCCTTTTCAAAATGATTTGCACTGTTTATATATGATTTCTTTTCGTGAATTTTTTGTGTAGGCCAAGCATCCATATTCCGGCCAATGTTGTCTTGGGTCTTGCTGAGATAGCCAGATTCTTTCAGGAGAAGCTGTTTTCGTGCAGAACCTCCAATTCTTTCAGCACTTCTTCTACACTTCGATCATTTATAGCCACAAGAACATTTGATTGTTCTAATGCTGAAAGGGTTATTGGGTATTCTCCAGTTGTTTCACTAGAGGTTCGTATATATAGCGACATATTTGTTCATAATACAATCTCTTTGCTGTCTTTTATAAGGATGTTTTTTTTCATAATCGTTATGCCATGTTTCTTTCTCTTAGTTATTGAAATGAGTCAGTTTTCTGTGTTGTGGGAGAACTCATTTCATGTAACTTTGTTTTTTGACTTATTCAGGATGGCATTTCATTAACTATAGCATCATTCTCACAATTGGCTAATTGCTCTCCTAGTGTGGACCAGCTAGATCTAAGTAAACCATCAAAAGTAGAGAAACTACTTGGCAATCAAAGTGGTGAGATATGAGCATCTTAGTTGAAGGATTTTTGTTTTTTCAAGTATTCTGCATTTCCAGTGCAATGTGAACTGCATTAATTTAAAAAGATTTATTAACCGATTAACATAATTTAGATATTGTCCTTCCGGTAGATAAATAAAGCTTAATTTAATATGTTATTCAAAGTACTGAGTTGGCTTGCAGCAAACTTATTTGCAATCTATAATTTTCTTAATCTACATATCAGTGCCATTTGTTATTCATGCTCCATATACTGAATTAGTATTGGTTTTTATTGCAGCTGCCGACTTACTATTATGGCGAGATGACAGGAAGACTTTCATATGTTTGCTCGCATTGTTTCTGTTGCATTACTGGTTTTTCCTGTCCGAAAGAACGTTCATCTCATCAGCTGCTAAACTCTTAATGTTTTTTGCACTCGTTCTTTTTGTCCATGGAGCTCTACCTTCCTCAATGTAAGTGGATTTACTCATGTTGTTTGCACGGAAGTGCCTTTAAGGAGATATATTATATTTTCAAGACATCAAAGTTTACTTGTTATTCCTTAAGTCTTTATAAATCCCTGTATTTGCTAGTCATAGATCTTCTTTTGCATGTCTATATACGCTAGTTTCGAGTTCATTTTTCCTTTTATTTACTTACCAAAGACTTTTGATGATCTATTTTAGGATGACGTTTATGTAGACCAAAATAAGTTCTCGGTGGAAGATTTATGAATATATGGCCATTAATTCATGGTCTTTACACGATGTATTACGAACAAGAAGGAAAACGGATACAATCCGGAGCAAGCTCTGGCCAACTCTCGGAGACTGGTTCCTCCAAAGAGCCTTCTCTCAAATGAGAGCCAAAAGACAATAGATCCACAAAGATATCCTAACTCTCAAAACCACCTCCTTATATAGGGAGGGGGGACTTACATCAAACCTAATAACATTGAAAAGAAAAACAATAATAATAATAATAAGAGGACGCATGCGTGTAACAATACATCCCGTCAGAAAAGCGACATTGACCCCAAGTTCGGAGCGCCGCCCGCCGATCAGTAGTGATATGCTCGCGGTTGGGATGTCGTCGATATGCCCGGGGCGTCGCCTGGTAATCCGTCCGAGAGCAGCAGGGCATCAAAGTCGGCGGTGGAGAGCGCGGCCATGTCGTCGCCGATGAGGACCCGACACCCCTTCACCGAGCACGCATGACCAGGAGAGTAGGGTTGCTTGCAGCGGAAGCACAGACCCTTGCTCCGTAAATCGTTGTACTCCTGGTTGGTCAGGCAGTGTGTAGGGACATGCCGAGTGTTGGGTGGGCCCATAATTGGTGGTCGGGGTAAAGGCGGCGGAGGTGGAGGTTTAGGATGGGTCGAGAAATATGGTTGGGAGGGATGTCTGGAGGGAGGTGATGGGGAAGGAATATCACCGGGCTTCGTGAGGAATTCCGCCTCCACAAGGGGGGAGAGGTTGATGGCTTGGTGGACCGCTAACGGTTGGAGGGTGTAGAGACGGGAGCAGAAGTGGGGTTGCAAGCCGTTCATGAAGAACCCCAAATAATGGTCTGGGGGGAGACCGAGAACATGGGTGACCAATTCCACGAAGGCATCAATGTACGAGTCAATGGTGGCGGTGTGACGGACCCCGCAAAGTCGCTCGATCATGGGGCCGAAGTAGCGGTCGTCATACCGCTGAATGAGGGTCTCAGTGAGAGTTGTCCAGGTGAGGTCGGGAGAGTTCTGGCTGAGCCAACGGACCCAATGGAGGGCAGACCCTTCCATGCCGATAAGTGTTGTGGAGACCCATTGTGTTGGAGGGGTCTGGTGAATGTCGAAGAACTGTTCGGCGCTGGCAATCCACTCGAGGGGGTCAGTCTCGTTGAATGTGGGGATGTCAGGTCCACGGTACGGTGGAGTAGGTAATTCCACCAATGCGGGTGTATCGGGGATCACGGTGTTGGGGGATCCCACAGCAGAGGCGGTAGGGGCCCGGAGTGCTGGCTGGGCTGCAAGTTCTGGAGCATGGTCAAAATCGAGGCGAACTGCTCGGCCCGTGCCTCTAGACGAGAGTTGATAGTGGTGAGGGAGTGTTCGAAGGCTTCCACGCGGGATTCCATCCTCCCCCTTGGCATATGAGGATGCACAAGGGATAGAGTGTCGCAGGAGAGGGCAGAGATGTACGAGCTGGAGGCGGAGAGTGGGAAGCAGGTTGGGCGCAGCGACGACAGAGCAGCAGGTGCCGATCAAGGTCGGTTTAGGGCGGAACCGACGTTGGAGAAGCATGCATAGAGGTCGGCGGCCGATGGAGGCGTAACTGGCATGGGCGGGCGAAACTGACGCTGGATCGGGCGGTGGATCGGCGGTCGGCAGATGCGAGATCTCACGGAAACGGCAATCGACGGCTTGGGCGAGCGTTGGATCGATCGATCGTCGGTGGCGTTGGATCGATCGATCGTAACTGGCGTGGGAGGGCGTTGGATCGATCGATCGTCGGTGTTCGCTGGATCGATCTGGAAGCGAGGATCAACGGTGCTGGATCGTTGGCGTTCGCTGGATCCGGAAGCAAGGATCGACGGAAGCGAGGATCGATGGAAGCGAGGATCCGGCGTTGGTTCGTTCACTGGATGCAGAAATCAAACGGGGAAACGGAGTTGAGCTAACCGACGGCTTAGAGCGGGCGGTCGGGCAGGTCGAACCAAATATTACGAACAAGAAGGAAAACGGATACAGTCCGGAGCAAGCTCCAGCCAACTCTCGGAGGCTGGTTCCTCCAAAGAGCCTTCTCTCAAATGAGAGCCAAAATACTATAGATCCCCAAAGATATCCTAACTCCCAAAACCACCTCCTTATATAGGGAGGGGGGGGGGGGGGGGGCTCACATCAAACCTAATAACATTGAAAAGAAAAACAGTAGTAATAATAATAAGAGGACGCGTGCGCGTAACATGATGTTTCAAATTTCCAATTGTTTTCTGTGCATGTGGTTAGAGGTATCACTTTCTAGGTCACACTGGTAGGTTTGCCATCTTTAGTTTTACTAATAAAAATGCACAAACTGAAAATGCAAGTCGCTAAAAATTATTGTCACTAGATGGTTATACTACTATGTGATGTAGGGTAGACTTGGTGAGTGTGCTCGGTCACCTAAAGACACAATGCCTAGTGGTGATGGAGGTGCAGGGCGGATTCGTGGTCAATGTGTGGATGGATTGAAATTAAATGCATGCAAATTTTCCGTCAGTAGAATAGCACCTTAGTAATAAACAATAAATGCTTAGCAAACATTCAACAACTTGCAATTATAGTGATCGGTGCATGCAAAAAGTCTTACAAGTCTTGAAAATAAAAGGAAAGTGTCGTGAGATCGAACAAACTATTATTTACTTACCAAGCAAATAAATTTCACAAACTATATTGATTAATTTGGGAAAACAAACAATTATAGATTAAGCTCCACTAAACAATACAAGCATCCAATGCACATTATAAAGGAACAACACAACTAAAACTACAAGACTTACAAGTACTAGGGCTGTTTTGAAGTGATCGGTGGATGTGGAAAGTCGTCCGGCGGCCGTGGGATGGAAAAGGGAGTATTGGGCTGGAAGTTGCTTGTCAAAGTCGTGGATGTGGCGGATATGTAGTTGTGAAGTAGGGCTAGTAGTGGGGAGGGGTTAGGGGGTTGTGATTTAGAGAGGGGAGGAGCTGAAAAGCGCGATTTTGCAACGGGGACGGGCTGGGTGGCAAAGTTGTACAGCGGGGAGGTGTTGGGTGACATGATTTTGAAGTGGGGAGGGGGCGGGGAGGGGCGGATCTGCAGGGAGAGGTGTTGGGGGCGGTTTGCTGGAACGGGAAGAGTGGGGAGGTGCGGAACTGCGCAGGTGAGGTGTTGCGGGTGGTGTTTTGGAGCGGGAAGAGGAAGGGATGCTCGGATCTGAGGCCGGGAGGGTTGGGGAGGTGCGGAACTGCACATGTGAGGTGTTGCGGGTGGTGTTTTGTAGCGGGAAGAGGAAGGGATGCTTGGATCTGAGGCGGGGAGGGCTGGGGAGGTGCGGAATATCTGGTCGGAGGCAGGAGAACCATGCCCTAAGCGTCGGCACCAAGGGTGAGAGGCCGACTTCGGCGTCGGGATCCACACATACGAAGAGGAAGCTCTCATAAAATCTGAATGAGTCCCAAAATAGCCTTAATACTTGTATCAATATATATATATGATGAAGGGGTTTATGGCTTCTATTATGGATTGCTTAAATCGCACCTCGATAATGAATGACTAACAAAATAGACCATAATAAAATACAAAAAAAACATAGAGCAACGAGCTAAATTTGGGTGTGGTCCAGATCGTCAAAATGCAGCTCCGATCAACGCCTGCGGCATATAAACTCGATTATGCTCTGGCGGCACGAGCTCTGGGTGGCGATCCCCATCAACTCCCCCCGACTCGAAAACATTCATCTCCGCTGAATGAAGATGATCATACTGCTGGCGTAGAGCAGGGGTGAGTTGATTTAGTTCGGGAAGCGTGACCCATGTATCATCAATGGTTGGACGCCCTCTCCAGCGAACTAAGTATCTCCAAGTCGGCCCGGTAAGAGTGGCGACATACTTATTCGCCATGACATCATTGATACTCTCCATCAACTGTCCTGTACTCATGGAACTCTCGCTATGCTCTGGTGGAAACAGTGGGTCCAGCGGTGGTGCCTCACTACCCTGGAGTGCTCGGGGCCCAGTAGAGGTGGGGTGAGAAGGCTGAGGAGAAGGTGGAGACTTCGGAATGTTGGGGATATTTGAAATGTTAAATATACCCAAAGTTTTAAATGTCGGAAGTTAGAGATATTTTCAAATGACGGATGTTGGGGATATTTTCAAATGTCGGAGTTCTAAAATATATTTGTATGTGTGTGTGTATATATAGTCGTGCATGGGTTGCGACCATACACATGTCATTCATCATCCCCATAAATTATTTTGTCTCGCCAAATACAAAAATAAATAAAAATTGAAGGGATAATGACATACTTTTTAAAATAAAAATACATTAATTAAACCCAATTATAAAAATTGTAGTAAAGAAGAGGTAAAATTGGAAAGATTAATGTTTCACTACAGGGCATGTTTCCCTTATATGTGGTATAGATAGATATATATTGTACTATACTATATTCATATGCTAATAGTTAGATGTGTTAAAAGTCAACTATAGCTTTGTCACATTAGAAGTCATTACTATTTAATCTTTGTTTACATCATTTATATAATAAGCTTTATCGATTGTTTCCTTGCAATATTTAAGATTTGGTCATTACCTATTTTTTAATATACTTCATATCTCCACCTATTATTTTTGTTCTTATCTTTTTGTAGAGGTTTTATGTGCATTTTTAAATATGATATTGCTGATGCTTAATCTAACAAGGATAAAAACAAATAAATGGGATATAATAACTCACCTCATCGAAGTGAAATTTATTCACGGCCTTAAGTCAAATCAATGGCACAAGTAACTAAAAAATGGCGCAAGTAACTAAAGTCTAAGTTTTGATAAAAAAAATCAAAATACTTAAAATTTTAGGAGAAACTGGCTATCAGTGTACCTGATACAGGTCCGTAACAGGACCATAAGAAGAGGCATCTGTTATCGAAAACGAGAGAGGAGGCGACGTTGGCTGTCGGAAACGAGAGGAGATGCATCATTGCCTGTTGGAAATAAAAGTGCAGGAGGCTCTGGCTATCGGAGTCGATAAGGGGTGAGTCAGTCATAAACAAGAAGTGAAAATGAGTTGACCATCGGAGAAGAAGCAAGCATGCTGTTTCGGAGATGAGAAGCGAGCCGACGGCACTGTCGAACAGTCAAAGTCGATGTCATTGCGCAACCAGCCCGAACAAAGGAAAGTGTCCTGAGATCAAACAAAGAAATGAATGTTTTGGTTGATTTTAAGTTAAAAGCAATAAATAAAACGTTAAATAATATTTTAATTAAAAAAATATAAATAAGCTACATTTCTAAATCTAGTCCCACAGCCGTTATGTTTGATTTAATCTGATATATCAACAGACTTTTAAAAACACCATACCTATGCAATTGTATTGTGCATGTTGTTTTTATTTCAAACATGACATGTTGGACATGTCGATTGACATTTAAACACCGGATATCCCTGATAACGAAGGATTTGCGTAAGACGGATTTCTGCACACATGATGATTACTACAAATTTCCGGTTGCGTCGTTCGTACGAATGCCCTGAAAACACTATTGTCCATCACGAAGGACATATTTTGACCGGCTCTTTGTACGGGTGTGGTTTTTTTTTGACCGGCATATTGGTGTGTAGTCCTAATTGACGGGATCATTTAGTGCATCTCACAACTCTCAGAACACCCAACAACATCACACATCACCAACCCAAAGAAGTGTACTTTAAGACAATATGAGATCAGCTCTTTGGACGCACCATTTCTGCATATCTATGGATCCCAGCAGAGTTTTAACACTCTTCCTTGGCCTACTCCACCGCCCCATCGAATCGTCTGCGGTTTTCCTCAGGCTTACCGGCTGCTGCCCTCGATTCATCCGTCATTACAACAAATTAAAACAACTACTAATTGTGCTTATGAAGAAGCAATCCTACTCTTCCATTGAACAACCTTAATAGAGGAGGCCTTCTGCAACGTGCAGTAGCCCTGACGTTCGTCCCTGTGTTGTCTATGTTAGACCTCTCACAACTATTTGTGATCGAGTGGACACCTTTACTTACGGTATCGATGCAGTTTTCATGCATCATCGTTAACCAATCACCCACTTTAACTGAGCCTTCTCCAACATCGTATGAACCCAGTCGGCTTATAAAAATGAGTGCCTCGGCTTACGAAAATGAGCATGTATCTCTTGATCGGACACTTTGTTCTCAATGACCAACACATCTGGTATCTCCTTAGCCAAAAGATTTCGACTCTAGTCTAGCAAATGTGGTTAGAGAAGTTATTGATGTACAATTTTATGGTGGAGTAAAGTCACGAAAGACTAATTAGGTGGCTGATACTTTGTCCCGCCAACATTCATGGCCATATCTCGGCCCTTATGGCTGAATGCTAACTCCATCCAACGGAACGTTGAGGCTGAACTATATCTTCCAGCTATCACCAATGCAATCTGGATTCTGGACTGATCCCAATGCTCACCTGATTTTCTCTTTCATCAGGGGTCAACTCCGCCATTAATATCGTTTCTTCATTTCTCCCACATCAATATACATTCCCTAGCTCCTTGCTGAGTTTTAATTCACACCAACTGCAGTTCACTCATGTTCCTTGCGCACCGACTGATCCCCGCTTCACTCTAGTCAGTCTATTGCTTGGTATGCCCCACAACGTTGGCAGTTTGTGGACTTCTGCATCATTTGTTAATATATGAAGTACGGGACTTCCTTTCCAATGGGTCCTACAACCATTTCCCATAGAGCTCATTTGGGAGGGCATTGTCATGGACTTCATCACCAAGCTTTCATGATCTACCGGTTATGGCTCCATCTTCGTGGTTGTGTATCCCCTTTCGGAGTTTGGACGTTCCATTTTCCTTTGTTACTCATTCACCACAGATTCCTTCGCATCGATATTTACTTCCTGAGCATTGCGTTTAGAGATTGAGGGGAAGTGGACTCCATTTCAGGGACCTTGGAAAACAATTTGAGGGAAAGGAGCCTTGTCATTTGCTTTCCTTGTTCGACTAAAGGAGATTGCGCATCTCCATTGATTTCCTCTCTCTGTTATGAGCAACAAATTTCCGGTGTTCATGTGCAGCTTCTGGCATGTCTTATCCAAGCTCCAGGCCACCACCTTACCAATAAGCACTTCAGACCACTCATAGGCTGACGGACAAACAAAAATCCTCTATCGTTGTTTGGAGACTTATCTCTGCTGGTTCACATCCGAGCATCCATGCAAATGTGTCACACTGCTAGATTGTGCAGAGTGCTCTTACAATACCTCCATCCGCACAACCGCCAGCATCACCCCAGTACAGTCAGTTTACGACAGTCACCCTCATTATATTACAGCATTTACCTGGAGAGTTCCAGGCCGAGATCTTAAGCCCATCAGCTTCAGAACTGTGATAAGATCTTGTGCCAACTAAAATTCCATCTTCAATGTGCCCAATAATGCATGACTGCACAAGATATGAAGCACTTCTGACACCTTCAATTCGACTTGGCGACTAGGTGTTTGTGAAACTTCACTGTCATCGCCAGGTACCGTTTCTATACTTGTCCACCCGTAGCTTGTCGCCTTTAGCTCCCGTTAAGAGAGTCGCATCCACCTCATCTTATGTGTATCTCAGCTCAAGTGTGTGATCGCAAATCATACCTTTGAAGCTTCTATCCCAGCGGATCTTGCGGCCGACCCGGTTTATCCGTGCGATATGGATTCCATCGTGGACCACCACGAGGCACAACTTTGGTAAGTAAATAGAAGGATGACGTTTGAAATAGATCAACTTTGGTTATGATCTATTTGCATGAATTGTGCAAATAATACTCACATATATTAAAAAGTACTCATTGAAATGCCTCGCGGCGCCAGTTTAAACTATCAGCAGTAATTTATCTTTCAATTTATATCTAATATTTAACTTTTATTAGATCATGGCTTTAATTCTGAATTCTAAAACAAAATCCGTATAATATGGTATATATGTTAGTTCAATAGCCATCCCATATTTTACCAAGTTATTCAGAGCTACTGGATGAATATGCGAGGACATTATTGCTGATTCTTGTAATCTTCGTATAGGCTCGGCTTTTCCATTGAGAAGATTCCTTTGTCATCTTTCGAGATTCCTGAGTTGACTGTCCGGAAGTTTTTTAGTGCTGTAGCATCTCTGTGGAATCTCTGCGTCAGTGCCCTGGGTACATTGGCACAGGGAGAAGACTGGGGTTTCCTCCTCAAGGTTAGTAAAGTGATGAGATTTTCTTCTTCGCCTTGTACAGTTGGCCCTTCTTATGCTTTGATTGTGTTGAATTTATTCTCCAAGAATACAATTCTATTTTTTTCTTATTCACTTAGGTTTCAACCAATAAAGTCGTTGTTTTTTGCGCTCTTAGGAAAAGCAATCTCATTATGGATATTTATTTGCCCAGTTTTCACACACACGCGCGCACACACACACGAATAATTACCAAAACTTCCCTTGGAAGTTAGCATAATTACAGATTGCACCCCTCTTATTATTAAAATTACAAAAACCTCCCCCGAATGTTACAAAACATAACATTTACCTCCCCTGAAGTTCACATTTCATAACATCCATGCACAAAATACCTCCCCTGAAAATGTACTCCGAGGGGGGTATTTTGTGCATGGATGTTATGAAATGTGACTCCAGGGGAGGCAAATGTTATGTTTCGTAACATTCAAGGGAGGTTTTTGTAATTTCAATAATAAGATGGGTGCAATCTGTAATTATGCTAACTTAGAGGGGAGGTCCCGGTAAATGCCCATATATCTAGATTATACATAAGTTAATATTGTAGAGACCTGGACATCCAACTCAAAACCAATTAGTAAACAGTTGAGAGGCCGAAGTCCAATATGAGTGTTCCTCCCCACATTCAGGTAGAACTCCGATAGATCTGTACCAATGTACGAGATACAGAATTGTGGACCACGTACGGGAATCCAGGTGGATATAACATAATACATGCTCCTAAGACAACATTCCAACACACCCTTTCATGTGGAATCCCTAGGAGACATCATGCGGATTCACAGGATCATGGCCCCCAACGTCGCCACCACCTAGTGATCCAACTAAAATCCAACTAGCGAAGCGTGAAGTGGCAAAATGAAATAGTCTATGTGGGGTTATTCTTCTCCACATCGGGTAAAACTCAACATGTGCACACCAATGCCCGGGATAGACAATCATGGACCGCATGCATTAATCCATGTGGATACAATACAATACATAGCTACCCGAGATAATTTTCTAACAATTATATTGTCGCTATTTTAAGAACCTATTTGATTATTGTGTAATCACCACTTATATTTGGAGCTGACTGAATTTCTCCTACTTTTAACATGAAATTATAGCTCTATGTCTCACTTTTATAGAATGCGCTACAATTTATACACCCAATCTAAAATTAATTGGTTCTAGGTATAGGTGTCTAAGATCTAGAGTAAGTGCATACGGCTACATTAGATTCCCTTTACCTCACATGATGCAGTTATTTTGTCCTTTAACATATGAACATTTTTCATCCCGGCGACGTGAGAGCAGGCTATTACTTGTGCCGTATTAGAACTTAAACATCCGACCTAAAATCAATTGTTTGCGGGTGGAGGATACATGCGCTTCTCAATGTGGGACCATATTAACATCACACCTCTCATTTATATGGTCTTTGACCCCTAACACGAGAACTTCCTTAGTAATTGAGTGACCTGTTAGTGGCCCGTTGGGTCTATAGCTAGTCCACTCTGATACCATATTAGAACCGAAACATTCTACCCTAAACCAAATGATTGTTGGCGTCGGGCCCCAAAATCTATATTAGAGCACAAGGCTACTATATCGTCAATGTAATTCTTGAATTTACACGGGAAACTGATGCAAATGTTTGTTCTGTTCAACATGGCGGCAGGTAGCCAGTTCTCTGTATCTTTTCAAGCTGCTGCTGCGATTTTCTTTACCGACAGTGAGTGCTGCAGGTACTCTGACTAACTCTTCTCTTCCAGCATCAACTAACGAAATAAGAAAAAATGCCGCCGCCGGAGTCTTCAGTACGCTTATTGTTCCCCTCCAAATTGTTTTGAATCCAGGGTTGGTTTGCTTATTCAGCTTCTTCATTGTTTACGAACAATGCGAGAGAGAAATAGAGAGCTCAGTTGCCGCCAGTGCTCGTGGATTTCAGAAAATGAAGGGGCTTCTCATATCCAAATTGCCCTCTTCCGTGGTCAAATATGTGCTCTAATGTTTCTCCACAGGAATTTCATAAAGCATTCATTACAGATGCATGGATGAAAATAATGAAGAAGCTTTTGGTTATGGGAATTCGAGTTCTGTCATGATTCCGTGTTGGCAATCACTGCATGCATTCGCTCCGTGTCTTTGTTTCATATTTACGCATTTATTGTTGAGGTATATTTATATAATGATATAGGCCGATAGGAATCCAATAACCCGTCGGGGATTTATGGTTACACCTATAAATGCTCTTGCTAGGGGCAACGTGTAGGGTGTTCCAAACTTGACGGTCACGCGGGATGCTTCGAGCGCACTAACATTTATATGTTGGCTAGAGACCCCGCGTCTGATGGAAATTCAATTGATTGTAGATGGAGAGCCCACAGATATGTATCACGCGTCTTAAGCCGCATGAGCTTTTTATCATATTCTCAACAAACTCTCTCACGTGCATATTTGTTGATCTCTAACATGTTTGATTTCTTTTTTTATTAGTTCACGATGAATCTCTATTTGGTGTACATAAAGCAAAGCTCAATGTCCTCTTAATGCATATGTATGTGTATCTCACCGGATGATGTATATTTATTTTACAAAGCCTTCAGATTAATGCCGAATTTTTTTATTCGCGAATTTTCGGAGTCATTTAGGCTCCGTTTGAGTCTTTGAGATGGTTGCGGCTTCAAGAAAAACAATTGTGGAAATTAGTAAGAGCTGTCAGAAAAAAAACTGCGGTGGGAACAATGGCGGAGCCAGGAATATTGGAGCGCGGGGGCACAATGTAAGTATTGTCGATCGGGGGGTTCGGGGGGTTCGGGGGGCAGGGCCTCCTGAGTGGGGGTTCGGGGGCAGCGCCCCCAGAAATTTTTTTTGCAGTTCCCCTTTCCTTTCCATCCCTTTCCTTTACAATATTGCAGTTCCCCTGTTCATTGCCTTCAATCCTTTCCTTTACAATATTGCAGTTCCTGTTCATTGCCTTCAATTAATTATAGGAAAAAACAAAGATGCTATTAAGAAGAAGAAGAAGAAGAAGCGTACCAGACTTCCCCAAATCGCGAGTACCAGGTGCCGGCCGCGCCTCCGCCGCGCCCGCGCCTCCGCCGCGCCCGCGCCTCCGCCGCGCGCTCCGGCTAACACCTCGCAGGCGCAGAAAATGCGTGGGGGCACGGGCCCCCGCAGGTCCTACTGTAGCTCCGCCCCTGGGTGGGAAAAGCAGTAGGATGAAAATGGAGATGTATACGGCTCTGTTTGGCTCCACGTTTTTATAGTGGCGGGCCGCTGTTTCTGGGAAAGCCCCGCTAAACAAAAATTAGAGTGGATGGCGGCAAAATAGATTTGAGAATCGAAAATTGATTTTGCCTATTTTCTCTTCCAGCGACTTTTCGCTCCCGCGCCCTTGCTTCGTTCCCGATAGGGTTCTCCCCCCACACCAACGAAGAAGCCTTTCTCATCCCTCGCGAAGCACGCCTCTCGCCTCTCGCCGGCGAAGCGGGCCACCTCCTCTCTCGCCGACGAAGCTCATCGGCGCCGGTGTACATCAACGACGCAGATCTCGTTTCCTCCCTCATCGGCGCTGGTATATATTTCTTCTTCAGATCTGGTTTTAGCATTTTCAGATCTGGCTTTTTCAGATCTGGCAAAAGAGGAGAACTGTTTTTTTTTTTCAGAAATGAATTTTTCTTTGATTATAAATTTGTTTATTTTTCAGATCTGCTTTATTGTTCTTCAAATCTTGCAAAAAAATTACAGATTTTAGAGTTTTTGTTCTTCAGATCTTATAAAAAATACAGATTTTAGAGTTATTTTTAATACTCTTGCTGCATTACTGGGAATCATCGTTTTTACACAAATTGATATGTAAAACATGTACACAAATTGTCTTTTATTTGCTTATTGTAGGAAAATATTATCTAGTGGATGCGGGCTATCCATTACAAAAAGGGTTACTGAAGCCGTATCCCGAAACGAGATATCACTTGCCGGACTTTGCAAGGGGTGAAAGGCCTATTGAAGGGCGACGTGAAATGTTCAATAAAGCGCATTCTTTACTTCGAAGTGTTATTGAAAGAACATTTGGGGTGTGTAAAAAAGATGGAGTATCCTTCGAGGGATGCCACCGTACAAATTCTCAAAACAATGTGTAATTGTGGTCGCAACAATGACTTTACACAACTACATTCGACGACATCCTACACGCGTTGATCTAGAGTTTGGTCCATGTGATGAAGATGAAACCTTGGTTTACTCGGAGGCTTACGAGCATAGAACGGGGGAAAACCTAAGTAATGCAGATCCTAACATAGATCATGTAAACACTGAAGGGTCTGGTTCAACTGTTATGACAGCGTTACGAGATTTCATAGCCGATCAAATCCAAAACTCATAGAAGGTTGTGACATACGTCAATGTTGGAGGACAAATGTATTTGGTTATGCTATTTGGTTTTAATTTTGTATGTCAAACATTGCAATATTATTTTTAATATGGTTTTTTATCTGCTTTATGGAAAAAAATTATCACAGATTTTCCCACCACTGTTTCTTCCAAACAGTTGAAACAATTTTCTATTTTTGAACAGCACTGAGAAATCTGCACTTCCAAACAGTTTCACAGATTTTCCCACCATTCTGCAAAAAATCTGATTTTCTCACAACTGCTTCCCACCACTGATTTTCCCATCGCTGCAGCCGAGTCAAACAGAGCCGTAGAACACAATCATCATCAGTCTGAAAGAAAAAAAAAGGTAGGTATGGTACGCTGCACGTATCTAATTGCTTTTTTATCCATTTAAATAGTATTTAAGATATATTTACAATCATATCTTATTTGTATCGGTTTGTTTTTTCATTAAATTTTTTTTTTAAAATTGATAAAAAAACAGAAATATGTGTAATACTATTTTGGTCAGATTTTATTAATTTCGATTGGATTTAATAATGATGTGGGTCATTCTGAGGGTCATGGGTGGGACTTCGACCAAAGAGGTGTATGTCAATGAGCGGACCTGTGTTGGATGAAGGGATGAACTCCGCTACTATAGACTGATGATGATTGTGTTTGTCCTGCATGTGGATGTGTCTTCCCCTCGCAAATAACATACTCATGCTAATTATATTCAATGTTGTCCCGCAAATGACATACTTATTCTAAAAACATACTCGTGCAAATGATGAAAGAATAGATTGTTTTTTTAACATAATTAAATATATAAATACATGTTTGTATGTAAGATTATTGAATCATTTCATTCGCAAGGAGCTCGATGAGAAGAAACTCTCATGTCCGGTCGCCGGCTCTCTTGTCTTCAGGTCATCATCTTGCTTGATCTTTCGGCACTGAGCAGGTGACCGTAAGATTAAATGAGCAAATAACATACTTACGCAAATATTTAACGTCAAGATATTATATTAATGTCACAACCTATCCTAAAGTTTTATTCTTTGTTCGATTTACTCATCAAGTGGTGACCGTGACATTGTGACCATAAACTCTAACCCTAAACCCTCTTACTAATATATAAAGATATCTCCTTATGGTGTAATGATGTGGACCATGAAAGCAATCCTAGTCTTCTATTCAATCATCTCCACCTCTCTTGATTTTTTATTTAATTAAATAAACATTCCTCCCTCATGATGCTCTTGAGACTGTAATCGTGCGCTCATGGAACTGCGAGTGGCAGGAAATTCGTCGCGTTGGGGCACTGTCACGTCGAGGTATTATCGTTGGCTACACGGGGGCCCGTGCACGACCACTTGTACTAATATATAAACATATCCCCTTATGGTGTAAGGATGTAATGGTGTGCAACTGTGACAGTACCCAAGCCACGACTACCTCTGCCCGTGCACTTCAATACCATCGTGCAAATAGAGATACTGTTGGATCTTACGACGCCCTTAGAGGGGGGTGAATAAGGGAATAAAATTCTTTTTATAATTTTTATGAAAATTACTAAATTGTTTTATGATGAAAGAGATTGAAATAAACAATTTAGATTTAGAATTGAAAACTTAGAACACAATATAATAGAGATTACGCCAAGTGATAGAAATCAAGTAAACACAAAAGAGACATGATTATATTATATGAAAAAGTGTTTACATAAATTTGATTTCTATATCGCTAGAAATCGGAGGCGTACAAAAGTGAATTTCTTTTCCTTTTCTATACCGACTTGTATCCCCACAAACCGGTTGACTTTAGCCAATCCTTCCCCGGATATGGCCTCAAGCCGCTCTAGCCAATCCTTCCCCGGATATGGTCTCGAGCACCCCTAGATCTAATCACCTAGACCTAGTCGCCAACACAAGGCGAATTTCCCCCTAAGTCCTACCCAGACCTAGTCGCCAACACAAGGCGAATTCTCTAAACGGTTACAAAAAGTATGGAATGGAAATAATGAAAAACAATAATAAAACTCCCTATATGAGATCTCTGGAGTCGAGGATGAAGGATCGATGTAGCATAAGCGAGGTTGAAGCGATCGTCCTTCGGATGTAGCGTGACGTAGTCCTCCTCCAGAATTCTCCTTAAGCTTTTTGTGGGAGATCCATCTTCGGCAGCATAACAGCACTGGAATTGTGGCACAAGCAACCTCTCTGGGATGGATTCTCAAAATGATCGAAGTTGGCTCATTTTATAGAACTTGGAGCTAGCGCCTGCGGTAGTGGCTAGTGCCTGCGGTAGCGTTCGTGTCTCAGCGGTTGCGAAACCGTCGGCGTCGTGGCGCTCTGCACGAACTCGAGATAGCGCCAGGTGGTAACGCTAGCGCTGGCGGTAGTGCTAGCGCCAAGCGGTAGCGATATCGCTGGCGTTAGTGCTGCTCCTTTCAGAAGTTGTATTCCATGTTACATTCTACCTGTGGAGTATTGCACCTATAGTTCCTGCACACTATAAACACACTACAAGCAATATCAAATACAATATGGGATTTGTTATTCTCAAACAAAGGGATATGACACACATGTCCAACAATCTCCCCCTTTTGATAATAACAAATCCTTTAAGCAAGAAATCAACAATAGTGTTTATATATAAGATAAGCAAGATAAAAGTGCAACTATAGTATATGATAAGCATGATGATGTGCATACTCCCCCTATCTTAATGCTCCCCCTACATAAATGCAATTTATGTGTTACTCCCCCTAAATGATAGATTTCATGAATTAGTCTCCCTTTATTTATCTATATTTCTCTCTATATAGATTTCTTCAATTAATCTCCCCCTTTTGGTATTATCAAAAGAAGGTGGGGTGAGGGTAGTAAGGCGGCATTTATATATCATGATCGAGCTTTTGTAATATATGAAATGATAAAGAGTTTAAGCATAGCATATATAAGAGATTTCAAATATAAAGATAAGAGTTGCAAACAAACGGAAGATTATAATAAACATCTTTTTGTAAGCATGAAAAGCATAAGTAAAAAAATATGAGTTTTAGTTCAAAATTGAAAGATGTTTTAACCTTTTTGAAATCTCAAAGTTTTTTTAAAGATACCAAGCATGAAATGAACATATCAAAGAGAGATTATACTACAATGTTACTTAATTTTAAGTTCAAGAGATACCAAAACATTGTAGAGATCATGCTAGGTTATCTAGTGCATTTTTTATATAAAGAGTAGTATAGATAAAGCATTAGAATCCAATACTCATGAGAAGAAGTGTTATGAAAGATAATGATGTGCACATAAGTGTATTTTTGGCAATGTTAACAATTGATTTAAATCAACAAAATACAAGACATATGTAAAGTAAGGTGCACAATAAAACACAAGTAAATTACTTTCACACACTTTTAATGCACATAATTTTTTTAACAAAGTGGTGTAATAACTAAGGTTTGCACAAGACACTTTACTATTCTTTCCAAGGTGCTCAACCTCACAATGCTTATTAAGACTTATCAGGAGGTTCAAGTAGTGCTTGGTGGAGTTATGTTTGTCTACATATATAATTTTTTGTTCACATTTGTGAGACAACATTCTTCGAATACACTTGTTTTGCAAACTAAAATTTTTAATTTAACCACTTTTCTAAATTTATAAGTGCAATTCAAATGTAGTGTAGATAATAAACTTATGCAAATTTTAATTCATTGTACAAATACAATACACAAGCAAGCATTTTTAGATTTAAACACACATGTTGATTACCAAAATAAGTGAGTGAAATGTATCATTATCAATCATAAAACATTTACTCATACTTAGAGGCATGTTAAGCTTGGTTCTACACATTTTTCAATACAATTGATGCACTTTAAATAGATATATCAAAGCATGATAAACAAAACAATGTTCATAGTAATTTCAAGAAATAAATTTTAACATTGTAAATAATTCAAAATAATATAATTCATTCATGCTTGATATTAGCAATAAAGATCATCCAGTTTTTTTATTGTTTTGAAAGTTTTTCATAAAAACAGAAAAAATCACAGAAACATATTTTTGTATTTTTGAAATTTTGAATTTTTTATTTGATTTTTCATAATATGAATAAAAACAAAATAACAAAAAGTCAGAAACACAGAAACTAAGTAGTACATATGAACTAAAATATTTTTATAGATTTTTAGAAATTTTAAAAATCAGAAAAATCAAACACCCACGCTAGCGACAGGGCTAGTGATATTTATTAGTTTTATGCAAACAGTACGTGATTTTTTGAGAATTTTAAATTTTTATTTTTGATATTTATTAAGTGTCCTTATAGTAGTCTTATGCAAAAATTTTGTAATTTTTGGAGATGTCTTGATTGCTCAAATTTGCATAAAACTTTAGCTTTTTCAAATACATGTGTTTTACAAAAACATTTAAGCACAAAAATAAATAAATTATGCAAAACACAAGAGGACACTTTTTGAACAACCCAAAATATGCATGATTAAAGTGATAAGTAATTAAAATGTTCATGCAGTGAGTAATATAAGTATGTCCTAAGATTAAAAACTACCCGGCCTAAAATGTCTACACCCTAGCCCCGTACTAAGTGACGGATGGGCGTGAGGAGCTGCACGCATGCCGTAGGTTAGGGTGTTAGTCCCATATGCACACACTAGAGAATGCTCAACCTAGCACTCTTTCCCCCCAGTGCCTCGCAAGGCCCCACTGGAACCCTCCCCGATTAAGGACAAGACATGACTTAGAGGTTAGGTCTCTAATGCATACAACCCTACGCCCTCGCTATTGTGAGATATGAAGTCATAGGTGAAATAATCTTTGGGACAACCTATGCTTTTAAATCTAAGGGTTGATATATAAACTATGGGTTTTGTTTAATGTGATGAGTTATATAAAGCCGCATAGTTTTTCTACTTTTATGAGATGACAATATGAGATAACTAGCACATTTACTAAAATTCTACAAGTGATAAAGCTAGTATGATGAGTTTTGGGTTTAATGTCATGACATAAGATTAATATTAATATTGCATGTATTCCAAAATAGAATTTCAAATTATAGATCTAGAATAGAGTGATGATTAAGTTTGATTTATCTTTATTATTCCTAAGTTGGTTCTAGAATCTATATATATGTGAGATACATGCAATCAATATCAAAGCATATCCATACACCAACTAATGTAAAGAAAACAATATTCATATTTTTATCATAAGATTCATAATTCCTAGGTGGTATTATTGTTTTGAGATTTTTCTTGATAGAACATGAATTATGATTATAGAGAATTTTGCATAGAATATATGTTAGATCATCATGATGTATGCGATTTCTATTCTTTCTAGACTTACGACAATTTGATTTGGTGATTTTTTTTAATAAGCATGTTTGATTTCTTGAAACATAAATTTGAAATCCGTCTGTCCGTCATTCGTCGAGACTTCACGTGAACATTCGACGAATTGACTTAGCTATCGTCGAGACTTCACGTGAACATTCGACGAATTGACTTAGCCATTGAAAAATACTGACCAAAGCATGAAAACTGTCTTCTGTTTTCATTCGTCGGAATTCGTCGGAATTCGTCGGGAGTTCTCGAGAACATTCGACGAATTGACTTAGCCGCACAATTTCCTTCACAAGTCTGCCTTTTTTACTACTGTATGCGTTCGTCGATATTCGTCGGGAGTTCACGTAAACATTCGACGAATATACTTAGCCGCAGAAATTTTTTCTTTAAACTAGAAATTTGGCTTCTGTCTGGATTCGTCGAGATTCATCGGAACTTCACGAGACATCTCGACGAATTGACTCAGAAAAAAAATCTTTTCTTCTGAAAATTTGCTCCACTCCTCAAACTTGAAAACCTTCAGTTATGAGTATATGAAGTATATTTGATAAGCGTGTTTGATTTTTAAGTCTAGAAAATGATGATCATGTAATCATATTAAAAGACAAAGATCACAAATAATGTGTTTTGAAATTAATAATAAAATTTGCATTCAATAATTGAATCTATTGATCTTTGGTTTTACATGATAATATATGATTTATGATACAATATTCATATATATTCTAATTATTAATCCATAAACTATGTGTTTGTTGGAATTTTAGTATTCTATATAATTTCAAATCACATAGTTATCATGATATTTTAATAACATTGTAAATGTTATACCTAGCATATAGATTTAAGCATAAACTAAAGGCGATGCTAGGATGATGAGTTTGAATACAATGTTATTATATATGATATAGTGGAGATAAAGTTGCATGTAATATGAGAAGTTTTCAAACTAATTTTCTTTAGACCTAGAATGAAATGATTAATCTTTTTGATTTGATCTTAATGATACAAAATGATTCTAAGGTCTAAATTACATGCAAGCAATGGTGACACACATTACACACAATATACAAAGGATATCATGTGATGAAGAATAAAATCCATAAACACAGAAATTTCCAAATCAAGCAAACTAAGATAGTTTTTAAAATGGAGTTGAAATTGGGCAAGTTGACAACACCAAAAGAACTCAAATGAGCAAGCCTAGTTTGCCGTTGGATGGAGATTTTTGTGCTCTTTCCGAAAATATATTAAACGCGAAAAATCAGGCGAGCAGATCAAAAGATATGGATGTTTGAAGTTTTGATCGTAAACTCGCATTTTTGAAAGATTAAACATGCGTTTAGATGAATTTTTGTTTTCAATTTTTCTAGATAGTGTTCTACATTATAAGGGCTATCATATGCAGCAAATAAATTCAGAATCAAAAAAATGTTGCGCATTTTAATTTTTAGTTTAAGCCCTTTAATAAACCATTTAAGTCCAATCTTTAAAATAGTTTCAATAGTCTTGATAATAATTTCAAAATTTAATTTCTAATGATAATTCAAGACAATTAAGGGTAAAGGATTTAAACGGATAAAGTACAATCAAAGATGAGAGATAGATCACTTTGAAAAATATATGACTTAATGTTCAATTTTAATTCAAATTTGATTTGATAAACATTAGGCTTAATATATGAAAGTCATATTTCATGATATATAAAGTGATCATAGCATGTTTGTTCAAAAAAAAAGTGGCAATAAGCATATCATGAAGTAGAGTAGTGATATTTCATTTTTATTTGTTTCTACTTCATGCAAATGAATTGGATACTAATGAATGAGAGATTTAGGTATCCAAAGGGGACCATGTGAGATGGTTCCTTTGGGTACCCAAATACATCGTGGTGGCTTTTGGAAAGATGAATGGACCCTTTCAATTAAAGTTGATGTGTCATTTTTCTTTATGGGTCTCCATTCATACCTTGGTTGTTTATCTTTTTAATTCATATTATGATTATGTGACATCTTCATATGATTATATTTGTTTGAAAAATAATTCATTTGTGATTTATGTTTATTCAAATTATTTTTCAAAATACTTTGATGTTGATAATCATAATGAATTTTATTATATGGATTCTTTGAAAGTTTATAAGAGTGATTGTCTTTCTTAAGAAGTGATTGTTGAAAGAGTGGGTTACAAAATGTTGTAAATAATTGATTCTTATTTTGATAATTTTTATTTCCACTCTTTCTTATAGACATGCTCTTATAATATGAAGGATAATATTTTATAGTTTGATTTTCATGAAAAGGAGTTTTTAAATTTGAGTCATGATTGAAAATATATTGAGATTTATAATAACGACTCTTAAGAATTTTGTGAGGATCATAATTCCTTTTGAAACTAAACTCCTTTTGATTTAATGTGTGAAAATGGTCCTTTTTAGAAATAATTTTGTAAGTTAATTTATCCTTGTTATTCAAAATCTTATGATGAAATTCATTACATGAACTTTGAAATTTTTCAACAAAAGATTTTAATTGTATTAACTTACAAGTTAAAGCATCATTTTCAACTATCAATTTTTCATTATATTTTTTAGAAACTAAGAGCCCTTTTTCAATTTCCTTGAATTTTTCTTTTAATATATTGCAATTCAAACAAGGAGTAAAAATTTTAACTAAAGAGCAAGAAAGAGAATTTATCACATCAATATTTGATTCTACGTTATCGTTTGCTTTTAAAGATTTATTTTCTAAACGTAATTTGGAATTAACAATTTTTAACTTTAAAATTTTACGTTTAGCAATTTTAAGCATACGAGAAGTAGAAATAGAATTCGTTACAAAAAGAGAAGATTTAGATTTTCTTACCTTGCTATAATTTCTATCTTCTCTTTTGCTTGATGTTTGGTCATCAAATGAGTCCAACATTATGACGTTGTATTTTTCTTCCTCCAAGCATGAGTCCTCATCGATTTCTTCTCTTGGATCCATAAGGAATTCCTCTTGTTCATCATCTGTAGAAGGAAGACTATAAGTATTCTCAAGAAATTTCCAAACTTCATAAGCAGTAGGAAGTGTATAAATAAGTTTGAAAATATTTTGATCTAATGCACAATATAGGCTATTCATAGATTTGACATTTAAAAACATTTCATTTTTATTTAAAACACTTGGGGGTATTTTAATAGTAATATTCCATACTTCCATATCCAAAGATTTAAGAAATTTTTCCATAAGAAATTTCCACCCATTATAACTTTTGCCTTCAAATAAAGGTGGTGCTAAAGATTTTTCATTTATAGGAAAGTTTCCCCCACTAAAAGAAGCGAGATCATGAGACGCCATTATTCCTGGTTTTTAAACCGTTTGGAATAACCTCGCTCTGATACCACTTGTTGGATCTTACGGCGCCCTTAGAGGGGGGGGGGGGGGGGTGAATAAGGGAATAAAATTCTTTTTATAATTTTTATGAAAATTACTAAATTGTTTTATGTTGAAAGAGATTGAAATAAATGATAGAGATTTTTGTGTTCTCCAATCTATACTCGATTAAGGCAAGTGTACCTATCGAAATATAGCATAGGATATTAAAAATATCAAGGTCGTATTAAAACACGGGTCTGTCGAGTACTCCTACTTCGAGAAAACTAACTATTATTTTATCGATGAAAGATTTACGATAATTTTATGATTAAAATGAAAATGCGAAATAAGAAATCAAAACTTGAATAAAACAAACTTCGAAATGAAATAATAATGATAGCTTATAAACGCCTAATCTGATCCTTGACCGTGGAGATTCCCGAATTATGAACGCACCTCTCTCGAGGGTTACGTCCACCTGAGATTAGGTTGATCGGCCGAACTCTCGTTCTAATCGAAACCCCTAAAACTCGCTTTAACGAGGTGAATCCCGCTATAGGATTTGACTCCTATCCAGAAGATTTTCGTCATCCTCTCTCGAGGGTTGTGAGCAACTCTTTTTATTCGTGAGCGATCAATCCATACGCATGAGCCTCTCGGCTAACTAGAATACGAAATCAGATACGAAAGTTCACACATCGACATATGAACCCGATATAAATCACGAATAAATCGAAGGTGAAAAAGAACGAATATAAGAGAGAGATATTTATTTCATTCCAAAATTGGTAAAAACCAAGGTCTACATATTATACTACTTGCTATAAAATAAAAGGAGTACATGAAGGAAGAAACAAATTTGCTAAAAACAAAATCTAATTAACATTGCATGAAACGAAATTACATAAAAATAAAATAAACAAACTAAAATCTACAACGAAAGGAAAATAAAGACATCTCTACCCAAAAGGGGTGGAGCAAGAGAGAGGGAAAAGCTTGGAGAATGAGGTCATATATATAGGTGAAGGGGAAGCTTCTAGATAGAAGAAAGATGCATGAATGGTGTTTAATGAGGGAGATAAAGAGGAGGAGAGAGAATGGAGGTTCATGCATGCATGTTGGTTTAAAGATAAATAAAATAAAATAGAATATTAAAAGGGAAGAAGGGGGAATGAATGAGAATTAAAATAGGAGGAGAGAGAAGAAATAAGAGGAGATGAATGAGAATAAAAGAAGAGAAAAGAAAATAATAAAGGGGAGAGAGAGGAGTGAATATTTCGGCCATGCATGGTAATAATGAGAATGATATTGCATGCAAAGGTGGCTGTTTCACGTGGGCAGCAAGGGTGAATGGTTGGGCTACTGATAACTTCCAAAACGGAAGTCATCTTTGCCAATATTTCCTATGAATTACTCAATTAAATCAATTAAAATAGGTTTAAATGATATTGAAATAGAAGTAAACTCGTATTTATTTGAGTTGTGGCTAATTTGGTCTTTTTCTGATGGATTTGGACTAGATGCGACGATGGAATGTGCTTGGAAGAAGAAAATTTGGTTAAATATCATAGCAGGCAAAGAGGTTGCAGCTACATGCAAGAGCTGATTGGTTGATGAAGAGGCCGGCTGGTTGGTTGATTTGAGCTGAAGTGGATTGCATCAAAGATGGCCGGGCTGCACATACGGAGATGGCGTGGACTTCATGCAAAGGTGGCGGCAATGGCGTGGACGTGGCGTTGCGGCGAGCATGGCGTTGCGGCATGAATATTGATGGCGCGACGATGGCGTTGCGGCGAGCATGACGTTGCGGCGAGCATGGCGTTGCGGCATGAATATTGATGGCGCGACGATGGCGTTGCGGCGAGCATGGCGGGCACACGACGGCAATGGCGACGACCTCATGCAAAGGTGGCAGTTACAACATTCCTACAAAATAAAATAAAATAAAATGTTAGTTTTATGAGAAATTAAAACAAAGTAACAACATGAAATAATAACATTGCATGACATATTAAAATATAACAAACATTAGATCATAAATAACAACATAAATTATAACATAAAATATAACAAGCATACATTACAACAATATAAAATAACACACATACAATAACAACAATAAACATAAAACACATACAATAACAACAATAAACATAAAATAACAATAATAAACATAAAATAACAAACATAACACAACATGACAACATAAAAATAACAACATAACATAACAAACATAAAATGTAAAGAAAATATAATTAAAACTAGGGAAATTTATACTAAACTAACCTAAAATATTATGACTAAAAACTACTTATCAATAAACAATTTAGATTTAGAATTGAAAACTTAGAACACAATATAATAGAGATTACGCCAAGTGATAGAAATCAAGTAAACACAAAAGAGACGTGATTATATTATATGAAAAAGTGTTTACATAAATTTGATTTCTATATCGCTAGAAATCGGAGGCGTACAAAAGTGAATTTCTTTTCCTTTTCTATACCGACTTGTATCCCCACAAACCGGTTGGCTTTAGCCAATCCTTCCCCGGATATGACCTCAAGCCGCTCTAGCCAATCCTTCCCCGGATATGACCTCGAGCACCCCCTAGATCTAATCACCTAGACCTAGTCGCCAACACAAGGCGAATTTCCCCCTAAGTCCTACCCAGACCTAGTCGCCCACACAAGGCGAATTCTCTAAACGGTTATAAAAAGTATGGAATGGAAATAATGAAAAACAATAATAAAACTCCCTATATGAGATCTCTGGAGTCGAGGATGAATGATCGTTGTAGCATAAGCGAGGTTGAAGCGATCGTCCTTCGGATGTAGCGTGACGTAGTCCTCCTCCAGAATTCTCCTTAAGCTTTTTGTGGGAGATCCATCTTCGGCAGCATAACAACACTGGAATTGTGGCACAAGCAACCTCTCTGGGATGGATTCTCAAAATGATCGAAGTTGGCTCATTTTATAGAACTTGGAGCTAGCGCCTGCGGTAGTGGATAGCGCCTGCGGTAGTGGCTAGCGCCTGCGGTAGTGGCTAGCGCCTGCGGTAGCATTCGTGTCTCAGCAGTTATGAAACCGTCGACGTCGTGACGCTCTGCACGAACTCGAGATAGCGTCAGGCGGTAGCGCTAGCGCCAAGCGGTAGCGATATCGCTGGCGTTAGTGCTGCTCCTTTTAGAAGTTGTATTCCATGCTACATTCTACCTGTGGAGTATTGCACATATAGTTTCTGCACACTATAAACACACTACAAACAATATAAAATACAATATGGGATTTGTTATTCTCAAACAAAGAAATGTGACACACATGTCCAACAGATACTTTCATGGCCCGAGAAAAAAAATAAGAGCTTTAGTAATCTTTATTTTAAAATAATCACCAAGATTATTTTTGGACATTGTTATTAGCAAACCTGGTAACGCTATTAGCAAACCATGATTATTAGTGATAGTGCATTATTTATAGTAATTTTTATATAATATTTTAGTAGTAATTAAATAGTTTTTATATAATTTTAGTTTAATATATATCTAATTAACTTTATTTTGTATTTTCAGGTAATCTGGGGCTGCTAATAGCAAATTCAAGCCCACATCCGTGTTCAGGGGAAATTCCAGAACAAATCTGCAAAAAAAACCTCAGTACACGCCCCAGGTCACGGGCGTGACCTGGGGGCGTGACTCCATGTCACGGCCGTGACCCAGCCTAGCTTTCTTCCAACCGCCAGAACACGCCGCCACGTCAGATTAAAGTTACACGCCCCCAGTTCACGGGCGTGACCTTCAAATCACGGGCGTGACTCGCCCAGCAAACATTCAATACAAGCAGTTTTTGTCGCCGAGCCGTTCCAGCTACACGCCCTTGGTCACGGGCGTGACCAGGGGCGTGACCTCTCCCGCAACTGCCAGATTAACTCCAGATCACGCCGTTTCCCGCCGTTTCCAGTCTCGGTCAAGACACGCCCTTAGTCACGGGCGTGACCAAGGGGCGTGACCCGCCTATTGATGAAATTTGGCGGTTTTTCTCCCAACGTTCTCGGGCTTTCAAGACGCCGGTTCCGTACCTTACACGCCCTAGGTCACGGGCGTGACCTAGGGGCGTGACTTCCAGAATTTTTGCCTATAAATTGCTGGCAGCCAAAGTGATAGGAATCCAGTCCTTGCTTCGATTGGGTCGTTTCTAGTAAAGTTTTTCTGCATTTTTCTTAGTGTAACTTTATTTTATGTCTTGTCTTTTTAATTCCTAGCTTAGATTTACTTTACTTGCAATTGTACTTTTCTTTACATAAAAATAAAAATGTTTTTCTTCTCAATTATGTTTAGCTAATTTTCATAGCATTTGTTCGGATGAATTCTTAAGCTTTTATATTCTGTAATCTCTTATTCATAGTTTAGTTTTGGAAAACTAAGATTTACCGTTGATTTTGCAATTATTGGTTTCATATTTCTAGGGTATGATAATCAAGTTTGATCTGTATTTTAATGTATCGAGAGATCCGTAAATACGGGTAGATCGCTCATCGGTAAAAAGAGTTGTATGCATTCCTCGAGAGAGGGTGACGCAAATCTTCCGGATTGGAGTCAAATCTAATTTTGGGGCTCACCGCATAAAGCAAGCTTAGGGGTTTCGACTGGCCGAGGGGGCTTAATCGATCAACCTAAGGTTAGGTGGTAGTTCTCTCGAGAGAGGCTCTATCATATTTTGGGAACCTCCACGGTCAAGTTTGTTTAAATCCATTTCTTATGAATTCTAGATTTACGAAGTATTTTACTTAAGAATGATTCTCGATTAAATGTTTCCTTTCTTTAATTATTTCTTTTATAAAAACCTTTTAAATATTTTTCCGATAAAATAATATTAATTTGCGTGAGTAAGATTACTCAACAGGCCTCGGGCAAATACGACATCCTTCCTATACTATATTTCGATAGGTATACTTGCCTACATCGGGATATTAGTTGGAATTATTTTTTAAAACTATATAAAATCCTTATCAAGTTTTTGGCGCCGTTGCCGGGGAATTTTTGTTGATATTTTGAAAGCGTAAATTTTATTACTTTTATCATTCTCTTTCTCCGCCCCCATTTCTCTTTTTGTTTTTTTTTTAAATTCCTTTCTATTAAGTAACGGTTGTTAATTTTCTTTTTCCAAAAAAATATGATGATATCTCAGTTGGCCGCAAAAGTTGTCGAGCTTCAACATAAGGTAAACCTTTTGGAAGCCGCACGAAAGCGCCAACTTATTTGTTATTTTTGTGGTGCAAATCATTCTAGCGAGGAATGTTATTCTTATTTTTATTCTCAAAATAGTTTTGATCAAAATAATTTTTCTCAAGATTATAATTCTTTTGAAATTCCTTCTTGCTCCGATAATAATTATTCGTGGTGGCAAGATCACCCGGATAGTTTACGGTGCAATGAGGAAATTTCTTTTGATCAAAATTTTTATTCCTCCACTTTTTATCCGCAAAATTCTTTTGATCAATTTTCTTCTCTTGGTGATTCTCCGAATCTTCCTATTCAAAATTCCCAAGAAGAAAATATTATTTTATACCAAGAATTTATTAACATAATGGGTGTACCGAGCGAAATAGAAGAAGAACGTGTTTCATCTTCTACTCCGCCCGACTCTATTCCGCTTTCACATGAATTTTTAACCCCAACACATAAATATTTGGAATCAAAATTCATGAAAAATTTGTCACCCATAAATTTACTCCCCTTGGTATTGATTTTTCTGATCATAATTTTATTCTTGAAAATAAACAACCGGAGCTTAATCATGTGTTTTCGCAAGTGCCTCCTCCTTGCGAAAAATTTTCTGACTCGCTAATTTTTGATTCTTTTGATACTAACAATTTTTATGTAGAGGATGAGCCGTTGCAACCAAACATCTTCACCGATCCATTTGCCGCTCGTCTCCAACAATCCAAATTACCTAAGGTATGTATAGGTAATTTGGATTCACAATTTGAAGCTAACGGACAACGAAAGAATCAGGACAGTAGCGGAGGAGTCGTCGGGCAACGGATTTCGGCATGCTCACCTGAGCGTGAATTAAGGGAGTTGCCTGTGCATTTTTCTTATGTTTATCCTTTCAGCTAACCCCTAACGTCTAGCTAAAAGACGGTAAACAAAGCGCTCTTGGGAGACACCCATTGCTTATCTTTTTTGCAATTTTTCTTTTCTTTATCTACCTTTTCTTTTCAAGTTTTTCCCTCTTCATCCTTGTTTATAAACATTGGGGACAATGTTTATTTTTAAGTATGGGGGTGTATTCTCTTATTTTCAGTTTTTATTAAAAATCCAAGAAAATTTAGAAAATCTTTTTCAAAATTATAAAAAAAAAATATTTTTCTTTCCTTATTTTCGATTTTGTTATGAAAAATTACAAAATTCAAAAAAAAATGTTTTCTTTTAAAATTTTATGTCTTTGTGTCTTATTTTCCTTGTTTGCAAATTAAAATATCAAAAAAATTTAAAAAATTAAAAATTTAATTTCTTGCGAAAGGGTCGTGTTGGGCTTTCATCTCACAAAACCGCCTAGTACCTTGCGAGCCCGTCATTGGGTAGACCTTGGGAAGTCCAAGAATATTAAAAAAAACATTTTGTTTTAATATAAAAAAAATCCAAAAAATCTAATAAAATAAATTTTGTATTATTAAATTTCTCCAAACTTCATTTATGCAAAATTAATTTTAATTATGAGTCTTCTTTATAGGCTTTTTAAGGAGTTTTCTTTTTATGAATTTTTAAATCTTATATTTCTCTTCAAAATATGTTAGATTTAATTTTTAGATGAATTTGATTTAATGAGTTTTTCACTATCTTGATTTGTTTAGAATATTTCTTAGTTTTACTTTCTCTTCTTAAAATATCATAATTCAACTTTGTAGAAATTGTGTTAAATATCTTTATATTTCACTTATATTAACTTGAACTCATAGTTTCTTATAGATTGCTCAATTTGTTTTCTATGCTCTTAAAATGTATCTTTGGAATTTGTTTAGCCTTTAAACCCTAGCCCTTCCCTTTCCTTTTTGCTTAACCCAATTATTGGCAATTAAAAAAAATTATTAAAAGATCATATGTCATGGAATGAGAGGATAAAATTCATCATTCCTAAACATATGCACCCAAATTTGTAAAAGATTATATGACATGGAGATGAGAGGATAAAATTCATCACTCCTAAACATATACATTTGAGATATAAAAAATAAGAAAAAATTTTTAAAAAATGGAAATGAGAGGATAAAATTCATCATTTCTGATTTTCAAAGTAACTTCTTCAATGCCAATTTTGCCTCATCTAGCCAAGTTTATTTGCTTATCCAGGATATTTTTTGAGAGAGCATAGTTAATATTTTGTAGTTTTCTACAAGTTTCTGATGATTGTAAAGTTTCGATAATTTTAATCTTGGATTATTTTACTTGATTCAATGCAATTTTGTTTATGAAGATTTAGTTAGAGAATTTTGAAACTAATATTTATTCTACTCATTTCAATTTATGAATTATAAATTATTTCTTATAAGTCTGAATTTTAATTTCTTAACTTATTTTGATATGAGTCTTATAAGATTTGGAGTACATAATTAGAAGTAAATCTTTTTGAAATGTCCTATAAATTCTTCTCATACTTATAAATTAGTTTTGCTCTGGAATAGCAAAAGCTTAAGTATAGGGGTATTTGATAGTGTATTATTTATAGTAATTTTTATATAATATTTTAGTAGTAATTAAATAGTTTTATATAATTTTAGTTTAATATATATCTAATTTACTTTATTTTGTGTTTTCAGGTAATCTGGGGCTGCTAATAGCAAATTCAAGCTCACAGCCGTGTTCAGGGGAAATTCCAAAACAAATATGCAAAAAAAAAGCCTCAGTACACGCCCCAGGTCACGGGCGTGACCTGGGGGCGTGACTCCATGTCACGGCCGTGACCCAGCCTAGCCTTCTTCCAACAGCCAGAACACGCCGCCACGTCAGATTAAAGTTACACGCCCCCAAGTCACGGGCGTGACCTTCAAATCACGGGCGTGACTCGCCCAACAAGCATTCAATACAAGCAATTTTCGCCGCTGAGCCGTTCCAGCTTACACGCCCTTGGTCACGGGCGTGACCAGGGGCGTGACCTCTCCCGCAACTGCCAGATTAACTCCAGATCGCGCCGTTTCCCGCCGTTTCCAGTCTCGGTCAAGACACGCCCTTAGTCACGGGCATGACCAAGGGGCGTGACCCGCCTATTGATGAAATTTGGCGGTTTTTCTCCCAACGTTCCCGGGCTTTCAAGACGCCGATTTCGTACCTTACACGCCCTAGGTCACGGGCGTGACCTAGGGGCGTGACTTCCAGAATTTTTGCCTATAAATTGCTGTTGCTGTCAAAGTGATAGGAATCCAGTCCTTGCATCGATTAGGTCGTTTCTAGTATAGTTTTTCTACATTTTTCTTAGTGTAACTTTATTTTATGTCTTGTCTTTTTAATTCCTAGCTTAGATTTACTTTACTTGCAATTGTACTTTTCTTTACATAGAAATAAAAATGTTTTTCTTCTCAATTATGTTTAGCTAATTTTCATAGCATTTGATCGGATGAATTCTTAAGTTTTTATATTCCGTAATCTCTTATTCATTGTTTAGTTTTGGAAAACTAAGATTTACCGTTGATTTTGCAATTATTGGTTTCATATTTCTAGGGTATGATAATCAAGTTTGATCTGTATTTTTGTGTATCGAGAGATCCGTAAATACGGGTAGATAGCTCATCGGTAAAAAGAGTTGTATGCATTCCTCGAGAGAGGGTGACGCAAATCTTCCGGATTGGAGTCAAATCTAATAGTGGGGCTCACCGCATAAAACAAGCTTAGGGGGTTCGACTGGCCGATGGGTCTTAATCGATCAACCTAAGGTTAGGTGGTAGTTCTCTCGAGAGAGGCTCTATCATATTTTGGGAACCTCCACGGTCAAGTTTGTTTAAATCCATTTCTTATGAATTCTAGATTTACAAAGTATTTTACTTAAGAATGATTCTCGATCAAATGTTTCCTTTCTTTTATTATTTCCTTTATAAAAACCTTTTAAATATTTTTTCGATAAAATAATATTAATTGCCGTGAGTAAGATTACTCAACAGGCCTCGGGCAAATACGACATCCTTCCTATACTATATTTTGATAGGTATACTTGCCTACATCGGGATATTAGTTGGAATTATTTTTAAAACTATATAAAATCCTTATCAATTAGCAAACATTTTTGTTATTAGCAAATCATCAAATTTTTTTTTAAAAAAAATAGCCAACATCAAAACCCTTCTCCATTCCAAAAAAAGTGTCAATAGTCACGAGGACGAAGGGCGTCGGACACGAGTACGAAGGGCGTCGTCGACGGGAACGGCGTCGGACACGAGGACGAAGGGCGTCGTCGTCGACGGGAACGACGTTGTAAGAGAAACCAGGACACGAGGACGAGGACAAACGGCGTCGTCGGCGGCGGCGACCGGAACAGGATCGCACGAGGGAGGGAGCGGAATAGGGTTTTCGCGAATGAGGAAGGCAGCGGCGCGGATCGGGAGTTCCGAAAACCTAAATAATGGTTTGCTAATAGAGATCTTTTAGGGCCCGTTCGGCAGCCTGGAATTGGAATTGAGGAATTGGAATTCAGGCAATTCCAAAACCAGTAGGAATCAGAATTGGCTGAATTCCAATTCTGTTGTTCGGTTGCTGTCCAGAATTCAACATCAGAAATTGGAATTGGTCAATTCTGCTGTTCGGCTGCAGAATGGAATTCAAACTTGGAATTGAAATTAACATAGTAGAAAAACTAATTCCTACAAAATATATGAAATTTCCCAAGACATAAAATAAAATACACACATAACATATTAAAGTCCAAACACATAATTATAGTCCTCACTCCTCACACATATTAAAGTCCATACACATAATTATAGTCATCACAAATATTAAAGTCAACACATATTAGAAGATGCAGGCATAATAAATAAGTCCACAACAAAATGTCCACATAAATTCTACTAAGTAAACTGCATTCGGAGCCACTCCAACCTAAGTCCATCTGGCAAAGTCATGAATACCCCAAATTTTACGGTATCGCGAGTGAGTAAATCCATGGCCTTGAGTAATTCATGTTTTTGCAGTTGCGGTATATTACCAAGGGCAACATATATTGCTTGAGCACGTGCCATCGACGTATCAGCAACAATAGTGTGCCTACCAAGAAAAGACTTGTCCATGCTAGAAGCAACACTGGATATGGCTTCTGCCAATGCATCAATCCCACCAGATCTTTTCTTCTTCTTTTTTGTGCTTCCCTCCCCTGCAAATACAGGACGATCTCCTGGATTGTTACTTTCTTCCACAAAGGACTGCCTGTCTATCTCGATAACATTCTCGTTCGCTGTCGCAGCATGACTATCAGTGACCTTATCATTGCCACATAACACTCCCAAATCACACCAATTAATTATAACTTTTCCTTTGTAATGTTTCACCGTCGGATGTGCCTGCCAATTTGCCTAGAATAATTAGTAACCAAACCAAAACATAATGATTGTAATGACATTTAACAACACTAGAGTCTTGATTACCTTTATGTAGTTTGCCCACACATCTTCACTATCAACCTTGACCATATGACGTTCCCAATCCCATCCAAAACCACTAGTATCTAGCATAGCACTTACATCGTGATAGTATTTGTTCCAAGTTTTTAGCCGTGCTGTGATCTTTTCTTTGTTAACATCTACATTACAAATCTCTTTCAACGCTGATATGGCTGCTGTAAAGGTCGTAGACTTCCAACCATTGGGTGTCTTGTGACCCATGTTATGTTGCTCGAGCAAGACATTTGATAGAGCTGTATCCATTTGCACAATCCAATGTATGTAAGACCGTTCACTCTTGGTCGTTGATATTTCATTAGACTTTTCCATACTACAATTACCAAACATACAACATTAAAGAATAAACATTGTATAAAGTGACAATGTTAAAAATTAAACACTTGATATTGTAACATTAACATTAAACAACATTAAACATTAAACAACATAGTTGTAGCTTGAACATTAAACAACATTAAACAACATAATTGTAGCTTGAACATTAAACAACATTAAACAACATAAAATTACTAGATTGTTCCTTTGCGAGCCTGATAATCATTAAACATAGTTATCGCTAAATTATCTCTAAAATTGATCCACTCGTTTGTAGCTTGAATTGGATTGACATCTTCATCGTAGTCATATAGCTCCTCCATATGGTCTGCTGTAAGTAACTCTGCATCCACCTCGTCAAGTAATCTAGTATCACTCTCCAATCTCCTCTCAACTAGAAAGTTGTGTAAAATGCAGCATGCATTAATAATTTGCACCTGTAATTAGAACTTGTTACCACCACCTCAATGAACCTCTTACGTAGCATGAAAAATTAAAATTACCTGTACTTTAAGTTCAAAAAAAGATGGTTGTCTCAGTATTGCCCATCGCTTCTTTAACAAGCCAAAAGTCCTCTTTATTACATTCTTTCCCGAGCATGACGTAAATTAAATAATTCTTTATAAGTCGTGGGGTTATTACCCTGTGTCGACCACTCCTTAAGGTGATATCGTGTTGAACGATAAGGAGCTAGAAATCCGGAACCATTTGTGTACCCCGCATCAACAAGATAGTACTTACCTACATGTATATAAATTTTTATACATTAACAACATTTTATGCCATGGTTTACATCAACATAATATAAACAAATTAGACATTAATTTACCAGTTGGTACTATGAATCGATCTGGCCTTTCCATAGCATCCCGTAATACTCTAAAATCTGAAGAAGAACCTTCCCATCCCGGCAAAACATATAAAAACTTCACGTGTTTATCACAAACACCAAGAACATTAGTGGTGATTGTCTGTTTTCGATTTCTAAATCTACCCTGATCTTTCGTTGGAACTTTAACTTGAATATGAGTTACATCTAGTGCACCGACGCAGTTCTCAAACCACCTCCAACTTGATTGTTGTCTGGACTCAGGCAACTTAATATAGTCTTTTCCTATGTGCATAATTGCTCTTAGCACTATACCGAAGTGTCTACTAATAGTGTCAGTGGACCTTGAAAAGGTAAAATCAACATCACGAAATTTTTTGTTGTGTGCCAAGACATATAAAAATAAAGCAACTGATTCTTTCACCGAAACATATAAACTTTCGTAAACTAAATTCGTTGCACATAGGATATCACATAACTCTCCAAAAGTTGATTTACTGATACGTAGCAAATTGAAACAATTGATATTAGGTCTGTTATAAATGCGAGCAAGTATAACGGATCGTAACACATTATTAGATCCAATGTGTACTGGTTCCTTTTGAATGGTCTGTAGTGCGGCTGCGACTGCGGCTAGCGTTGTCAAGACATCACCTTTAATAATTACTTCAAACTCATATTCAGAGTCCGAGTCAAATTCAGATTCATCCATCTAAAAAAATTAATAAGTACAAAATTAATAAGCTTAGTCACTTGATGTTACTATGAAGGCAAGTAACCCACACACTATCCATGCTAACAGTCCATACTAACAGATATTCTGCCATTTGTTACTATTTCTATTTTGGCACAGTCCAATATTCAGCCATTTGTTAATAAAGCCACTCGTTTCAAATTTGACATTGTTATATGGCTGAAATTGGAAAGCTAGCATAAGAAAACAAGGAAAAATTTCAACATCAATAAAAAAGGAATAAGATCTATCAACAATATCTGATCCACCATAAAAAAAGCATAAGATATACAAATTTCGGGTTGAAAGCTGGTGAATCACGCAGGAAAAACAGGCTTAACGAAGAAATGGCTGCAACTACCGAGTGGGGAAGAAAGGGCTGCAACTACCGAGTGGGGAAGAAAGGGCTGCAACTACCGAGTGGGGAAGAAAGGGCTGCAACTACCGAGTGGGGAAGAAAGGGCTGCAAAGGAAGAAAGGGCTGCAACTACAGTAGATCTAACCTAAAACAAAACTACCGAGTGGGGAATGAAGATCACCAGCGGCGGCAAAGCAAAAAAAACATGCTTAAAAGGAGAAGATGACGAAGAAAAGGAAGTAGATGAGGAAGAAAGAGGAAGATCTTATCTCCGGCGAGAACGATCGGCAAGATCGGAGCGGCGAAAAGGTTTCGTGGAGGAGAAAATGTCGCGGCGCAGCTTTTGCGAGAACAAGCAACAGTAATTTCAGGAGAAAAACCGAGCGACACCCTAAGAATTCGGCCACGCCTAATATAAAAACTTTGGAATTAGGCGCAATTCCAATTCCGCTTCAATTCCCTCTTGCCGAACGGCGGAAAGGAATTCCGCTTTTTGAATTCCAATTCCTCCTTGCCGAACGGGCCCTTAGAATTGAAAAAATAGACAAAATTGACTTAAACCCGGAGCGAATCTCGATTTGCTATTTTTTTATATTAGTATATAGATTTTCATACTGTTTTAATTTACATTATTTTATATTTTTTATATTTTACATTCTGTTTCTCTATTTTTTATACTGTTTTAATTTACTTTATTTTATATTTTTCTCTTTTATAAAAAATGTTTGTTATCGCTTAAAATTCACAATAAAACGAGGGACTTGTGAGAATAAAAATGGAACTCCCTTCGTGACTCGTGAGCTCTATAAGCAACTCTCATTGTTCCCGGCGAGTCCGTCGTTGAGGGACGACTCGAAACCCTAACAGCAACCGACGTATTCAGAAGCTTCAGTCCCATGGACGCCCTCAGGAAGCAGCTTGATGTTCTCATGGGGGCCAACAGAAACGGAGACGTGACGGAGGTTGATCGCAAGTATTCGGATCGCGACGTCTGCCGGCGCTTCCTGGCTGGACTCTGTCCTCACGATCTCTTCCAGCTCACTGTAATCATCCAAAAGCTCTACTTATCTCCTTTTCCCCTTGTTCGATTATCACTCACATGTTTTTTTTACACTACGGGTGTCTCCAATGAAATCATTTTAGGTTCGTATCGTCTGCTAAAACTTATCACCACTCAATTTCGATTAGCAGAAATGGTTTCATTGCTTTCACGGTACTTGCATGCTCTGATTTCTTATAAGAACTAGTCAGTTTTTCCCCATTTTTAATTTCCCCTTCTGTAATTTGAGTTGTTTTGTACACCTAAAGGTTGAACACACGAATACTTGTAATTCAATTACCCCCATACTAGCCAATGCAATACACATTTGACTTGTAATACGTTTAGGTAAGCAATGAAATACCAATTTTTCTCACATTCTCGATTCCCTGTCTCTTAACTCTCTTCCGCACGATTACCGTTGCTGCACAATCAAGGATGCTCCTCCTCATAGGGAGGCACTTTATCCTCCTCCTCCTGGATTAGGGTACGAAAACCCCACGACATCTGCCATCAACATCACTTGAGCCACTGAACAGATACTCTGATCCCCTTTCTCCACTACTCACACTGCCCTTGGTCCCTAACAAATACTCTGTTGAACCTCTACTTCTTATCACACAATACCAAAACTACCCAATCATTGGTCAACTCCTCCGTTCACCATTCTCAATTCCCACTCCAAACCAGCATTCATCACCACACCCATGTTACTAGGATACCCAACCATCCAGCTTTCCACCTCACCCGACGAAACAACTCCCAATACACTTCTGCCACTATCCTTGCTTCGCTTCCCTAACCACATTCCATAACTCATCACCACAAAGTCTACTCATTCTCACTATCTCTAGTCAACCCAACAAATATCACCTTGTCATCTCTCTTCCATATTCACCCCATTCCCTGCACATTATTCTTCAACCCATATACGCATTCTTGTATTGAAAAGCCTTCTACCTTACCTACAAAGTACCTAAACATCCTTCCATACCAACTCAACTCTGAATCTCACACCACCTTCCACCACACTTACCATCACATCCTTTCACACCAACACAACTCCCAACCTCACAAGACCTTCCACCATACCCGTTAATGCATCAGTTCCACTATTACAACTCCCAACCTCACAATGCCTCCCTTATCAAAATCCTCTGTAACGACCAACACACTAGTACTACACCCACACTCAATTTCCTGCCGCACCGCCCAACTCCCACATCCCTCTAACTTCTAGAAACACCAAACACTTATGCCACATCACCCCACAACTTATATAAAGGCCCCAAACACCCACGTGTGGCACATTCTCCAACCAGCTACACACGTCACAAACCTGCCAAATCCTACATGGAATGCTCCTATGCCACATCATCCCACTATATTCTCCCCACACTACCTATATACCAACCCAAAACAATCACCACACAATCTCCCCACACCATTTTGTTGCCCGCTCTTTCTCCCTCATCTCATATTCGACATCATTTGTGTTGGTGATTACCAAATCCTCCACAGGGTTCACATTCCCCCGAACAATGCATGACCCATTGTTCCATCAACCTCCTCAGAACTGTTTTAGGTCCACATTCTGGCCTACTTATGTGTTGCTTCCATGGGGATCCATAGAACATTCCACATTTCCAATCACTCCATCAATGAATTCTCCTTCGACAGAAACTGTCATTGCTTGCTCATCTATCGACTATCTAGTCCAAACATTCTACTTCCGCCCTTGGGTTCAAGGGTGATTGAAGAAGTGTAGAATGTTGTGTACCTGTTAGGGTATTCTTGTAAATGTAATTATTAGTGATATGTAAATAGACCTTCTAATAGATTTGTGTAAACAATGAAATGACAATTTTAATCTCCTATTCTCTATTTCCTGTTTCTTATCTCTCTTGCTTACCTTACTCTGCCTTGCAATCAACGACCCTCTTCCTCACAGGGTGGCACCTTATCCTCTTTCTCCAGGACCATTTCTAGCTAAGTCATAGGAGTTGAGTCACATATCCACCTCTTCATTGGATTTGGTACTTATCATGAGTCCACCAAACTCTTTCAAAACCACCCCAATTTTGGTGGCTAATGCCAACCATCCATAAGGGAAAGATACATATTTTGGATGGTATAATTGCACATGTGCTATAACTAAGGTAAATCTTGGGAGTCAAATACTCCACCGAGATACTTTTGTATTTGCGTGCGCATATTTGCTTGCTTTTCCGATATTTGTTCTACTTTAATACTTTACTTTTTTTTGTGTACCAGAAAATGGATCTCGGTCCTTGTCCGAAAGAGCACTCCTTAGTGCTGAGAAAAGAGTATCCTTGCTGGATCAACCTACCTTCTTTTCTTTCTTACACTCTTTTTAAACTTTCTGTATTTTTTCAAGCTGATTTGAATTGTTACTTACACAGTAGTGTCAAAGAGTAATTTTATTGGTATTCTTCAGTGTTTGAGCCGTTACGGACATCCATTTTTTACCTATATGAAAATCAAGCTAGAGATTTTGAAGCATTGTTTCTTTCTTTCAAGCATCTATATTATTATTGCATTTATTGGAAAGAATGCAAGTACCAGTTTCCTCATGATTGGCCCTCTTATTGTGCAATCGGGTGTCCCTAATGAAACTACGGATGTAAAAGTACACAGGAATTATTTTTGATGGAGTTTCTGGAATATGTTTATATTGTTCTTCCTAAAATATATGTAGTTATGAAGAAGCAAAAGTGAAAGGTATGCACAACTTTGATAGAGAACTTGAAGATTTAATTGAAAGGCTTATTATGGAGTGTGAGAGGAGAATTCAGAGAGCCTTGAAACGTTTAGAGAATGAGGATGCTAAGGCTGCCATAGGTATTTCAGTTTCTCAAGTTACACAGGTACTTAATTAACTTGGTTTGATGTACATACACTGACTCCAAAATAATGACTTGGAGTTCTATTGTCGAATAATTTTGTTTCATTTTGCAGACACCGGAAGCGATGGAGCTCTCTAAACAAATTAATGACAAGCTAAAGGAAGTTGATGCCTTTGGTACTCCATGCCCACTTTGCTGTTTTAAAATTCCTATGATACTTCATACTGTCGTTATGCATTTTATATCATTTCTTCGTAAGGCGCCTTCCAAATGAAATCCTCGTTCTTGTTTTAGTTTGAACTTCCATTAAAATTACACGTTATTTTTGTTAGTATGTGGGTATTGTGATATGTGGCAATTTGTTTGTTCCAATATTGTGTTGTATTGTATGGTTAAAGATGTAATGTGATCATTTTGAAGCTACCCAAATTGAGTTAGTTAAAATATTTTACTTTAGTGTTATCTTTAGACTTGGATCTGATTGTATTTAAATGAATAAATGTTTCCTTTTCAGTAAATTTCCAATTTCCTGGAAAATAGTGAATTCATATTTCTAGAATAAGAAGAAATTGGTGGGCCCATTCCTCATCTTAAACATCATTTCCATCGTAAATGAACTTTCTCCTTAAAGACCTTGGCCGGAATTGAATTGTGAAAATGGAGTCTTGTGCTTGACTTAGCGCCCAAGTGACCAAGATGGGTGTCACTACTAACGTATTGACTGGACTAGCACTTCTCTTTAGACATCAAGGAGTGAGATGAGCCCTTTATCATGACTACAAAGATAAGTGGTAGTACATCAAACGATAAAACACTAATTTTTATGATGTTAGAAATCATAGAAAGTGCAAGAGTTGGTGAGCAGTAGAAGAGCATGTGTCCTTGTGGAGAGTTGCGGGCAGATTGGTTGGACCAAGGGGAATCAGTAGGGGCGACTCGCTCGGTTTTTTTGCAAGTACAACGATGAGTATACATGTTTAGTGGAGGTGTCAATATCACTTCGTTCTATGGACAACCAATATGTACGTTGTGTGGAGGGAGAGCAATTAGTGTTTTGTTAGTAGTAGAAGAGAAATATAAGGGTTGATCCTCAAGGATCTGTGGGAGAATTGTTGGAATCTGTAATCTAGAAGTGATAAAGAGATTAGTCTTAATGCCAACGTAATATGAACCTAGGAGGTCGCACATTAAGAACATACGAAAATTGGATAAATGATCGTGTTATTTTTTATTTATTTACATTAGATATACATGAAAAATCAAGTCCAAAATGTGAATTTATGATGTTTAATTAATTGAGAATTAATTAAATAGGGATCATGACTAATTGCTTGTCGAGTTGGCTGGTAAGCCAGTATTTGACGTACGTTGATTTAGAAATTGACACACGTCGATTTGGTTTGCTCTCAAAAGAGGCGTTGTGTTGAATTCGACGCACGTCGATTAGAATTCGACGCACGCTGATTTGAGAAATTGATGTACGTCGATTAGAATTTGACGCACGCCGATTTGATAAATCGATGTACGTCGTATTCGGCTTAATTCGTGAATTTGACGGATTCTTCCTATTGTCGATCTTGAACTGAAAAACGGTTATCCCATTATCATAACTTCCATTCTACGTTTTGAAAGGCGGGCGCACCGAGGCGCAAAGGGGTCGTGGAGCCTAGGCGCAGGCGCGCGCCTGAGGCACGTGAGGCGCCAAAATGTAAAAAAGATAAAATGTAGTTAATTAAATACAAAATACACATAAAATACATTTACCACCATATCAACACAGTAGAATTAATGCATTTAGTATCACATAATGTTACCTGGCATTCCAATCTGATATTGAAGCAATCCCAGCTTCAGTCCTACTCTCTTTTGAAATAAAAATCTTTGCTTTGCCATATAATAAATTCAGGGTAATAACAAATTACCGCACTAGAATAATTCAGAGTAGTAAGCAATAACAAATAAACATGTCACTATGTAAACAACAACAACAACAGAACCCATATAGTCCCCAATCATTGGGGGTATGGGCGGGGGAAGATTGGAAACAGACCTAACCCTTGGCACTATGCACAAAGTGGCTTCTCTCAGAGGAGAAAGACCTAACCCTTGACAATAAATGCACAAAGTGGCTGCTCACAGAGTACCACTGAAATAGTGGCCCCATATATCGTCGCATTTGCTGCGAAATCATGCCCTCAAATCAAAGCCAAAGACATCAGAGAGGGCAGACCCAAGAATCCATTTTGATTTATGTGCACATAACCATGCTTCCTTCATTCAGCATCTAGAGCATTGGTGACGCAGGACGAATCTATAGGCGGCGGAAAATCCGCGATATAACCCTACATGCTATGCAAATCCGACGGCGTGAATCCAAATTAGATAATAAATTTAAACATCCCACGCGCAATTAATTCATGGCAAAGCACAAATAATTTTATTAGGGCAAACAAGCTTAGGCTTTCCTCCGCGTGGAGGGCCAAAGCAAGAGCGCGCGACGAATAAACCCTGCAAATCACAATAATAATCTAGCAAACAACCACTATGCAAGATATTCAAAACAGGTACAAGATCCAATCCAATATAAAATGTTAAATAAAATATTCCAATACAAACAAGACTCACAAAGTAGAGGGCTGATCCGAGGCACTGAAGATTTGGGTTTCCGGATGTGTAGATCGGCGATCGGTGGTGGAACCGGAGGTGTGACGGGTTGGGGATGGCTGTTTTTGGTGGAGCTTAGGTAGATCGGGTTGTAGGTGGATAGATCCGACCACTAGGAGGCGGATCCGGATGACGTGACGATGTTTGGTGGTAAAACAGCGGATCGGGCCAAGAAAACTCTAGATCCGGACTGATCTAAGGGCTTAGGGTGAGGGGAAGGTGGATCCACGTAAGGGCGGGCTTGGGAGAAGGGGGGAAGGCCGGCGGTTTAGGGGAGGCGCTGGGAGAGGGGCGGCGGCCAGATCTAGACAGATCTGGACGGAAATCAGGGCAGGGGAGGTGCTGGGCTGGCGGCGGCTTGGCTGGCAGCAGGGATGAGAGGCGGCGGAAGGGCTGCTGGGAGGAGGAGGAGTGGCGGCAGCAAGGGAAAACAGGGAAGGGAAGAGGGCGGGCTGTATGCAGGTAGGAGTGGGCTTGTGGTGGCTGGCGGCAGCAGGAAAACAGGGCTAGGGAGGGGCGGCAGCAAGGGAAAACAGTGGAGAAAGAGGGGAGGGGTTAGGGTTTACCTTGGGGAAGAAGATACACACCTAGGAGTCATCACCTAGGGCTCCACGGAGTCGGCACCGTGGGCTGATCGCAGGATTCCGGAAATGCTTTTCTCCAAAATCTACAATGTCTCAAATCAGCCCCCTAAGAGCCTATTTATAATTAAAACCAAAACTAGGGCATCCCAATCAACGACTATGATTGGCCGGATGGAAAACCCCTAAAATAAAACAATAATAAGTCTAAATACATAAACCAATATATCAAATTGATTCGCAACGCGAATCCGAACACATCTGCGGAGTCCGATCGTCGATCCGGGCACGCCATATATGGTAAGTCGCCAAATCAGCCCCGAATGGGCCCAAAACTCGTCCTCGTCTCTGCTCCGCATCAATCTCCCCGACTTGAAAGAATTCATCTCCCGATGAATTGGGATCGGAATTCTCTCGATGAATGCCAGGTACAACTCGAAGAGGTCCGCCAGAGGTCGTCCAAGTGTCGTCGCTGAAAAGTGGCCTCGTCGATCGACTCTCCCCGACTGAAAAGCTGTCATCTCCGGTAAATGGAGACAACCGTACTGAAGTCGAAGTCCAGGGGTGAATCGATCACGCTCTGCTGCAAGTACCCAGGTGTCACCAACGTATGTAGTAGGAATGCACTGGTGGAATCTGGTCTCCATGAAGCTCTCAACGCTCAACTCACGAGTGGTGGATCCCGGTGCGATCAGTGACGCCGTAGGTAGAACCAAAGAAGACGAGTCCCCAGGTGGGTGGGTGTCAGAAGTGGGTGAGTAGTGGTGGCCATCAGACGTGGGTGGGCTATGAGGGTGGTAAGGCAACGGGAGTGGAGGTGTGGGCGGCTGGAAGTCCCCACTGCTTGGGTCCACATACTCGCGAGGCTCGTAGTACGGCATCATATCTTCAACACTAAATATCAGGTGGATACCCATACTTGCAGGGATATCAAGATCGTAGATGCTTGCTTCGATCCGTCTCATGATTATATAGAGATCCATTCGCCTAACGCTCGAGCTTTTAGCAAGCCTCGCACGGAGCCTCACAACGCAGATTCTCACTATCACCTGCTCGCCTTCATGAAATACCTGCACTTGCCAATGAACATCCGCATGTGATTTACAATATTTATTATCAATATGGATTATTCGTCGGACCGACTCATGACACACATGCAAACGATGAACAAACAACACAACAGACTCATGCAAATGATGACGAAATGACTCAACAGACTCATGCAAATGATGTAAATGAGACACGACAGACACAAAATACTCGTTACGGGAAAGGATAATATCCACTTGAACATCTACCAAAGGAGGTGGCCTATCAGGAGGCTCTCTCGGAGGAGTGTAGAAAAACTCATCTCGTGTGTGACGAGTGCTCAGATGATCGTGAGAGACAACTATACTCAAATACGAGCTCATAAAGATCCAAGTGTCTCTCAGGGAACGTGACACATCAGGGGGCTCACCAGGAGGTGTGTAAGAAAAGTCATCGCGAATGCGACGACCGCCTAAGTGAAAATCATGTGCACCGTTTAGAAAACGTGGCTCTATAGTGTGATGAGTGTCCCCGAAAAGAAAGAACTCATCGTGTGGGTCAGCGGGTGGTGTGTCCCAAAAGTCATCACGAGTGAGATGTGTCATAACGTAGGTCCTCAAAATATAAGTAGGCTCTAGTGTGCTCAAGGTAGTCCCTACATACGTCTTACTCCACTCACGACCCATCCTCTGGGACAAGGCCAGAGATGATAGGGGAGGAGACGTTAACAACTCGAAACTCGTAAACAAGCGCCTCACCTGAATCTCATGTTCACCAGGAGGCTCAACTGGGGGCTCGTCATGGAACTCGTCACTAGGGTCATGGTCCTCCAGATGAGTACCATCGTGAGGGGTAGTGTCCCCGTGAATGGATGACATAGCCACTATGAGATCAACATCAGGCTCTGGTCTCTCGGTCGTGATGTGACTCGGGGTAATGACAAGGGGAGAATGACATAGACCTACACGCAAGAATGGATCCGTATGTGCGGTGTCAAGATGTGAGTCCAGGGTAGGGGTGCTAATCAACCCATGACATGCCAGAGGTGGTGGTGTGGGTGAGGGGCACGACACCATAGGCTCAAGAGGTCGCTCAGGCTCACTCTCAGTCGAGGTCACGAGAGACGGGTCAAAAACAAGGGATAGGTCACTCACTGGGCTAAGCACCTCACTGGGGTGAGAGCAATCCGTATCAGGTATCACTTCCGTCATGTCTGACAGAACAATGGTAGGCAGAGTGGTGTCCTCGGTGTGGGAGGAGCTCGTACTGCGGAGGTCAGAGCGATTATTCAACCGACCAGCTCTTGCGGATCTCAAAGACTGTTCGTAACGAAGGGCAAGCTGATATGTCTGCTCGAGGGACTTCGAGCTATGATAAGCCACCTCAGTACGAATGTTTGATCGAAGGCCAGACCGAAATCTGCAAGAGGTCATGGTTGGGTCCTCTCGGATATCGCTCCTCACAACTAACTCATCAAAGCGATCCCTGTACTCAGCGACGGACATGGATCCTTGCTGAAGGGAAAATAATTGGTCGAGCAAGCGACTCCGATACGATGAAGGCAGATACCTCTGACACAATGTACGCTTCATGTCCACCCAACTATTGACACGATGTAGACGGTCTCGCTCGCGTGTCCTCTCAACGCTAGCCCAATATGCCCTCGCCTGATCTAAAAGTCTAAGTTTCGCAAACTTGACGCGACGCTCACCGAATACCTCAAAATGGTCAAGATAATACTCCATATCCACGAGCCAATAACTGAAAAACTCGGGATTCGATGAGCCGTCAAAGGAAGGGGCAGCAATACGAAACTGACTCTCAAGATCTCTCTCGGAACGACGATCCTCATAATAATCATTCCTAAGGTAACCGAGTCGTGTCGAAGGATCGACACGATCCGCTCGCGTGTACGGATAAGAACGACGACAACCATCATACTGATCATCTCTGGTGTAGTGGTCTCGTGTCGGTGGGTCAACACGATCTCTAAAAGTGGTGTGCTGCGATCGAGAATAATCGTCATAGTAACGTGAAGATCTCCCTGACGGGGCTCTGTGAGAGCGGGTGCTAGTGGACTCGAGACCTCCAAAGTGAGGGGAGGAATAATCGTGATAATCGTGACACCTAAACATAACGAAAAACCTATAGACTCTACGACTGCGTATCGAAAAGTGCGCGCAACCTGCCTCTGATACCAATTGACGCAGGACGAATCTATAGGCGGCGGAAAATCCGCGATATAACCCTACATGCTATGCAAATCCGACGGCGTGAATCCAAATTAGATAATAAATTTAAACATCCCACGCGCAATTAATTCATGGCAAAGCACAAATAATTTTATTAGGGCAAACAAGCTTAGGCTTTCCTCCGCGTGGAGGGCCAAAGCAAGAGCGCGCGGCGAATAAACCCTGCAAATCACAATAATAATCTAGCAAACAACCACTATGCAAGATATTCAAAACAGGTACAAGATCCAATCCAATATAAAATGCTAAATAAAATATTCCAATACAAACAAGACTCACAAAGTAGAGGGCTGATCCGAGGCACTGAAGATTTGGGTTTCCGGATGTGTAGATCGGCGATCGGTGGTGGAACCGGAGGTGTGACGGGTTGGGGATGGCTGTTTTTGGTGGAGCTTAGGTAGATCGGGTTGTAGGTGGATAGATCCGACCACTAGGAGGCGGATCCGGATGACGTGACGATGTTTGGTGGTAAAACAGCGGATCGGGCCAAGAAAACTCTAGATCCGGACTGATCTAAGGGCTTAGGGTGAGGGGAAGGTGGATCCACGTAAGGGCGGGCTTGGGAGAAGGGGGGAAGGCCGGCGGTTTAGGGGAGGCGCTGGGAGAGGGGCGGCGGCCAGATCTAGACAGATCTGGACAGATCTGGACGGAAATCAGGGCAGGGGAGGTGCTGGGCTGGTGGCGGCTTGGCTGGCAGCAGGGATGAGAGGCGGCGGAAGGGCTGCTGGGAGGAGGAGTGGCGGCAGCAAGGGAAAACAAGGAAGGGAAGAGGGCGGGCTGTATGCAGGTAGGAGTGGGCTTGTGGTGGCTGGCGGCAGCAGGAAAATAGGGCTAGGGAGGGGCGGCAGCAAGGGAAAACAGTGGAGAAAGAGGGGAGGGGTTAGGGTTTACCTTGGGGAAGAAGATACACACCTAGGAGTCATCACCTAGGGCTCCACGGAGTCGGCACCGTGGGCTGATCGCAGGATTCCGGAAATGCTTTTCTCCAAAATCTACAATGTCTCAAATCAGCCCCCTAAGAGCCTATTTATAATTAAAACCAAAACTAGGGCATCCCAATCAACGGCTATGATTGGCCGGATGGAAAACCCCTAAAATAAAACAATAATAAGTCCAAATACATAAACCAATATATCAAATTGATTCGCAACGCGAATCCGAACACATCTGCGGAGTCCGATCGTCGATCCGGGCACGCCATATATGGTAAGTCGCCAAATCAGTCCCGAATGGGCCCAAAACTCGTCCTCGTCTCTGCTCCGCATCAATTGGTGAAGCACATATCATGTCACTATGTAAACAAAACCAAAAAATGTAAGTCTGCCAAATATTATCACAAATACAATCACAAACATCAAAAATATGAAAGATGAACGATCCATAAAAGTTAAGTACTATCAAATGCATGGATCTGCATATATGTAGAATAGAGGAAGGATCCATAAAATCTCCATATGCATGATCTGCACAAAGGTAATCACAAAAAACACTTGTTAACTATGGTAATCACAAAAAACACTTGTTAACTATTGAAAATAATTTATTACTCACCAATCTTCTTCTAGTCCGATGTCTTCATCAGAAGAAGCGCTGTCAGTATAATCTTCTTCTCCTTCATTGTACTCATCAGCTTCCTCATCCTCATCCTCGACATCATCCTCTCTAAGTACTACTGTAGTAGAAACCCTCGTCTTAGATGTGCTCCCCTTTTCAACTATCTTTGCAGTTGCACTTGTCTGAATCATATTTTTTCCTTTGGATAAGCGCGTCTGATAGGTGTCCTCTTCTACTCCAGTTGCCTTAGAAACTGCACCCCAAGTCAGGTACTTGTCATCAAAAACAAATTCCTCATCCTCCTCAGCTTCATTATCTTCATCCATTCTACCCACTAACCATTCGTTGCTATCATCAATATCTGTCAATGAAATCGGGTCTATACGATCACGTGCATCATATCGCCGTCTTAACGCTCGGTTGTATTTGACAAATACTAAATCATTTAACCGTTGTTGAGCTAGCCTATTTCTTTTTTTACTATGGACCTGAAATATAACAAATTAACTATATAAATTAATCAACAAATTAAATGCAACTTAATCTCCCAAAATAAAATTTAAATACTTACATGTTCAAAAAAACTCCAGTTGCGCTCACACCCAGATGCACTGCAAGACAGACTAAGCACTTTGATAGCAAATATTCTTAGGTTAGGAGTTGAAGCACCATAAGATTGCCACCATTCAGCTATCAAATTAACAAGTACGAAATATTTAGAAAATGAATCATGCAGAATAAACTTGATTGAATAATAACTAATTTATCGGGTGACTTTGTTTTTCGGTGCCGAATTGCAAATTCCATTCCAAATAACCCTTCAGCATTTCTATATAATGATAGCTGGTCAACAACTTTATCTTGCTCGCCATGACTTGGAATCAGTCTTTGCATTGTCTTGTATAAACCCTCCATAACTTCTCCATCTGCTGCAATAGTGGGGTTTGAATAAAAGAATTCTGGGTTTAAATAATGACCCGCAGCATGCAGAGGTCGATGAAGTTGGGTTTCCCATCTTCTATCAATAATTTTTAGGACAGCCTTATATTTTTCCTCTTTCTCATTGAAGGACTTTATGATCGCCTCTTTAGCCCTATCCATCGCTTCGTATATATAACACATGGCTGGTCTTTTCTCTCCATCAACCAATCTCAGTACACGTACCAAAGGTCCAAATATCTGTAAAATATACAATACACTTCTCCAAAAAGCGATCATCAATATAATTTTATGCACTTCCTTACCACCACTTTCCTTCGCCCACTTGCTTGAAGACCAGTCTGGTGAAGTGAACATCTTTCTCAAATTGTTCCTCTGCTTGTGAATGCGCTGAAGAGTAAGGAAAGAAGTTGCAAATCTCGTCATAGCTGGTCTAATAAGCTCCACTTGCCCCGTAAAGCTCCTCAACATATTGACAAGACCAGGGCGAACATAAATATAACTATTTATGGTCATTGCCCTCTTTAATGTTCGCCTAATGCTGGGCATCTTTCCAATATCCTCTAGCATTAAATCAATGCAATGAGCAGCACATGGCGTCCAATACAAATGAGACCGTTTTGCTTCCAATAATTTACCTGTTATGTATCATATAAACAAAGAAATATAAAGAAAAATTCAACGTATTTGAAAATTTAAGATGAAATGAAAATTGAATAATTAATGAATAATACCTGCTAGTACGTTATTGCTTGCACTATCTGTAACAATCTGGACAACATTCGTCTCTCCAACTCGTTCCACCACCTTGTCAAGCAACTCGAACATCTTCTCCCCGGTCTTCGAATAATCTGATGCATCGACAGATTCGAGGAAAAATGTTCCTTTTGGTGAATTCACCAAAAAATTTATTAGAGTTCTTTGCTTCCTATCTGTCCAACCATCAGCCATGATAGAACAACCGTACATCTTCCACTCATCCTCATAAGCTTTCATCATTTCTTTGACTTCACTTACTTCATTATTCAGCAAAGGCACACGAACCTCATGATAACTTGGTGGCTTCAATCCAACTCCAAATTGTCCAATGGACTCCACCATTACTGCAAAACTAGGATGAGCCACAACATTAAATGGGATGGCTGTGTCATACATACATTGAGCTATATGCTTGCAAGCTCGCCCTCTCAGCTCCTTCTTACAAGCTTCATTCATTGAGGTTTGCTTCATATTTTTTTGTTTTCCTTTTCTTTACACCATCTTTCCTATATTAGGTGCAAAAAATACATCCATCGGTCCTTTAGCCCTAGGTTTCTTGGACCCGCTAGCCCTACTATGAACCTTCTCTCCAATGTCATCAATTTCCTCGTCACTTCCAAAAGTATCCATATCTGCAAAGTCAGGGAATGCGCGCTTATCCGTGTTGCTAGAAGTTAATTTTTTTTCCATAAACTCTTGCAGTTCCAAGCGGACATGTGGGGGGCATTTGACACAAGACTTAGTATTTCTAAAGCCACCAACAATGTGCTGCTTGGCTCGATAAATCCCACCCTTTGTAACCTTCTCGCAGAAGTTACAAATCAAATCATTTTTAGTATTGGGGGTCAATTGACGAACATATTTCCAACATGGATCTTTGCTTGATTGAGCAGTAGATGACCCGCTCCCTTCTATTCCACCCTATTAAACCATTTTTACAAACAATTCGATATAATATCTGGTGTATGAGTGTATCATAGTGTGCAAAATGTAAAGAGTCAGAACTGAGAGGAGAGGAAGTACCATAGCATGCAAAAGATGAAACACTGTCGAGCAGCGTCAGCAGATGAGCAGAAATAGATGAGCAGCGTCAGCAGATGAGAGGAGGAAAGGTGCACTGTTCAGCAACGTCCAGCAGCGTCCAGCAGATGAGGAGCAGCCAACAGCTTAACATCCTTTTGACATCACTATGTACTTAACTGAGGAAAGGATGCTTTGTGCACCAGCACTGTCAGATGAGGAGCAGCCAGCAGATGAGAGGAGCAGCCACCAGCGGCGAGAGGAGCAGCCAGCAGATGAGCAGAGACGATAACCTACCAGCGGCGAGAGGAGCAGCCACCGTCAGCCAGCGGCGAGAGGAGCAGCCACCATCCAGCGGCGGTGAGAGGAGGAAAGGTAGCAGCGGCGAGAGGAGAAGTCACCGTCGATAAGAACAGAGGAGAAGGCACCAGGCGTCGATGGAAATGTTGAGGAGAAGGCACCGTCGAGGAGAAGGCACCGTCGAGGAGAAGGCACCGTCAGCGAGAGGGAAAAGAAAGGGCTCGCAGAAAATGTCGGAATTGAGCCCTAACTTAAAGTTAGATTTTTTAAAGCCCGCAGGCGCGCCTCACGGCGCCTCAAAACCCACTGAAAGGCGCGCCCCAGGCGCGCCTCAGACGCGCCCAGAGCACCTCGTCCGCCTTTGGCCCTCCGAGGCGCTGCTCACTGCGCCCTGTGCGCCTGGCGCCTGAGGCGCGCCTTTCAAAACTTAGCTTCCATTCTTCAGAGATTTTCGAAATATCGCTCCTCTCCTACTATAATAATGGCATTTTAGGAAACTGATGTGTGTGAGATTATTCAAATGACAGGAATTGTTTTGCAGAGAGTTGAATTAGGAAGAATCTTTGTAGAGAAATGAAACCAATATTTCGATGCAGAGAAGAGTGATCATCTTTCAACCCTGAGACCGTTGGACGAACTACGTGGTGTTTCTGACGTTCGTGTGGATACCAATAGAGACGTAGATTTCATTCTCAAATCCAACGCAATCTCCACAAAATTTGATTTCGTCGTGAGTATATATTGGTTTTGCATGGTTACTTGGCATGAGTTTTTCGTATTCTGCTGTGCATTTGGTGTTCAATGAAACCCAGCAAGAATAATTCACTTATCCCTCTGAGTTCAATAGTACCCAACAAAGATATATTTGGTAGCCTGTGGTGCCAGCTTATCTAAACGAGGATCAAGATGATGAGCAAAACACACACCCAAACTCGAGGAGTTAAAGAGAAGGCAGGTGCCGTCGAAAATAAGATGGAGAAAGAGGACGTGAAGTTCAGGACCAAGAGAGAGTGTGAGACAAGCCTTCAAGATTTGGATCTTGGCTCTGATACCATGTGCGAAATCACTAAAACTGCGTAAATATTTGATTATCTCATGTGAGAAACAAACAAGAACATTTACACATTTATAGTTACGAGGAGTGACACCACAACACCTATTCATAATATGAGACTAATCTATATAAGATAAACAAGATTCCTAATGAGCCATTGTAAGTGAGCTTTTGTATTGGCTTGTAAGTATCTCTTTTCTTCTATGCATGATAACAATTTGACACTGGGTGGTGTGGAAAGAAGCAATAGATTCAGTCACTAGAAATATTTTTTTTGGATATAGAGGATGAGATGAGAAGATAGTGGAGAGAATGGAGTGATACAAGCCTAGCCAGGGAGAAGACAGGATGAATGATTATTAGAGGGCCTATGATGTGCTTGCTGTGAGCATAAGTAGTTTAACTGTTCAAATTTGTGTTGACATATGTTTTGGTTCTTTGTAACATAATTTATTTAGCATTGTTTTCAATTGGATTAACAGAACTTGAAAATATATCATTCTACTTTAATACAAATGTGGTGATTATAGTTTTCTAATATTTAAAATTATTGACTTATGTTTTCTCGTGCGAGCGGCTTTAGTGCCACCTACCACCTCGGGCATTCAGTAAACATATGGCTTTGAGGGTGCCTAATGTTTCTTAAAACACTTAATGGACTAATTTGGTGTATTTGGCCAACTGTAGATAATATTAACCACCTGATTTATAAGATTGCATGCATAATGAATGAATTACCTAACATTATTCTATTTTAAGATGGTATTAATTATTTTGTAGTTAATTCACTATATTTCTGGAAATCTGTAGAGATAGTTACTTTTGTAATTATTTTTATGAGTAAGAGTTAGGTCAGAAAATTTTTTTGTGACCTCTTGGAATATGTTCTATTTGCACTTTGCAAAGCATTTATTTTATTATTTCCCAGTATCTTATGTTATGCTTCCTTTCCCTTCCTAGATGTGTTTTGAGAATTCTTGGTCTATCTTGAATCTTAGGCTGCTGCTATAAGCATGACCGTTTGGACAACTCTAGTATCAGTAGGCCAAGGCTCATTACATAGTTTTAAAATCACATTTTCTTTACACAGATCCATCTCTTTTTAGTATGGCATCTTGTTTTCCATATGTAATATAATGAAGTATTCAATCTTGTGAGAACCAACAGTTAGGTTAGTCGGGCTGATGGAGCCTGTTTTGATTTCACAGATTTGATAGGAGAAACTGACAGTAAAATCCGAGCTCAAGAAGTAGTGGAAGAGCTCAGAGTCAAAAGAGCTGATTTGCAGGTGTTGATTTGCAACTTAACCATATATAGTCATTATTCGTTTAGTGGTGATTACTCGTGATGGTCATGCTGTTTTATGAATACCATTAGACCATTTATGTGACACTTTTTATTGCAGGCTATCCTTCTCCTTGCAGCTTTTGACAAAGATAAGGCCTCTTTACTACAACCGAGTAATAACCCTCCACAGCTAGCACCTCTCCCTGCACCAAATCCTCCTGATCCCCACACCCAGGAGATTATCAATGAAAAGTTGAAGAGAGCAGAAGATCTTGGTTAGTTGAGCTGTACATCTTGTAAATGATAGCCACTATGATCTGCTTGTAGCTTTCATCTCCCTTAGTCCTTGGGTAAAAGGGTTCATCTATAGTGTTGCTGTTGGTTTTTAATAATCTTATTATAAATATGACTGCAATTTGAATGTGAACTACGAGTAATTACATGGGGCATAGCGATAGCTAGGGCTACTGGCTTCCTTCGGTTATACTGCAGCATGACGGCGCTTGGATCTCCCTCTTGGAAGCCTGGTGGAAATTTAGGGATATAAAGGGCAGGACTCGGCCTTCCTTTATATACTAGGAGGGGCCTACTACCAAATACTTGGTACATGAAAACGTAAAGGGACATAAAAATTAAAGCGATGCTAGAAATAAAGATAGAGTGGTAGTTTATGTTTTCCTTGGCCTTCAGCCTTCTGTGAGTAAGGCCCGTCATAGACATGATTAGACTCACATGAATCTTCAAGGATAATAGAGTTACCCCTACATGTATCACATAACATTCCATCTGCATTTGAATATAACTCTCAGAAAGTACAACATGATGTTTCAAGAACATGCCCTTATTTTGCCTAGACAGATGTATAGATTTGTAAAAGGACATGAGTTGTGCTCAATATAATCGACATCTCTAGAATTGGGATTATTTATGCAAATATGCTCAATGAGTATAGTTACATATAAGCCATTTTCCCCATGAATGGAGCATTCATGTGTTGGAAGAGATTTATTGTTTCTAGGAGAATTAAGGTTTAGGATTTAAGATTTTTAAAATTTTATTTGAATGCTAATTCTTTCACGAGTGCATTTTGTGACTTTCTGTCAGTTTTGCAGGTGAGCAAGGAATGATAGACGAAGCACAAAAAGCCTTGGAAGAAGCTGAAACTCTTAAAAAGGTTTATTGTCCTTGTGGTTGGGTTTTCTGTTTAGTTTTTGCATAGTTTATTATTAATAATGGCAATAAATAACGCAATCATGCTCATATCTTATTACACTATCTACCTACTTATAGTAAACCTGCTAATATTTGTACTTTCCTCCCCTTCTTCAGTTAAGTACTCGGCATGAGCCAACACTCGACTCATCAAAGTATACTGCTGCTGATGTGCGAATTGTGAGTGTACCTTCTATTTCTGGTTGTGTGTGGTTTGTTACTTTTATCAATTATTTTTCTCGTACTACTTTGTTATATTTATTGTGGCAGAAGAGTAATGTATTTCATATTTTCCGCAAATTTCATAACATGATCTCCACTTAATTTCATGCCACTATTAAAACTCTACGCAGCGACATTGGTCGTGAGTACATGGATTCACAGTTTGAGCATTACCTTGTTGATCATGGTATTATCCACCAAATTACTTGCGCTTATTCCCCGGCTCAGAACGGTGTGGCCGAGCGGAAAAATCATCATTTGTTGGAAGTTGCTCGATGTCTTTTGTCCACTATGCATCTTCCCAAGTATTATTGGGGGCATGTTGTCCTCACTGCAGCATATCTCATCAATCGTATGCCCTCGCGTGTCCTTGGAAATGCCACGCCCCTTAGCACTCTCCACGTGCCTTCCTCTCAGCTTTCCCCTATGGTGTTTGGATGTGTCTTCTTTGTCCACATTCATCACCCCCGTTCGACCAAACTTGATCCTCGCATCCTCAAGTGTGTCTTCATCGGCTACTCTCCCACACAGAAGGGGTACAAGTGTTTTCACCCACCTATGAAAAAAGTGTTTGTTACAATGGATGTCACGTTCCGTAAATCTGAGGCTTACTACCCTGCCTCGGGTGACCCTCCTTCCACGTCCTCTCCGTATCACTCTCCTTCTTTACCTCTGCATATACCTACGAAGAAAGTGTTTGTTACCATGGATGTCACGTGCCGTGAATCCGAGGCATACTACGCTGCCTCGGGTGACCCTCCTTCCACGTCCTCTCCATATCCCTCTCCTTCTTTACCTCTGCATATACCTCCACCATATCCCTCACTTCAGGGGGAGTCTACACCATTGGAAGTGAGTCCCTGTACTGTCTCTACTATTCCTTTACCTCTTCCATCTACTGCTCCGTGCTTGCAGGTCTATACTCAGGGCACAAAGAAGTCCAGCACACGAGACTTGACTTTGCCACCAGAACCATCATTGGATCCGGATTCGAGGCCTTTTGATCCACCTATTGCTCTAAGGAAAGGTATCTGATCTTGTACTCAACATCCTCTTTCACATTATGTATCTTATGACTATTTCTCTGCTTCCCACAAGACCTTTGTGTCCTTTCTTGCTTCTTTTTCTATACTTGCATCTTGGCAACATGCCCTGGAGATCCCTATGTTGAGCGAGGCGATGTTGGAGGAAATGGCTGCCCTTGAGAAGAACCACACGTGGGATTTGGTACATCTTCCCCATCGGAAGAAAACTGTTGGGTGCAAATGGGTGTTCTTCGTCAAACAGAACTCTTAAGGGTTTTTGAAAGGTGTAAGGCGAGACTGGTGGCAAGAGGTTCTCGAAATCGACTATCAGGAAACATTTGCCTCTGTGGCAAAGATGAGCACTATTAGGGTCATATTATCCTGTGTTGTTGATAGGAGAAAGCTAGAGAGAAGAAGACTATGGGGAGAAATAAGAGAAATTAGGGTTAGAGAGAAGGAGGAGAAGAAGTACCTTGATTGTTCATAGCTGCCCCCAAGAGAGAGAGCCCTGGGTATAAATATACCTCTGCAGCTCATCGGCTACTGTGGCTTCGGGAAGGAAAGGACTGGCCTGAATTGTGTCGCCTATCTTTGGTTTCAGTAAGGACACATGGAATGTCGGATGAATACGCGACCCTTCAGGAAGAGCTAAGGTGTATGCGACAGGACCCACACGACATACAACACGAAAGGGTCCATAGTAGCGAGGCGCCAATTTTTGGTTCGTCCTGCGGCCCACAGATACTTGTCGGTAAAGTCGGAGTTTGAGGAAGACTTCATCGCCGACTGCGAACTCCCGTTCCTTGCGATGTTTGTCTGCTTGGGCCTTCATGCGATCTTGTGCGGTGCGGAGATTCTCACGCAAAATGGCGATAGTTCGGTCCCGGTCGCGGAGTGCCCGGTCCACGGTCGGTAATGCTGTGCTGCCCGGTTCATAGCTGCACAGTGAGGGAGGAGTACGACCATAAACGATCTCGAACGAGGTCAGTTTGCTGGCGGAATGGTAGGAGGTGTTGTAGCAATATTCGGCCCAGTGTAACCAGTTGGTCCATGTCCGCGTCTCATCCATCACAAAGTAGCGAAGATATGTTTCCTCTCCTCGATTGAGAACCTCCGTCTGGCCATCCGTCTGGGGGTGATTTGGCGTGCTGAAGCGCAGGCAAGTCCCCTGTAATCGAAATAGTTCCCGCCAGAATTTGCCCACAAATGTCGGATCCCGGTCGGAGATGATGGCGTGAGGTATGCCGTGGAGTCGGACAATTTCTCGAACAAAGAGATCGGCGACGGACTCGCCGATGTACGGGTGGCTCAATGCCAAGAAATGTCCATATTTGGAGAGCTTGTCGACCAAGACCAGTATAACTGTCTTGCCCTGAGACTTGGGCAACCCGTCGATGAAATCCATGGATACTGTCTCCCAAATGTGGTGGGGAATCTCGAGAGGTGTAAGTTGGCCGGCTGGAGAGGTCGTCTCGTACTTCTGACGCTGGCATGTCTCACACTGCTGCACAAACTGTTGGACGTCGTGCCGTAATCCTGTCCAAAACACGTTCGCTCGGGCCCGTTGAAGAGTTCAGAGAATGCCCGCGTGACCGCCGGTCGGGGATAAGTGGAACTCGTGCATCATAACTGTCTTCCAGGAAGAATTTGGTGGAACGACCACTCGGCGCTGATAATAAAGTCTGCCATTCAGCAACCGGTAGCCCGGGGTAGTGGTCACCCCCCGTCGAAGAGCCTCCACAATGGCCCGCAGTGCGGGGTCCCTCATGATCTCCTCCTGAATATCATCCAACGAGTCAAGCAGGGGACCCGAAAGTTGGGCGAGGGAGCTCGCCGGTAAGCGGGATAAGGCGTCAACAATCACGTTCTCTTTGCCCTGCCTGTAGAGAATCTCATAATCATATCCCAACAGTTTCGTCACCCATTTCTGCTGAAGCGGGGAGGAGACCCGTTGTTCCAAGAAATGCTTGAGGCTTTGATGGTCCGTCCGGATTTTGAAATGTCGACCCAACAAGTAAGGCCGCCACATAGCCACCGCATGAATGATTGTCAGCATCTTCTTCTCGTATGTGGAAAGCCCCAGAGTACGGGGGGTCAATGCCTTGTTGTAAAAGGCCAGTGCCCTGTCCTCTTGCATCAATACCGCGCCGATGCCTACACCGGACACGTCAGTTTCCAGCCCAAATTCCTTGTTGAAATCCAGGAGTGCGAGAACCAGAGTGGTCGTCGTGGCCCTCTTAAGGGCCTGGAATGCCGCTTCCACCTCACCCGGCCACTGGAAGGTGTCCTGTAACAATTGAGTCAGCGGGCGGGCGATCTTGCCATAATCCTTGACAAATCGCCTGTAATATCCGGTAAGTCCCAGGAAGCCCCGTAATGCTCGGATCGTGAGAGGACGAGGCCATGATAACATGCTTTCGATCTTCTTGGGATCGGCTTTGACGCCGCTAGCGGAGACCAAATGTCCCAGGTACTTGACCTCCTCTTGCCTGAACGAACACTTGGACTGCTTGACGTAGAGTTGATGTTGGAGGAGGATGGTGAAAACATTCTCGACATGGGTCAAGTGCTCCTCCCAAGTGGTACTATAGATGAGGATATCATAAAAAAAATCAGCACTGATCGGCGGAGCAGAGGGCGAAAGATCTCGTTCATTATGGCCTGGAACGTGGACAGGGCGTTGGTGAGTCCGAATGGCATCACTAGGAACTCACAGTGTCCATCATGTGTACGGAAAGCTGTCTTGCATATGTCCTCCTCGCGCATCTGAATCTGATGGTAACCCAACCGAAGGTCGAGCTTGGTAAAGAGGCGAGCTCCGTGTTGTCCGTCTAACAATTCTTCTATCAACGGGATATGGAACTTATCTTTAATAGTTGAGCTATTCAGGTCGCAGTAGTCCACACAAAATCGCCACGACCCGTCCTTCTTGACCAGAATGATGGGGGATGAAAATGAACTAGTACTGGGGCGGATGTCCGGCGGTAAGCATTTCCCGGACACTGCGCTCTATCTCGGCCTTCTGGATGTACGGTACGGTCAGAGATGTTGGTGGGTTCCTCGCCCGTCTTGAGCTGAATCCGATGATCTCTGAACCGCGGTGGTGGAAGTGCGCGGGGTGTCTGAAAAATATCGACATACTGGGCCAGAAGCGCCTGCATCTGAACTGGAACAACTAGAGGAGCGGTCGGGGTCGGTGTAATCTCCATAATCACTGCCATCGTGCTGCCCTGACTCTCTAGTCCTTCCAAACTCCGAAGAAATGTTTCCTTCATCGGGGCGGATTTTAGGTTCCCCAGACAGTACTGCTTTCCGTGCTGTAGGAACTCCATGGTCAACTGGTCCCAGTCAAAGGTAACCCTTCTCAGTTGCTGCAACCATTGGCCCCAAGTACCATGCCGGAGCCTCAGATAGGTAGAAGATAGACGTCCGTGCGCCCTGAGTACCCCTGTATCCGTAGCTCCACCCCCTTCATAACTCTTCTGCACTGAAGTTTGCTCCCATCAGCCACCATAACATGAAAGGCGGCTCCCTTATCAATCACATGCCCCACCCGATGGACCACCTCGGGGTGGATAAAGTTGTGGGTGCTCCCACTGTCCACCAAAATCGTCACTTTCTCATGCATGATCTTTCCCGCAATTCGCATGGTGAGGGGGGCGCGGCATCCTTCCATCGCCTGTAGGGATACACCAAACTCGGTGAGATCAAAGTCCTCCTCCAACTCTGACTCGTGGGAAGGCTCGTCTTCCACATCCTCATGTAGCCTATAAACCTGGATCTTCTGGCAGGTGCGCCCGGGCGTAAACTTTTCGTCACTGTTGAAGCATAGTCCTTTCTCCTTCCGCACCTGCAGCTCGACCCATGATAATCGTGTCACCTTCGGTTTGCCGACCATCGGCTGCTCCCTCCTAACTGTCGTCGGGGTAGTCGTGGACCTCCCCATGGTGCGGCCTCGCTGCCTGTTGAAGCGCTCCTCTTGAATGCGGGCCAAGCTAATGCCATGGTTCAGACTGCGGGGCATATAGGTGTGAACCTCATCACGTAAGTGGTCTTTCAGTCCCGATACAAAGCAACTGAGCAGCGTCTTCTCGTCCTAGTGTACCCAATTCAGCAATTTTTTGAACTTTGTCCGATACTCCATCACTTTTCACTTCTGACGCAACTTCTACAGGAGGGCCTCGACATCCTCGTACTCCAGGGTCCCAAATCTGGCGGTGAAGCCTTCCATAAAATCAGCCCAAGACACATAGTCCTTGCCACTCAGGAACCACTGCATCCATTAAAAAGCGTCATCCTCCAAGTGGAAAGATGCTAGCTGCACCCATTGGCCCTCCGGAACCTCTTGATAACTGAAGAAAAGCTCGACCTTCAGCACCCACTCCAGAACGTCCCCTCCGTTGAACCTTGTAAAATTCATGCGCGTCAACTTCAGAGGCATGTATGCTCATGGAGTCGCTTGCCCTTGCCAGCCCGGGCCTTGCCCATTCCATGTCGGTCGCCTCGGTTCCATAGGGATGATGTTGGCGCCCGGATAGCCTTGATATGGCTGGCCTCCCCAAGGGGGGCTGGATATGGCTGGCCTCCACAAGGAGCGCCAGCTCTGTAGCCCCCTGGAGGACCGACGCCGCGCGGCTGGGGTAAAAGACCCCCCGAACCTCCTGCCGGCACGCCTGGGATCCATCCGACTCCACCCTGCTCGCCGCCGACGCGTGCCACCCCAATCTGGGTGGATCCCACTCCAGGCGTTGTCCCGCGGACTCCCCAGCCCGCTGTTACATCGCCGCCTGCGCTGCCCCCCCCCCCCCCCCCCCCCCGATCCGCTGGAACCCGCCCCCACGCGTGCTGGATCTTCCGATCCTGCTGCTTCTCCTGCTTGCGGGGCGAGATGCTGGGATGCGTAGGCCTCGGCAGCCGGGCTTTGCAGACCGCCGGCTTCTTCGTGCGTCGCCACCTTCCCTCTTAGACCTTGCGATAACAAGGCTTTGAGTTCTTCCATGTGGGCGTTGATCCGTTCTTCCAGCCGTTGCGTGGACGCCCTCATCTCTTCCTCGATGGCGGCAACCGAATCCGTCAACCCTACGTAATTTTCCTCTAGGGTTTCCAATCGGTTAACTTCTTCTTGCGAGCGGGTGTTCACCATGGCCGGAGGACGAATCCTCTGATACCAAATGATAGGAGAAAGCTAGAGAGAAGAATGCTATGGGGAGAAATAAGAGAAATTAGGGTTAGAGAGGAGGAGAAGAAGTACCTTGATTGTTCATAGCTTCCCCCGAAAGAGAGAGACCCGGGTATAAATATACCCGGGCCCAAGAGGGGCCGGCCGCCCCCCCCTGGGGCTGAACCGGTGCGGTCAGCCCCAGCTCGCCAGAATTAGAGAATGGGGACTGAACCGGATGGTTCAGCCCCATTGTCGTCTGTCTCCGCCTTGCGTCGTCGAGCGTAGGTACGCCCAAAGAACTGTGTCGTGTTCGGGGGTGTAACAGTTGCTTGCAAAGGTTGAGATCTTTGGCAACTTGATGTGAAGAACACATTCCTTCATGGGGACCTAGATGAGGAAGTCTACATGTCTATTCCACCAGGTCTTACTCCTAAAGGTGCAGAGGGAAAGGCCTGCAGGTTAAAGGTCATATATGGGCTGAAACAGTCTCCAAGAGACTGGTTTGAAAGATTCCACAAAGCCATGCTGTCATTTGGGTATCACTAGAGCAATGTTGATCACATATTGTTCATCAAACATAGGACCGGTAAACTTACTGCTCTCATTGTATATGTTGATGATATTGTCATAACTGGTGATGATGTGGAAGAGATTAAGAATCTAAAAAAAAAATTAGCCAATGAGTTTGAGTTCAAGGATCTGGGAAAACTCAAATATTTCTTGGGTATTGAGGTTTCAAGGTCCAAGCAGTGGATCTTCATCTCCCAGAGAAAAGATACATTGGACCTCCGTGAGAAGGCAGGAATGAGTGGATGTAGACCAGCTGACACCCCAATTGAAGCAAACCACAGATTGAGTGATGGAGAGGTGATCGAAGACATCTCTGAATTTCAGAGATTAGTGGGAAGGTTGATCTATCTGTCTCATACTCGCCCTGAAATCTCTTATCCGGTAAGTGTTATCAGTCAGTTCATGCATGCTCCAAAGACGCGTCATGTGGATGTTGCTCATAGAATCCTTAGATATCTCAAATACTCACCGGGGAGTGTGATTTTGTTTACTCCAAATCCATGTCTAAATATTGAAGTCTACACTGATGCTGATTGGGTCGTGTTTGTTGAAGATTGACGATCAACCTCAGGATTTTGTTCCTTTGTTGGGAGAAATCTTGTTACTTGGAGAAGCAAGAAACAACAAGTAGTGGGAAGATCCAGCGCAGAAGCTGAGTTTAGAGCTATGGCTCATGGGTTTTGTGAAGGCTTATGGCTACGGTCCTTGATGAGTGACCTAGGCCTCACTGAAGTTGAGCCCATCCGATTGTATTGCGGCAACAAGGCAGCTATCAGCATCGCACACAACCCGGTCCAACATGACCGCACTGAACACATTGAAGTAGATCGTCATTTTATCAAAGAGAACATTGAGAAGGGAGTTGTGTGTACTACTCTACTCCCTTTGTTCCCTCTGACAGGCAACTTGCAGACATTCTCACAAATGGATTGAGTTGGAGTACATTTGGAAGGATTGTTGACAAGTTGGGCATGATTAACATCTCACGTCTTAAATATTGTAATAAAGATTCTCGTATAATTTGTAATATGCAATAGTTTAAGTGTTATTTTTATTTTTCCTTTTTTCGTATTGTATCGTCCGCCTCCATATATAGAGGGGATAAAAACCCGTAATTGAATCAAGGAATTACTTTTGCATCTAACGCTTGCTGGTTTTTTTATGTTCAATTTTAAGCTTAAATTTCCTTTTTTTTTTGGCTTTCAGTGTGTGAAAGTTATCTAATAGCAATGTATATAAGCTTACTGTTAAACAAATTACTGAGTATAGTCATTTTAACTGAAATTCAGAAAAGTTAGGCCTTCATGATGACTTTATTGGGTATTTTTGTTGTCAAATGCTAACTGAGGTGGTTATCTTAACTTGGAATGTACTTGTTAAACCATACAACATTTATCAACGATGACTCGTCATTTTTAATTTATATCATTCTGCACTTATCTATAAAGTTAATCAGTTTAACTGCGCAATAGATGGTATAACCATTACTTCTTAAATATTGTAATAAAGATTCTCAATATGATCAATATATCACTACTTAACCCAATTGCTGATTTTTGGAGTCATCTTGATAATCTTTATTGGAGAAGAGGTTTTTTAAATTATATTCTAGCCATGGCTTTGCATATTTATTCCCCTTACACTGTGATTTACATGAACTCAGCTGATCTGCAAGTTCCATCCTTTTGGTGATTGAATTTGTCAGGAAATATATAAAGCATTAAGGAAAAAAGAAAACTTTTTATCAATGTTTGATATTTCAAAAATCTCTTTTACAATTAATTTTTGTTTCAAATTTAAATTAATTCAGTGCAGCTTATTGAAATTTAAACTCTTATTTGTGTCATGTTTGGCCAACTGTGCTATAGTATCCGTTTTAGTTCCCAACTGTGCTTTAGTATCAGTTTTAGCAGTCAAATTGCAGCTATTTATGAGTTTTATATCATCATTTCAAAGTATAAGCAATGAAACATAAGGATGGGGAGTAATATCATTAATGGAGTGGGTGACATATTTCTGTTATGTTTTGCGAGCTTTCAGTCTCGAAGTTGGTACTATGATAGCATGGCATCCCAGATCATAGTAATCAAGACAGATTTATAACATCTTTTCCGTCGAGAAATTACATTAGTGCAACGTGAGGTGATGAAATTTAGATTTCGGTCTCTCAGTTGTGTTACTTGATTATAATTGTCATAATTTAACGTAACAATAGGGGCAACAACTATTTTAGGCATTTTAATATGTTTTGGCTCATGTTTAAATGCTCACTTTTGGTCCTGCATTGATTCATACTATGACTTACTGCTTCATTGAGTTTTTTCTTTTGTTAGTATTGATGAACACAGCTATTGTGATGGATCTTTTGAGATAGTTTCAGCAGAAAAATGATTAAAGATTCATTTTTGCAGACTGATCAGAAGCTGCGTGTTTGTGACATATGCGGAGCTTTCTTGAGTGTTTATGACAGGTATACTTAATTGTATGATAGCATCTTCAGTCTCATGTTACAGGCTATAAGAGTGCAGTTTAAGGCCACCAGGTTCATCATCTTTGACCTGTATATTACGCCTTCTTACAGCTGGCTATTGGGCCCAATTTTACAAGGAAACTTTTGCTGCTAAAGGATGTGCGTGTTTTCTATTTTATGTAGATTAGTTCTAAAATATATGGGACTGACTGCTTTGTGATTTTGAAGAAACTTTTTATACATTATTAGGGTTATGTTCTGAATGAACGTCTCTAAGTACTAAATGTTTTTCAGTGATCGGCGATTGGCTGATCATTTTGGAGGAAAGTTGCACTTGGGTTACATGCAAATCCGTGAGAAGCTAGCTGAAATGCAGGTTAGATGTCAGGCTCTAACTTTTGAAGTTTTTTCCCCTACCTTCCTTGCTCAGTGATTGTGTTATGATTAAATCTCCTGTTTTATTGACCTTATATTAGGAAAATATTTTCTTGCTTTCTTCCATACTTTATTCTCTATGATATCTACCTTTCCTGTACTTCAACTTAAAACATGAAGTCTTTAAACGTTGGCCACACGATGGTATAATTTCACATTGTTCCATTGGGAAATTCAGTTACAGTTGCCATCACTGAGTATTATAATTTTATTAGATTATGGATATATGGTTTCTCTCATTTATGTTTTTTTCTCTTAAATTTGCATTGTGCAGTTCAAAATAATTTATGTTTTCATGATCAAAATCTTTTTGTTCACCATTTTAGTCTATTTTCAATACTTGGTAGTGGAAGAAACTGTGTGAAGCCACAGTATATAAAGCTTGTGAATTTGATGGTCTGTCTACTATGTTATAATGATTATGCTAACTGATCTGTATGTTTTCTATTTTCTTAAACGATTACTGTATGCTAGATGCCTGTTTGTTTCTATTCTCTTCTTAGATTGATTCAGCAAGTATGGGATGTATTGTACGAGGAAAGATGCTTGTTTATTGAGTAATTGTGTAATCTTTATAATTTATGATTGTAAAAAGTGTTCCTATTAATTTTCAGTATTTTTTATTCAGACTGAAGTATTACTATTCGAACATTTAATATGCATCTTTTCATAGGAATACTATTGTCCTTTGTTGTTATTTATGCAAGGTTAATTTTTTCCTTAACCACAGCTTGCTGCTTTCTTTAGTTTGCATTTCCCAAGCAATATAGCGCTTTTCGAGCATGTTTTCATTTTTGAACATTGTCTTGTGCTTGTTGATGTAATCTGAGATTGGAAGATTTTATATTGAATATTATTTGTGATCTAATTAATTTAAGTGGCGCAAATGGATTCCTTGAGTGATAAACGAGGTTGGAAACCTAACATTTTCGTATGCCGCATATAGGGTCTAACATAGTAACATTCAATCGCCTTAAACAACATGAAAGATTCATCCATAAGTAAAATGAAAGGACAAACAATTTAAGCAAATTAATGCCAAACAAGTCTAGCAATAATTTAGGGCAAACATACTTTGATTAATAAAATAAGCATGAAATTGTGACTAATAAAATACGAACACGAGAAGGTTGAGAGATATACCTTCGGCTTACAAATGCAGTGAAATTGAATCCGGGTTGGGACTGTAACGACCCCACTTATTGAAAACTGCAACAATTTAAACTTTTCATTTCATTTCATCAGAGGCACAAGGTTGGAACATTTAGTTGCATTAAATAAATATCATGTCATGACATGGTACTAAAAGAAAAGTGTTGGACAAAAATGATCATATTATTTCATTAAACATTTTTAGATGATACATGACAAGCCCTACATATGATACGCAAAAGTTAGAGCTTCAAAAAAGAAATACAACAACTACAACACATTGTGTGTGTGTATATTTATATATATATATCACATGTAGATGCAATTAATCTTATATAAAATAAAACTTGAAACTCTCATGAGGGCAGTCTGGATCCTTGCAGCTTTCCCGGTGAGTATCCAGTATTCCAAGCACAGTCATAGACTCATAGTCACCTCCACCCAAAGACGATACTTCCTATCTATTTGAAGTTTCTTCCTTTCATCGACATCGAGGGCCACATTGTCCTTCACCTATATTAATTTAATTATCTAAATAATTAGTCAAATGACTAAGCGAATTCTTACCTTCCCTATAAAAGTGTTAGCATCAGTTTATAATAAGGGAGTACATTATTTATTTTTATATTACAAGTTTGTTTTCTTTTATCATTCTGCATTTATCATCATTCCATCATTCATCATCATTCCATCATTCATTATATGCATTCCATCATTATTGAATCATCATTTAATGTGTGCATTTCGTCATTTATTGTCTTTTTTTAGTTTTCTTTATTTAGACAATGTTAAGAATAAATTTCATCATTTATTCGTTCATTACGTGCCTTTTGTTTAGCATGCTCACTTTTTTCAGATTCAGGGCTTTCATCTAGCCTAGTGTCCAATCATGACTCATGAATCTAAGAACATTCATAATGAGAGGACATTCACACCCCACCTCCACGAGTTGGGTCAACCCTTAACATAGCCCATTGCATCGATGCTTCACTTATATCATTTTCATTCTAGTCATTCATTCATTTTCAGGTTTAACATTTTAGTCATTTAAGGATATTACATTATCTTTTTAGTTCTCCTTAGAGTTTCAATATTTGTCCTTATCATAGCTAAACAGGTAAGTATTAAAATATCATAAGCAATATCAATAAAAATACATGAGTAAGAACTCACCCCGATCTTTCCTTTTCCCTTGTCCTTTCGGTGGTCATTATCCCTTCCTCCACGGGATGTCATGTCCTACACAATTTATTGCGTATCAGAATTTAAAACATCATATGTTCAGTTTTCCAATTTCTTTCCGCTCACGTGCGTGTTACATTTGCACGGGTTTTAAATCCCTAATATCCTTAAGAGGGTGAATGTACTATGTCCACATACTAATTTGCGCACGTCTAGACATTTATGACCTAATGTCTCGTATTACAATTGTTCCCCCCATATTTTTTCTACATTGATACATCGATGCTCAAAAAATCAGCCCTCTTCCAAGACCTCCTACGATCGCACTAATAGGAATTTACCTAAAGGAAGACAATTAAGGTTATGCATTAGCATGTCTCTTCCTCAAGCACTTTTTTCTTAATCTGACATTAAGACATTAGGTCCAAACTTTCAATTAATTGCACCGGTCATCCCCCCCCCCCCCCCCCCCCCCTTTTGTTCTCATATTCAACCTAAGCTGATTGAAGTCAACAAATTAAATTGACGCCTTCAAATTAAGTCGCAAGTCGTCTGCCTACCGTCTTCTAAAGTTTCTTAAGTAAGTTTCAAGTGACCTAATTCCGCAAAATCATCCCTAATCGAACTATATATTGGTTGCCCTTCCACAAGGCCATCATTTTTTGCGTGAAATACGCATACCAGCCCTTCTCCATCCTCCGGACTGCGTAAAATGAAAAAAAAAAACTTCATTTTACCGTTAGAGTTTTCTGTTTTTGGATGGAATTGCGAAAGGAATGGACTATTGACATCAAATTTTGTTTCAAAAACTTTATTTAACCTTTAGAATGAAAAGGGGGAAATGAAAATCCAAGAAAAACCTAATCCTGGGTTTTCGACCCTAATCAATCCAAGTAAAATCATCACATAAGAATGAAAATGAGTTGAGAGATAGGGATTACCTTGCTATTGAAAGAAGAATTGTGAAAATCGGAGTTGTTTTGGACCGTCGGGAGGCTTTCGCGTGCGTCTGTAGCAAGATTGTCAGGATCGAGATCCTAGGTGGGATCATTATGCGGGTTGGATCAGATCGGATCGTAGGATCGGGTCGAGGATCGTAAGATCCTACTACATCATAAAGTAAGACTTAAAATATGAAATTTGATAAAACTTTCGAAAAGGAATGTGTGTTCACACCATGATGCGTATTGACTTTTTTGACTCTTAACCACCAATACCATTCAGCAAAATAATCACAGAAAGCTGGAAGAAAGATTAAAGAAGAACATGCATAAAGAAATAATTGTAAATGTACCTGGGTAGTGTCGCAAGCATAAAAATCCCATTGGAGCCCCACTTGTTCCAAAGAAGTGCTCATCAAGGTTAAGAGATGATGCAACCAATGAGCTTAAGTGCTTTGCAATTGTTCTGCCATAGTTATTGTAAGTTTTACCAATTGTGTATATTTGAGCTTCAGGTTCATTTAAAAAGGCTTAAGTATAAAACCAAATTCAGGAGAGATCAGCATGCTAATCTAATTTGATGAAAAAGGAGTCCTACAAGCACATCAAATGGGAAATACAAAACTAATGTATAAAACAAAATAACAAATCCATGAGTAGGTAGGTCAATCATAAAACCATCAATACAAATCATTAACAGGCACATCAACCATATCTTCATCACCAATTATCGCATCTTCATCATCACCACCACTGGCATTCTCATCATCATCTCATTCACCCTCATTAATATACTCAATAGCATCGAGGTCACTGCGCCTTATGGAGAGATCTTCAATCCACCTAAAATAAAGGAATTTAATTAAATGAGTGCTTGATAGTTGATAGTTGATACATAATGTAGTTGAAATTTGAGAAGTTTTGCATTATCAAATGATTTATTACGAAACTTACATTCTTCATTTACTTCTTTAGTGGATTCTTCAACATTCCTTTCAACACTATCATCACTATAAGTTTCATTGTAAGCGTATGCGTAGCTGTATTTCGAAGAATCCCCAACCAGTTGCCCTTATGTGGAAAAACTGGATCTTCCCTCTTTGTGATCCATTCATCATCAAAAGGGATATCCTCGAAATTATAAAAAATTTCCTTCAATTGTGTATCCCATCTATCTTGTTCCATCAACTTCATGTTGTACATCACAAAAACGAGATCATTCATTTTCTTATGCAAGCGTTTTTTTTTTAAATGCACTTATTAAATATTATGACAACAAAAAATAATAAGAACACTAATACATGAATCAATCTTACAACTTACATGTGAGGATATTTTAGTGCAATTGATATCACCATCTCAAATGCACTCCAATTGCGTTCACATCCGGAAGAGCTACATGTCAAACTTAAAACTCGAGTTGCAAATCTTTTCAATTTCGGGCAATAGGAATCCCACCAATCAGCTATAAATTACAATGTTGTAAATGCTTAATATGATATTAACATGCTTAATGATTAATAAACTAAAAATGTTTAACCTGGAGCTCTTTTGCTTCTAGTTGCCTTTGCAGAGTCTAACCCAAATAAGCCTCTTGCATGTTTGAAATCATTCATCTTAATATCTATCTTTGTTCTCTCATCTTCGTTTGAAATCATTCGTTAGAGACAACTGTAAAAGCCAATTTTTACTTATGCATCTGCTCTAAAAGTTGAGCTAAAGTGATAACGAGGATTCAAATAATAAGCCGCGACATGCAATGGCCTATGCGGTTGGCTTGCCCATCTCTCATCAATGATAACCCATATTGGCTCATATCTACAATATAAGCATATAACACAAAATAACCATTGCATATTAGCACAAAAAAGAAAAGAAAATAACCATTGCATATTAACACTTGAATTCAAAACAATTAAATTACTTAATTTTGTTTGTTATCAAAATTTAATTGAATCTTTTCTTTTGCTCTATCCATCTGCTCATATATGAATCCCATCATAGGACCCTCTGAATCAACCATTCTAAGCACTTTGATGAGTGGAAAAGCTGCTTTCAAACATATTGTGACATGAGACCAAAATCGGTCCGTGCTCAAAAGCATCCATTGGCTCCTTTCCCTTTGTTTTTTTACTTGACCCAAGCCAACCTCATAGTCAACTGTGGATTCCTTATTATCTCTTTTCTTCTTTAGAGCATCCTCTCCATGAGCTCGAAGAATACACAAAAATTGATTTCTCACATTTTTGGGTACTTTTGTGCAAGCTTCCACGTTAAATTTTGTCCCCGCTAAGTGATGTCGCCATATTTTCAATACAAACACGACTGCAAGTTCCAAATCATGCGTTGGATAATTTCTTTCAGCATCCTTCAATTGTCTCGAAGCATATGCTATTACTTTACCATTTTGCATTAACACACACCCGAGTCCTTTAAGGGATGCATCACTGTAATTTTGAAACTCTTCGGTGATGTGCGACATTACCAATACTGGCGTTGTCGTCAACCTTTCTTTCAAGTTTTCATATGCAGTCTGACATTCTTCATCCCAAGTAAAAGCAACATTCTTCCGCATCAACTTCGTTAGCTGTAGAGCCAGTTTAGAAAAATCCTTCACAAATTCCCTATAATAACTTGCCAAACCGAGAAACTTTGTATTTCTCTTACAATAGTCGGTCTGGGCCAATGCATAATTGCTTTCACCTTTATCGTATCCACTGACAATTCATGTTCAGTAAGAACATGCCCTATGAAAGAAACTTCAGCCAACCTAAATTCACATTTCGAAAACTTCGCATATAATTCATGCTCTTTCAGTGTTTGCAACACAGTCTTCAAATGTTCCGTATGCTCATTTTTATTCTTAGAATAGATAAGAATATCATTGATAAATACGTAAATAACTTATCTAGAAACTCTTTAAATACTTTATTCATTAAATCTATAAAAACAGCCGGAACATTCCTAAGGCCAAAGGGCATCACCACAAATTCAAAATGCCTATATCTCGTATTGAAGACTGTTTTGAAGATATTCGCTTCTTTAATTTTTACATTGTGATAGCCTGACCTTAGATCAATTTTGGAGAAGACTTGTATTCACTAGTTGGTCGAACAGATCATCAATGCGAGGTAGCGGGTATTTATTTATTTGAGCTTATTTAACTCCCGATAATCCACACATAAACATAAAGAATCGTCTTTCTTTTTGACAAACAGCACGGGGGCTCCACACGGTGACGTACTTGTCCGAATAAAATCTTTATCTAATAATTCTTGCAGTTGAGTTTTCAATTCCGCCGATTCTTTCAGAGCCATACGATATGGTGTCTTTGCTACTGGGGTGGCTCCATCAACAAGGTTGATTGTAAATTCAATTTCTCGTACCGACGGTACTCATGGTAATTGTAATTCATATTCCAAGTCGTCCCGCTGTTTTTTTGTATTAATCCCGGTTAAGGGTATTTTGGTCTTTATCTGTTTTTAGGTTTCCTTCTCACTCATGTATATGTATGAGTAAGGGTTCAATGAATTCATTATCAAAGGATTATTCCTATTCTACTATGGTAACTCTTCAGGAAATACTTCGAGAAAGTCACACACCACAGGGACCGTATTCGATTCACATGTTACCGTACTGGTTCCTTTAATCATGACCAATATTCTCTCACATCCTTTTCTTATCTTTTTCATTGCCTTCATCGAGGAGATCAAAGTCTTCGATATTTCAATCATTCCTAGCTTGATCGGGCAGAGTGGGACGTTGTTGTCGGCGAACGAAGCATGCATGAATTTTGTCGGCGAGCGGTGTTGTCATCTTCCGTGCACTTGGGCCGAATTGAAGCGGATCAAAGCAGATTGTTTGAGTTCTTGTGCTTTAACACAAATCAAAAGTGGAATGGGGATGGAGCGCATGAGCCGGATCATCTGTGCATGGAGCTGGAGTCGTAATCGTTTGCGCGGAGTTAAAGTTGGGATTGTCTGCGATCGGCGTTAGTTATGTCGATTGTTGTCTAAGCGGAATGTGGAAGATCAAAGTTGAGTCGACTTCATCGTCTTTGATTGAGCCGACTGAGGCCCCTTGTGCGTCCGAAATCAGAGGGTGAAGGGATGTCTCGACCGTGAGACTGTGGAGCTGAATCCAAGAATTTCTGCAAGTTACAGTTAGGTGGGGAAAGGAGGCAGGTCGGATCAAGTTGATACGCACCAATTCTGATTGCAGCGAAATGTAAGTTGGATACAATCACAAAGTATACTCACGTCAAGCTTCTGAGGGCTGGTTCCCTCAAGAGGCCTCTCCAAGAGAGTTTCTCAGACAAGGCTTCCATTATCTCAATATAACTAGCCCTACTCCCCTTTATATAGTTGGGGTACAAGATACCATATGCCGTGGGCACGACTTAACTAACAGTAGACTAACATACATGTATTAGTGCGTGTCTCTAATTTTTATGGATTTCTTCTGCTTTTATCATGTAATTTCTTAGTATTCTTTTGTGTTAATACTTGCCATTCATGTTCATGTTTTTCAACAATTTTTTTTATTCTGACACACATTGATTAACATTCTGTCCCAACAGGAAGATAGAAATAAGTCTCACAACCGAGAGAGATCTGAGGACAGAAGGTATCCCGAGAGAGAACGATCCATGGACAGAAGGTATTCTGATTGTTTGAACTGCTCAATGAGTTGGGATTATTTACAATGTTGGCCTTATTAATCTCCCTTTCTGCTGACTAAGTTGATCAGAAGTTCGATCTCCATGTTCAGGTCTAGGGAACCAAGTCGAGAGGACCGAAGGGACAGTCGGGAAAGAAGCCGTGAATATGATCGTCATAGTAGAGAATATGACAGGAACCATGGTAGAGAGCGGTCCTATGACCATGAACGTGATTATGGTCGATCTCGCCAAATTGATTCCAGGAGCCGGCGAAGATCACGTTCTAATTCAAGGGAGCGGTCTAGAGATTATGATAGACACAGGTAATTACTTTATTCATGTTTCAAATATTCCAGACAATTTTAATCCAGTGTAACTATAATTATGAATAAATATTCTTCCATAGATTGGTGAACACTACAGAGGTCTATTTTTATACTTGGATCTAAAAAAGTAGATAATTTAGGATTCATGGGAATGCCACTGGTTCAACATTTCAACAATCTTGTCTTTTAGAGTATATCAAAGTATATTAAGAACGTATTTTCATTACAATATGAAGATAGCGTTCTTGTTACGGGCTATTGCTATGAGCATGCGTCCTGCGGACACCCTTTTCTGGAATATGGCAAGACCCCTAGGGTTATGCATATACTCGAGGAGGGTGACATCCATTGGAAATGGAGAAGTGTAGGAAAATTCAAATGAAAAACTGAAGGGCATTTAGGTCATTTGTGGAATTGTGGGGGTGGGACGAGGGTGGGTTAGTAGTTAGGCTATCTGTGTATCCTATGTATAAGGGAGATATGTGCGGGAATATCATATCCATGTTTAGGCTTGAGAAGAAACACTCTAGGGTATTAAGAGTGAGAGGCTCATCTTGTTTGTATCTCATCTTTGATTTCAATCTTCAGATGCAATTTTCATCTTCATCACCCTCGCTGTCCTAACCACACATTGCTTCTCTCTAGTTTGTTCATGCACTGACATTGGTTTTGACCTATCTCTTCTGGTGAATGCCCCTCACCCACGTCATTTCTTCGATCGCTGTCTCGGCCTCTGCAGACATTTTTGGCTCGGGAAGTGTATCAGAGCTTTTATCCGCCATTTCTCCTCTGTTTGTGCCATCTACACAACCTTCTCGAACATGAAGATTTCGCTCTTCGTTGGATTATATCCCCTAGGTTAGGTCGCGCACACAGGATAATGTTTCAAACTCCAGAATACTCCCCAAATACAAAATATTCAACTAGGGATCATTTACATGGAAGGCTCGACGCTACATTGGACGCGCTAGCTTCTCTAGTCCAACCCCGCTATGCATGTTTAACAGTGAAGGAGGAACTTGTTGATCTTTATGACTCTCATGACAACCAGAATGCCCAGACGTTGAGCGACGTGCAAGCCAAATAGAAGGCTCTTACCATGGCCTTCTTTGTTTACATTGAATCCCACCGCTTGGTGCGTTACTGTTCTTTTTACTGTTTTTCGCCACACTCAGGACCAGCGGACACCATTTTTCCTGACCAGCCACAACTTTGCGACATACTTACGAAATTTTTCAATGTTGTGTTAGCCAACTAGATGACTCTTACCATGACCTTCTCTGCTCATGACGTTATCCTGCCACTTGGTAGCAAGTGCTCTTTTTCGTTCCTCGGCGACATTATGCTCCATCTGCCACACGATCGACCTGGATTTCTACGCACTCTTTGGGCCATCGCGGATGTCCTCCAATGGACAGTTTACCTGATCAACCACAACTTCATGATCTACTTCAAGAATTTGTCTATCTTTATGGAACCACAAAACCTCCCTCCCTCTCGTCATGTGGATTACAGATTCTGTTTTGGGGACAAGAGCAGTCTCGGCCCCGATGCACTATTATGAACACGCACAAGAGGATGAGATGGAACGTTTACTGGTGAAAATATTGGCGGATTTAATCATCCAACCCAACACTAGCTCTTTCTAAGTCGACTGCATCGAGCTGAACATGGACACCATTTTACACTGGTATCCAACTCCGGTGATCCACGATCTTCGGGATGAGTTTTGTGGGGCGCTTGTTCTCCAAACTGTATCTTCACGTGGCAATCACCAAATTTGGGTCCACTCGTGATATGGTCAAAACGGCTTTCATGACTCGTAGTGGGTAACTACGAGTTCCTCTTCATGACTTACGGGCTGATCAACACAACCTCCACAGTCCATCCCACTATGAATGTCATTTTCTGTCACCATCTGAACAAGTTTGTCATGGCGGTTGTGAACGCGGTGGTTATGAACCATCGTTCGTGAAAGCCCGACCTCACCTAAGGAACTTAATCCATTTTTATGTTCAAAATTAGTTTTCTTTTCTTGGTGGCGGTCATAACCACTGTCATGCCAAACATACATTTTATGATGGTGGCGTTTTTGTCCAAACTCACCGGAGCAAATAAGTCGTGCCAAATGGAGCCTCTATTTTTTCGGGCCAACCACAACAATATCCGCTACTTGCTGGAATGTTGGGTCAAAGGATCACGACACCGTCGCCAAGCTCCCGGGGTACAATTTTGCCACGGACTCTCATGCCAAGGTACAAGAGAAAGTTTTTCTATGCGCAATCCGCACCAACGATTAGTCGCACCAATATTATGCACCTGGATCTCACTCGACCAGGCATCGCGAGAAACTTCCTCTCTATATCTCTCTCTACTCTGCTTGATTACATACTTATTCTAGTTGCTGCTACATGTGTGCAGGCGCCGTGATCGTTATTGAGTGAAGCTTCCTCCCCGCCGACTGACTACAAATGAGAGATGCAGTCTCAGGTTTCATGACACTCAGATGTTTAGATGCAAACTTTATAAAAAATTTTTTTTTAGAGTTTTTGTTATCTTTATTTTGATATATAATTATATAAAAGATCTTCTACTGTCAATGAAAAGCATATACCCTAAACCCTATTCTAATCTATACTATATTAACAGGGGAAAAAATCATTTGGTTAAACATTGATATTTCCTATTTTACCCCCGTGGTGGTCTGCGAATAACCAAACAGTTTTGTTGTGGCTGCAGACCATGTTGGTCTGCGAATAACCAAACAGTTTTGCGCTTGCTGCTATTCTTAGACTATGTTGGTCTGCGAATAGTCAAAAAATTGTGGACTGCTATTTGTAGACCACCTAATTTTACAAGGTTTTTTGAAAATTTGCAATTTGAAGCCCGCCCGATGGCGGGCACAGCCTGCGGAGGGCGGCCTCTTGGCTGGGAGTGGGCGTAGCCCGTTGCCAGTGCGTGCAAAGCCCGTGTCATTCGACTTTTTACCTCTATAATAAATAAATTTTGAAATTTGAAATTATGAATCAACCATCAATAATAAATTTTGAAATTTGAATTTTGATCTGTCAATAAATGCCACAATCATATTATCCATGATAAATTTATGTGGCAATTGATTATTTCCCATATGCTTTGACTTTTTACCTCTATCGTAACATAAAGTCTATGTTATAGTGGTGAATTTTTTTAGACTCCATTTGGCGTGGCGGTGTCGGTCACGAACGCGCTGGTTATGAACCACAGTTCGTGAATGTCCAACCTCGCCTAAGGAACATCATCCACTTTTATGTTCAAAACTAGTTCTCTTTTTTTGTTCAAACTCACCTGAGCAAAAAAAAGCCGCCCTAAACAGAGCCTTAGGTGGCGAAAAATGCCGTTTATGCGAAAAGAAGCGTTTGGCTCAGCGGATCCATCAAACACCATTTATTATCATCCACGGTTTCCTCCTTACCCCATCCGCGCCCAATTTGCTTTTCGCGCGTCCAGACGCCTGCGTCTGTGGAAGGCGGAATCTAAGAGGAGGAAAGACAACGCTATTCGTAGTCCATCGCTATTCGCAGTCCATCGCTATTCGTAGTCCATAAATTTTATTTGTAGTCCAAAATTATATTTGCTTCCCTCCCATCCCAAATAAGTGAAATAAATGGAAGCCTAGAAAAACATCTTAAAGACTTTAAAATAATTTAAAAATCTAGCAAGAAAATAAGTTAAATGACATGCATAGAGGAATTATCTCTAAACCAAGTTAAATATGCAAACCTTCCTCTAACTCGACAACTGACTACTTTTTGGGGATTTTTGTTGGATAATTTTTTTCTTTTTTGAAGGTGAATCTAAGAGGAGGAAAGACAACGCGACCGATAGAATTACGGTTAGGGTTTAGGCAACGAGAGAGAGATGGAGAGGAGGAGGTTATTCGATGAGGTGCAATTAGTGAGAATTGGACTGCGAATATAATTAGGATTATTACAATTTTTGGGATGCGAATAGCAAGAATTGGACTGCTAATATCAACTCTCTTTTTAAATCAAATGAAATTTTTCATTAGATAATAATATAGGTGTTGTAATCACAATAAGCGATCGACAAATTTTAATACGATATGTGGATGCCATAAATCATCCCCGAGTAGCTATGCTTGAGTTGTAATAATAAATATTAATATTAGCATTGTATGCTCTTTGGGCCTAAATATTCGATTGAATTAGATGATGAATATTTGCAGATCGATTTCAGCTATGTGTAGGCCGCATAATTGCATAACGGTTATGTATAGGCTAAGCGTTTACGAGTTCACAGTCTTTTAGGGCCCGTTCGTTTGGACGGAATTGAAATTTGATATTGGAATTGAATATTGATAAATATTGTGGAATTAAATATTTGTGACTAATTCCAATTCCAACGTTCGCCTAATAAACAATATTGTTGAATATTGTGGAATTAATCAATACTTTTGTTCGTTTGTTAAATAAAATTCAATTTAAGAATTGAAAAATATTACGAAGAAGCTAATATTTATCACATATATCATAAACAAATGTATGTCATGGCGACGATTTTTTCGCCCGCGAACGATTTTTTTCGCCCGGGCGCAATTTTTTCGCACAACGTGATTTTTTCGCCCGGGCGCGCATTTTTTGCCTGGGTTCATTTTTTCGCCCGGGCGCGATTTTGTGTCCCGGGCATGATTTTTTTGCCCGGGCGCAATTTTTTTCCCGGGTGCGATTTTTCCACCCGCCCGGCCGAAAAAAGCTCGCATAGGCGATAAAAGCGCGTCCCAGCAAAAAATCGCTCCCCGGTGAAACAATAGCGCCCGAAAAATAGCCCCCTAGCAAAAAATTCTCGCAGGGCAAAAAAATTGCTCCCGGCCAAAAAAATCTTTCCCGGGCAAAAAAATCTTTCCCGGGCGAAAAAATTGCGCGATGGCAAAAAAATCGCTCCATGACGAAAAATCGTGTTTGAGCGAAAAAATCGCGCCGGGGCGAAAAACTCTCCCCTGGGAGAAAAAATCGCGCCCGTGCGAAAAAATCGCGCCCGGGCGAAAAAACGCTCTCGGGGGAAAAAAATCGCACCCGGGTGAAAAAATCGCGCCCGGGCGAAAAAATTGCGCCCGGGCGAAAAACACGCGCCCCGCCGAAAAACGCGCGTCCGGGAGAAACGCGCGCCCGGGCTAAAAACTCGGGCCTGGGCAAAAAACTTGCGCCTTGACGAAAAACGCGCGGCCGGGCAAAAAAACTCGTGCCCGGGCAAGAAATTGCGCGCCCGGGTGACAAAACATGCGCCCGGGCGAAAAACGTGCCCCCGGGCGAAAAACGCGCGCCCGGCGAAAAACGCGCGCTAGGGCGGAAAATTTCTGCCAGGGCAAAATTTGGGCGTCTGGGAGAAAAACGCGAGTTCGGGCGAATAACTCGCGTCCGTGCGAAAAACTCGCGCCCGGGCGAAAAATTGTGCGCTCGGGCGCATAAACGCGCGCCCGAGCGAAAAACGCGCGCTAGGGCGAAAAACGCGCGCCAGGGCGAAAAACGCGCGCTAGGGCGGTAAATTTTCGCGCGGGCAAAATTTGGGCGTCCGGGCGAAAAACGCGCGTTCGGGCAAAAAAACGCGCGTCTGTGCGAAAAACCCGCGCTCTCGCGAAAAATTGTGCGCCCTGGCGCATAAACGCGCGCCCGAGCAAAAAACGCGATAAATCGAGCGTGCCAGACTCGCCTAATTCCGATATGTCTAGCTAGATTTTATGTTTAGGCTAAAATCAATTCCATGATATTCAACTCAAATTTCAATTATTAAAGCTACTTAACAAGCGAACGGTGTAATTGGAATTTGACGTCGAATATCAATTCCAAGTCTTCAATTCTGTCCAAACGAATGGGGCCTTATGGTTTTTTAGTTTGACCTTCCTTTATTCTTGGACTGCACATAGCTGGAAATGACGTGCATACAGCAACACCCTTGAATTAAAATATAATTATCGGAGATGATTCTAATTCGTGCGGGGCCTCTCCCCCTTCATCCAAATTTCTCGGTCCGGTCTGTGCCTGGGGTCGACGAAATTATGACAGTGGTGTTGAAACCAGTAACCCGATTTCAGCGTTCGAAAGGGGGATGCGGCTAACTCTTACTTGACCTAAGCTAAGACCCTTGACCGGTCACTAAGAACTGAGAGACTTGCCCTTAACGATCACTGGAGTCTGGAGACAGACCCCTTAAGCTGCAGCGCGGAGGTCCCACCACACACACGGAAGCTCACTCGGAACTTCCCCTCCCAAGCCAATGCTGAGCTTGGGCACCTTGGAGGGCACTTAGAACTACCTCACTGTCAACCTTCGAAGACAAGAAGAGGGGGGGGGGGGGGGGGGGGGGGGTGCTTGCTCACAAGACCACGCGAGGGAGGGGGCGGAGACCAACCCTTCCCAAGGTGCCCATGGGGGTCTATTTATAGACTTTCCCAAAAATGTACTGCGGATAGCCAAAATTTAACTGCGGATAGCTGAAATCCTGCTATCCGCGGTCCGACCACGATCACGAATGGGCAACGCAGGAGGAGGGGCGAGTGGGACTCGAGGTACCCACTCCCCCTCTTTCCAGAGGTCCAAACTGGTCTACTCGAGACCTCACTTGCCCAAGAAGGGTGAGTGAGGCTCCCCCTACCCGCCCCCAAGAGGGCCGGCGAGTGGGGAGGGGGGACATCCCCCACCCGCCCCCAAGGGGGCGGGCGAGTGGGGAGGGGGGACCTCCCCTACCCGCCCCGAAGGGGGCGGGCGAGTGGGGATGGCTGCCCCCCCCCCCCCGGGCCTCCTCTCTTTGGTTCAGACCCAAGGTCCGCTGCGTTACGGTCATCTGTTATACCACGACCTCATCTGCGTCGGGTCACACCGACTCGGAAAATATGAAGGTTGTGCACAATCCCCGCTCTTTTCGAGCTTGTCAAGCTCGGAAAGAAAGTCCAACCCACCTATTTGACGAGTAGGTGGGACCTGAGGGGAATCCACGAAGGGACCTGCCAACGGGATACCCCTGCCGAGTCCTTCGGCTGAACCTGACTTGAGGCGGAACAGACCTTTCTCCACTAGACACCCCTCCTGTGAGTCGAGCGCAACAGGAGGTGGAGAAAGCTCAACACCTTTAGGTCGAGCTAAACTCGACCGAAGGTGGAGGGAGACTCAACACCTCTAGTCGAGCTGAACTTGACATGAGATGAGGAACGGACCTTTCTGAAAGTGCACAGTTAACCTCACTAGAATTCTCTAGAGGGGGGGGGGGGTGAATAGAGATTTAAAAATATTTTGTGCAAAGTTAACAAATATATTTATATATATGTAATATTCACAGATTTAAGCTTCTCACACACCAACAAGAATTAAGCAAATAAAGAAAGAAAATCACAGCACAACACAAAGAAATATAGTGGTTCCTCAAACTTTTGGCAGTCCACTCTTCTACCCCCTTGGTAGGAATTCACTATCTTGCACTGAGTCTTTTGTTAAGGAGACTCTTAGAACCAGCCTGAGACTTTTGATAAGAAGACTCTTAGAACCAGTACAACTGAATTTTTTGACGAGAGATTCTTAAAACTCTTTTACACAAATGAAATTTGAAATAAGGATATGAATGAGAAGAAGAAGAAGAATAAGAACAAGAAGAAGAACAATAATAAGAAACAATTTATGCAAGAAGGAATCTTCTTCCTAGCAAGAAGATTAGAAGCACGAGTATAGTGAATGTAATCTCTCTTCTATAGTGAGAATGAGATTGTAGGCCTTTCTCTCTTTCAGTGAGAGCTTTCAGAAATTTGCAGCAGTATGACTTCAGAAGGTAGTAGAAGAAGAAGGCTTTTTCTTGCTGCTACACTCTTTCACTTTTCTCAATTTTCTTTTTCTTCTCTCTTGGGAGCTTTTCCTCTTTTTCAGAAATGGAGTGGATCACTTCTTGTTATTCTTTGCCGACCTCCTTCTGTATTTATAGCTCTGTTTATTCAAAAATATTGCTATAGGAGAATAATCAATTAGCAGTCAGAGAAATAGTAAGAGAGAAAAGTTTACATAATCATTATATCTGTAGAAGGAAAGAGATCATTCTATTTTCAAATAATGTCCATAATAATCTTAATCAAATTAGCCAAGAATCATTAAGAAGGAAAGATTGATTCAGAACGGCTAGAAGAGAATAATATAATTCCATAAAATTCAGATCTACGGAAAGAAGGAAAGAGATCTGGCATGTTTTTGAATCTGTCACAGAAATCGACGTGCGTCGATTTCTATTCGACGTAAGCGTCGATTTCAGTCTGACTAGACGTCGAGAAGAAAATATGGAAGGAACGTTGACTGAGGTGCGTCGACTAGAAATCACAGTTACGTCGACTTTGGTTACGTCGAATTCTGTTTAGAGTTACTTCGACTCAGTATGAGAGGTACGTCGACTGCACTTCGACGCTGCGTCGATTACTATTCGACGCATATTTACTTAAACTAATTTTTCACTCTGAGAACTCATTTTTCTACTCATTTCTAGGGGTTAAGATAAATCATTTCCCCAACAATCTCCCCCTATTTGTCTTAACCCTATTCAGAGAGAAATTTTATCAGCTTTTAATCAACACATCAAAGCATATTTATAGAAAAGAGATATTTGGTAATCAGAAGAAAATGGAAAAAGAAATCATATAACAGGTTTTTTGTACAGATCAATCAGTACTTAAGCATTAAAGATAGAGTATATCAAAATTGTTTAACATATCATTCAGGAGGAGTAGGAGGAGTAGGAGGAGTTTTTCTCTTCCTAGAGAATACTAAAGGGAGATCAGGTCTTTTTATAGAGGTGAGTTGCTCCTTCTCATTATCAAGATGTTCATTCAGCTCTCCCTGAGTCAAAGCAGTCTGCTCCCCCTGAGATGGAACTTCCTTTACACTTTCTTTTTTTGCTTCTTCAGCTTCTTTCCCAGCTCCAGCTTCAGCTATGACAGCATCTGGCTCCCCCTGAGCTTCAGCTTCTTTTTCTTTCTCACTTTCAGCCACACCTTCAGCCTCAGCTTCCTTTTCAACTTCTTTCTCTACTCTACTTGCCTCCCCTTGAAAGAGAACTACTTGTTGTGCAGCTTCTCTTGCTATAGTGAGTACATCTGTTATCTGTTCTGTAGTTTGTAGCTCAGGTACTATTTCATTCCCAATAGTCTTAAGCAGAGCAAGACTATCAGATTTTGATGTTGGAGAGGATTTGTGTGAGTGAGATTTGAGACTGGAGAGCTGCTCTTCATCTAACTTCTCCCCCTTCTTGACCTTCTTAGCTAAGGATGTTAAGAAAGACTTGGTAACCTTAGAGGAAGAGATTGAGGACTTCAAGCTTTGCACAGAGGCATTGACTCCATCTATTTGGACTTGCATGTGCATGATGGAGGAGTGAAGTAGGGAGCAGTGTCCATCAAGCATGTCCTGAAATTTATGGGTTGCTTGTTGAATGCACTGGAGAAGAAGTGCTTGTGTGGATGAGGATGGTTCAGGTTGTGTTGGTGGAGGAGATACCAATAATGGTGGAAAGGATGAAGGTGGAGAGATGACTGTATTCCTGAGATTAGTGGTTGTAGTGAGAAGGTGAGGTTTGTTTGATGGAGGAGGAGGAGGAATAAAGGTGGGTTGAACAGATGAGTCCATAGGAGGAGGAGAAGCAGGTGGTGAAGAGGGTCTTTCAAGCTGGGATCCAGGCCTTGGGATCTGCCTGTCCCATTTGGAGAAGAGTGCTATGGATATTCTTTTGCCAGGGGGAATGGAAATATCTTTTGACCTACATAGGTCAGGATAGGAGTGTTTGAGTACTTGGCTCATTATCCTCATATAGGCATTCTCCTTATGAGAATATTTGTAGCCTATCATCTTTAGCAAGCAATTGGCCCAGTCAATCTTCTTTTTCAGCACAAGGGCCCCCATAATGTTCAGTTGCTGCTTGGGCACTGCATCATGGGCTGAGATTTTGCAGAGTAGTATTTTTCCTACTATGTCTGCCAGGAGCCAGTATTCATCAGAGATATCTATTTTCTTCAAGTTGATTGCTTTATCTTTGGAGAATCCCATGGTGGTTAACAAATTTCTAGTTTCTTCAGGGGTGAGTTCCACAGGTTCACCACCTGATAAAGGAATGATGATGAAGATTTAGTTAATTCCCTTTTTCCTTTTTGGATTTGAACAAGAATGGTGTTGGTATGTACCTGATGGTAGGTCAAAGGTGTCCCTAAGATTTTCTGTAGAAATTGAAACATGTGTTTCATGGATTGTTCCTGCAATCTCTCCATGTTCAGATATTTGTGCATTATTCATCAACTCAATAAGTTCTACTTCCAGGAGTCTGCATCTTGTCGAGATGAGTTTATCCAGACCGGCTTCAGTAAAAAGAGCTATAATGCTTTTGTAGTTTTCGACGGCGGCTTTAAAGGAATTCAGATCAATGTCGAAACCAGAATTGATCTTGGGAGCCATTTTGGTCAGTGAGATGGAGGAAAAAAATGACTGGACTGAGAGGAATGAGAGATTAGAGAGTGTGTAGATTCCTAACTGAAGAGTGTTGTTTGAGTCAGGTGAAGCGTCGAAACGAGACACAACTCGAGGTTTATTCGGTACTACAATAGATGGGACGGAGAATCATTTCGTATTGCTGCTTATTTTCGTGAAGACGACGTTACGTTGAATGGAACTTGACGTATGTTTCAGTATTGAGATGCTAGGGTTTCCAGTTTGATGTATGCGTCGACGTGACTTTTATTTTTTCTGAAAATTCTAGGTTTTTCTTGAGAGATTTTTACTTCCTAATCATATGGTTTTCTAAGTCAGTTTTGGATTAATTTTACACATAATTGGATTGATTGTGCCAATATTGTTTGGCAATGTGACCAATTTTATTACAGATAACACCTGTTTGTCTTTGGATTATGGTAATTTGAATGTTGATTAGGATAAAGTTGTTGATTAGGATGAAAGTTTAGATTAGGATGAATGGGTCCTAAATGGGGTTTAAGATAGAAAATTTTTGTAGGATAGATATGTCCTGAATTTAAGTTACTCTGAGATTTTATGCGTCGATAGGTATTTGACGTATATATGTTGAGAGTTACGTCGATTTATATTCGGCGCTTTCTCTAGATTGCGTCGATCTGGAATCGATGCATGGAAGTAGTTGCGTCGATTATAAGTCGACGCAATTTTATTCATGCGTCGATTTGAGGTCGAAGTTTCTGAGAGATCGCGTCGAGTAGAGTTCAACATACTATCATTCATGCGTCGATATGAAGTCGACGCAAATGTGTCTTCACAGATTTTATTTTTCCATTTTTCTGGGGGGGGGGGGGATTTATTTCTTTATGAATTGTTTCTTTTGGCCTAGTTGCCTTCTCAGAATGAGTTTGTTCATCTTCTTCTAAATGGTATGATGATGATTTATCAAAATGGTTTATCTCCTTGAAGGTGAAGTCTTCTTTATTTTGTGTTTCTTCTTCTAAGTTTGTTTATTTGATGGGTTTAGTAAATTTAACAGGGCTCATCCAATCAGGTTTGGTAGATGGTATTGAACTGGTTGAAGGATCAGCCCCTAGCCCCAGATTCTTATGTCTTATTGTTTGTTTTTCAGTGATTTCTTTAAGAGTTTGGCTTCTGACCTTTATAGATTCTTCAAAAGTTTTTGTCTGGGTTACCTTATTCTTAAGGAGTTGATTTTCTATTTTAGCACTTTCTATTTCCTTTTCTGTTTTATAAATTTTACACCTTAGTTCGTAATTTTTTGAACATGTATCCTCTATATTTCTCATATTAATTTGTTCTTTTAGATCCTTAATTTCTTGTTTAGCTTTTAGTTGATCTAAACAGAATTCAATAAAATCATTTTTGAAATCATCACATAGAAAATCTATTTCATCAAAAATGCTTACCTCATCCTTATCCTCAGATTCCTCTATGAGAATAAGGCTATTTGCTTTTGTTGTTGAATTTTCTTTTTCATCTTCAGAAGAGATGCTTCCTTCTGATCCTGTTTCACTCCATGATTTAGCAGCATATTCTTCCTTTGAGCTTTCAAGAGCCATTAAGCATAGGTCTTCTTGCTTAGACTCTTCATTGTCACTTTTAGATGAGGTGCTGTCCTCAGAATCTGTTTCACTCCAAGCTTCTGCAATGAAGCATCTTTCTTTCTTCTTCCCCTTTTTCTTGAGATCTTTCTTTTTCTCAGCATTTTCTGGACATTCTGGGGCAATATGTCCAGTTTTCCTGCAGGAATAACAAACAATTTCTTTAGTATGAGTCTTATCATACCTTGGTTTTGACTCTATTCTTCTAGACTCATCTGTCCTGACCCTTTTCTTGAATCTTCTGGCCAGGAGACTGAATAATTCTTCTTCAGTAACAGGGTTTTTTTCTTCTGTTGCTTTTAATGCAATGTTTCTATCTTTTGAAGAGGTTGGAGTGTTTTCCCTTCTTTCCTTCTCTTCTCTGGTTTTTAGTAGTTGCTTATATGATTTGAGTTTTCCTAAGAGGGCATCTGTTGAGATTTCTTTTTTCCTCTTGTATCTCTTATTGCCCATATTCTTGAGTCTCATGAACTTGGGAGACTCATTAATAATTTGTCATTGATCTATGTGAGAGTGATCTCTCTATCCAAGCTCCTTAATTGGTTGATGATCAGACTGAATCTGTCATACATCTCAGATATGCTTTCTTCATGCTTCTTTTGAAAGTTCTCATATTGGGAGATCACTAGAGCCTTTCTATCTTTCCTTTCATCAGCACTTCCTTCTACTATCTTTGTAAGAGCCTCCCAGATTTCTTTGGCTGATTCACAGTCAACAACCTTTTGAAAGATTTCATCTGAGAGGGTTGAGACAAGAATGTTCACAGCTTTTGCATCACATGCTCCTGCCTTATTCTCATCATCTGTCCACTCAGCCCTTGGGACCAGTGTTTGAGTCACTTTACCACTTGAGTCCTTTCTATAAGGCTTGGGAGGACCTGTCAAAATAACATTAAACAATTCTTCATCAATAGAATTCATATAGATCCTAATTCTTGTTTTTCAAAGTGCAAACTTTTCAAGATTGCACATTGATGGTCTGGTGGAAGCATAATCTTTGATCTGTGTCATAAAAAGTTATTAGAAATATATATATATATATATATGAGGTAGGATCTTTTTTTGATCAAGGAGTTACCCCTTTTTGATCAACCTCCCTCTGATACCAATTGAAAGTGCACAGTTAACCTCACTAGAATTCTCTAGAGGGGGGGGGGGGGGGGGTGAATAGAGATTTAAAAATATTTTGTGTAAAGTTAACAAATATATATATATGTAATATTCACAGATTTAAGCTTCCCACATACCAACAAGAATTAAACAAATAAAGAAAGAAAATCACAGCACAATACAAAGAAATATAGTGGTTCCCCAAACTTTGGGTAGTCCACTCTTCTACCCCCTTGGTAGGAATTCATTATCTTGCACTGAGTCTTTTGTTAAGGAGACTCTTAGAACCAGCCTGATCTTTTGATAAGGAGACTCTTAGAACCAGTACAACTGAATTTTTTGAAGAGAGATTCTTAAAACTCTTTTACACAAATGAAATTTGAAATAAGGATATGAATGAGAAGAAGAAGAAGAAGAAGAACAAGAAGAAGAACAAGAATAAGAAACAATTTATGCATGAAGGAATCTTCTTCCTAGCAAGAAGATTAGAAGCACAAGTATAGTGAATGTAATCTCTCTTCTATAGTGAGAAGGAGATTGTAGGTCTTTCTCTCTTTCAGTGAGAGCTTTCAGAAATTTGCAGCAGTATGACTTCAGAAGGTAGTAGAAGAAGAAGGAGGTTTTTTCTTGCTGCATCACTCTTTCACTTTTCTCACTTTCTCTTTCTTCTCTCTTGGGAGCTTTTCCTCTTTTTCAGAAATGGAGTGGATCACTTCTTGTTATTCTTTGCCGACCTCCTTCTGTATTTATAGCTCTGTTTATTCAAAAATATTGCTATAGGAGAATAATCAATTAGCAGTCAGAGAAATAGTAAGAGAGAAATGTTTTAATAATCATTATATCTGTAGAAGGAAAGAGATCATTCTATTTTCAAATAATGTCCATAATAATCTTAATCAAATTAGCCAAGAATCATTTAGAAGGAAAGACTGATTCAGAACGGCTAGAAGAGAATAATATAATTCCATAAAATTCAGATCTACAGAAAGAAGGAAAGAGATCTGGCGTGTTTTTGAATCTGTCACAGAAATCGACGTGCGTCGATTACTATTCGACGTAAGCGTCGATTTCAGCCTGGCTAGACGTCGAGAAGAAAATATGGAAGGAACGTTGACTGAGGTGCGTCGACTAGAAATCAGAGTTACGTCGACTTTGGTTACGTCGAATTCTGTTTAGTTACTTCGACTCAGTATGAGAGGTACGTCGACTGCACTTCGACGCTGCGTCGATTACTATTCGACGCATATTTACTTAAACTAATTTTTCACTCTGAGAACTCATTTTTCTACTCATTTCTAGGGGTTAAGATAAATCATTTCCCCAACACTTTCTTCACTAGACACCCCTCCTGTGAGCCGAGCTCAACAGGAGGTGGAGAAAAGCTCAACACCTTTAGGTCGAGCTAAACTCGACCGAAGGTGGAGGGAGACTCAACACCTCTAGTCGAGCTGAACTTGACATGAGGTGAGGAACGGACCTTTCTCCACTAGACACCCCTCCTGTGAGCCGAGCGCAACAGGAGGTGGAGAAAGCTCAACACCTTTTGGTCGAGCTAAACTCGACCGAAGGTGGAGGGAGACTCAACACCTCTAGTCGAGCTGAACTTGACATGAGGTTAGGAACGGACCTTTATCCACTAGACACCCCTCCTGTGAATCGAGCTCAACAGGAGGTGGAGAAAGCTCAACACCTTTAGGTCGAGCTAAACTCGACCGAAGGTGGAGGGAGACTCAACACCTCTAGTCGAGCTGAACTTGACATGAGGTGAGGAACGGACCTTTCTCCACTAGACACCCCTCCTGTGAGCCGAGCTCAACAGGAGGTGGAGAAAGCTCAACACCTTTAGGTCGAGCTAAACTCGACCGAAGGTGGAGGGAGACTCAACACCTCTAGTCGAGCTGAACTTGACATGAGGTGAGGAACGAACCTTTCTCCACTAGACACCCCTCCTGTGAGCCGAGCTCAACAGGAGGTGGAGAAAGCTCAACACCTTTAGGTCGAGCTAAACTCGACCGAAGGTGGAGGGAGACTCAACACCTCTAGTCGAGCTGAACTTGACATGAGGTGAGGAACGACCTTTCTCCACTAGACACCCCTCCTGTGAGCCGAGCTCAACAGGAGGTGGAGAAAGCTCAACACCTTTAGGTCGAGCCAAACTTGGCCTGGGGTGGAGGGACCTCAACATATATCTCTAGTCGAGCCGAACTCGACCTGAGATGGAGGAAACTCAACATCTCTAGTCGAGTCGAACTCGGCCTGAGATGGAGGGGACTCAACATCTCTAGTCGAGTCGAACTTCACCTGATATGGAGGAAACTCAACATCTCTAGTCGAGTCGAACTCAACCTGAGATGGAGGAAACTCAACATCTCTTGTCGAGTCGAACTCAACCTGAGATGGAGGGGGCTCAACATCTCTGGTCGAGTCGAACTCAACCTGAGATGGAGGAAACTCAACATCTCTAGTCGAGTCGAACTCAACCTGAGATGGAGGCAGCTCAACAAGAGCCCGCGCGCCGGTCTCTCTTCTCGCTTGCTGAAGCCCAAAGACAGCTAAGGGAGAAAGGACTTGAGGGCTCAGCTTGCTGAAGCCCAAAGACAGCTAAGGGAGACAGGAAGAGAAAGAGGCGAACCTTCGAGGGAAGCGACGTCTACCCCACCTTGCCCTGCTGAAGTCGAGAGTACTCGGAGGAAGATTGTGACGTCAACGGCCCAAACCCTGGTGAGCCGCCTTCATGAGGCGGATGCTCTCCGAGACAGCTGGAGGGGGGTCTCTGCCGACGACATCCTGCACGAGTTCTTCCCTTCTCCCGGGCGACCTGACTCGTCCGCTTGCGACGGTGGTTATTCCCCCTGAATGTAAGGGTTGCCAGGGGCCTCTTCTTCCTTGCTGCTTTTCGTAGGAACCATCCATCCCTTGTATACCAGTTCCTTTTAATCCTGCGTGCACTAGTAGAGGTGGAGTGATAAATTACGTAATACATGTTGCAAATGAACTAGCTACTATTCTAATGAATCTCTCAGCTTGTTCTTCTTTCTCTTTACCGCTTTGGGGATTCGATACCTTCTTGAACCGATCACCGAGTAGCTAGTCGACCTGACGAGCCTCCCCACCTGCCGGCATAACTGAGCCCGGCGGGGGGTCCCTAGTCAAGGACCTTGATGATTTGAGGTGGAATACCCATCCGCGTCCTAGGTTCTTCGCTTACCTGGAGACAGGGGAACTCAACGCCCTCTCAATCCAATTGGAGGCGGGAGTACCCACCCGCGTCCTAGGGGCTCAGCTTGCCCAGAGACAGAGGAATTCAATGCTCTTCCAAATCAGCTGGAGGCGGGAGTACCCATCCGCGCCCTAGGTGCTTCGCTTACCGGGAGACAGGGGAACCTAACGCCCTCCCAATCTAATGGGGGGCGGAAGTGTCCACACGCGTCCTAGGGGCTCAGCTTGCCTGGAGACAGAGGAACTCAGCGCCCTTCCAAATCAGCTGGAGGCGGGAGTACCCATCCGCGTCCTAGGTGCTTTGCTTACCTGGAGACAAGGGGAACCTAACGCCCTCCCAATCTAATGGGAGGCGGAAGTGTCCACCCGCGTCCTAGGGGCTTAGCTTGCCTGGAGACAGAGGAACTCAGCGCCCTTCCAAATCAGCTGGAGGCGGGAGTACCCATCCACGTCCTAGGTGCTTTGCTTACCTGGAGATAGGGGAACCTAACGCCCTCCCAATCTAATGGGAGGCGGAAGTGTCCACCCGCGTCCTAGTGGCTTAGCTTGCCTGGAGACAGAGGAACTCAACGCCCTTCCAAATCAGCTGGAGGCGGGAGTACCCATCCGCGTCCGAGGTGCTTTGCTTACCTGGAGACAGGGGAACATAACGCCCTCCCAATCTAATGGGAGGCGGAAGTGTCCACCCGCGTCCTAGGGGCTTAGCTTGCCTGGAGACAGAGGAACTCAACGCTCTTCCAAATCAGTTGCTGAATAGCGAGTCGACCTGATGAGCCCCCCATCTGCCGGCATGACCGAGCCCGGCGGAGGGTCTCTAGTCAGGGATCTTGGATCGGGATATTACCCCAGAACCCTTTTTCACTCCTAGTTAGTCTATTACATCCTCATTACATTACGCCCCTCCAGGGAACTTCATTACACCTCGCCCTTCCTAGGCACTTCCTTACATCTCACCCTTCCCGGGCACTTCATTACATCTCGCCCTTCCTGGGCACTTCATTACATCTCGCCCTTCCTGGGCACTTCACTCGGCCGCATGCTCCTTGGCCATCTTCTTCGAAGTAGAGAACCTCAACAAGAAACCTCGGCGTAGGTCCTCGAAGCTGTAGATGGTACCCACCGGGGGCTGACGGAACCAATCCCTCGCCTTTCCCTTGAACGCGACGGCTAAGAGCCTGCATTCGAAGGCATCTGACATCTGCCTGATCGAGGACATGTCGTCGAACCACTGAAGATGCTGGAGAGGACCACTATTCCCTTCAAAATAGGACATGACGGGCTCGCGGAACCCATCCGGAACGGGGGCTGACATGATCAACTCGCAGAAAGGACTTCTCCACCCCCATTGGTTGGACGGAGGCGTTCCTGTCGAGCACTCGCCGCGAGTGGAGGGTGCGACCTGCAGGAGCTCCTGGATCCTTTTGCTGAACTCATCGAAGTCGCTTTTCTTCACATGCTCACAAGCAGGAGGTGGGTCTCCCAACTCATCGCTTCCAGCCATGAGACCTGGCTCAGAGCTTTCCGAACTAGCCGCTTCCACGCTCACCGCACCAGAATGTTGAAACCAGTAACCCGGTTTCAGCGTTCGAAAGGGGGATGCGGCTAACTCTTACTTGACCTAAGCTAAGACCCTTGACCGGTCACTAAGAACTGAGAGACTTGCCCTTGACGATCACTGGAGTCTGGAGACAGACCCCTTAAGCTGCAGCGCGGAGGTCCCACCACACACCCGGAAGCTCACTCGAAACTTCCCCTCCCAAGCCAATGCTGAGCCTGGGCACCTTGGAGGGCACTTAGAACCACCTCACTGTCAACCTTCGAAGACAAGAAGAGGGGGGGGGGGGGGGGTGCTTGCTCACAAGACCACGCGAGGGAGGGGGCGGAGACCAACCCTTCCCAAGGTGCCCATGGGGGTCTATTTATAGACTTTCCCAAAAATGTACTGCGGATAGCCAAAATTGAACTGCGGATAGCCGAAATCCTGCTATCCGCAGTCCGACCACGATCACGAAAGGGCAACGCAGGAGGAGGGGCGAGTGGGACTCGAGGTACCCACTCCCCCTCTTGCCAGAGGTCCAAACTGGTCTACTCGAGACCTCACTTGCCCAAGAAGGGTGAGTGAGGCTCCCCCTACCCGCCCCCAAGAGGGTCGGCGAGTGGGGAGGGGGGACATCCCCCACCCGCCCCCAAGGGGGCGGGCGAGTGGGGAGGGGGGACCTCCCCTACCCGCCCCCAAGGGGGCGGGCGAGTGGGGAGGGGGGACCTCCCCTACCCTCCCCCAAGGGGGCGGGCGAGTGGAGATGACTGCCCCCCCCCCCCCCCCCCCCCCCGGGCCTCCTCTCTTTGGTTCAGACCCAAGGTCCGCTGCGTTACGGTCATCCGCTCTACCACGACCTCATCTGCGTCGGGTCACACCGGCTCGGAAAATATGAGGGTTGTACAAGTGACATGTGTTTTTCATTTTATTTTCATCGCGATAACGTGCATTCGGTCTCCTTTTTGCTCAAGCTGAAAAACATTTCCAGAGGCTGGTCTTCGATAATGCTATCCAAACATTCTTGCTTGACCGGAGCTGCTCGTTCACGCCGGCGATCGACTGCATGATTAATCACTCGGAATCGTGAAATTATTTTTCGGACCAGCCCAGGGCACAACGCATACAAAAGAGCGTGGAAAAATGCATTTATTTGATACATTTTTTATTTTTTTCACAACTGTATTAACAACTGAAAATAGAAAAGGGCGCTGTTATTAACACTGCGCTTTTGTCTATTTGCACTCGCCGCTATTAGCAAGCGCTTTTTTAAGTGATTGTCTATTCACACTCAACCTGTTTATTAGCAAAACACTATTACTATTAGCGTTTTTTTTTTGTCAATTTCTTTTTAACATAATAAAAATATCATTTTCACTATTGTAAATTAACACTTCAAAAAATAACACATTTTATAAAGTAAATATCAAAAATTAGATTGTCAATTCTTTGATCCGCTTTCCTTGGATACTCAATAATGTTATTATAGGTCATATAAATATTGTTGCATACCCAATAATTTTACAATACGTACAAGAAGTTTAAATATGTATATGCTCAAGCATGTTGGACTCTCGTCGCCGCCGTCAACGCTATCGTCGCCGCCGCAAGTTTAAATATGTATATGCTCAAGCGTTTACGAGTTCACAGTCTTTTAGAGCTCATTCGTTTGGACGGAATTGAAATTCGATATTGGAATTGAATATTGATAAATATTGTGAAATTAAATATTGATAACTAATTCCAATTCCAACGTTCGCCTAATAAACAATATTATTGAATATTGTGGAATTAATCAATACTTTTATTCGTTTGTTAAATAAAATTCAATTTAAGAATTGAAAAATATTACGAAGAAACTAATATTTATCGCATATATCATAAACAAATGTATGTCATGACGATGATTTTTTCGCCCGCGAAAGATTTTTTTCGCCCGGGCGCAATTTTTTCGCACAACGTGATTTTTTTGCCCGGGCGCGCATTTTTTGCCCGGGCTCATTTTTTCGCCCGGGCGCGATTTTGTGTCCCGGGCACGATTTTTTTGCCCGGGCGCAATTTTTTTCCCGGGTGCGATTTTTCCACCCGCCCGGCCGAAAAAAGCTCGCATAGGCGATAAAAGCGCGTCCCAGCAAAAAACCGCTACCCGGTTAAAAAATTGCGCCCGAAAAATAGCCCCAGAGCAAAAAAATCTCGCAGGGCGAAAAAAACTCGCCCGGGCAAAAAAATCGCTCCCGGCCAAAAAAATCTTGCCCGGGCAAAAAATTTGCGCCAGGGCGGAAAAATTGCGCGCTGGCAAAAAAAATCGCTCCCTGACGAAAAATCGCGTTTGAGCGAAAAAATCGCGCAGGGGCGAAAAACTCTCCCCTGGGAGAAAAATTCGCGCCCACGCGAAAAAACGCTCTCGGGGGAAAAAATCGCGCCCGGGTGAAAAAATCGCGCCCGGGCGAAAAATTCGCGCCCGGGCGAAAAATTCGCGCCCGGCCGAAAAACGCGCGCCCGGCCGAAAAAACGCGCGCCCGGCCGAAAAACGCGCGCCCGGGCTAAAAACGGGCGCCCGGGCTAAAAACGGGCGCCCGGGCTAAAAACTTGCGCCTGAGCGAAAAAACGCGCGCCCCGGCAAAAAACTCACGCCCGGGCAAGAAATTGCGCGCCCGGGTGACAAAACATGCGCCCGGGTGAAAAACGTGCGCACGGGCGAAAAACGCGCGCTGGGGCGGAAAATTTCTGCCCGGGCAAAATTTGGGCGTCCGGGCGAAAAACGCGAGTTCGGGCGAAAAACTCGCGTCCGTGCGAAAAACTCGCGCCCGGGCGAAATATTGTGCGCCGCGCATAAACGCGCGCCCGGGCGAAAAACGCGTGCTAGGTTGAAAAACCCGCGCCAGGGCGAAAAACGCGTCAGTGCGAAAAACGCGCGCTAGAGCGAAAAACGCGCGCTAGGGCGGAAAATTTCCGCGCGGGCAAAATTTGTGCGTCCGGGCGAAAAACGCGCGTTCGGGCGAAAAACTCGCGTCCGTGCTAAAAACTCGCGCCCGGGCGAAAAATTGTGCGCCCGGGCGCATAAACGCGCGTCCGGGCAAAAAACGCGATAAATCGAGCGTGCCAGACTCGCCCAATTCCGATATGTCTAGCTAGATTTTGTGTTTAGGCTAAAATCAATTCAATGATATTCAACTCAAATTTCAATTATTAAAGCTACCTAACAAGCGAACGGCGTAATTGGATTTTGACGTCGAATATCAATTCCAAGTCTTCAATTCTGTCCAAACGAACGGGGCCTTATGGTTTTTTAGTTTGACCTTCCTTTACTCTTGGACTGCACATAGCTGGAAATGACGTGTATACAACAACACCCTTGAATTAAAATATAATTATCGGAGATGATTCTAATTCGTGCGGCGCCTCTCCCCCTTCAGCCAAATTTCTCGGTCCGGTCTGTGCCCGGGGTCGACGGAATTATGACACGTGGCATGTGTTTTTCATTTTATTTTCATCGCGATAACGTGCATTCGGTCTCCTTTTTGCTCAAGCTGAAAAGCATTTCCAGAGGCTGGTCTTCGATAATGCTATCCAAACATTCTTGCTTGGCCGGAGCTGCTCGTTCACGCCGGCGATCGACTGCACGATTAATCATTCGGAATCGTGAAATTATTTTTCGGACCAGCCCAGGGCACAACGCATACAAAAGAGCGTGGAGAAATGCATTTATTTGATACATTTTTTAATTTTTTCACAACTGTATTAACAACTGAAAATAGAAAAGGGCGCTGTTATTAGCACTGCGCTTTTGTCTATTTGCACTCGCCGCTATTAGCAAGCGCTGTTTTAAGTGATTGTCTATTCGCACTCAACCTGTTTATTAGCAAAGCACTATTACTATTAGCACTTTTTTGTCAATTTCTTTTTAACATAATAAAAATATCATTTTCACTATTGTAAATTAACACTTCAAAAAATAACATATTTTATAAAGTAAATATCAAAAATTAGATTGTCAATTCTTTGATCCGCTTTCCCTGGATACCCAATAATGTTATTATAGGTCATATAAATATTGTTGCATACCCAATAATTTTACAATACGTACAAGAAGTTTAAATATGTATATGCTCAAGCATGTTGGACTCTCGTCGCCGCCGCCAACGCCATCGTCGCCGCCGCCAACTCCAACGCCATCGTCGCCTCCGCCAACGCCATCATCGCCACCACCAACTCCAACGTCATCGTCGCCTCCGTGATCCGGCAACGCCATTGTCGTCGCCGCCAACTCCAACGCCATCGTCGTCGCCGTCAACGCCATCGTCGTCGCCGCCAACTCCGACGTCATCGTCGCCTCCGCCAACGCCATCGTCGCCGCCACCAACACCATCGTCGCCGTCAACGCCATCGCCGTCGTCGCCTCCACCAACGCCATCGTCATCGCCGCCAACGCCATCGTCATCGCCGCCGACTCCAACGACGTCGTTTCTGCGAGAAGAGATGTGTAGGGGGCATGCATCTAAGGGGAAATGGCTGTTTGTGGCTATTAAAAATAACACCCTAAAATTTTAAATTTTTTAGTGCTAATAGACAAAAATAAGTTCTAATAAGCCATAAAATTTTAAAATTTTAAATGTTAATAGACAAAAGTGCAGTGCTAATAGCAGCGCCCATAGAAAATTTGTTCCTCTTCGAATAATCATCGCCAGAGTATCCTAAAAGCACGTCTGAGCCCGTGCGAATTAGGTTTAGAGGATAGTTCTGAGAGAAGGGGGAAGGGATGCAGATGATCCTAAATCTGAAGGCTCCTGTCGGGGGTTTCAGGTACGCTTCTTTTGCAAAATGTCTTCTTCTCCCATGGCAACTCTATCCATGTAAATTCACAAAAAAGTTTCTTAGGAAGGTATCTCGACAAGCAGACGCAGACAGTGAGTACCCCCAACAAGCGATCTGAGGTGAGCTTCGAAGTCCCGTGGAGAGTTTGACAGTCGCATCGTTGCACCCAGAGTTCACGCTTGCGAACAAGATGAACATTAGGATTCGCGAGAGACTGCGATCTACTTGGCATTAGTGATTGCGCGAGCCTAGGATGAATGATGATACAATTTCATGCGTCGGTAATGGTTGAGCTAATCCGCGTGAGATGGAGCATGATCATGCCAGTTGAGAGATTAAACATGAACGGAGATGGGAATGTCATCAGGAATTCTGGACATGATTCAGCTTGCTAAATCTTCAATGAACATTTCAATTCATTCTAGTATTTCCCTGACCTAGGATATTTAAGTTCCAAACATGCCAAAAATCTTCTTCGGCTTTTTGGCACTTTGTACCCCCGAAATATGGGGTTTTGACACTTTGCACCTCAAATTTTTAAAATTGACACTTTGCATCCCCAATTCAAGATTTCTGGCACTTTGCACCTCCATAGCTGAATTTTCAAGAGTATTTAGGTCCGGGCATCAGTAAAATTGCTAAATTTTTATTGCACACTGCACCGAATTTTGTCAAATTTATATTTGTACACCAAATATGTTAAATTTCTACTGCTGCCTGGGCTTAAATACCCTTGAAAATTCGGCTAGGGGGTGCAAAGTGCCATAAATAAGAAATTGGGGGGGGTGCAAAGTGCCAATTTTAAATATTCAGGGTGCAAAGTGTCAAAAACCCGTATTTCGGGGGTGCAAAGTGCCAAAAACCTTCTTCTATCTTCATCATAAACCTTATGTAGACACATGGAGTATTTGGTTTTTTCTCCTTCATACGTTTCTCTGCTCAACTAATATGTTCCGACTATGGAAAGTGTAAAAGGAAGGAGCTCACCGAGGGACTTCTGAGAATCGACCTAGAGAGATAAGAATTGGGCTTAGGATATTTTGTAAACCAATGTTTTGGCCAATTCCTTTTCCGTCCTCAATTCCCTCCTACCAAACACCCTGAAATGAATTATTAATTCTCAATTTCAATTCCTCCCTGCCAAAACCCTCCAACCGAACAGACTCTTATGGTTAGGAATTCTCGACATGATTCGGCTTGCTAAATCTTCGATGAAAGCGGCTGAAGGCTTTTCATTTTGTTGATGCAAATAATTAGTCGGAGCCTAGTGAACCCAATTCAATATACTGAAGCTTCATTAGTTCTCTTATCGACAATCTTCGCTGTTAAAATACATATTAGTATCCGTGGGATCTCCTCCTCACAGATTCTGATTACGATGACACATTCCTTCATGAATTAGCTTCCTCTGGCATATTCTATTCATAAAGTCTATATCCAAAACATGCATTAGGAATTTCTTTTTTCTTTCTTATTCTCTTATCTATATATTGGCTTTGTTCTTGTTTATAATATAAGAGAGAATCAATTCAATATGCCAAAAATATTCTCGCACTCTTTTATACACTTGGAATCAGAGCAAATTTTGATTCTTTGCTAGATCCAACCCTTGGCTCCTCAATTTACGTATGCTCTTTTTGGCGTGCTCTTTCCTTGTGATTTACATGCACCCTATTCTTTTGCCGGCTTTTCTCCCCATTACCTTTCACCAAAAATCACTATAGAAAGGTCATCTTAACATTGTAGTCCTTTTTCTTAGCTCCTAAACATTCATCTTATCTTAATGCTCCAACGGTTGATGACGAAATCACTGTTACGTTTGTCTTCAGAGCGTGCACCCATGACCAACTACAACATTACCTCCGCATTCTCTGGATGCTCTTGTGTGGAAGGGCACCGCCCCGTTGATATTGAAATTGTCATGATACCGAACTTTCTCTTTCTTCGGATGCTTCATCATGAAGGGAGTCTCCCACTCTTCTCTCAAACTCAAATTGATTATACCTCCTTGAGTTTGCTCCGATGGTTCCGACGATGAGTGAACCCTCCAACAAATGCTTGAGGGTAACATGTGCCTTGTGCCTTTAATAACTAAGCACACTGATGCAGGACGGCGCGTAGGGTTTGCGCGCATGTCGGCTATTTCTAGGAAACCCTAAATGCATGCAATTAAAGATTGGAATTTGAGCGGGCGTTACACGAACTTAAATAAATAAGCAATCTAGATTTTTGTAACGCATAAATTTACTATTTTGTTTAAAATGAATTTTCTTGAAATATGGTTCAATTCTAGATCCGGGGAAGGAAGTCGCAACTTTCGTTCCGTTCCCCTTGTTGTAGCAAACGGAAATCGTGGACTCAAATACGCTTCCGTTTGGAGTTTTCGACGTAGCGTTCGCTGACAAAGTCCCGGGCGAAAACCCACGATGAATCTAATAACCTAAGAGAAAATGTAGACGCACACAAAGGAAGAGAGAGAGACAAGTTACCCACGGAAAGAGACGTCTTTCCGCAATCGAAGTCGACGACGATCCCGCGAGGAATTTCCTCGTCACCTTCGTTCTCCCACTCCGAGGTCGGCCGCTATCGCACACGGGCACCCTGGAGAATTCTCACACTAAGTGGTTCCACGGAATCTCAAACACTCACTAGTGTACGGAAGCCACAAACCAAACAACCTAATTTTCTCACTCGTTCTCACATCCAAGGTGGATCCACGAAATCTCAATCACTCAAGGTGGATCCACGAAATCTCCAACGAAATAAAATCGAACAGGAGGGTTACTTTTACTCTCAATCGAAACAGCAGATTAGGATTCAAAATCTCATTTAATCCCTACAGCAAGAGTAATTTAACTATGAACAGTAATTTCAATGTTACTGTTCATCATCTTTGTCTCCTCACGCACACAACAAATCAAACAGAATAGGTATACAGCACTCCTACAGGAAACTATAGCAATCAAAGGCTCCACATTCATCAGCAAGAATTCCATTAACAACATCAACATCAATCTTCAACTATGGAGGGATGTCCAAACAGTAACATTAAAAGCACTATTCATCTTCTCTCTAACAATTTCACACGGGAATTCTTATAAAGCAAAAACAACAATTATAACTCCTTACAGAACTTAAAAAAGGACTCGAATTTCTTCTCACAGCAAGTCTTTCTTTACCACCCCTCCATTAACCCCAACCAATCCCTCTTTATAGGGTAGCAACTGGCGGAAGCTTGGTGGTGCGGCAATGGCAGAAGACGCGCTGGAATGGAACGGTCGGAGGCTCTGCTGGGTCGTGGGTAGGAGCTCGTGGACCGGACGTGGCTGACTCAACCACCGGGAGGAGTTGCGCCCTGCAAATACGTGTTGGGGATGGGCCGCGGCAAAGGATGGATGGCTGGATTTCATGCCACAGTTATTGGGGAAGCTTCAGCAGGCGGTGACGTGCGGGGCTGAGCGGCAGATTTTAACTGGGAAGAGGCTGGACCGGGCTTCAATGGGAAAGAGCTGAACCGTAATATTCATAACCTAATATATATATATATGTATATGTTATATATATATGTATATATATATAAATATTTGACCTAAGACACATAAAAATATGCATATATATATATTTATCAGTTAATATATATATATAGGTTTCACAAAATACAAATACATAGATTGTAAAATGACACATTGCAAGACTCAGGGATGATAGGGGTCCGGGCGGGTGCGACGTCGGGCAATTTTGCGTCGACCCGATCTGGGTTGATCTCCACCACACACACTGCCATAGTTATTAAGGCACTCGCCTAGGCGCGCCTGAGGCGCCGGGCGCACCAAGCGCACCGGCCCTTGCCTCTGCAAGGCAGAGGCGGGCGAGGTGTCCCAGGAGCGCCCAGGCGAGGTGTCCCAGGCGCGCCTTGACGCGCACCTTACCGCCTCCCAGGCGCACCAAAGGCGCGACTACCTTTCAAAGTGTTTTCTTCAACCTATTTATTTGGGAGGTGGGCAAAAACATAATTTCAGATGCACCCGAGGCACACCTAGGCACACTTGGGTATCTAATTCACCGATTTTCAGTGAATTGGGTGCCCAATTCACTGAAAATCATTGAATTGGATGCCCAAGGGCACCCAATTTGCCTAATTCGTTGAAAATCAACGAATTGGACATCCAATTCACTGAAAAGAATTGGGCATCCAATTCACTGATTTTCAGTGAATTGGATGCCCAATTCACTGAAAATCAGGGCATCCAATTCGCTGATTTTCAATGAATTGAGCACCCAATTCACTGACAATCAGTGAATTGGATGCCAAATTCGCTGATTTTCAGTGAAGTGGGCACCCAATTCACCAATTTTCAGTGAATTGAGCACCAAATTCACCGATATTCAGTGAATTGGGCACCTAATTCATGTTTGCGTCTCACGTGCCTCAGGCGCGCGTCTGCGCCTAGGCTCCAGGACCCATTTGCGCCTCGGTGCGCCTTGCGCCTTTAATAGCTTAGCACAATGCACACAAGACGACCCCGTGCATGGCTACTAGTGCGCGCGCGCACACACTGTCGTGCACGAGACGTGCCCCAACACCACAATACACCCACCGTTTGTCGTCTCCATGATAATTTTTATCTCACCAAATCTGTCTCGCCAGATGCAAAAATTAATAGAAATTGAGGGGATGAGGACACATTTAAAATAAAATAAAAAATACAAATTAAAGCCATTGTAAAAAAATATAAAAATTATAATAAAGAAGGGGTAATATTGAGAAGAAGAATGTTTCACAAAAGAGAGTTTTCTCTTTATATATGTATGTATATATAGACGCACACATATATCTTTCTTTTCTTATTTGTAATATAATAAGAGAGAATCAGTTCAATATGTCAAACAATATTGTTGTATTCTCGTCTTTTTCACATTTCATGCAACATTCATCCATCGTATCAATTTTGTAGATAATTGGTGAGAGTAAAAAGGTGGACTTCCCCAGAATAATATCGCTACAGAGAAAAGTTCTAGCAGTTTTTATGAAAAACGAGGCTCATGGAACAATTAAGAGGTAATTTTCTTTTGACATGCACTCATATGAAGGTGAAAACGGTGGAGTTAATTTGACTACAAGGACTATACATGGATCTCTCTTTGCATAGTTTGTTCTTTTCATGGAAATCATGGAGGATCTTGCCAATTTTCTTTTTCTCGGATTTGGAACTGTATTTGTTTAGCCTGGATAAAGTCATTTAAAATTTTATTTTATTCGCATCATAATCAGTTACTTTATCTCTGAAGGGGAGCCTTGACGCACCGGTTGAGGTGTTGCCGTGTGACTTTGAAGTCGCGGGTTCGAGTCCTGGATGCAGCCTCTTGCAAAAATGCAGGGTAAGGTTTGTCTACATTTCACCCTTGTGGCGGCACCCTTACCCGGACCCTCACTGCGCAGGGATGCTTTGTGCACCGGACTGCCCTTTTTTATAATTAGTTACTTTATCCCAACATTCTATCTTATTTTTATGCCGGAGACGCTCAACAATGCTATTTTATGAAATTGGTTGTTAAGGGAGCCAAAAATGTCTGGTTTAATTTTTAGGGCTGCCTTCGGGATGGATGGGACAAAATGCCAATTACTCTTTCTTGCTTTCTCTACATTTTTCTTTTCAAATTTGCATTTTCACTGTGTTTTACTGAAGCAGTTTTGTATGACAGTTGCGTTGTTTTAAAATTATCTTATTTAGCCTTCTATATTAAATTAGTGGAGATTTAAGTGCAGACCCAGACACAAAATTTTCACCCCATTCTGTACAGTTTCTTCAGGTACATAATTCTTTGTTCTTCCAGTCTTTGAATTAGAACTTTCTTAAATGTCTGCAATAAGGTATGTAGAAGTGTAAAGTAGGGGCACAAAATGTCAATCTTTCAACGATGAAGTTCAAAGATTTCGTAGTTTCTACTTATGTTGGCACCGACGAAGAGGTCAAGGTATATGCTTCTCTTTACTTTTCATATATACTATATAGTAGGGGAACATACATATTTGATGGGTACACCATCAAACTCATCGCAATCGTCCAATAGCTTTTACATCATTATTATTATTTTTATTGTAAACTTTTTTAAACTAAGGATTTTGAACAAAAATGTAGAATTTCTAGGAGTATATACTTGTTGGTAGAATCAAGAGACTGAAGGTTGCCTGATATTGGAGAAAGATGTGATTTCTCAGTTACCTTTTATTCTAATTGTCAATATTTATCATGAAATGTAGGTAAGAGTTGATGTATCTGGTGCAAGGACACAAGAAATCTTCAACGATGTATTCGCCAAGCTTGTTGAAGCTGCACAACCAATACCTGGTTTTAGGAGAGTTAAAGGAGGTGCATTTACATTGAAAATTGCCACTTCCTTATTATGCTTCTTTATATCTTTCTTAGTATAGAATATTACTTATTGTTGAGAATTTTGTCCCATATCGGGAAGCTCATGCAGTCTTGTACACTTAATATTAATTCTCCACCTATAACTGTTCTAAGTTGGTAGATTGTAATATGGTATAACAGTACAATGACTCTATAAGGGGTGTGCTGAGAATTTAGTCCCACATAAGAAAAGTTATATGGCCTTGCACACTTTGTGTAGATTCTAGGTCCCTTTCATATGGTCAATTGGTTTTAGATTGGATCCTCAAATTCTAGCACTCGTAATGTGATTTTTTTTCTTCTTCAAATATGGTAGTATTTTTCTCCTTGATGCAGCGAAACAAAGTATCCCAGAATATAAAACTCCACTATGATGCAATTACACTTTAAGTTACATGCAGAAAGCAGATGGAGTCATTACTCATTCAAATACCATCGAGTTTTACGAGCTAATCGAGAGAGCAAATTGTTAAAAAAAAAATGTTTTATGTTCTTATTCTGCATTCTGTATATTTCTTAGGTGAACATGTTATAGTTTACAATGGATTTTGAGGACAACATAGAATACCTCTTACTATCTGCAATTCCAGTTTTGAAGCGAACATGTTATATTGTCCCAATTTTTAAGTGCAATTATTGTGAACTTCAAATTTGCTTGAATTGCTTTCTGTTTACTTGAGTAGGGCATCTGTAGTGTGTTGAGATACTGACTTTGTTACTTTTGGTTCTGCATGGTGGACAATATGAACGCTGCAGGGAAAACACCGGATGTAAGTTATCTAACAATATTTTCTTTTTCCATATATTGCCTAATAGGAGCGTGGTCTTCTTCAGTGTATTCTCCCTTTTGTAGTAGATGCTGAACTTGCTGCTTAGTGGACAGTTGTAGTTCATCCATACGCATTCCTGGTCGTGTTGATATGCAGACGCATATCACTATGTTGTAGTGATTCCCCTAAACACCCACAGACAACAATTCCATAGAAAGAAATATTACTGTTGAGAATATTCTCCCAAATCGGGAAACCGTGTAGCCTTGTGCCTTTAATATTGATCTTGGGTCCCTGCACCTACAACCAACTACTTTTTGAGAATATAGCTTTGCGTCCGTATTGGTATATAGGTTCTAACATGGTATGATCATCTGATTAAAAGGTGTTCATGTATTTGAAGTCAAAGATTCTATACTGTTGGATATTAGGGTTGTCTTGAGAATATAGTCTCACATCAGGAAACTCGCTCAGATAGCCCCATATGCCCTTATAAATCCTAATCCCCTGCCATCTGCAACTAATTAGTCTTAGGTTGAACACAGCTTGTAACAATTATATATCCCCTACCTGCTTTTGATAGAAATGAATAGAACTTGTGTATTCACACTAAAGGGGTACATATATATATACACACAAGAAGGGTTCCCAACACCAATACAATATAAACATAATACATCTAACACCCCCCTCAAACTCACGGGGGTTCATACACCGAGAGTTTGGATAATAGATAAGCATGTTGGGACCGAGTCTGCGGCTTAGTCATCAAGTCTGCAAGTTGCTGCTCAGAAGGAACAAAGGAAGGAGCAAGAGTTCCCCGACCATACTGCTCACGAAGGAAGAAAGCATCCACCCCGATGTGCTTGGAAAGAGAATGCTTCACCGGATTCAAGGTGATCTGAATGGCACTGGTGTTATCACAGTGGAGTGGAGTGGGATCCGGAGAAGAGACACCAAGATCCTCAAGGAGCCAGCGGAGCCAAATAATGTCCTCAGTAGTAGTAGCCATGGCACGCAGCTCCGCCTCAGTACTGGAACGAGAAACCCCGGTCTATGTCGGGCTGAGTAATAGTAAGGTAGACGAGGCTCCCGACAATGTGACGATAACGAGTAGGATCAGAGAGTGGAACCCCATCATCCGGTCGTAACTGAAGGTGAAGCTCTTTAGGGGTGTCCATGGTGCGAGAGTCAGAGAGAGCAGCCCGAGCTAAAAGATCTGATGTGTAACGCTGCTGAGAAAGCTGAAAACCACGGTCTGTAGAGGTGACCTCAAGGCCCAAGAAATAGCTCAGCTGTCCAAGATCAGTCATCTGAAACTGCTGCTGGAGGTGATGTTTGACGAATGTCACATGAGTAGGGTCATCACTAGTAATGATCATGTCATCCACATAAAGTAATAGAAGAGTCCGGTCACGAGAAGATGAGTGCACAAACAGGGCTGGATCATGCGGGCTCGGCTGAAAACCGACAACAGTAATGGCCGAACTGAAACGAGCAAACCACGCGCGGGGCGCCTGCTTGAGCCCGTAAAGAGCTCGTCTCAAGCGGCAAACAAGTCCCGGAGGAGAGGAAAGACCGGGAGGAGGGAGCATGTACACCTCCTGCTGAAGGTCACCGTGAAGAAAGGCGTTCTTCACATCGAGCTGGAACAGAGACCAGCGGCGAACAACTGCAGCAACAACAAGAGTGCGAATCGTGGTCATGTGAGCAACTGGGGCAAAAGTCTCATCATAGTCACGTCCCTGCTCCTGCTGAAAACCACGAGCCACAAGGCGGGCCTTGTACCTCTCTACAGAACCATCTGAGCGAGTCTTCACCTTGAAGACCCACTTGCAAGTAATGGGAACAACACCAGGGGGGAGAGGAACAAACTCCCAGGTACGGGTGTGCTCAAGCGCCTCCAACTCAGCAGACATAGCAGTCTGCCACTCAGGTATCTGGGCATCCTCACGATAGGAAGTCGGCTCTGGAGTACCACAGGCGGTAGCAGGGAGAGCATGTAGGTCCAAAGGTAGTGTAGCAAGGCTGAGACGGTCGGGAGGACGTCGCTCACGAGGTAGGTTGCGACGAGCAGGAGGATCATCCACAGGGACCTCGTTGGAGGAGACGGGCACTGAGTCGGGGGGCACAGGAGAGGAAGGACCAAGAGGGTAACGACGAGTGTAGTGATGTGGAAGGGGAGCAACGAGCGCATCAGAGGAAGAGGTGGAAGTAGAGATCGGAGAGGTCGGAGATGGAGTGGCCGGTGGTAGGAGGAGAGGAGGAGGACATACCGGTGGAGAGATGGGAAGAGTGAGAAACTGCACATCAGATGGAGTCACAGATGAGTGTGAGGTCGGAGAGACGGATGACACAAAGAATGGGTGAGACTCATCAATAGTGACGTTACGTGAGATACGAAGACGACGCGCAACATGGTCATAACATCAGTAGCCCTTGTGCTCAATACTATACCCAAGAAAGACACATGGTACGGACTGAGCAGAGAGCTTAGTGCGCTCACGTGGAGAGAGAAGGACGTAACACCGACAGCCAAAAACACGAAGATGAGTGTAACGTGAAGGTCGAGAGTACAAACACTCACCAGGACACTGGCCTTGAAGGAAGGTGGATGGCTGCAGGTTAATAAGATAGACAACAGTGGAAACAACCTCAGCCCAAAAGTGAGGAGGGACATGAGATGGGATAAGAAGAGTGCGTGCTGTCTCGACAATATGACGATGCTTCCTTTCAGCGATGTCATTCTGAGCGTGGGCACCGAGACAGGAAAGCTGGGGGAGAGTGTCATGAGTAGCTAGCAGGTCACAAAAAACATGAGAGAGGTACTCCCCCCCCCCGGAATCGGAACAAAAAATACGAATGGAAGCGGAAAACTGAGTGCGCACCATAGCAGAAAATGTAACATATATCTGGAAGAAATCAGAACGAGCATGCATAAAGTAAATCCAACAGTAACGAGAATAATCATCAACAAATATAACATAATATCGATGACCGCCCTTTGATACAAAAGGTGCGGGACCCCATACATCAGAATGAACTAAATCAAAAGGACGCGAAGATCTTGACTCATTAGACGGATAAGGGAGTTGGAGCTGTTTACCAAGCTTACAACCCATACAAGAGTGAGACCGATCAACAGAAACACGACCCAAAAAACCATGACTAATAAGCGACGCAAGGCGCGGGCCACTGGGATGACCAAGACGGTGATGCCACTGAGAAAAGACCACCGAAGGAAGACAAAAGGTGACAGCAGCCGGAGATGACGAAGTGGAAGGAAGATGGAGGCGATCAATGACGTACACCCCACTACGGCGACGGCCAACTCCAAGGAGTGTCCCTGTCAGACGATCCTGCACACGACAAACAAACTCATCAAAAACAACATGGCAACCATGAGATGTGAGTTGGCTGGCGGATATAAGATTCATGGATAGCTTGGGTATGTAGGCAACGTCAGGGATATGAAAATGGCTAGTATGAAGGAGGTCACGACTAGTAATTGAGAGAATAGTATCATTGGCTACCATGATACTAAGGGCAGGGGAAACGGGCTGGCAGGATGAAAGGTGTGTGGCATCATGAGTCATATGAAAAGAGGCTCCATAGTCGAGCAACCAGTCGGAGGAAGAGATACCTGAAGGGGCAGAAGCTATCGGCTGAGAGGTAGAAGCATCGGAAGCATCCGGTGAAAGAACTGAGACAGTAGAGCGATGCAGGGATCCCTGAGAGAGCTGCTGAGCAATCTGCTGTGCAAGCTCAGAAATAGAAAGAGACTGTGCCACAACAGAGAAAGGAGCACCGGGTGCACGCTGCTGACCAGACTGCTGAGCTCTCTGAAGCTTGCGGCACTCAGATTTGACATGACCAAGACACTGACAGTAGTGACAGCGGACAGATGGTCGACGGGGAGCACCAGACTGAGCCGAAGAGGGCGCCGGAGGACGAGGAACAGGGCGCACCGGAGCACTATAACCTGACGAGGGCAGCAGAGGAGCACTGACAAGGGAGGACTGCGTTGGAAGCTGGGGAGCAGCTAGAACAACATGATGCATCTCACCAGGAGAAGTAGCGGAGTCCAAAGAGTGGAGACGAGTCTCCTCAGCGATCATCAGGGCCAAAGTATCGCTGAGCGACGACGGGGGATGCCGGTGCAGAAGCTGAGCGCGAATGGACTCGAACTCAGGGCGTAGGTGCATAAGAAACTCAAACAAGCGCTGACAGTCGCGATCCCGGGAGATAGCAACACACTGAGGGCATGTTGCACAGGGAGAAGGAGCCATCTCGTCGCACTGACGCCAGAGATCAAGGGACTCAACAAAGAAGGTCTGAACAGATCGATCACGCTGGTAGCAGACGCCAAGGGTCTGGAACAGAGAGTAGCGCAGGGCCTGACTGGACGGCTGATAGAGACGGCGCAAGTGATCCCACATTGCCTTGGCCGTAGGGAGCTCGTAGACGGCCGTCCGAATGGGAAGCTCGCAAGACTGACAGATCACGGCAATCGCGCGAGAGTCGTCGGAGCGCACCGCGCTAAGTCGGAGCCCTTTGTGGAGGTTGTCGTGCTGACAGTGGAAGTGTCAGTAGCAGGAGCAGGAGCAGCAACCGTCGGTGCAGGAGCATGCTCGAAACCGTCAATGTGACCCCACAAATCTAGGCCACGGAGAATGACGCCGACAGTGGTAGACCAAGCCTTGTAATTCCGCCCATCGAGGGTGACATCAGCCTTTTGAAGGAAGCCGGAGGAGTGAGAGGAGGCCATCGAGGCTGCGGGGCAGCCGGAGAAGGATCGGCAAGGGATCGGGAGCGGGACTGGACGGTCTCGATCAGGAGCGGGACTGGACGGGATCAACAAGGAATCGGGAGCGACATCCGGAGAAGGCGAACTGGACGGGCTCGATCGTGAGCGGCAGACGGAGAAGACGAACTGGACGGGCTCGATCGTGAGCGGCAGACGGAGAAGACGATCTGGAGGGGCTCGATCGGGATCTGGAGAAGACGAGCGGCGAGCGGGATCTGGAGAAGACGAGCGGGGTACAAGCGGGATCTGGCGAGACGATCTGGACGGGCGTGAAGCAGCGACTCTCTGGAGAAGACGATCTGGCGAGCGGGATCTGGAGAAAACGATCGATCGGAAGCGGGAAGCAGGAGGCGGAAGCGGGGATCGACTGAGCGAGAAAACCTAATGCTCTGATACCATGATAGAAATGAATAGAACTTGTGTATTCACACTAAAGGGGTACATATATATATACACACAAGAAGGGTTCCCAACACCAATACAATATAAACATAATACATGATGCAGAGCATTGGCGAGGGCGAGCTTTGGGCCCATTCAGAGCTGATTTGGCGACTTACCATATATGGCGTGACCGGATCGCCGATCCGCCACCGCGGTTGCGTCCGACTCGTCGTTCTGATGAATTTTCATATATAGCATGTTGTATTTTGAATATTATTTAGTGTTGTTTTGGCGCCGAGATCGACGACCAATCATAGCCGTCCATCATGGTTGCCCTAATTTTATTTCATTATAAATAGGACATAGGGCTGCAGGAATTCTCTATTGTTGAATGTGTGGAGACTCTTCTTCCTTCATTCCTGTGATCTCCTCCGCGGTGCCGACTCCGTGGAGCACCCTTGGTGACGACTCCTTGGGTAAGGTCTTGTATCTTTGTGTTTTTTTTCTCCTCCCTCACCCCCGTACCTTTTCTATTTTGCTGTCCAGCCGTTTCCCTCTCCAAAAGCCCAACCACTGCTCACTATGCCTAGAAGAAATTACTCTTCTTAACTCTACTGTTGATTAATGAAATATACTATTCATTTCTATTGTTTTTTCCCTTCCCCGCCTGTTCACCGCCACCCTTCCAGCCGCCAACAACACCTCCTGCCGACAGTCCTCCCAGCAACAGCCACTCTCAACGCCTCCCTCCAGCCATCCCGCCTCCTCTTCAGCCCCAGCCCCAGCCACCCCCTGTCCACTCTGCTGCCCTCAACCTCCAACCACCTTCCCCACGTGGATCTACCCTCCTACAGCTCCACCTATTCAGATCTGCCCGGATCTGGACGGGACAGTCCAGATCCAGCCCCGCACCACCCTATTCAGCCCCTAACCGCCCATATTTGCTGCCAACACCTCCCCTCCCGTGGAACCACCTTCCCCCATACCCGATCTAGTCCACCACCACCCGGAAACCTTTAATCTTCTCCAAAACTTCAGTTTTTTTCCTAAAGCTACGGCAGTCCTATTTTATTTGTGTTGTGGATTGGAATTGGGTTGTAAAACATTGTTATCGTTTGGAATATTACATGTTTGCTTGGATGTTCATTTTATTATAATTATTTGTGCCTAGATTAATCTCTAACTGCAGGAAGGAATTATTCGCCGCGCGCTCTTGCTTTCGGCCCTCCACGCGGAGGAAAGTCTAAGCTTGTTTGCCCTAATAAATGATTTGTGCTTTGTCGTGAATTAATTGCGCGTGGGATGTTTTAATTTATTATCTAATTTGTGACTAATCCGTCGGGCTTTGCATAACATGTAGGGTTAGGTCGCGGATTTTCCGCCGCCTATAGATTCGTCCTGCGTCAATTGGTATCAGAGGTAGGTTGCGCACACTTTTCGATACGCAGCCGTAGAGTCTATAGGTTTTCCTTATGTCTAGGTGTCACGATTATTCCTCCCCTCACTTTGGAGGTCTTGAGTCCACTAGCACTCGCTCTCACAGAGCCCCGTCAGGGAGATCTTCGCGTTACTACGATGATTATTCTCAATCGCAGCACACCACTTTTAGAGATCGTGTTGACCCATCGACACGAGACCACTACACTAGAGACGATCAGTATAATTATTGTCGTCGTTCATATCCTTGCACGCGAACGGATCGTGTTGATCCTTCGGCTAGACTCGGTTACCTTAGAGATGACTATTATGAGGATCGTCGATGTGAGAGAGATCTTGAGAGTCAGTTTCGTACTGTTGCCCCTTCCTTTGACGGCTCATCGAGTCCCGAGTTTTTCAGTTATTGGCTCGTGGACATGGAGTATTATCTTGACCATTTTGAGGTATTCGGTGAGCGTCGCGTCAAGTTTGCGAAACTTAGACTCTTAGATCAGGCGAGAGCATATTGGGCTAGCATTGAGAGGACACGCGAGCGAGACCGTCTACATCGCGTCACTAGTTGGGTGGACATGAAGCGTACATTATGTCAGAGGTATCTGCCTTCGTCATATCGGAGTCGCTTGCTTGACCAATTATTTTCCCTTCAGCAAGGATCCATGTCCGTCGTTGAGTACAGGGATCACTTTGATGAGTTAGTTATGAGGAGCGATATCCGAGAGGACCCCGCCATGACCTCTTGCAGATTTCGGTCTGGCCTTCGATCAGACATTCGTACTGAGGTGATTTATCATAGCTCGAATTCCCTCGAGCAGACGTATCAGCTTGCCCTTCGTTACGAACAGTCTTTGAGATCCGCAAGAGTTGGTCGGTTGGATCCTCACTTTGACCTCTGCGGCACGAGCTCCTCCCACACCGAGGACACCACTCTGCCTACCATTGTTCCGTCAAACATGGCAGAAGTGATACCTGATACGGATCGCTCTCACCCCAATGAGGTGCTTAGTCCAGCGATTGACCTATCTCTTGTGTCTGACCCGTCTCTTGTGGCCCCAGCTGAGAGTGAGCCTGAGCGACCTCCTGAGCCTATAGTGTCGTGCTCCTCACCCACACCACCACCTCTGGCATGTCATGGGTTGATTAGCACCCCTACCCTAGACTCACGTCTTGACACCGCACCCACAGATCCATTCTTGAGCGTAGATCTATGTCGCTCTCCCATTGTCATTACCCTGAGTCACATCACGACCGAGAGCCCAGAGTCTGGTGTTGATCCCGTAGTGGCTATGTCATCCATTCACGGGGACAATACCCCTCACGATGGTACTCATATGGAGGATCATGACTGGTGGAGACCAGCCTAGATCAGGTCGACGCAAAAGTGCCCGGCGCCGCACCCGTCCGGACCTCTACCAACCCTGAATTATTGCATTTTAATGTGGTTAATTTTGCAATTTATTTTCGTTTGCATTTTTTTTTTGCACGCCTGCGTGCGTAGCTATGTTTGGAGCTTTGTTTATTTTCTCCAAGGATATATATATATATTTTCACAGAGAGAAAAAAAAACTGGGAGAATGAATGTCGTGCTTGCTTCCGTGAGAGGAATCGGACTATTGTGAGTTATTTACTGTTCCTGTTAGGAGTTCTGTAAGGGATATATTGTTCTTTTGATTTGTTATTGCTGCATTTTGCTTCCGTGAGAAGATTTGGGCTGTTAAGAGTGGTTGTTCATTTTGTATTTCTTGTTAGAAATCAACAGCTGATGAGAGTTTGGCTTGGGCTGCTGTTGTCTATATGGGAAGATGATGAATAGTAGAGTTTAATGTTATGCTGTTGAACGTCAACGTAATGAAGTTCATGCTTCTTTGTGGTTGCTGTTGTGCGTTTCCAATAAACAGTTAAATTAATTGAGATTTCGTGGAGCCACCCGTTGTGTGAGAATTAGTGACTTTTCGGTTGTTAGTTTGTGGCCTCCTTACACTAGTGAGTGTTTGAGATTCCGTGAAACCACTTAGTGTGAGAATGAGTGAATTTATTCCGTGGTGCCCTTGTGCGATAGCGGCCGACCTCGGAGCGGGAGATCGAAGGTGACGAGGAATTCCTCGCGGGATCGCCGTCGACTTCGATTGCGGAAAGACGCCTCTTTCCGTGGGTAACTTGTTTCTTTCTCTTTCTTTGTGTGCATCTAAATTTTCTCTTTAGGATATTAGATTCATTGTTGGGTTTTTCGACTGGATTTTGTCAGCGAACGTTACGTCGAAATCTCCAAACGGAAACGTATTTGGAGTTCACGATTTTCGTTTGCAACGACAAGGGGAACGGAACGAAAGTTGCGACCTTCCTTCCCCGGATTTAGAATCGAACCATTTTTTAAGAAAATTCATTTAAAACAAAATAGTAATTTGTGCTTTATTAAAAAATCTAGTTGCTTAATTTCTTAAAGTTCGTGCAACGCACGCTCAAATTTCAATTTTCAATTGCATGCATTTAGGGTTTCCTGGAAATAGCCGACAGGCGCGCAAACCCTACGCGCCGTCCTGCATCAATTTGGTATCAGAGCTAGGTTTCGAAATTTTTCTAAGTTTCGAAATCCGCCCTGCGTAGAATAGGAAACCCGCATAGCATTTTAAAATTTTTCAAAAAAAAAAGAAGTTTTTAATTTAATTTTTTTTTAGCATAATCATCCATCTTAATTGTTTGTTTGCATGCATCTGCGTAGTGGTAGGTTAGTGAGCATGAGTTCACCACATCACACTCCACCTGAACACCCTCAAGAGGTAAATTCGGAGATGCGTCGAATTGAACGCGGCCAAGCGAGTCGAGTGAACGAAGGGATGGAACCGCCCCAGTGGTTTCTACCTTTCGCCCACCAAATGGCAGCGTTAACCGAGAGTATTTATCAAGTGAGAGAAGGGTTTGAAAACCTTAGTGTTAGGATGAATAGTTTAGAAGTACCTCCTCGAGTTTCAATGCCGCCTCCAATTCGAGATGAACATTCTGTTCGTCCACAGTACGAAGCCCCTCCACACTATGGAGAGAGGTCTACACTTAAGAGAAATCCTCTATTTGAGGAAGAGGGTCGGAACCCCATAGATAGGCACGAGTTTGCGCGTGATCAGGGTGGGAATTTTCCTGAACCCCAACGAGGGCCTATATTAGGCATGCGAGATAATTATCAGGAGAGGCCACATTATGACGTAGCGAGAGAGGAGCGACCTCGAGACCATCATCGGCCTATACCGGCCATGCATCGTGATGATCGCCCTAGAGATTGGCATCGACCGCCGCCCCCACGGCGTCGAGACTATCGTGATCCTTACGATGAAGATTACGACTATCCTCCCCGGGATAGGCGACCGGATCTCACACGAGTGGTGAAACTTGATCCACCACTTTATGACGGTTCTATGGATCCCAAAGTCTTTTCAGATTGGGTTATTGATATTGAGACTTATTTTGACTGGTATCGTATGACGGAGGACCAAAAGGTTCAGTTCGCCAAAATGAGATTGACTGGGCGAGCGAAGATCTTTTGGATAGGCGAAGAGCGTAGTCTAGAGAGGAATGGACGCCCTCCCATTACACTTTGTCCCCACATGAAGGCCATATTAGAGGAGCAGTACATTCCCCAGCATTACCAGTCCCGACTACGAGACGAGCTGACGTCTCTACGTCAAGGGTCCAGATCAGTTTCTGATTACTTAGCTGAGATGAAGGATCTTATGATTAGGTGCAACGTAGTAGAACACCCACGTGACACATTATCTAAATTTAAGTGTGGGTTGCGATCTGAGATCCGAGATGAGTTGATTCGATATGGCCACTATTCTCTCCCTGAGATCATATCTATCGCCATCGATATCATAGAGCATCAGAAGAGAACCTCCCGGTTCAAATCTCAACCTAAAACGAATACGTCTTACAAGAAAGAAGAACAGAAAGGTAAGGAGAGTGCGTCGAAGCCTACCTCGACCTACACCAGAGATCAGAACAGGAAGTCCCCCATGGGAACTGTGACCCCTTCACAGATCCGATGTTACGAGTGCCAGCAGATGGGCCATATTTCGAGGGTTTGTCCCAAGAGGAAAAGCACGTTGGTTATTCATGAGGTGACTGAGGAGGATGAGTATGTAGAAGAAGCTGGAGTCGAGAGGGACTCACACGTTTTGAACGACGAAGTGTACGGTACGCCTAGTGATGAGGAGATAGATCCCGGCGTTCTAGTGGTGAGATGCATGCTTTCTACACCACAAGAGTCAGCCGATTATTGGCGGACGAACATCTTCCAGGCCTACTTTAAGGCTGGGGATAAAGTGTGTCGTTTAGTAGTGGATAGCGGGAGTTGTATGAATGTGATAGCTGAGACAGCTTTAGCCCGCATGGGACTCACTGCTGAGCCGCACCCATCCCCATTTCAGGTAGCTTGGGTTACCAAGACTACACTATCGGTGACTAGGAGATGTTTAGTGCCCATCACTATCGGAACGTACTCCGATAAGATATGGTGTGACGTTATGCCTATGGATGTGTGCCACGTATTACTTGGGCGACCCTGGTTATACGACCGGGATGTCACCTTACATGGCAGGTCCAACACATGCTCCTTTCTACTGGACGGAAAGAGAGTAGTGTTGACCCCGGTGCGACCCAAAGCACCGCCATTCCGCGCGAGTAGTAGTGCGAAAGAATCTCTTCCTCCCACTGAAAGGAAGAAGACTCTTAGCATTATACAAGGTACTGAGTTCCATCGAGAGAGTTTTGACGGTGGATTTATGTATGCCTTAGTGGTTTTACAGGCATCTGATTTATCAGAGGTATATGAGTCGACTCCTATACCTGCTAGGAGACTCTTAGAGGAGTTCCAGGGCCTACACCCTGATGAGCTTCCGGCTGAGTTACCTCCCATGAGGTGTATTCAGCACGCGATAGATCTTGTTCCTGGAGCTTCCCTCCCTCATCTACCGCATTACCGATTGAATCCTGCCGCCCACGAGGAGCTGCAGAAGCAGATTGGAGAGTTATTAGATAGAGGCTTTATTCGCCATAGCCTTAGCCCTTGTGCGGTGCCTGCCCTCCTTGCCCCGAAAAAGGATGGTACTTGGCGTATGTGCGTTGACAGTCGTGCTGTCAACAAGATCACAGTGAAATACCGATTCCCGATACCCCGACTGGATGATATGTTGGACATGTTGACTGGGGCTACGATCTTCTCTAAGATCGACCTTCGTAGTGGTTATCATCAAATCCGTATACGCGAGGGAGACGAGTGGAAGACCGTCTTCAAGTCGAAGGATGGACTTTATGAGTGGCTTGTGATGCCCTTTGGGTTGTCCAATGCCCCTAGTACTTTCGCTCGGATGATGACCCATGTCTTCAGGCCTTACATTGGGAAGTTCGTAGTAGTTTATTTCGACGACATTTTGATATATAGTCAGACTGAGAGTGAGCATTTGACTCACCTACGTACTATTTTCGAGCTCCCGCGAGCCGAGCGACTATACATCAATTTGAAGAAATGCGTTTTTATGGCTGAGTCTGTTATATTTTTGGGATATATAGTGAGCTCCGCTGGCATCACTATGGACCCCGAAAAAGTTCGAGCGATTTGTGAGTGGCCTACACCTCAGAACATTCACGATGTCCGTAGTTTTCATGGGCTAGCCACCTTTTATCGTCGATTCATAAAGAACTTCAGTTCTATTATGGCGCCAGTCACTGAGTGTACGAAAAAGGGAAATTTCAAGTGGACGTCATCAGCAGCTAGAGCCTTTGAGATTATCAAAGATAAAATGTCCACTGCACCTGTTTTGAGACTCCCTGATTTTAGTCACGTGTTCGAGGTATCCTGCGATGCCTCTGGGGTTGGGATAGGAGGTGTACTTAGTCAAGAGGGTCATCCCGTTGGATTTTTTAGTGAAAAGCTTTCAGGCCCGAAGCTGAATTAAACTACGAGCGCGAATTCTATGCGATTGTACAAACGCTGCGTCACTGGAGGCATTATCTATTGCCCAAGGAGTTTGTCCTCCACTCCGATCATCAGGCGTTGCGTTATATCAATTCGCAGCAAAAGTTGAACCCTCGACAGGCTAAGTGGGTATCAAATTTGCAGGAGTACACCTTCATTCTCAAGCACTGTAAGGGAACGGAGAATCGGGTTGCCGACGCCCTTAGTCGAGTCACCCTCGTATTATCACAGATGCGCACTCAGGTGATTGGATTTGAGTGTATCAAAGATGACTATTCTAGTTGTCCCGATTTTAGCGGAATTTATGATGCGATACGCTCTGATCCCTTTCACAATGAGACAGATTATCTCATTCAAGACGGATATTTGTTTCGTGGAACCCGTCTGTGTATTCCCCGCACCTCGTTGCGAAATTTCATTGTATGGGAATTACATGACGGAGGCTTAGGTGGACACTTTGGGCGAGATAAGACGGTAGCCTTAGTAGAGGAGCGATTCTATTGGTCCGGGATGAAGCGGGTTATCGCACAGATTGTCAGTAGTTGCCGCATTTGTCAGGTAGCGAAGGGCAATAAACAGCCCGCTGGATTATACACACCTTTACCGGTGCCCAGTATTCCTTGGGATGATGTTAGCATGGATTTTGTGCTTGGATTGCCGCGCACTTTTAGGAAGCACGATTCCATTCTTGTAGTGGTCGATCGGTTTTCTAAAATGGCGTATTTCATCTCCTGCAACAAAACCGACGACGCCTCTCATATTGCCCGAATTTATTATAAAGAGGTTGTCGCGCACCGAGGGATACCTAAGACTATCGTTACCGATCGAGATGTCAAGTTCACCAGTTATTTTTGGAAGTCACTCTGGAGACTATTAGGTACTAAACTTCTATTTTCGACCGCCTATCACCCACAGACCGACGGTCAAACTGAGGTTGTTAATAGGAGTTTAGGAAATTTACTGCGCTGTTTGGTAGGAGATCACCAGGGTAATTGGGATCTAATTCTTCCCCACGCTCAATTGGCATATAATAATTCGAAGAATAGATCTACGGGTTTATCTCCCAATGAGGTTGTTCATGGTCACACTGCACGAGTGCCGCTAGATTTAGCCCCACTACCACCCACTTTTAGGACTAGCCAGTTTGCACACGACTATGCATTGCATTTGCATGACTTGCATAAAGAAATTGAGCGGAAACTGCATAGTACTTATGATTTATACGCAACTCAAGCTAACAAGCATAAAAGAGCTATTAGTTTTAAAGTGGATGACTTGGTGATGGTTCGGCTAAATCCGGAACGGTTACCTTCGGGTACCGTAAAGAAGTTAGCTGACCGTAGAACTGGACCCTTTAGAGTGGTCAAGCGGATTGGGCAAAATGCGTATGAACTTGAGATGCCTTCCGTTTGGGGAGCAAATCCGGTTTTTAACGTAGCCGATCTGACTTTATTCCACGATTTCCCGCATGAGTCTTTAGATTTTCCATTGCCTTCTCCTCCATTTGTTGCTTCTGGGTTGGGGAGTGCTAGTGAGGAGCCACATTCCGGACATACCGACACTCATTCAGTTACTGACACACCATCTACAGTTCTACCTTTTTCCACTGACAGTTTTCAGGATGAGTATGAGACACCAGGTGATTCTCTCATACCAGTTCCCAGAGCTGCTGACAGACTTCCGCGACAGATATTAGTTCCCGAGCAGATATTGGATGATGAGACAGTGACCACTACTGATGGTGGTTTTCAGAGATATTTGGTTCGTTGACACGGCAGACCAGAGACCGAGACCAACTGGGTCTTGGCCGAGGAGTTACAGCGTATGGATGCCGATCTTCTACAACACTACCGATCGGAACACTCACCAGAGATGAGTGATTTCGAGAGGGGGAGAGTTGGTGGAGACCAGCCTAGATCAGGTCGACGCAAAAGTGCCCGGCGCCGCACCCGTCCGGACCTCTACCAACCCTGAATTATTGCATTTTAATGTGGTTAATTTTGCAATTTATTTTCGTTTGCATTTTATTTTTTTTGCACGCCTGCGTGCGTAGCTATGTTTGGAGCTTTGTTTATTTTCTCCAAGGATATATATATATTTTCACAGAGAGAAAAAAAATCTGGGAGAATGAATGTCGTGCTTGCTTCCGTGAGAGGAATCGGACTATTGTGAGTTATTTACTGTTCCTGTTAGGAGTTCTGTAAGGGATATATTGTTGTTTTGATTTGTTATTGCTGCATTTTGCTTCCGTGAGAAGATTTGGGCTGTTATGAGTGGTTGTTCATTTTGTATTTCATGTTAGAAATCAACAGCTGATCAGAGTTTGGCTTGGGCTGCTGTTGTCTATATGGGAAGATGATGAATAGTAGAGTTTAATGTTATGATGTTGAACGTCAACGTAATGAAGTTCATGCTTCTTTGTGGTTGCTGTTGTGCGTTTCCAATAAACAGTTAAATTAATTGAGATTTCGTGGAGCCACCCGTTGTGTGAGAATTAGTGACTTTTCGGTTGTTAGTTTGTGGCCTCCTTACACTAGTGAGTGTTTGAGATTCCGTGAAACCACTTAGTGTGAGAATGAGTGAATTTATTCCGTGGTGCCCTTGTGCGATAGCGGCCGACCTCGGAGCGGGAGATCGAAGGTGACGAGGAATTCCTCGCGGGATCGCCGTCGACTTCGATTGCGGAAAGACGCCTCTTTCCGTGGGTAACTTGTTTCTTTCTCTTCCTTTGTGTGCATCTAAATTTTCTCTTTAGGATATTAGATTCATTGTTGGGTTTTTCGACTGGATTTTGTCAGCGAACGCTACCTCGAAATCTCCAAACGGAAACGTATTTGGAGTTCACGATTTTCGTTTGCTACGACAAGGGGAACAGAACGAAAGTTGCGACCTTCCTTCCCCGGATTTAGAATCGAACCATTTTTTAAGAAAATTCATTTAAAACAAAATAGTAATTTGTGCTTTATTAAAAAATCTAGTTGCTTAATTTCTTAAAGTTCGTGCAACGCACGCTCAAATTTCAATTTTCAATTGCATGCATTTAGGGTTTCCTGGAAATAGCCGACAGGCGCGCAAACCCTACGCGCCGTCCTGCATCAATGACCCTAGTGACGAGTTCTATGATGACCCCCCTGTTGAGCCTCCTGATGAGCCACCACATCCTGGTGAGTATGAGATTCAGGTGAGCCCCGCTTGTCTGAGTATAGATTTATGGATGCCTCTTCCATTATCGTCCCTGACCCCGCCCCAGAGGATGGATATTGTGAGTAACATCCAATATTTAGGGCACCACTTGCTGACACATCGCACTATCGCTGAGTTTTGGGATGCACCCCCTGCTGACCCACCAGACGAGCTCTTTCTTTTCGGGGACACTCACCACACTATAGAGCCACGTCTTCTAGTTGGTGCACACGATTTTCACTCAGGCGGTCGTCGTATTCGCGATGACTTTTCTTACACACCTCCTGGTGAGCCCCCTGATTTGTCACATTCACTGAGAGACACTTGGATCTTTACGAGCTCGCATTTGAGTATAGATGTCTCACGCGATCATCTGAACACTCGTCGTACACTGGATGAGTTTTTCTACACTCCCCCGAGAGAGCCTCCTGATAGGCCACCTCCTGCGATAGATTTCCAGGTCATTATTAGATTTCCCCATAGAAAGCATGTTGTGTCGATCATGTTTCATTTACATCATTTGCATAAGTCTGTCGAGTCGTTTTGTCATCATTTACATAAGTCTGTTGTGTTGTTTGTTTCTCGTTTGCATGTGTGTCATAAGTCGGCCCGACGAAGAATCCATAATGATAATAAATTTTGTAAATCACATGCGGATGTTCATTGGCAAGTGCAGGTACTTCATGAAGGCGAGCAGGTGATGGTGAGAATCTGCGTTGTGAGGCTCCGTGCGAGGCTTGCTAAAAGCTTGAGCGTTAGGCGAATGAGTCCCTACTCAGTCCTGAGGCGCATCGGGACAAATGCTTATGAGTTGGACATTCCCGCGAGCATGGGTACCCATACTGTGTTCAATGTCGAGGACCTGACGCCATACTTTGCACCTCACGAGTATTCAGGCCCACATCTTGGCGGCCCTCCCGAGCCTTTACCACTGTTTTTACCATCCACCACTCAGTCTACCTCCGAGCCCTTGCCACCACATTCATTGCCCCGTTCTCAGCCCACCTCTGACCCTTATTTACCCGGGATGTTGTCCCTAACGGTTTCACCTTTGGCACCTCAGATTCCACCGGATCCTTCTACTAGTGTGTTGAGAGATGAGCTTGATCGATTCGCCCCCGGGCTTCGACTTCAGTACGTCCGTCTCCACTCATCGGGGATGGAAGCCTTTCAGTCCGGAGGTGTTGATTGGCGAGGCCACTTTTCAGCGACGACACTTGGACGACCTCTGACGGCCTCTTCGAGTTGTTACCCGGCATACGGCGAGAGAATTCTGACCCCTATTCATCGGGAGATGAATTCTTTCAAGCCGGGGAGATTGATGCGGAGCATTGGCGAGGGCGAGCTTTGGGCCCATTCGGAGCTGATTTGGCGACTTACCATATATGGCGTTACCGGATCGCCGATCCGCCGCCGCGGTTGCGTCCGACTCGTCGTTCTGATGAATTTTCATATATAGCATGTTGTATTTTGAATATTATTTAGTGTTGTTTTGGCGCCGAGATCGACGACCAATCATAGCCGTCCATCATGGTTGCCCTAATTTTATTTCATTATAAATAGGACATAGGGCTGCAGGAATTCTTGATTGCTGAATGTGTGGAGACTCTTTGATGCGGAGCAGAGGCGAGGACGAGCTTTGGGCCCATTCTGGGCTGATTTGGCGACTTACCATATATGGCGTGCCCGGATCGACGATCCGACTCCGTGGATGCGTTCGGATTCGTGTTGCGAGTCGATTTCATATATTACTTTATATATTTTGGTTTATTATTGTTGTATTTAAGTGGATTTTCCCCCGGCCAATCATAGTCGTTGATTGGGATGCCCTATCTTTGTTTTTATTATAAATAAGAGAGTAGTGGGCTGATTGGAGGGATTGCAGATTTTGGAGAAGAGAAATCCCGAAATCCGGCGATCCCTCCACGGTGCCGACTCCGTGGAACCCTAGGTGACGACTCCTAGGCTTGTATCTCCCTCCCCAAGGTACCCCCTAACCCTAGCCCTCTTTTACCCCTCCCAAACTCCCTCCTGCAGCCCCCAACAGCCCCCCAAACAGCCCCTCAAACAGCCCCCCAAACAGCCACTGTTGGCTGTCCAGAAAATCCCCTCTTGGCACTATTCCTTTATGAAATTTACTATTCCTTAATATAGTTCTCTCAGCCCCCTTCTCCACCTCCCAGCCAACCCGCCGCCAGCCACCTTGCTCTCCCAAGCCGCCGCCACTCTGCTGTCCAGCAGCCCAGCAGCCCACCGCCAACCTTCCACTCGCCCCTTCCCAAGCAGCCCTCCTCCCCCTCCGCCAACCCAAGCAGCCTTCCTCCCCGCCGTCAGTCCGCAACAACCCTTTCTCCCAGCCCTCTCCTCGACGTGGAACCACCTCCACCCCTCCTTGTCCAAATCAGTCCAGATTTGGACAAAACCAGCCCGGATCCGCTCCCAAATCATCGGATCTATCCACCCTCGTCCGGATCTCTACCCACGTCGCCGGATCCATCCATTTCCGGCCCGTTTTCACCTTCCACCGCCAAGGACAGCCACCGTCATCATTTCCACGCCTTCGGTTACACCTCGGATCGTCGCCCACGCATCTCCGGCTTCGAATTCTTCAGTGCCTTGGTCAGCCCACTACTTTGGTGAGTCACTTATTGTATTTGGACGATTATTTTCAGCAGTTATTTATTGGGTTAGACATTTTATATTTGTTTGGAGAAACATCATCGTAGAATATTGCTCTAGATTATTATTGTGATTTACATGGTTTATTCGCCGCGCGCTCTTGCTTTGGCCCTCCACTAGGAGGAAAGCCTAAGCTTGTTTGCCCTAATAAATTATTCTGCCTTGCTGTGAATTAACTGCGTGGGATGTTTAAATTTATTATCTAATTTGTGACTAATCCGTCGGGCTTTGCATAACATGTAGGGTTAGGTAATGGTTTATCCGTCGCCTATAGATTCGTCCTGCGTCACTCTTCTTCCTTCATTCCGGTGATCTCCTCCGCGGTGCCGACTCCGTGGAGCCCCCTTGGTGACGACTCCTTGGGTAAGGTCTTGTATCTTTGTGTTTTTTTCCTCCTCCCTCACCCCCGTACCTTTTCTATTTTGCTGTCCAGCCGTTTTCCTCCCCTCCAAAAGCCCAACCACTGCTCACTATGCCTAGAAGAAATTACTCTTCTTAACTCTACTGTTGATTAATGAAATATACTATTCATTTCTATTGTTTTTTCCCTTCCCCGCCTGTTCACCGCCACCCTTCCTGCCGCCAACAGCACCTCCTGCCGACAGTCCTCCCAGCAACAGCCACTCTCAGCGCCTCCCTCCAGCCATCCCGCCTCCTCTTCAGCCCCAGCCCCAGCCACCCCCCTGTCCACTCTGCTGCCCTCAACCTCCAACCACCTTCCCCACGTGGATCTACCCTCCTACAGCTCCACCTATTCAGATCTGCCCGGATCTGGACGGGACAGTCCAGATCCAGCCCCGCACCACCCTATTCAGCCCCTAACCGCCCATATTTGCTGCCAACACCTCCCCTCCCTTGGAACCACCTTCCCCCATACCCGATCTAGTCCACCACCACCCGGAAACCTTTAATCTTCTCCAAAACTTCAGTTTTTTTCCTAAAGCTACGACAGTCCTATTTTATTTGTGTTGTGTTGTGGATTGGAATTGGGTTGTAAAACATTGTTATCGTTTGGAATATTATATGTTTGCTTGGATGTTCATTTTATTATAATTATTTGTGCCTAGATTAATCTCTAACTGCAGGAAGGAATTATTCGCCGCGCGCTCTTGCTTTCGGCCCTCCACGCGGAGGAAAGCCTAAGCTTGTTTGCCCTAATAAATGATTTGTGCTTTGCCGTGAATTAATTGCGCGTGGGATGTTTTAATTTATTATCTAATTTGTGACTAATCCGTCGGGCTTTGCATAACATGTAAGGTTAGGTCGCGGATTTTCCGCCGCCTATAGATTCGTCCTGCGTCAATACATCTAACAGCTTTCTCTTCCTAAGTGCTTTATGACAAATTATTTGACTATATATGAGAGATTAGCACTATATGAAATATGAACTTCAGCTTTCTTAATACTGACCTTTGTTGTACTTTAATTCTTCTTGTTGCTCTGCTCTCTATCCATTTCATTACAGATTCCTAAAGATGTTCTTCTGCATATCATTGGACCATCTAAAGTAAACAAAGAGACAATCTTGTCTGTCATCAACACCACTGTTGCTGAGTTTGTTGAAAAGGTGATTCACTGATTCTAATCACATTTTCTAAGTTCACCATTAAAAGTTGAAGAACATTAGAACCCTAATAGCGCTTCTGCTCCACACCATTTTACTACTCGTCGATCTTCGCTCTTTAATACTTGTCATTTTGGTATATTTCCTATTAGAACCCAAGAATCCACCTAAAACTATTTCGTGCTAGGCTACACGAGATGGTTTCTCCATATACAACTCGTCTCCTCATGTCATGAAACACATGAGACATCAGGGATGAGAGAGAGAGAGAGAGAGGTCAAACCCGCTCTGATATCATATATGAACTCAAACACCCAACCGAATACCGATTGGTGCTAGGTGGAGAGGCCCAGGTAGGCCTGATTTCGAGTCTATTTCGACCGAGTTAGGCGCGTCTCGAAATCAAAATTATCGAGTCTGGCTCGGCTCGCACTCTGGAATTTTTTAATAATCTATTCGAGACGTCGATTTGAGCCGACTAAAGATACCAATAATATTACTTGAAATAAGCGAGCATGCCAACATGCAATTCATGATATAAAAACCAGACGACTGCTATGATTTCGAGCGTGCGATCCCTGACTCGAAGTCGGATTCGAGATGTTTTGATTCAAATCAAATTGACTTAATCATTTTGACTCGTTCTCAAACCACGTTTACCTTCGAGTTTTTATATCTATGCCAAGGGTAGTCCCAATAACATATTAAGCTCGATTAAATATCTGAGATTTTCTTTCCCCTTTCACAAGTGCATCACATAATTTTGTTCTCCGCTGATGGTGCAGGAAGGTTTTGATGTCTCGGGAGATCTCCGAGTGGAGCAGAGCTACAACGACATAGAAGCAGCATTTGTTCCTGGAAAGGAATTCAGCTTTGAGGCGATCATTCGTCGTAAGCGTATCAGCAAAAGTTGACAATGAAGATCTCGAAGAAATGTATGTATTTTCCAATTTTGAGACAGAGAGCTCGGTCCAGAATTTGTTCCTTGAAATCAAATGTGCTTTATGTAGTAACAACGACATTCTGCACAAATTTTCGAAAGAGCCCAGTTTAAACAAAAGTATATGAAGAGCCCTCTTTCAATAAGCCTTCTCACAATAACCCCATTTTGCTATTTCGCCTGACAGGTGGGCCCATCTGCATGAAATTGTCGGATGTTTAGGATTATAAGTCATTTTATAAATCATTTAATAATTGTTTCGACTGACATGTGAGTCTCCTTTTGTTATAAGTAATTCATTTTAAGAACTGACAACAATAGTTGACAACACACTGATAAAAATATAGCACATTGTGTATTGCTCACTGATGATTGATGCTCCTGCAGTTGTCATAGTATGGTCTTATATCATGTCCTTTGTGCTCATATGATAGCTTCACTTGCATCTAGACGTGTTTCACATGAGCAGTTCGTATCAGACTTTATACAATATCTAGTTACAAAAATACGTACAATAGCATTGTTTCTGTGAAGTTTGTTAAAACTTTGATTTGAAACCGGGCTCTTCTGGAAATACACTGCCAAAATACACCATGTACCTCATGCGGTTTGAGTTTTACACTAGATACTTCCAAAATTTTTTCTAAAACAGAATAAAAGAGTAAACACGAGTATAAATAGTCTAACTTGCACAAAACATTTCAAATGAATTTTTTTTTGAAGCATCTGATGTAAAACTCAAACCGCATGAGGTACATGGTGTATTTTGGCAGTGTATTTCCGGAAGAGCCCGGTTTTAAATCAAAGTTTTAGCAAATTTCACGGGAACAAGGCTATTGTAAGTATTTTTGTAACTAGATATTGTATAAAAGTCTGATACGAACTGCTCATGTGAAACACGTCTAGATGCAAGTGAAGCAATCATATGAGCACAAGGGTCATGATATAAGACCATTCTATGATAACTGCAGGAGCATCCATCATCAGTGAGCAATACACGATGTGCTATATTTTTATCAGTTTGCTGTCAGTTATTGTTGCAAGTTCTTAAAATGAATTACTTATAACAAAAGGAGGCTCACCTGTCAGCCAAAACAATTATTAAAAGACTTATAATCATAAATATTCGACAATTTCCTTCATATGGGCCCACCTGTCAGGCGAAATAGCAAAAAGGGGCTATTGTGAGAAGACTTATTGAAAGAGGGCTCTTCATATACTTTTGGTTTAAAACCGGGCACTTCCGGAATGTCCCGACATTCTCCCATTCTATTGTAAAACATTTTGAACTCTTTGTGATATGATTTTTATGCATGATAGGTTCAATTTGTTCAGAATCCTTATGCATAGTTTCTAAAAATAATTGTGTTATTGCTTCACTCCCCAATTTCTGTGGAGTCTATTCTGATTTACGAAGTTGGAATTGGATCCAGGAATTTAGAAACAATTTGTGAAAGAATCGGAGTTTAGGGTTGCTGTTTAGGATTAGTATATTAGAATGTAGGTGCTATTTGTTATTTTTTAGGGTGTGCTAATATCTAAATGTGCCGGGCTATTAAAAACGCTCTAATAATTAATCATATTTAGGTAAAATTATGATATACTATTTTATGAAAATATTTATGTAATGTTGAATTATTAGAGTTGTTCTAAGAAATATAATACAGTTTGAATACATTTTTATTTTAATATATATTACAACTGTTCAACCCCTTCAATTGACCTTTGGCTCTTCGGAACGGCTCAACCCCTGCAACCGCTCGCAGTTTTTTCAGGTGCAATACTCAGACTATCACTTGATCTCCTATCATGCTCGGGGGTAGGGATGATTTCGAGTGATTTGGGCTTGGCTTAGAAATCAAAAATTTTGAGTCTGAGCCGGCTCGAAATTAAATTGGGCAACCTCTAAATTAGCAAATAAAACACTTAAAAGACTTTACTCTATGTTTAAATTTTAGTGTTTTTAATTTTAAAATAATATATTAATAAATACATAATATTTTAATTAATTTCGAACGATTCAGGGTTTTCTCGAAATTGACTCGAAATTTGTTTTGGGTCAAATCTAGTTGAATCAATTGTAATCGATCCCGATTCGGCTCAATATTCAAGCAATTTTCTAGCGACTTTTGAGTTTCGGATAATATGCTAAGCCCTACTCAGGGGTGACGGTAAGCGCGACAATACCTTGTGTACAGGCAATGTCCATGCTCTATGAGAGCATGCTGGCACGGATGAAACCTTTGCAGAAATGTTCATTTTGTAAATATGTTAATTTTGTCTTCCTATATTTGTTTCATTTGTTTAATTATTTAAATGAGAAATATGATGTATAAATAATTATAAAAAAAATAATAATAAAAATAATAAAAAGTCAAAATAGCTAAATCAATATCCAATATTTATGATAGAGCAGCCCCTAACATTTCCAACTATTTTGAAATTGGTCCCCTCTTGTATAAATATTTTAATTTTTTTAAAATCCCCCCCCCCCCCAATTACGGGACGAAGAGATGCTACTATTCACTAGATACTTGAAACTGACTTGGATCGTCTCCAACTCTTCTCACTCCCGCCACTCGCCGGCATCGCCTGTGCAGCGTGGTTCGCCGTCCACCGGCGTCGACCCTTTCGATTTCACCTTCGACGCAGCCCCGCTCCGCGCGCACATCGCCGCCTGCCACCCTCGCCTCCCCTGAAGTAGGCGCTTCTGCGGCGAGAGTGATTCCAGTTGCAACTCATTCCAATGCGGCGCGATATACTTCCAAGGTGAGGAACCTCGACATAACTCTGGTTTCCCCTTCGATTGTCATTTTTTCCAGTTTTTTTTTTGAAGCCAAACAGAAACAATAAACTGAGATAATTTACCGACCCGAATTTTATACTTGACGTGGCCCGCAAGTTCTTCGATCTCCAGGATCTGCTCGGCTTCGACAAGGCCAGCTTGACTGTTCAGTGGCTCCTCACCATGCCCAAATACGCCATTAAACAACTTGCCTCCGCCTCAAGCTCTTCCCACAACGAAGAAGACTTCTCCCCTGCTTCGGACGGTCTCGCCGGAGACGGATTCAACACCAAGGTCAAATCTGACTGCAGGTCTGCTGCGTCGCGCCGGCCTTCGCTTCAGTCGAGGGCCGGAAGGGAATCGAGAGAGAAGGCGCGGGCGAGGGCGAGGCAGAGGACTCTGGAGAAGAAGACGACGCATCGCAAGCGGTCAGATCTGAAATCCTCCTTCGAGTTCGCGGCGGAGATGAATCCGGTTCAGAACCGGGAAAAGCAGCGGACCGACCGGGTCAGTTAATTTATGCGATTATAATCTGCAGAATGCGGTGGGTAATTACTTATTTGAAGAGGCGTGGGAGAGCATGAGTTTTACGAGCAGTTGCGTCGATGAGAGGTTTCTTGATCTCGGAGAACTTTGAGCGGCGGCGATCGAGTTGAATATATATCTTTCTTAATTTCTTCGTGCACATTTGTCCAGCAGCTACATTTTCTACTGAATTAAAGTCTCTGTTAATTGTTTGAGCGCTGGAAAAATAACAGGAGCCGTGAGAAGAAGAAGAAGGGAGAAGAGCAAAAACGGCGGCCCCGCACAGCAAACATACAGAGCCTTATTTGAGTTCATTTTCTGGTACTGCTTCTGATTTTCTAAATATTTTGGTTCGGACATGAATAGTATTTTATTATTTTCTTTTCTGAACTAGTTCAAATGTCAGGGACAGCACTGTTCATGTAGCTGAACTCTGCTGAAGGATATGCACTTCTCGCCGGCCATCGTTCATCTCCTTTTTCTTTTCGGTTTCACGCCGATCATTGCGCTCGGCGACCATCTCGAACTGACGGAGTGCAAGCATCTAGATTTCACCGGCCCCGCCTTCTGCTCTGATCGGAATTCCTTTGCGGAATATGTCAAGGATGAAGGTTTACTTCCAATCTATCATAATCCTATCAAGGTTTTCAAATATTGCGATTTCATATATGCAATCAAGGTATTCGTAGTTTTGTTTAACTGTCTACATTTTTCTGTCTCGCGCCTATATTTGGTTTCTCCGTTCATATTTTCTTGGATGGGAATCAAACGGGTGTTATTTACTTTGGAAATTTTGAATAAGAATTTTTAACTTTTATGCTTATTCAATAAGAATTCCACTCACCAGTTGCCTTCAGCAGCTCAAATCGCTGAAAGATCGCAGCGTAATGCAGGGAATCATGTGACATTGGTAGCTTATATTGCACGAGATGAAGTAGTATTCCCTACAAAGGCGTATAAATAGAATTCAATGATTTCATTTGCCAAAAGAAAATATAAAATAAACTCCAAACAAATGCAAGGGCCAATTATCCACCATCGAGATATCGTCTATTTTGTCATGTCAAACACACGATTTTGTTCTGATGGAGTAAATTTTCCATCACAGAATCACTCGATAATAATTTTTTTTGGAGTTCTTGACGTAATCCAACCCTTATATTAAGGGGTTTCTCGTATTTAAGAGTTCTGCATTTTTTGAAATTCAATGGTAGCTTATATGCTTATTTTTTTTAAATTTGAATTTTTATGTAATTTGGTGAATTTTATTTGTTGAGTATTGAAGACATGATATCATACAATGATTGTAGCTTATTTAGTTGACGACATCTTAAGGAATTCTTCTGAAGTTTGAAACTCTAACTTCATGAAATTTAAAACCTATGCTGAGAAACAAATCAGTCAAACACTCAAAATTTATAGGGCTGGTTGAGGAGGGGAGTTTATTAGGCATTAATTTTTCGGCTTATTGCAGAAAGAAGGAATAAAAAGGAAACTAATAAGAAGACATACCCCACAACAAAATGGTGTGGTTGAAAGAAGAAGTAGAATCATTTTTTGAAAGAGTTAAACTACGCTATACAGACTAAAAGCTTGCTTAAGGCATTTTGGACAGAAGCTGTAAACTGCTCGGTCTACATCTTAAATCGATCTCCCACGAAGGCATTAGTAAATATGACTCCATATAAAAGTATGAACTAAAAAGAAACCAAAAGTTAGTCACATGAACGTTTTTGGTAGCATTACTAATGTTCATATCCCAAAAGAAGATAGACGAAACTTAGGCTCTGTTTGGCTCTCCAGCGGGCTTCCGAACCCGGCTCCCTCCCACCAGTGGCATTGTACATGATCGATGAACACATGGAAGATCTGAGATGGCATCTGAATGCTGCAAGCATTGTTCAGTTGATACTGATGACTCCATGATCAACTTATTCATATTCATTTTTAATTTGCAATGGAGCAAGTTCCGTGGTTATTCCCCCGCAATGGTTTCCCCGCATAAAATTTCTTCTCTCCTTTACTGTTTTTGTATGGATTTTTTTGGCTAAGATATTGTTAAACTCTCATGTCATATGGACTGTCTCCGCCTATATTTTTGTATATATTGTATATCATTATAGAAAATAGACTTAGGCTCCGTTTGACGCGACTTTTTTGCTCCGGTGAGTTTGGAAAAAAACGCCACCATCATAGAATGTATGTTTGGCTTGACAACGATTATGACCACCGCCAAGAAAAGTAAACTAGTTTTGAACATAAAAGTGGATGAAGTTCCTTAGGTGTGGTCGGGCGTTCACAGACGGCAGTTCATAACCACCGCTTTCATGACCGCCACCACCATGTCAAGTGGAGCCTTAGTTATTTTGAACTAGTACAACTAATGATAGAAAATGTACTAATGGTAGAAAATGTACCATCGGGATAACATATAGAGTTGGCTTTGAAGGATTAGGAACAATAAAGTTCGACATAAGGTAACTTGGATGAAAGTTGATCAAGTTGATTTGCATAGTTTTTTGTTAAACACTTTGGACATCATTCAATAGCTAAGAATTGGAAAAATGAAAATTCATAGAGTTGACTTCAAAATTCAACTGTGTTTTTCAAAATTTCCACTCCTTTCCACCTAGATGCAAATTTTAGTTTTCTTTCCTTTATAGCTATTGAATATTCTGGTGCTGAATACTCAATGGCTGATTAGGTTGCATGGTGTGGTCTGTTGACTTTGTTTTCCTCAGGTGAAGGCTCTAATCCGAAGGTTGTGGGCTGGCTGTCTAAGCCCCTTCTCACTGACGATGGAAGAATTTATGCATGCTCGGGAAAGAACCTTTTTTCATTTGACAACAATGGCACAGTTGTCTGGATTATCCCATTGAGTTATTTATGTAGTGTTGAAATTTCTCCAGTTGTTGATGATAGAGGAAAGGTATGTACTCAATTTTGATTTCATTGATAATGATAGGGTTTTATATAGGTATTATAATCATATATCTTCTCCTTTTAAGAAAAAAACACAGTTTGTGACCATATTTTGGGTGTTGATAGTCGAGATGTTGCATAATCACTCATGGAGACTGGAGGTGATATTGATATTTAGGTATATGAACTATTATGGTAGTCGCAAAATGACTTTGCATACAACAAAAGGAGCTACATTAATTACATCGGTTATGTTCGTGAGCAATCCGTCAACTGTTTTCTTAAACAAAACTGTAGTAGCTAAGAAGGGTATTTTTATAGTATTTGTTGCCTCTTTATAGATATTTCTAGAGAATTTTTGACCAATTCTAAGAATTTTGGTATTAACCAGAAGGTTTGCAATATATTTGAAGATGGGCTTGAACCACTAGTTCAGTTACTTCTAATATGACCTTGAGGTCATAGGTTTTTGCAATGCAAAAGTAAGGGTATGTATGCATCAATTTCTCTACAAACCATGCATTGAAGGGGAAGTTCTTGAGTTAACAAGAGCAGTGACAAAGGGAATTTGGACTATGGTGGGGCTGAGGGAGGAAATTAAAGCGAAGGGAGATTGAGAAAGTAATTGAAAGTTTATGAATATAGCCTTTGGGTCTATTTATAGATTTTCAATACAATTTCATTTTCTTGTGCTTGAACTGCTGGACTGGACTTGAGTTGCAGGAGCGGCCTTGAACCGGCAGACTAATTTTAGTATTTGAACCCATTGCTAAATTTTAATATATAGTGCACTCTCTGTGCTATGTTTCCATTGATCAAAATGACGATACTGTTATGTTTTGTTTAGTACAATGATTATGCTATGATTGCAGGGTAACTTAGCTAACATATGTTTCCATTCTTGCTAGATTTATTTGATTGCAGAAGACAGGATTTTGAAGATTACACCTTCACATATTGGCACCTCAAAATCTACCTCAGAAGTTTTTTTTGGGCCAAATTCAACCATTGGAGGGTCAGGAGAGATCATTGGTATTTCAATAAGTATCTTGTATTCATCTATTTTCGTGACAATTAAAACTCGTGCACTCTTTGCACTCTCACTGCATGGGGAACTACTGTGGAGTGCTGGCCCCGTTCTTTATCGATTTGGTTACCGCCAGGGTTGCAAAGAAAATTTGAGGGACTGTTATTTTAATTCAGCACCTGTTGTTGATCAATGTGAAGGAACACTCTATGTAAAATCTCTCTCTCTCTCTCTCTCTCTCCTTTCTATTCCTTAGTTCCATTAAGATTTGGCATTTTGAATATGATCTAAGATAACCATAGTGGATATATTTGACATTTGTATTTTATTTTGTAAATGGAAAAAGTAGCGTTGATATCTTTGCTATTGAAAATAATTGTGGAAATGATGCATTTATTACAAATGAAAGCTAGGATATGAGCTCTTATCCTCACAAATTTTATATCATTTATCCCCTTCTTTGAATGGTTGATATTTAAAGTGAATTATAGCTACTAATTAAATATGAAATTGGAAATTAAAAGTAGTATAATCTACTTCACATAATCACCAATCAAAGTAAATATGGATGAAATGTGTAAGATGTCTGAGTATAAGAGCTCTCATCAACCTGAAAGGAGTCCAACACAAGAAAACTAGTAGTTTACTTGTTAAGGTCCTTGCAGCCTTAGTGGTTAAGCGCCTTGCTTGCCACACAATTTGTCGAATGCATCGAAGGTTCTTCTAACAGAATCCACATAAAAATGTGAACTTTAATGTTGACTATTTTTTTCATACTTTTATTTGATGCAACATGTCACCTTAAATCTTAGTTTTGAATGGCTATGCTCTGTAAGCCACATGCATGTACTCTGTTTGGATGTAAAAATGTTTACAAATGTTTCTTCACTTTATTGACAATCTAAAGTTCAACTAACTCAAATGATCTCGAGCACTTACAGATCTCCAACACTGAGGGGCAGCTCTATTCCTTATATATGCGGAATCACAACTTCAGATGGGTCCATGATTTCGCCTCCATTGACAAGTTTATGACAATTATACCCGGAAATAATGGACTTCTATATGTAATCTTCCCTAAAAAGGCTTCAGTTGTTGCTCTTGATGTTCATACTGGAAATACTTCATGGCAACAAAATTTTGGCCCTCTGAGTTCAGAACAGAGCTTGCCTGCAGTGGATTCAAATGGTACCTAACTATTCAGTACTTCAATCTTACATTCAATATTAAAAATAAAATTTATTTTTTATTGATTTATATATATAAATGTTTAAAATTTTCATCCAAATAACTTACAAGGATGGCTATCCATTGGCTCACTGGACGGTTATTTGTATTCTATCTCACCTACCGGTGAAGTGAAGAAGCTTCTTCATGCAACTGCGTCCGATTCAGTCATCCAGACCAGCCCAGTTCTAGATTGCTCTGGATTTTCTGTTTATGTACTGCAAACAAAGATGACAGCGAAGTCAAGCCATGATATTGGGAATTATACGTACATATCTACGATGAATCCAACGAGCATTGTCCTCACACTGTTGACTCCGGCTACAGGAACTGTTTATTGGACGGCAAATTATCCCGGTAAATGCTAAATTTATTTTCTTTCTGATTTTATGAAGCACTAGAACATTGCAAGGTTTTGAGTGAACTTTTCTGCATCGTCCGTCAGGCGAACTGGCCAAGTTATTCCCCTACAGCGATCTACGCTATTTTAGACTGGATGAAAGGATCTTTCTCACTTTCCTATCTTCTGCAAGTTGAGTTTTTTTTTCCATTACATGTGAAATGTGATTCAAACTTCCATATTTATTAATTTTCAATATTTTCTTTTATTTTTCTAAGAGTCATCATGATTAATTTTCCATTGGGTATGATGCAGGAATTGGCTATACTTTACCATGCCACACCATGAGTAAGATCATGTGATCAATAATACATGAAATGATTAGCTTTCTATACTAGCTTCATAAACTGATTTGTTTTAACATCTTTTACTTTCACTAGGCCAGAAAGTTGCTTGGACCTGTTCACAAGCAAAACCTAAGCTTGTTAACATGTACGCAGGTAAATGATCGTGCAACAAATCCTTTAAATGGTTTAATTTGAATCTTAATTGACCATATTTTTACAGGAAATGAAGGAGCAATCCTGCCCTTTATCTTCTTTCAGCTTGCAGTCTTAGTTCTGCTAGCTTGCTGTGTTCGTTTCTGTTTCATTTTTTGGAGAAAGAAAAAGCTCCAAGACTACGGTCTTGTGAAGTTCCTTGACAGAAGGGTAAGTTCAAGCATCAAACTTGTCAATTTAGCTCTCTATATATAAGTCAATTTTAAGGTAGTTAAATCTAAAATTTAAGTTTATTCATCATTCAACCAGCCCAAATTTATAAAACTTAATTAAGCAAAGGGCAGACCGCTACACAAAGCATCTCCGCGCAGCGAGGGTCCGGGGAAGGGTCCCACCACAATGGTGAAATGTAGGCAAACCTTACCCTGCAATTTTGCAAGAGGCTGCTTCCGGGACTCGAACCCATGACCTCAAGATCACACGGCAACACCTCAACCGGTGCGCCAAGGCTCCCCTTCAAAACTTAATTAAACAAAATATTAAAAAAATAATTTCAATTTATTTTATCTAACATTCCATTTTACATACACCTTAACAATTAAAATAGAATTAATTTTTTCAATGATTTAGGGTTGAATCGATTTTAAAAAAGAAAAATAAATTAAATTTTATAAATTCACACGGTTTAATGAGTTATAAAAATTAAATTTCAAATTAAATAACTTGAAATTGAGTTTATTTTAAATTTTAAATAGAAATTATCCTCATTTAAATAAAAACTTGAAAAATTAGGGATTCCTTGTGTCTTTTTTTATAAATTCCCAGGGTGTCAAATGTAATTTACCCTTTTTTTGCTTAGTTTTGAATCATTACTTAGCATGCTTTCCTGCTTAATTGTTACCCTAATGCCAGCAAAATATCATGAAAATCAATATTTCTTGAACATTATATGTACCATTGAGTGTTGTTTTAAAAATCTAAACACGCTTTCCCATATTTTTGTTTGAATTCCAGAGATCTTTACACCACAAAAAGAAAGCGCTTGGAAGGACAATTTCTAAACTAGAACAAAAGGCAGCGGAAGACATCGATTCCCATGAAGCCCTGGAACAATTGGGAGAGATGGTTAAGGTGAAGGAAGAGATTGAGAGAAAGCTATCAACCTCTTACAGCTTGGGCCGGGATAGTTCTAACTGGGGATACACATTGCCAGTATCTGATGGAAATGCGAAGAGCCATTCTTTCCACAGTGCACGGAAGGAGAGCATAACAATCTTTAACTCACTGAGTTCGACTGAAAGTGGCGGCGGCAGCAGCAGCAGCAGTGATACTTGCAGTGAAAGTGGAGACAGTTGGCCGAGCTGGGGAGAAGTAGAACCAGTAGGAAAGGGGAAGTCAGTTATTGAGGAAAGATCGCCGGAGGTGAGCAGTGAGGGTTCACCGGAGCCTACATCGAGCCCCGGAGAGTGCGAGAATCCTATGGTTGCGAAACGGTGGACTGATGAATGCGGAAGTGAGGGCGTGTCAAGGAGGAAAATGTGGCTGAAGAGAACATTGTCTTCAACTTACTAGAAGCTATTAGGGAATCTAATCCGTGTATAGTTTTGTTGTGTTTTTGTGTGTCTCTCTATTTAAACATTAGTTAAGACTGAAATTGTTCCAAGTCTGACCCTATAAGTTTTTCAAGTACTTTGTCAGTTCAAGCTGTCTAGAAATGTAGAAGGGGTGACATATGTTATAGTGATGGATATTGTTTACAATGTTGAATATTTTTTGTTATGTCCCAAGTCTGACCCTCTTAAGGTTTATATGTAATTTTTCAGTTCAAGCTGTCTAGAAATGTAAAAGGGGTGAGAGATGTATATTTCTACAGTTATGTATTATTATCTTTTCTTCAATGACATGGTCTAGCAGATTGGAGCAAGATTTGGTCAGTGAAAAATAACAACAACAACAACAACATGAAAATGGGGGATTTTATTGTTCGGAGGAGAATCTTTCTATTGTGCTTAGGGGGGTTGTGAATGACGAACATGCTGATGGCGGTTGAGAAAGAGGGCATGTATCTTGGGAGGAGGAACATGAATCTAAGTCATTGTTTTCTCTTGTACACGTCCTCTTTCTCGCAATATCAATTGAAAATCTATCGGATATTTTGTTCTCTTCTTAACTTTTCATTAATTAAAAACTAGGATATAAAAAATGCACATACTATTGCATTAATGCATTCACTTTGGAGTTTGAAGGGTCAGTATTTTTCATTGATTTTGAGATATGGGTAGAACTAAGAATCAAACCAAAACCTAACCAAATCGAATGGTTCAGATCCGGTTCTATACTTTAAGACCATTGGTCGGTTATGACCGAAATTATATAGGTCGGTTCTTAGTTTTGGATTAAACCGAATCTAACTGACCTGAGTTGCACTCCTAAGAGAAAGGACCTCCCTCGCAAAATTTGCAATACTGCATTTGTCCTCTCTCCTAGGCATATGATTGTGATGAAATTTCTTGTCATTCTTTCCGGTCAGATGACAACGAGCATCGCCGTTTAACTTGCAAACTCCTGCTAAGCTCTGACAACCCACCATGAGCAAGTTGAGCTCTTTGCATCCTTGGTTCAGACAAACTACAAGCCATTTTAGGCTCTGTTTGGGATAGTCGTGGCGGTGAGAAAAGTTTTATTCCCACCGTCACCGTTGTTTTAGAGGCATTTGGTTTTTCGGTAGTGGGAGAAGTTCTTGTGACAAAAAATTTGTTATCATGACTTTTTCGAAAGCAGTGAACCCTCCCACTTCCAAAAAAACTTAAAGGAGCTTTCCGCATTTTTATATTTCTCTCCTGGTAGGTTATCTTTTTTCTTCTCCTACTACTTTTTCTATCATTGATTTTCTCAGAGCTCTAATCCCAACACTGGTTTCCCACCACAACTTTTCTTGCAACCACAACCGTCCCAAACAAAGCCTTAATTTCTCGTATAACTCGCAAAATCACGCGAGTCTAATCATCTCAATGGAATTTGACTGAGACCTTCGTACTAAACATCATCGCCCATAGACGGCCGTCGTCGGTCCATATCAAAACTCCTCTCCATCAAACTAGTAGGTTAGATCTCGTGCACTTATGACCAGCTCTGATGCTTCTGTGGTAAAGTCCAGCCAATCTCTTGGAAACCCAAAACAACATTATTGAAGCTCCATCTGTTGTAATTCTGCGGTGTCGTCAATGCTTTGAGAAACGCGTCGCCCGAATCATCGTCGGCCCCCGCCAGATTGTGCGGCAACATCTGTTTGATCCTCGAGACCGTGGACCCGCTGCGATCGAAATATTGGGCATGGCGACGGAGTCATCATCCTTGATCGCAGCTTTTCGCCTTCATTGACCTCTACATTATGTGGTGTGAATAAAGTTTGTATAAATGTTGATATTTAAGGACTAGAAATCCAATTTTGTTGTAGAATTTGAATCAACTCTTATGGAATATGAATTTGAGCCGTTGAATTTGATTTGATTAGAGTGAAAAGCTTATGACTCCGTTTGGCATGGCGGTGGCGGTCATGACTGCGGTGGTTATGAACTGTCATTTCGTGAACGCCCGACCTCACCTAAGGAGTTAAACCATCTACTATTATGTTCTAAACTAGTTTTATTTTCTTGATGGTGGTCGTAACCGTTGTCATGCCAAACATAAATTCTATGACGGTAGCATTTTTATCCATACTCACCTGAGCAAAAACGCCGCGCCAAACAGAGCCTATGTGGAAATTTACTTTGAAAATGTGGTAATTTTCTTGCTGGCGGCCCTTTTCTTACATGTGTGGCATTAAACGCAGTGGCGACAATTTTTTTGCTCAAAATTTATTTCCTAGACTTTGGGCTTTCACGCCCGCCAAAGCTTGGCTACAGTTGCGTGATTGTAGAAGAAAAAGTGTGTTTGAAACCGCACTTACACAAATGCTCAGTGTTCTTTATAATTGTATTCACAACCATCACTGCTCTCGCACGTGTTATCGTGAGCAAGCCTTAGGCTCGTGCAAAAGCTAAATGTGTTATTATCATTAATAACTAGTAATAAAATAGGTGATTGTTAACACAACTCGTATTTGGTTTGTCACACCCCAATGTTAATCGCAACCCGAAATGTTATCCGCAAACCGATTTTTGGCTTGCTACAATCTGATTTTTGGCTTCCCGCCTCCTTCCTCCTACCTCGCCGGTGTCATCCCGCATCTCATCAATCTCCTCCAAACCGGCGGACCTCTGGCTAAGAAGGACGCCTTCATCGCCCTTTACCCTCTTCGGTTCTAAAAGTTATACTAGGGCTTCACAGCTTACCTTCCTAAAGAGTCAATTTGATCCTAAAATGATCATCAATTCAAGGGTTCCCGGAGAATACCGCCATGTGGGATCGGACAAGCCATCCACTCCCTTGTCAAACTCATATCTCTTATTCCAGCTTCCTCACTTCGGAAAACCAAATAATAAATAGCCTGAAGTCGTTCTCGTTTTGCGACTATGTCGGGGTTCATTCAGAGATGTCTTCCGATGTTTGTAGCGGGAGCAAGGAGGCGGGCGGCTTGAGCGGGAGGAAGGAGGCGTCGGGCTGCTGTTAACCGCAAATAAATATGACTCCGTTCGTTAGGTTGAAATTGTAGGTTTGAAATTGAATTTCAATTGCCAATTTCAATTCCGTTGCTCCGCAACACAAAAATTCCACTGGAATCGGAATTACATTGAATTCCAATAAGAATTCCAATAAGAATTCAATTACAGTGCACGAGAGGAAGCCCGATTTCCGACCTAAGCAGCAGGTCTGATTTCCCGATTCCCGCATGCACTGGTCTGGAGAGATTCCGGCACAGCACAATCTCAACACCTCCTCCCTCGCGACTCATCTCACGCTCGCGACTCATCTCTCTCTCTCTCTCTCTCTCTCTCTCTCTCTCTCTCTCTCTCTCTCTCTCTCTCTCTCTCTCTCTCTCTCTCTCTCTCTCTCGGCACCTCTCTCTCTCGGCACCTCTTCTCCGGCAAGCCCTCCATTAGGGGCGTGCGACTCCTCTCCCGCCTTCGTTCATTGTCTCTGAGCGAACCTTTCGTCTTCCTCCTCACTGTAAGTGCTGAAATCAGTTTTCTGTTGTCATTTTTTTCATAACATTTCGGTTTGTAGATCTAGGGTTGTATGCTGGAATCAGTTTTTTTTTTTCGTTTTTTTTTTCAATGTTAGCAAAAAACGGGTTTCACCCCACTTCGTATATAAAAGCTGTGGTCAGTCTAACGGAAACGGAAGGCAGGTGAATAGGCGTCATCGTCATCGAGAGCTCGAGCGTTGTGCCTTTCGCCGCCTTTGAACATTTTTGGATGGAACTGCGACACGCAGAGGAGATCAGGGGTCTACTCGATTCTTCTATTTCACTTATCAAATGGCGACTTAGAACTCCAGCGAAGCGCCGGTTAGAAACAGGTTCTTGACAGTTTACCCTAATTTTTTCTTCAGTACCTTCAATCGTCTGTTTGGGATTCGTCTTCTCCCTTTCGACCGAACGGCAAAGTGCCGGTTGAAAACATGTTTGGATTTGTCTTCGACCTTCAATCGTCTGTTTGGGATTTGTCTTCTCCCTTTTGACCGGATTTAATTTTAAGGAGATCGCATCGATGCCTTTGGGTGTGCGAACTTAAGAACTTGAGATTTCGAGAAACTATTAAAATGTCAATTCAAATTCAATTGCATCTGAATTTTTTTTCCTCCCAAAAAACCTAGGAATGTTTGTTATATTATCTTCATTTACCATAATCATAACCTTCTTTCGGCGATTGAGTTTTATTAGAAGCGAGGAATTTACAATACTAGTTTGTCAGATGTTCTTGCATTGTGTGCACGACTGAGGGCCGTGGTGATGGTTGACTATGGTGGGAAGATGCCTGAGTTACAAGTTCATCTATGTGCCTTAATGGCGTCTATGCACAAGGTTTCTCCTCTTGCTCTTCTTCCTTAAGATATTTATAGTTGCTCTGTAATTTTTCTTTTCTTTAATGGCCAAACTAGCTACCAAGCTCTCTCATCTTGCAAAATTTCTTGCATTTGTTTTCAATGTGATTTTGCTCTCATTCTAAAAGCGTATAATTAAATAATGAAATCAATTTTATTGTGCGCTAATTCTACACGTCCTCTCCGTTTGGACTACTTGAAGTGGTTAATTTAACAGTTTAGATCGATTCTTATCTATCTAAGAGTGCAAAATTTTCTACATGTATGGGTAATGAAAAAAAGATTGGGCTACTTAACTAAATAAATGTCACGACAGTTTTTCGTCTGTTTAGCTAGAGCGTTTGTAACCGCTAAACACTAAAAGTAGCATTTTTTTCCTTGATATGTGATCGCACCTTCTCCCTCGCTTTCGTGGATGTTTCTTTAAAGTGTGTTGTGAGTTTGTTTCCATCAGTGAATGGTGAGAATTGTGAATTGCTTGTTGCTATGACTTCAGATCTTACTTTAGAATGGAATGGAGAACATATTGACCGCAACTAGATTATATTGTGAGAAGATGGCTCTCTAGATTAAACTAATTGATTAATACAAGCAAGTGACTTATAATAAATATGCAAATAAAAGAACCAAAATGGTAAAAATACAATGTGTAATATTCTTCTCGTAATGGATGAATTTATACACTATGATTGGGTATTATACTACTAAATATAATCTAAATGTTACCGGGAATACTTCAGAATTTTTTAGAGATATTTGAACTTTGTTGTTTGGCCAACAATGCTCTACGGTTCTGAGTGTTGGGCAGTGAATGGTGTACATGAGCAAAAAATGGGAGTTGAAGAGATGAGAATGCTTAGGTGGATGAATGTGTGGTCACACGAGATTGGATAAAATTAGGAATGAATGTATCAGGGATAAGACCGGAGTGACATCAATTGTAGAGAAGATGCAAGAAGCTCGATTAAGATGGTTCGGACATGTACATAGGAGACCATTAGAGGCGCCTGTTAGGCGTTGTGAGAGTTTAGTCACTAGACATGTTAAACGAGGGAGGGGTAGACCAAAAAAGACTTGGAATGAAACTATAAGGAAAGATATGATGTACTTAGACATTAGTGAGACTATGATTAAAGATAGGGCGCAATGGCGACAAAGGATCCATATAGCCGACCCCACTATAGTGGGATAAAGGCTTGAGTGTTGTTGTTGTGTATTTGAACTTTGTTGTTTGTTGATTTTTAGGGATGTAATAACTCTTTAATTTTGTGATAAAGTCAATGAAAATTACCATGAATAGTTAAACTATATCTTGAGTATCTCTCCCTAGTGATTCTAAAATTACAAAAGTTACATATTGGCCGCAATTTATCAAACATGTGTCAACATAAGTTTCAAAAAAAGTTAGCATAGCCCTATTGAGTGATTTCTTGTTATTTTTTATGAATATGAATGAATTTGGGAGAAAAACTTAAACCTTGAAACATTCTTTATAGGGAGTGATTTCATGAACTGAAAATGAGGTTGATTTACTTGGAGTGAGATCAATAAATTCTAACATTAGATGTGATTTACGGGGCCTTTGATGGAGCAATTCTAGGAAATTTACCTGTTCAATACTAATTCCTACTCACCTCCTCACCATCCTACATGAATTATCATGGCTAACAGTTCATCTCTCTCATGACCCTTAAAGCTTAGATACCAAAATTGTTAAAAGTTTGAGTCTGGATTAAACATATATATTGTAATACATAGATGTCATTTAAGTATATGTATTGCTAGAATGATTTCAAATAAAATAGTGGACAATATTTTCAATAGTAGTATCTGCCGATATATCGAAAAATATTGGATATGTTGTCTATAACTAAGGTGGCGTTTGGTTGGGCTGATAGGCTCCGGTGCGGATGACGAAAAACACAGTTTACGTTAATAGCAATGTTTGGTTCGGTTGATCCTGTAAACGACATTTATTATCGTCCGTCGTTTCCTTCTATGTGTCATCCTCAATTTCTTTCTCTCGTCCGCCGCACTTCCGCGATTTTCTGATTTCTCGCGACAACCCACACCCGTCCTCCTTCCTTGCGGTAGCTTCCTATCCTTCGCTTCATTTCACAAGTCCTTGTCAGAGAAACCTTCCCTGATCGCTCTCATCCACTACTTCCCGATTCGGTTTAAGTTGTGCGTAGTTCAAGTTTTCGACCGATTCACCAAGGAATCTTTTGGTTGCTTTTAGCGGATCGCTTACTACTAGGTTGGATCGGATGTCAACCTGTGGAGGCACCCTTTGTTACTATTGGACAAATTTCTTCTTTAGGCATCGCTTGCAGATCCGGTGTTCTTCATCTTCCCTCTTCTCCATTTCGGCATATGGAGAAGATTTTGCTAGTTCGATCAATTCAAAAATGGAGCTGCTTATAGTCCGTAGGATCTCCATTGCGGCCAACACAAAAGGCAAACACCACCTGCTATTCTTCATCGTTGATCATCCCATGAGTGCGTTCTCCTTCAGGTAAGAGCTCTAGGATTTTTTTTTGCTTCCCGAAGATCCAGAGAAGGAGGCAGCCATCGTCTTCAACTTCGATCTCCTGTCCCCTTCACCTTGAAAAATGGCAATAGAATGTGATGAACGTGAATCAACCGGCTCAAGAATGTGATGAACGTCCACAGATTTCATTTCATACATGTTTTACCCGTGAATTTCATTCTGCTACAAGGTTTGACCAAGAAACTCCATTATTGCAAAGCTTTGACCGTGAATCACCATTGTTGGAAGCTTTGACTAAAAGCAATCCTGGAAGTTGCAGAGAAAGAGGTCTTATCCTCTGTTTTGCTGAGATAGAACGATCAGAGGATTGTGTGTTATTTATCATAGTATTTTTTTGTTTGATTATCCAAGCATGAGACATGGATTGTATGCCTGTGAGCCAGTTTATTTAGAAAATGTATGTAGTGTTAGCATATAAAAATGTTATTATATGAGGGTTTATTATAGGGTTAAAATGTTTACTAGTCGTAGTTCCCCTCATATTTCATAAATTGTCATTTTTTTGGTTCCATATCCAACTTATCATTTGTCGGACTTGTCATTTTTTGAAGAAAAAAAATTTACGCAAAACTCTGTTTTGTTTCCAAACAACTTTTCCAAAACTCTATTTTACAAACTCCATTTCACCCAAACAGTTTTTTAACAAAACTCTGTTTTCCAAAAACAACACTTTTCTCAAACTAAATTTTCTATCAGCAGCTTTCCATCAACAACAGCCCAACCAAATAGAGCCTAAATTACATAGCTTGCTTTTTCAAGGAAAAAATCGTTTTGCCCTCAAAATCATATGTTGGGCATGTCGTACGACATTTGAAGTATTGATTATTAACATAGGGTTAATCCCTTAAACTAGCGATAGTAAAACTTCATCTTGTAGAAAGCCTAAAATTAAATATACCATTATAACAATCAATTGTTTTCCATAATTTGTCTTTATATATAACTAAATTCCTAATTAAGTTTCTATATGACTCTTTGACATCAAAAAGTATGTAATTAACATATTCTTCAAAAGCAAGTGATGGATATTGATTATGCATCATTTCATACGTCCGTGTGATTGATTTTTTGGATCATCAAATGGGCGATCAGAGATTGCAATCAACTCAATTTTTCATATTTTTCGTATGTTTCTTAGTTGTATTTTGAGAGTTATCAGGCCCGTGGTCATTGGATGTATTTAACATAATTCCACCCTCCCTCCTTATATTATTCCATCAGTCGACAGAAAGAGTTATCGAGATATTAGGTCTACAAACGAAGGATCCGCTCGGTCTAGGATGCCGACTCCCGATCCCCTGGTGTTAATGCCTGATCCTCTGGTGCCGACGCCCAATCCCCTGGTGCCGACTGCAGGTGCCCGCGTACCTGCCGCCACCGCTCGCCGCTCCTTCTTCGGCCTCTGGCGACCACGCCAGAACCTCCTCCAGCCTCCGCCGACGACTTTCGTGCCCACCGTCGCTTTCCCCATCCTCCCCAATCCTCCAGCCGCCAGACCCTGCCCTATCTCCCCTTCTCTGAACCTCCGTCGGCCTCCACCAATCCAGTAAACCCCAACTACCCCTCCTCTCCTTTTACATCCTCCCAACCCACCCCAAGTATGTCCAGCCCTCCACTCACTCGAAAGTCTCCACATCCCCTCTCCCATTGAAATCCGCTCCCAAACACCCCCCCCCCCACCCCACCAGCCCTGGTCAGCCTTTGCCTCCCTTCTACAACCATTCCAGCCCCTCTCTCCACTGAAATCTACCCATAAACATCCCCACAACCCTGCCAAGTGTCAGCCCTTACCTCCTGCCTAAAACCCTTCCAGCCCTTTTAAAACAGCCATCGACACCCATCGCCCCTCCAAACAGCCATCCGCTCCTCCGACAACCACCATCCAGCAACTGTTATCATTCGGATTGCATCAACTACTACAATCTCCGGATCTCCAATCCTACCCCAACGGCCCCTTGCTTGATGAGACCCGCATTTATTTTCATGTCTTTTACATTTGTATGGAATTATGGATACACTTCTATTGCTAGTCTTATCATGCTTAATTCGTTTGACTGTTTTATTTCCCTTAAGTGTGCGTTCTCATTGCCCCACACTGATTTTTAGTCCTTTCAATTAGTTGCAATCATTACATGTTAATCTAATTAGAACTTCTGTGATTAATTGTGATGAAATGCATTTTCTTGTTTAATTAACTATGCGTTGGAAATAATTGCACGATTAAAGAGTTGCATCGCTTTAGGGTTTATGTTCGACAATCATTAGTCCATTGGACTGCGTGCTTGCATTCTCCTGCATCTTCATTTTAGGGGTTGTTTTAGGTTTATTGCATTCATCGCGTGCTCGCTTGCATTGCATTTAGGGTTAGGGCATTACACGTCCGTCATCTATAGGTTCGTCCTACTTCAACAAGTAGAGTTCACCTACTTCGTCTAAATCTCACTGTCCTTCAATAACGCATTTTATTTTCTTAAGATACATTATTGTACATGAAAGATTGTGTTTCACAACAGATTATGGAAGGTTTCAAATATATCAAACTTTCTGTTACAGGAGTGCGCCTTGTTTCTTCCATTAAGAATAATGGTAATTGAAGATATGATTTACATGGTACATGCTGAAGGTCTTGCTGAGTTATGTAATCTAAGCTTGCAGCAGCAACTGCATTTTGTAGACCTTGAAGTTGATCCTCCACAGGTAATTGAAGATCATTTTTTCCCAAAGAATCAACAAGTGCTTTTCGCTCATTATTTTTTCTTTCTTTTGCAGTTGCTTTTACAAGCAAATCAAACTCCGACCATGTCTGGATTCGTATCAGTTCAGAAGTTATTTTCATCCTTGTTTCAATGTGATCATGCTATGGATACTATACATGGAGCAACCCCTCCATCCATGAATCCAAGGGTAGATTCATCAGAATACAATAGTAATGGGGCCAACATTGCTTATCCCGGTGCTTGTCAACCATGTGAGATCATTGAGCTAACCAGTTTTTTAAAAGATACGGAGATTACCATACCAGCTCTGAATGGGTAAATGCATTATTGCTTTCTCTGAATTTAAGGCGTGGACTTGGGATATTTCAGTGGATGTTGATATCAATCAAATTTTGCTAGGACTAGTTTCACTGCTCTAATTGTACAAATTTTGTCATGATATCTCCAAACTTCACTTTATACCAAATTTTGATCAGAATATGATCTTCTTACTTATAATAAAAAATTGGTTAGAGAAACAAGTTGTTTTCATTAATATGGAAACCTCTTTCTTACTAGTATCCATTGTTATGTTAGCTTGATGCATTTTTAGATGGCCAAGTTTTCGTCTCATTTCTAGAGATCAAAATCTTTTCATTACCTTGATTACATGTCACATCTCACATGCATTGAATAATTGTCAGTCACCCGAATTTCAAAAGAACCATGTATTTGTTAAACAATGTATTTTTTTATACAATTTGATGTGATTAATTGAGCTCAATCATCCTACCTAAAACTAATTAGTACTAGTAGTGGATATGTGGAGAGGCTAAAAAACATATAAAATAAATAAGGCATAATGGGATTTTTAATGTAGGACTAAATATTTCAGTACTCCCCCTCATGTGTAGAAACATATGGAACAATGTCCCCTTGAAGGAACACATGTACATTGGGGATAAGGAAGTGGGACACAACAAAAGCTTGGGGCCCAAAAATCAAAATCAATTGGTGTTAGGCGGAGAGGCCTAAGAACGTACAAAATACACAAGACAACATGAGATTCCTAACGTGGGATTAATTTTTCCAATATTAACATATGATTCTGAAGCCGCATTGGCATATTAATGATCACATTTTTATAGATACTTATGAGATTGATAGAACTCTAATTAAATTTATATGTTTGGTTCCTAATTTAAGAGAATTTTTTTAATTCCGTTTGCGAAAGGAGATAATTTTTTTAATTCCATGTGCAAGTCTATATGTTATTGTTGTATTTCCTAAGCATAATATACATATTTCACGTTTTTCTTTTCTATGTTGTTATGATAGTAGATGAAGGAATTCATGTATCTTAAGGGCGGGGTTGAGATTAGCATTATGATTTCTTTCTTTAGTTTTCAGAATTTATAAGAATGGGTGGTGTGGGTTGTTAGGAACGTAATGGAGAATAGTAGGGATTAGAGGGAAAATAGAGAACTAGGGATTATGGTTTGAGAGGAAGAGAGGGAAAATACCTGAAGAGTTCTTGCTTGCCTTAGCCGATCAAGCCCTAGAGGTATTTATACCTCTGGGCCAAGAGGAGGTCGGTCCCCCCCTGTGGGTTGAACCCGCAGGTTCAGCCCCAAGCCGTCACGGTTTAATTGGGGAGGGCTGAACCGGTAGGTTCAACCATGTTTTGTGCTGCCTCCTTCCACCGACGCGCGTATTGCTGACCCGGGAACCGGTTGTTATGCGGGGTCATAACATTCCCTTCCCATCAGCAGCCAGTTTGTCCTCAAGGTGAAAGTCTGGATAAAGTTCTCGGAACTCGAGCAAATCAACCCATGTGTTGTGCGCCGGCGATAAGATCTTCCATTTGACGAGGATCTCCTGGCGGTACTCGGTACCGCGCTTTTTCCATTTGGTGAGCAGTACCTCCTCTGGGAGCGGTCGTTGTTCCCCACTGTGTGGTGTTTCTGGCAGGGTAGGGCACACCTGTACTGTGTCCCCGATCTTCTTTTTCAGCAAGGATACATGGAAGGTCGGGTGAATACACGATCCCTCTGGCAGATCCAACGTATATGCAACTGGTCCTACTCTCTGGATGATTCTGAAAGGCCCATAATAGCGCTGTGCTAACGTTTGGTTCGTCCTCCTAGGCACGGAGGTTTGCCGGTATGGTTGAAGCCTGAGGAAAACCTCATCTCCTACTATGAACTCTCGTTCTGTCCTGTGTTTATCTGCTTGAACCTTCATTCTATTATGAGCGGTCAGGAGGTTTTCACGCAGAAGGGCAAGAGTATGATCCCGATCGCGCAACTCCTGATCAACAGCCGGTAGTGTCGTTCCCCCTGGCTCATACGTCTCCAAGGTCGGGGCGGAGCTCTACATAACTTCAAACGGAGTGAGTTTACTTCCAGTGTGGTAGGTGTTGTAGCAGTATTCGTCCCAATGAAGCCAACGGGTCCAGGTGCGAGCGCATCCATCACAAAAAATCATAAGTACGTCTCGACCCCCCGATTAAGCACCTCTGTCTGTCCGTCCGTCTGAGGGTGGTGGGTGGTGCTCATGCACAAACGAGTGCACCGTTGTCGGAATAGCTCCTTCCAGAAGTTGCTCACAAACACAGGATCCCGATTCGTGATGATGGCCCGAGGAATGCCGTGAAGTCGGACTATCTCCCACAAAACAAATCAGCTACTGACTCCCCCGTATAGGGATGATTCAAGGCCAGGAAGTGGTCGTACTTGGACAACTTATCCACCACGACCAGGATAACTGTCTTTCCTTGGGATCTCGGCAGGCCGTCAATGAAGTCCATAGAAACCGTGTCCCAAATTTGCTGTGGAATCTCGACGGGGGTAAGTAGATCCGCTGGAGACGTTTCGTATTTCCGCCACTGGCATATCTCACACTGCTGCACAAATTACTGAACATCCCTTCGTTGGCCCTTCCAGAAAACGTTGGCTCGTACACGTTGAAGAGTGCGGAGAACGCCTGCATGTCCACCTATCGACGATGAATGAAATTCGTGCAACATGATGATCTTCCATGGTGATGAAGATGGTATGACCACCCCGCCGTGGTAGTATAAGTGTCCATTCTGTAAGTAAAACCCTGAATTTGTGGTCTTCCCTTGTTGAAGCGACTTCATAATTGAGCGCAAGTTCGGGTCCTGAAGGATCTCCTCCCGTATGTCGTCTAAAGCCCCGATGAATGGCCCTGAGATGTGGTGAAGTGTCCCCTTTGGTATGTGGGAAAGTGCGTCTGCCATCACATTCTCTTTCCCTTGTTTGTAGACGATCTCGTAGTCGTAACCCAGAACCTCGTCACCCACTTCTGCTGCAGAGGAGAAGCCACTCGCTGCTCCAATAAATGCTTCCGGCTCTGGTGATCAATTCGTACCTTGAAGTGTCTCCCCAGAAGGTATGGCCGCCACAGGGTCACGACACGTATAATGGCCAACATTTCCTTCTCGTAGGTAGATAAGCCATGTATCTGTGGCGCCAAAGCCTTGCTGAAGTAGGCTATCGGACGCCCCTCTTGCATGAGGACGGCCCCAATCCCCACGCCTGACGCATCGGTCTCCACGACAAACTCCTTAGTGAAATCGGGTAGAGCTAGCACCGGTGTGGTAGTCATCGCTGTCTTGAGAACCTGGAATGTTGTCTCTGCCTCCTCTTGTCAGTTAAATGCATCCTTGTGTAGCAACCGTGTCAACGGTCGTTCTATCTTTCCATAATCCTTCACGAACTGTCGGTAGTAGCCTGTCAGCCTGAGGAGCCGCGAAGGGCTCGGGCCGTGCGTGGTCGGGGCCATGTTTGCATGCTTTCACTCTTCTTCAGATCGGCTAGGACTCCTTGTTCCGAGACTATGTGACCCAAATATTCTACCTCTTCTTGTCCAAAGGAGCATTTGGAGAGCTTGGCGTAGAGCTGGTGCTGACGGAGGATCACAAACACTTGCTCCACATGTTTGAGGCGCTCCTCTCAACTGGCGTTGTAGATCAAACTGTCATAAAAAAATATCAATACGGACCTGCGAAGAAGGGGCCGGAAGATCTCGTTCATCACTGCCTGGAACGTGGATGTGTCGCGTTGGAGAGTACAAAAGGCATCACGAGTAACTCGTAGTGTCCGTCATGTGTCTGGAAGGCTGTTTTGTAGATATCTTCTTCCTTCATCCGGATTTGATGGTAGCCCGAGCACATATCCAACTTCGTGAACATACGTGCTCCGTGTAACTCGTCCAACAATTCTTCTATCATGGGAATGAGAAACTTGTCCTTGATGGTGGAGCTGTTCAGACCGCTGTAGTCAACACAAAACCTCCATGAGCCATCCTTTTTCTTCACCAGAATGATGAGCGAGGAAAAAGAACTGGTGCTGGGTCTGATAATTCCCGCTGCTAGCATCTCCTTAACACTCCGTTCTATCTCCGCCTTTTGTATGTGTGGGTAGCGGTATGGTCGGATGTCAGTCGGCTCAGCTCCTTCCTTGAGGATGATCTGGTGGTCTCTAAATCTCTGTGGCGGTGGTGAGTGAGGCTCCTGGAAAATCTCTGAGTATTCCAATAGCAAAGGCTGCATCTGCTCTGGCACTTCATGTGGGGAAGTAGGCCGTGGCGCAAGCTCCATGATCACCGCCATATGGCCTTCGTCCCACAACCTTTCTAGGCATCGAAGAGAGATCTCCTTCATCAGAGATCTTCTGATCCCATTCAAACAGTATTGCCTTCCCTCTTGAGCAAAATCCATGGTTATGCGGTCCCAATCCATTGTTACCTTCCCCAGCTATCGCAACCACTGGACCCCCAGAACCATATCAGACCCGCGGATAGGCACCACGTAAATATCCATCCTACAATTATAGCCCTGCACACTGCACCCCACTCCCTTCAGCACCCCTTTGCACTGCAACTTATTCCCGTCAGCCACCATCACTTGGAAAGCGACATCCTTAGTGATCTCATGTCCCAGTTGTTGGAGTTTCTGAGATGATCTCAAAGCAATCAACAGTTACTCTTGCTGCCAACACAATATGAGTCTATAGGGTCGCACATAAAAGCGTTTGGAGAAATTGGAGAAAGGATTGTGTTGGTCTTACTCATATTGGATATGAGTGAAGGACCAATTCTGTGACTGCTTGGAATCAAGTTGAGAATGTCTCAAAAGGGAAATCGTTTAAAGTGTTTAAACGAACGGATTTACACTAGGTAATTCGGCTAAAGACATTAACCGAATTCGGCTAAAGGGTTTAGACGAATTCGGCTAATGACATTAACCGAATTCGGCTAAAGGGTTTAGACGAATTCGGCTAATGGCAAATTCGGCTAAAGGGATTCGCCGAATTTATATAGCCGAATTTATATATAGTCGAATTCGTCGAAATGGTTTCGCCGAATTCGGTTATAGTGATTAGCCGAATTCGGTTAATGTGATTAGTTGAATTCGGCGAATGTAAATCTGGACAGATTTTCTGTTTTTCCCCTGGTCTGCGGATAGTCGTTTTTATGCCTTGCTTATAAAAGGAACGTGTTTAGGGCTTCGAAAAGACGGTTTTTCAGATCAAGCCTTTTCGCGAGAGAGAAACGACGGAAGTGTTCCGGCTGTTCTCGTTCCGTCCGCCGATCGTCGTTCCGCCGCCGCTAGTCGCCGCCGCCGGTCGCCTCCTCCTCTGGATCGGACCTAGCAGTCCGTGGGGACGTTGAGAGCTTCCTTCTCCGACCTAGTTCTTGTACGACAAGAAGTTAGGGTTCTTCATCGCTTGTGTGGACTTCTATAGAGGGATCGATCTATTTCGATCCTTGAAGAACTCAAAGCAGATTTCGGATTTCTGTTGGAGCACCTTGGTTGAGTGTTGACTCAATCCCGCAAAGGTACCTTGTATTTCAACTTTCTTATTCTCTTGAATCATGAAGACCGCAAGATCCGTTGATCTCTTTTTGGGTTGTTCTTGTTCATTTTCGCTGCGCATATTTGATATGTCATTCCTTATGAAGGGGTATAGAAAACCCAACAGTGGTATCAGAGGTAGGTTGCGGTCAAGTGCGTGTAAATTGGGACATTTGGAAGCGTTCTAAATGCCCTAATTTCCTCTTGGAATATCACATTTGATGTGATTTTTGTGTGGTTTCTGGTGGTGGGATTTCAAAAATTTGGTCGGGGCTCTGCCCCGCACCCCGCAAGGGCTCTGCCCCTTGACCACCGCCAGGGGCGCTGCCCCTTGTACCCCGTTAGGGGCTCTGCCCCTAAGACCCCGCCAGGGGCGCGGCCCCTTAGAACCCCGCCAGGAACGCATGTGATTGCGTTGCGATTTTCATGTTTCAGAGGTTGTTTCTCCTCTGCAGTAACCGTCCCTCAAAATGGTTTGTGAAACCAAATGTTTAGATTACTGAATCTAACATGAGAGACGAGCTTGTCTACTGCACTTGTGGATTTGCTATTCACATGTCCAATGCATGTAAATCGGGAGATTTAGAAGTGTTCTAAATGCTCAGATTTAGCCCTGGTTTGTCAAAGTGTTGATAGACTGTTTTTGTACACATCTGTGATGTATCTGGAATGTGAATGTTGTAATTTTATTTTCTGCTTGTGCACTGTGATTAAATGTTAATCATGATTAAATGTTAATCACTTGAAATAAAAATCCCTTATCTAATATTAAGTATTCGGATGCCTTCCGATGGATGACACTGTTCCTGCCTCGATCGATGAAGTGTGGGCTTGCCAAAGCAAGGTGCATTAATCTATCTTGGTAAGGGTGCGAGCGGATAATTGTGATATCCCACTGTCGACATCGGGTCAAACTTAACTAGGTGACCTCAAAGGTTGAGTGCCTAGAGGCAAATGGTTGGCATGCTCCATATGATGGATGCGAATAAAGAGTTATTCACCAACCATACAAGAGTTGCATAGTGATGCAATTGACAAATGTTGTCTACCTAAATAACCGCATTATGAGAGGAACGCCAAAGCGGACTCGTGGTGTTGGTGAAATACGGATCTTGTCCACTAAGAGAGTAGCTCGCATAAACTCTCTGAATCGATATCAAGGGTTATTGATTTGATTAAAATAATGGGAGCTCTTTTATAAAAGTCCTTATTAAAATATATAAAAATGTATTTTGAAATATAGTACTAAAATTTCACTTTGCAAAATTCCTTGTAGAATATCCATGGCAAGTGGATCTCACTCCGCCTTGTCCCTGAGAGCGATCCTTGAGAAGGATAAGCTAAATGAGACAAATTTCCTTGACTGATATAGAAACCTGAGAATTGTTCTCAGGCAAGAGCGCAAGCTCTATGTCTTGGAAGAAGATCCCCCTGAAGAGCCAGCCTCTAATGCACCACGTGCAGATAAAGATACTTATAAGAAGTATGAAGATGACTCCTTGGATGTTGAATGCCTTATGCTCGCGACTATGAACTCTGAGCTTCAGAAGCAACATGAGAACATGAGTTGTTATGAGATGGTTGAGCACCTGAAGAAAATGTTTCAAGGGCAAGCTCGCCAAGAGAGGTTCGATATATCCATGACGTTATTTCAGTGTAAGATGGGAGCTCGAGACCCAGTAGGAACTCACGTACTCAAGATGATTGGGTATATAGAGAGCCTTGAAAGACTGGGGTTTCCTTTGAGCCAAGAGTTGGCCACTGATCTGATCCTGCAATCGTTACCGGACAGTTACGAGCAGTTTGTCTTAAATTACAATATGAATGAAATCGACAAGACACTGCCCGAGCTCCTAGGCATGTTAAGAACTGCCGAGATCAACATGAAGAAGACCAAGCCTGCTAGCCCCATACTGATGGTGCATAAAGGCAAGGACAAGGTCAAGGGAACCAAGAAGACTAAGGTAGGACCTAAGTCACATCTTGATCCCAAGTCTTCAGCACTGAAAAAGAAAGGATTGGCTAAGGAAGGGAAGTGCCACCATTGTAGTAAGGCAGGGCACTGGAGGAGGAACTGTCATCAGTATCTAGAAGATCTGCAGAAGAAGAAGGGAAGTATGACTTCCACTTCAGGTATTTTCGTTATAGAAATAAACCTTTCTGCTCCTTCATCCTGGGTATTGGATACCGGATGTGGTTCTCACATTTGTATAAATGTGCAGGAACTGAGAAGGAGAAGAATGCTGGGTAAAGGGGAGGTAGACCTGCGCGTCGGGAATGGAGCAAGAGTTGCTGCCGTCGCCGTTGGTGTTTACTGTCTTTCTTTGCCCACAGGGCTTGTAATAGAACTTGATAATTGTTATTATGTTCCCGCCATAACTAGAAACATTATTTCTATTTCATGTTTGGACATGATTGGTTTTTCTTTCGTAATTAAGAACAATTGTTGTTCTATTTATAAGAATGATGTTTGTTATGGCGTTGCCCAAATGTTTAATGATTTATATGTTTTGAACTTAGACCATCCGATCTATAACATAGAACATACTAAAAGACTAAAAACAAATGACTTGAATCCTACGTACCTTGGCATTGTCGTTTAGGCCATATAAACGAGAAACGCATATTCAAGCTCCATAAAGATGGACTACTGGACTCATTTGATTATGAATCATTTGAGAGATGCGAGTCATGTTTATTAGGCAAGATGACGAAAGCTCCTTTCACTAGTCGTAATGAGAGGGCTAATGATCTCTTGGGTATAATACATAGTGATGTATGCGGACCCATGAGTTCTATGGCTAGAGGTGGGTTCTACTACTTCCTTACATTTACTGATGATTTCAGTAGATACGGATACGTGTTTCTTATGAAGAACAAATCCGAGACCTTTGAAAAGTTCAAAGTGTTTAAGAATGAAGTAGAGAACCAACTGGGAAAAATGATAAAAGCACTCCGATCTGATCGAGGTGGCGAATATCTGAGTCATGAGTTTCGTGATCATCTGAAAGAGTGTGGTATTGTATCACAGCTCACTCCACCCGGAACACCTCAACATAATGATGTTTCTGAGAGGAGGAATCGTACCTTGTTAGACATGGTGCGATCGATGATGAGTCATGCAGATTTGCCCGTTTCCTTTTGGGGTTTTGCTTTAGAGACTGCTGCTTTCACACTAAATCGAGTTCCAACGAAAACGGTTCTAAAGACACCATATGAGATATGGACTGGGAAGTGTCCTAGTATGTCGTTCATCAAGATTTGGGGCTGTGAGACATACGTGCGACGTCAAATGCCTGACAAGCTGGAACCCAAATCGGATAAATGTTATCTAGTGGGGTATCCTAGGGAAACCAAAAGATACTATTTCTACTTACCGTTTGAGGGCAAAGTGTTTGTCGCAAGGACTGGTGTCTTTTTGGAGAAAGAGTTCTTATCCAGAAAGACTGCAAAGGTAGAACTTGAAGAAGTTCAAGAGCCACAAACAATGAACGAACCAGAATTGGAACCTGAGCAAGGACTACAAGAAGTTGTAGCTGGAGAGCCTGCTCAAGAAACAAAAGTCCTACGTAGATCTGGTAGACCAAGATTTGAGCCTGAGAGATATGGATTTCTCGTGTCTCAAATAGGTAGTGTGTTGCTTATGGATCATGATGATGAGCCTGCAACCTACCAAGAAGCTATGAATGGACCCGACTCCGAGAAGTGGCTTGAGGTCATGAAATCTGAAATGGACTCCATGTATGCAAACCAAGTTTGGACCTTGGTGGAACCACCTGAAGGGGTACGACCCATAGGGTGCAAGTGGGTCTTCAAAAAAAAGACCGACATGGATGGGAATGTACAAACATTCAAAGGCCGGCTGGTGGCTAAAGGTTTCAGGCAAATTCATGGTGTTGACTATGATGAGACCTTTTCCCCTGTGGCCATGGTCAAGTCCATCAGAATTCTACTTGCTATTGCTGCGTATTATGACTACGAGATCTGGCAAATGGATGTCAAAACGACTTTCCTTAATGGAAATCTCCTTGAGGAAGTGTATATGACACAACCCGAGGGTTTTGTATCTCCAGATGAAGCCACTAAAATATGCAAGTTGAATCGATCCATTTATGGATTGAAACAGGCTTCTCGAAGTTGGAATCTACGTTTTGATGAGAAAATCAAAGAGTTTGGTTTCATCAAGAACGAAGATGAGCCTTTTGTTTACAAGAAGATTAGTGAGAGCATTGTTGTCTTCCTGATATTGTATGTAGATGACATACTGCTGATCGGGAATGACATTCCGACCCTGCAAGTTGTTAAGAACAACCTAGGGAAGTGTTTTTCTATGAAAGACTTGGGTGAAGCTACTTACATACTTGGTATTAAGATCTATAGAGATAGATCGAAGAAGTTGCTGGGTTTGACCCAGAGTACATACATTGACAATGTGTTGAAACGGTTCATCATGCTTGAGTGCAAGAAAGGATTCTTACCCATGTCACATGGTGTGAGTCTCTCTAAGGACCAGTGTCCAAAATCTTTGGAAGATAAGGACCGCATGAAGTTGATTCCATATGCTTCGGCAATTGGATCAATCATGTATGCAATATTATGTACTCGACCCGATGTCTCATATGCTTTAAGCATAACTAGCAGGTATCAGTCTGATCCGGGTGATGGTCACTGGATCGCAGTCAAGAATATCCTGAAGTACTTGAGAAGGACTAAGGATACATTCTTGGTGTTCGGTGGAGAGGAAGAGCTCGTTGTAAAGGGTTACACGGATGCAAGCTTCCTGACTGACAGAGATGACTCAAAGTCACAGTCAGGTTTTGTGTTTTGCCTTAATGGAGGAGCTGTAAGCTGGAAGAGTTCCAAGCAGGAGACAATTGCCGATTCTACGACTGAGGCCGAGTATATCGCTGCAGCAAATGCGGCGAAGGAGGCTGTATGGATTAGGAAATTCATCAGCGAGCTTGATGTAGTTCCTAGCATTGTTGATCCCGTAGTTCTCTACTGTGACAACAACGGTGCAATTGCACAAGCTAAGGAACCTAGATCTCATCAGCGCTCCAAGCACATACTTCGGCGCTTCCATCTTATTCGAGAGATTGTCGATCGAGGAGATGTGAGCATATGCAGAGTACCAACTGAAGAAAATATAGCGGATCCACTGACAAAGCCTCTTGCGCAAAAGAAGCATGATGATCATGTTAGATCAATGGGTATTAGATACCTGAATGATTATCTTTAGTGGGAGCCTTGTGGATTGCATATTTGTTGGTTGTTTATTCATTGGATGAATTGTAATATATACTATGTATTTCATTTTATATTTATGACAAGTTCTTTTATTATGTCATTTATATCTATCTGATAAGATTAATTAGCATAATAAATGCCCTTAGAGTGTTTGCTTCCATAGGAATTCAAGTACGTGACTTGAATGTGAGAGCCTATGTTCATAAGAAGCTTCATTCTTAAATGGTCCCTGGTCGAGGTATCATCCTAGATATTTAGGGCGAGGATGAGACCATAAGACTAGCATGTGCGTTGACTGATGATCGGTTCTCGCAGGTCATGATATTGTGATATCAAGTCATCATATGGGTACTTGTTAAGAACAAGTTGTACTGGACAGACCCCCATGAGACTACTTTGTGGATTGTTATATGAACGTGTCACAAGTATGTCTCAAGTGACAATGGTGTTTGTGGTTCTTTGACCTGAAGTCACAACATTCATCGAGTGAGGAAGAGCGTACTTTGATGCCATCTAAAGTCTTCTCTTGAGAAAGGTTGACGATAAGGGTGGTTGTTGGGTATGTTACGAATCATTTGGATGTTTGTGTGTGAGCAGAAATGAGATTTGTCCTCCTGTATGACAGGAGTTACATCCATGGGCCACTTGATGGAATGAGACTGAGAAATGCATGACCATGCTTGGTAGAGTCAATATGTGATATTGAGCTCACCAATTTTCAGACAGTCTATTCTGGATCAAGAAACTAGGATTGAACGATTATGAGGGTGACACGGTCCATGCCTCTAGTTCTATCCGGATGTAAAGGACAAAGGGACATGACAACACTGATACATTGGTCATGACAGGCTTATATGAGTTATGAACTCTTATTGCTTGGGTAGCAATGATGTATTGCTAGATGCCGCTCATTGTTTGTGAGACTTTTGTTGATACTTTGTGATCAAGTGGGAGACTGTTGGACTTTCTGAGATGATCTCAAAGCAATCAACAGTTAGTCTTGCTGCCAACGCAATATGAGCCTATAGGGTCGCACATAAAAGCGTTTGGAGAAATTGGAGAAAGGATTGTGTTGGTCTTACTCATATTGGATATGAGTGAATGACCAATCCTGTGACTGCTTGGAATCAAGTTGAGAATGTCTCAAAAGGGAAATCGTTTAAAGTGTTTAAACGAACGGATTTACACTAGGTAATTCGGCTAAAGGCATTAACCGAATTCGGCTAAAGGGTTTAGACGAATTCGGCTAATGGCATTAACCGAATTCGGCTAAATGGTTTAGACGAATTCGGCTAATGGCAAATTCGGCTAAAGGGTTTCGCCGAATTTATATAGCCGAATTTATATATAGTCGAATTCGTCGAAATGGTTTCGCCGAATTCGGTTATAGTGATTAGCCGAATTCGGTTAATGTGATTAGTCGAATTCGGCGAATGTAAATCTGGACAGATTTTCTGTTTTTCCCCCTGGTCTGCCGATAGTCGTTTTTATGCCTTGCTTATAAAAGGAACGTGTTTAGGGCTTCGAAAAGACGGTTTTTCAGATCAAGCCTTTTCGCGAGAGAGAAACGACGGAAGTGTTCCGGCTGTTCTCGTTCCGTCCGCCGATCGTCGTTCCGCCGCCGCTAGTCGCCGCCGCCGGTCGCCGCCGCCGGTCGCCGCCGCCGGTCGCCGCCTCCTCTGGATCGGACCTAGCAGTCCGTGGGGACGTTGAGAGCTTCCTTCTCCGACCTAGTTCTTGTACGACAAGAAGCTAGGGTTCTTCATCGCTTGTGTGGACTTCTGTAGAGGGATCGATCTATTTCGATCCTTGAAGAACTCAAAGCAGATTTCGGATTTCTGTTGGAGCACCTTGGTTGAGTGTTGACTCAATCCCGCAAAGGTACCATATATTTCAACTTTCTTATTCTCTTGAATCATGAAGACCGCAAGATTCGTTGATCTCTTTTTGGGTTGTTCTTGTTCATCTCCGTTGCGCATATTTGATATGTCATCCCTTATGAAAGGGTATAGAAAACCCAACACCAGTTTCTGTGCCACTGTGGGGCTGATGAAGTTGTGAGTGCTTCCACTATCAACCAAGATTGTCACCTTCTGTTGGCAGATCCGCCCTGCGATACGCATAGTGAGCGGTGTAGATCCTCCTTCCATTGCTTGGATAGATACCCCGAACTTGGTAATATCCAAGCTATCTCCGTGCTCTCCTCCTTATTTCGGCTCCTTGTCCTCGCCCACCTCTCTTAGCATGTACATCTGGATCATCTGACATTTGCGTCCACGAGTGTACTTGTCGTTACAGTTGAAACACAATCTTTTCTCCTTCATCGCTTGTAGCTCCGACCATGTCAATTTTTTTACGGTTGCTTTTTCGGTCTCCACCTGTTCTTTCCTGACATCCACTGAATTTGAAGTATTCCTCGTACTCCCCACTCTTGACCTCTGTCGACTGAAACGTTCCTCCTGAATCCGGGTCAGGCTAATGGCGTGGGCTAAGCTGTGTGGCATATAAGCATGCACTTCGTCTCTGATGTCATCCTTCAATCCTGATACAAAGCAGCTCAGGATTGTTCTCTCCTCCCTACTCCTCCCATTGTACTCTGTTCGTGAGCCTTTCAAACTCTGTACGATATTCCATTTTCGTCCCCTTCTGTCTCAGTTTCTGAAGGCGAGCTTCAAAGTCTTCATATTCTAATGATCCAAAACGGGCTGCAAATTCGTCAACGAACTCGACCCAAGGGGCATAGTCCCCTCGGAGGAACCACTGGGTCCACTGAAATGCATCATCTTTAAGGTGAAAGGACGCCAGTTGCACCCACTGCTCTTCTGGAATCTCCTGGTAGTTGTACAATAATTTAGTCTTTTGAACCCATTCCAACGTGTCGCCCCCTTTGAATTTTGGGTAATTCATGCGGGTCATTTTTGGTGGCATGTAAGCTCTCGGATTCTGCTGGTAGTGTGCTTCATACTCCTGGTCGAGGCCAAGAGGCCGTCGACACTCTGTCGGCCAATTCGGGTATCCTCCTTCCTCTCCGTGTTGATAGTCGGGCCTTGTAGCCACCGGAGGAGGTATGTACTCCCAGCCGCCGCCTGTCTTGCTGCTGTCGGCGTGTCCCGATCCTTTGGGGTTAGGTAGAAGCCCCTCCCGAGGAGGGTAGACCATATCCCTAGGTCGCTGGTCAATCAGGTCTTCTCATCCCCTGTCGAGGCCCCCTGGCGACTGGATCGGCCCCTGGTGAGTGCTCGCTTCCTCGTTCACCGTTGCTCTGGCCTTGATACTTTGAGACAACAAGCTCTTGATCTCCTCGATGCGAACATCCAGTCGCTCTTCCAAACGTTCTTTGACGCCCTTAATTTTTCTTCAATCGCAGTCACTGTATCTGTTAGCCCGGTGTAGTTCTCCTCTAGAGTTGCTAGCCCCGTGGATTCTTCCTTTGAGCGAGTCACCATGGTGGAGCTCGAGGATTTAGATAAGGCAGCAATTGGCTTCGAAGTCGAGAGGGACGCTATCCGCTGACGACGTCGGTGCCGAGGAGATCGGCGAAGCAGTCACGCACTGTGGCCGAAGTAGTCGACGACTGAAAAGCTGCGTTCGAAGGATGCAGAGCCGACAAGGTAGGCGATCGAAGCAGACGATCGACGGATGTGGAGGTATCGTCGACGCAGTCAACCAAAGTTGTTGATCGAAGGATGCGGATATGACGTCGAAGAGGATTCGAAGCAGTCGACCGAAGATGTCGTCGAAGCAGTCGCTCGAAATCGATGGAGATGAGGTCGACGAAGTCGTTCGAAGCCGACGATGAAGTCGTAACAGTCGTTCGAAGCCGACGATCGAAGCGCCGCAGCTGACGATGGGAATGATGTCGGAACGTAGCGACCAGGGCGGGGGAAGGTCCTCTGATACCAAATGTTAGGAACGTAATGGAGAATAGTAGGGATTCGAGTGAATAGAGAGAATTTGGGATTAGGGTTTGAGAGGAAGAGAGGCAAAATACCTGAAGAGTTCTTGCTTGCACTAGCCGATCAAGCCCTAGAGGTATTTATACCTCTGGGCCAAGAGGAGATCCCCCCCCATGTGGGTTGAACCCGCAAGTTCAGCCCTAAGCCGTCACGGTTTAATTGGGGAGGGACTGAACCGGTAGGTTCAACCCTATTTTGTATTGCCTCCTTCCGCCGACGCGCGTATTGCTGACCCGTGAACCAGTTGTTATGCGGGGTCATAACATGGGACATATAGGTAACTAGAGGGAAAGTGTATGTCTAAGTTGTCAAGGCATGCGCCTAGGCGCACCCCGTTGCGCCCCAGCAAGGCCTAGGCGGGCGATTCGCCTGAGGCGCGCCTAGGCGCACCCGAGGCGCACCCAAGTCTCACCTAGGCGGCCAAATGCTGAAATTCAGCGAATTGGTCGCCCAATTCACAGAAATTCAGCGATTTGGGCGCCAAATTCGCTGAATTTCAGCGATTTGGGAGTCCAATTCGCTGAATTTCAGCGATTTGGGCGCCCAATTCGCTGAATTTCAGCGATTTGGGCGCCCAATTCGCTGAATTTCAGCGATTTGGGCGCCCAATTCGCTGAATTTCTGCGATTTGGGCCCCCAATTCGCTGAATTTCTGCGATTTCCACGAATTGGGGGCCCAATTCGCAGAAATTCAGCGAATTGGGCGCCCAATTCGCAGAAATTCAGCGAATTGGTGGACAAATTCAGCTAATTGGGCGCCTCATTCGCTGATTTTCCATGAAATGGGCGCCCAATTCACTGATTTTATGTTTTCCCCATTTGTGCGCCTCACGTGCCTCGGGCGCGCGCCTGCGCCTAGGCTCCGGGGCCCCTTTGCGCCTCGGTGCGCCTTGCGCCTTTAATAACTTAGTGTATGTGTGACTAGGGTTTAGTTGCAAGATCTTTTTCTATTTATCTTTTTAGTCATACAATTTGGTTCACACTCTAAGTTGAGTGAATGATATGTCAGCTATTTTTGCATTTTAATTGACGACTAAGGTTTTGAGTTAGTTGGGTTCATGAATTGGTTAAAGATGTGGCCTCCCCCGCGCTTTATACATGGACCTGCCGTTAAATATGAAATCATTTACTCCACTTCATCGGCTTTTATGTACAGTATTTTGGGCATTTCAAAATTAACCATTGGACACCTTGAGAACCTATAAAGCACCAACACATGTACGATACGTATCCGGTGCGGCGGTATGACAAATTCAAAAAAAAAGGATGCGGGTACGTTCGGGGCAAGGCGTAATTAAAATTGTATATATGTGTGTGTGTGTGTGTGTGTGTGTGTGTGTGTGTGTCTGTGTATGTATATGCCACATTTTCAAAGAAAGGGAGAACATAAAATGTAGAAACAATACATATTGAACAAGTGTTAACACTATTAATGACAATATGTAGATTCCAATGACAAATATGCAGAAAAGTCTGCCACGTCCATGTATATCCACAAACTATAGCAACAAGCGTATCCGCCAAGTATTGGGTACGTATTGGTACCAGAAACATACCCGGTACGGGTATGCGACCCTCGAAGAAGTATCAGTGCTTCATAGTTGAGAACCCTCTCATATTATGCTACCATTTTGGCTGAATAATTATGATGTTATTAAGTTGGGCCATAATTTAGCATGTCATGACACATATGTCTCAATCTGCTGCCTCCTGCGAAATTTCATTCGGCCTCCTGGAAATTTTTTCTCCACTGTTTATCGCCACAGGATTTTTCGGGATCTGCATCCTAATGCCTCGGTTGTAGGCTTTATTTCATTTCCTTCTTTTTTAATCAATGCTTCACGTTTTTGCCTTATATGCTTTGTTTTACAATTTACACTAGAAATTAGGAGCATTGGAATCCCTCTTTATAGTTATAGGTTACTATGAAAATCAAACTAATTTAAAACTAGAAGGTTTATAAGATAATCCAAAAAGTGAATAGTCTAACCATAATGTATGTTCCTACTGCACTCATAGATATAATCGTAGTAGTTTATAGCAGTGCCAGTATAACTAAAGCTTGTTTGAAAGTTGTATCTTACATATTATGTATGCTAATAAGTAATCTCTTTACAAAACAAATTTTAAGCGTATGGTTACCAGGGAAAATTTGGTAAACACATGGTGGAAAGATGGTTTAGGCATCCCCAATAGAGCGATAGAAAGACACTCTTATTAAATTAGAGAGCTACTTACGAATATTAAATAGATAGTTAGCATATTTTTTATATGAGATAAATTACATCATAATTTTGGCCTCTAAAGCTTGAATTGCTTAATAACAGGGATTTCTGAGGGTTGGGGGGCATTTAACCTGCGAGTTTGTGCTTGTCATGTTTGTTCGTAGTCCTGTAGATGTACTCGAGGACCTAAACAATTTTACTTATTTAAATTTGAGGAATGATTTAGGGTTTAGGGTATAATGAAGTTTTTATTTTTAAATATCCATTTTACTCTATTGAAAAATAAAGTTCGACATTCCGAGTTCTTAAGCCAATTCTACACCCAAAATGGTGAAATTGGTCTCCTTTCGACAATTTTTAGATTTTCTGCCCCTTGATCCTTAAAATACAGAAACAAGTGAAATAACATATGAAATGTATACAAAAATATAAGATGAGTGCTTTTTATTAATTAAAATGATATTAAATAATTATATAATTTAGCACTCATCAATGAATGCGTGCCTTTTTTGGAAAATGTTGAACATAATGAAAGTGATGTTGAAGAGATGGAGTAGGAGCATGCATATGAACAACTAGCATTCTAAAATTCTCTAAAAATCATTCAAGGGAACTCATGCTTGGTGAACCATCAATAGAAGCAATGACACATTCTTCTTTGCATGAATCTTTCTCTAATTTATTTTTTATTTCTTATATTGAACCAAATCATCCAAGGGAACTCAGCCACTTTGAGATAAAAAAGGTTTTGAACCTAGTTTAGCGTCCATCAAATCATCTAGTTGTAGGAGTAAATTGTATATTTAAAAACAAATTTTTGTAGTGTACGACAATAATTTATGTATAATAAAGTTCGGATTTGTGTAGTTATCGTAAAAATGTTTTGTTATATATGAAATTATAGTGTACTTGTAAAGAAGTTTATAATCCATAACTGTGATTTTTAAACATTATTATTCACATTTACCAATCAGACGGTCTTTCAAGCTGAGATTTGTGCAGCTGTTTTTTAGGCTCCTTGCAATTAATATCGAAGTGTTGAAATTGCTTCAGGTGGCTTCTAGGTTATCCAGTAGTATATATGTTCAGTAAAGAGCATGCTGCTGATGCTGTGTATAATCTCTCCACACAGTATCTCCATATTTATAAGATACTTATCTGCAGGTTTGATTGATGATTTCAAGTTCTTGCCCAAGCATCTTTTCTTTTCAATTTGTGTTAACAATTGACAGAAATTTTACCTCCTTTGCAGACATCAGACGCCTAGCAGAAAATCATGTGAAGAAGAATTACTGAGGTTTGTATCTTTGAAGACCTGAAGCTTTCCAATCTTAAAAATGTTTCAAGTTTGACATTCCCTGATTCTATTGTTCATAAGAATTTTTGTCAAAAAATGTAGGGTTTGGATTTTTTTGTGTGGAAGTTGCATGCGAAGTTAGATGAAGGGTTATGATCTAATTTTAGTATAGTATTATCTTAATATGTGTGCTTATCTTTGGAATATAGAATTGTTGGAACATAAGCATTCAACCCAAAGACAAGCGAGAGGAAGGAGAGGCGGGGGGGGGGGGGGGGGGGGGGGGGGGGGGGGGGGGGGGGGGGGGGGGCGGGGGGGAGTTGTCCTCGTGGAACTCATTGAGAGGAGGTAGCGAGAAGGATGGCAAGGCGAGCGAGATGAACATCACGGTCATCGAACCATCTCGGGGGCGTCCCGAGAAAGTCTCTTCGGGCAATCTGTATCCTGAAGTGAGGGAATATGTGAATGTGTTGGAAAGCGTGTCATTGTGTTTGTATAACTGCTTGTTGGTCGGATTGAGGACTGACGGTTGTGGAGGTGGTTATGGTGGGATTGATAAATTGGGGTTGAATGAGGACTGACGGTTGTGGAGTAAAGGGTTACCATGAAACGTACGTGGGGGGAGGATGGGGATCTAAGCTTCTAATAGCTGTGTAGTAAAGGGAACCATGGGATGTATGCGGGGAGGGTGAGGGTCTAGGCTTCGGCACCTAGATTCCACGGATTCAGCACCGTGCAGAGATAGTGGAAATCTGAAGTTCTTTTCCAAATTTTGCAAGACCCCCAAAATGAACTCCCAAATCCAATATATAGGCTATAGGAAAGTAACGAACAACTGTGATTGGAAGATATAAACACACAAATGGTACATAAATAATGTTCCGAAAAAAAATAAAAATACATAGAAAATGTTATGTCGACGCTCTGAATGTGACTACAGATTCGAACGTCCATACAACGACCCTAACTCCCTCCCGCGAACTATAATATCCCCATAATTTGAGCTACCGCAACTTCTTAGCAAGACAAGAAGAGAGATTCCACTTTATGGATATACCTTTATTCCAACATCACTTACCTTTAAATAGGCTTATATGACTCTTCATGCCAATCTGAAATGAGTTTTTAGATTGATAATTGCGTATTTTTTAATGATTTTTTGACATGTTATTAATCACGTATTTTTAATAATTTTTTGACATGTTATTAATCACGTATTTTTTAATGATTTTTTGACATGTTATTAATCGCTTAATTTTATATGATTTGTTGAGGCTCATGTATTGAGTTTCATTTATTTGATATGTTATTAATCACGTATTATTTTTTGTTTATTGTGCTTCACCAATGCTCTGGATGCTGAATGAAGGAAGCATGGTTATGTGCACATAAATCAAAATGGATTCCTGGGTCTGCCCTCTCTGATGTCTTTGGCTTTGATTTGAGGGCATGATTCCGCAGCAAACGCGGCGGTATAGGGGGCCACTATTTCAGTGGTACTCTGTGAGCAGCCACTTTGTGCATTTATTGTCAAAGGTTAGGTCTTTCTCCTCTGAGAGAAGCCACTTTGTGCATAGTGCCAAAGGTTAGGTCTGTTTCCAATCTTCCCCCGCCCATACCCCCAATGATTGGGGACTATATGGGTTCTGTTGTTGTTGTTGTTGTTACTTTGTTATATCAGTCATAGTTTTCTTTTAGTTTCTTTAGAGTAGTTTTTCACTAATATTTATGTACCCAAATTAACCTTCTATAGTAGGCATTTGAAGCATAGTTTTTTGCTCTCTTCCAGTTTCACCGTGCCCTATGAACTCAGCCTGGGACGGGACAAAGAATTATGGGCAGAAGCATTCTTCAGCCAGTTACTGGCAAAGTTCCAGACATGCAAGCAGGTTTGGTCCGGCATTCGATTAGAGGTAACCCAATGCTATCCACAAGCAATTATTCTATAATTATCAGCCCATAATTGCACCGACATCAATCTATTCTCAGTTTGACAAATAAACCGCAGTTTATGTAAAGCTGAGAATATAGAATAATTGCTTGGGGATGGCATTGGGTGTACATAATTGGCCTTGTTTAGGCAGGAATGCGATCGTGAACATTTAGAGACCCTACAAAATGAAATTTTGGCCAAATATATAGTTGTCAAGAAAATTTATTAAATTGTCAGCACTGTGTTTAGGTTCAGTGTCAAATTGCCGCCGCAGTTATTTCAAGCATCCTGAGACCTGCATCACACACGTCTGCGCCATTGATATCTCAGCTTGTTTGATAGTGTACAATGTCACAGAGTCAATATTGTACTCTTGCATTGTTGCAAGTAATTTGTTGATCAGGTTATGAGTGCAGAATAATTTTTTTTTGTAATATTTATTTCTCATTTTGTTCCTAATTTTGGGTGAAACTGAATCTAACTGACCCGAGTTGCACACCTAAGTTAGAGGACCTCCCTCACAAAATTTGCAATACTGCATTTTGTGATGAAATGTCTCATCGTTCTAAAGAGCATCTCCCTTTAACTTGCAAATTCCTACTAAGCTCTGACAATCCACCATGAGCAAGTTGAGCTCTTTGCATCCTTGGCTCAGACAACTACAAGTCCTTTTAGGCTCTCTTTGGGATAGTCGTGGTGGTGAGAAAAGTTTTATTCCCACCGCCACCGTTTTTTAGAGGCGTTTGGTTTCTTGGTAGTGGGAGAAATTCTTGTGACAAAAAAAGTGTTATCAGACCTTTTTGGAAAGCAGTGAACCCTCCCACTTTCAAAAAGCTGAAAGGAGCTTTTCACATTTTTATACTTCTCTCTTGGTAGGTTATCTTTTTTCTTCTCCTACTTTTTTTATCATTGGTTTTCCTCCATAATGTTTTTTGCAGCCTCAGCCGTCCCAAACAAAGCCTTAGTTTCTCGTATAACTCGGAAAATCATGCGAGTCTAATCATCTCAATGGAATTTGACTGAGATCTTCGTACTAAACATCATCGCCCATAGACGGCCGTCGTCGGTCCATATCAAAACTCCTCTCCATCAAACTAGTAGGTTAGATCTCGTGCTCTGATGCTTCTGTGGTAAAGTCCTGCCAATCTCTTGGAAACCCAAAACAACATTATTGAAGCTCCATGCGACCTTAGATCTACCTTCAAATGGATACCCCACCACCAAAATGCATTAAAGGGTCTATATCGTGCCTTGAATTTGAACCATAACTACAACTTTGAAGACACATTCATCTCATACATCTGAAGAGTAAGCTGACTTCTTCTAAATACAGCATTGCCAGTTATATCTCATATCACAATCTGACAAAGACATGTCAAAGTCTTTATCTTCTCTTTGGATTTTGTTTGTATTCCTAAAACTTGGCAGAAAGCGATAGATATATCAGAATGAAGAAAGGTAATGGAAGAGGAGATGTTTGCATTGGTGAAGAACCACGCGTGGAAACTATCCCATCTCCCGGATGGAAAAAAAAGTGTTAGCTTCAAATGAGTGTTCTCTGTCAAACAAAATCAAGAACGGATTGCAGAGAGATACAAAGCGCGGCTAGTCGCTTAGGGATACACTCAAACTCTTAGCGTGGACTATCATGAAACTTATGCGCTGTTACCAAAATGGACTATATCCGCATTATTTTATCAAGCGCGGCTTGCCTAGGATGGGATCTACAGATTGGATGTTAAAAATGAATTTTTTTCGGTGGCGGTCGTATCGTTATCATGCCAAACATGTGTAAAATGGCGGTGGAGTTTTTGTCCAAATGCACCGAAGCAAAATGTGTGATTTCCAGATGGACACAGTCTCACTCATCTGTTCAAGTATCACCAGTTGGTAGTTCAATTATTCAAAGTGTTACATAGTACTTTTTACTGCTATTTTTGTTGTGTTTTTTTTCATAAATTTTACTCTTTGTTTTGGTAAACATATCCTCCTCACCCATCATCGACCTCTTTTACGAGCAGAGATGCTTCGTAATCACGAGGTCTCCGCTTCTCGGGGGCTTGCAGGACATGCGTGAATCCGAGGTAAGTTGCACGGTTGTGGAGACTTGGAGGGAGTGGAGGGCTGGACGTACTTAGGGTGGGCTAGGAGGATGTAAAAGGAGAGGAGGGGTGGTTGGGGTTTACTAGATTGGTGGAGGCCGGTGAAGGTTCGAAGAAGGGGAGATAGGGAGGGATCTGTCGGATGGAGGGTCGGGGAGGGCGGGGAAAGCGACGACGGGCTCGAAAGTCGGCGGCGGAGGCTGGAGGAGGTTCCGGCATGGTCGTCTGTGGCCGGAGAAGGAGCGGCGAGCGATAGCGGCAGCGGCAGGTACGTGTTAGGGTTTGAAGGCTCAAGATATTCTACAATACAACATCGAGTTTGGAATGCGTATTTATAGTATCTCCAGCTTAGGGCGGAGTCCGCCCTAGGTCGACACGCGACCCGTTAAGGCTTATCATGTTGGTTTGGACACGCGGGCATATTATTTAAAATACGTTAACAGTACGCGGGCCCCTGCAGTCGGCACCAGGGGATTGGGCGTCGGCACCAGAGGATCAGGCATTAACACCAGGGGATCGGGAGTCGGCACCCTAGACCGAGCGGCTCCCTCGTTCGTAGACCTAATTTTTCGATAACTCTTTCTGTCGACTGATGGAATAATATAAGGAGGGAGGAGGAATTATGTTAAAATACATCCAATGACCACGCGCCTGATAACTCAAAATACATCCAATGACCCTAAACATACCAAAAATATGAAAAATTGAGCTGATTGCAATCTCTGATCGTCCATTTGATGATAAAAAAAAATCAATCACACTGATGTATGAAATGTTGCGTAATCGATATCCATCACTTGCTTTTGAAGAATATGTTAATTACATAATTTTTTGATGTCAAAGAGTCGTATAGAAACTTAATTAGGAATTTAGTTATATATAAAGACAAATTAGAAAACCATTGATTGCTACAATGGTATATTTAATTTTAGACTTTCTACCAGATGATGGCTTCATTTGGTGCAGTGGTGGCGGGAGCGGGAAGCGGGTGGAAAGGCGGGTTGGGACCGGAGGGGGAGAGGCGGGGCTGGAAACATCGCTTTTCGGGAGCTTTTCGCTGCAGAAACAGAGCAAACGCCGTCGGACACCATTTGTTTTTCCACTGTCCAATGACGTTTGCTCCAAACGTGGGCGTGAAAATGCCTCACCAAACGAAGCCGAAGTTTTACTATCGCTAGTTTATGGGATTAACCCTATGTTAATAATCAGTACTTTAAATGTCCTACGCCATGCCAACATATGATTTTGAGGGCAAAAAGATTTTTTCCTTGACAAAAAAAATCTGTCACTAAATAATTTTATTTAACATGTATAAATTAAATACGACAAATCAATATAACAATTTATGCATTTACACCAAACTTTTAAATTTAGTAGCATGATTAAAATCACGTACAAACTAATCAATTGGTTATACCGCATCCCGCCCACTAGGGCATCGTATTTACTTCCTGGTTCCTATTCTACGCGTAAAACGACTCCAATGGTTTCCCCGATTCCTCGCCCAAGAGCGAAATCTCCAAGGAATCCCCAGTGACGCCCTCCGCACCGAAGCCTCCACCTGATTCATCTCTCCGTTGTCTGCCGCCGATGCATTCTTTAAGAGGTCTGCCCGACGCCGCCGCCGACGCCGCCGATGCATTATTTAGAAGTTAAAGTGGGCGGTAGGCAACGTTGAGAGGAATCGATAGGGTGCAGGATTCGGCAACAATAGTCATCGATTGCAGGCGGCGGCGGCGGCAGGAATGGGCGCAGACCTCTTTTGCAGATGGCGGCGTCGGGCGTGGACTTCAACTCCTCAACTCGATTCATTCTTCCCTTGGTAAAGTTCATGTCAGTCTATTCCCAGATTTTTCACTCTGATAAAAAACCCCTCTGCATATTTTTTGTAATATTGAACGGTCCATGGCAATCATAAACGTTTTGAACTATAGTGCTTACTGCATACTTTGATCAAATTGCCTTATGCATATGATGGGTGATAAAGAAGAGGGAATAGGTGAAAATGAACGTGGATATAGATTAGATGGAATCAGTCTTATAATCATGGATACAGTGTTGTCCTCCAGATTTCATATTTAGTTCTAAAGCTTGCAAATTAGGAAACATTTTCTATTGATTACTTTTCAGATCATTATGGATGATCACGTCATTCTTTATTTCTTATTTAAATGATTGCCCTGCTTTGCGTCCATTTTATATGTTCAACACTAAAAATGTCCTGTAGAAATATTTCATAAGGCAATCCTGATGTGTCTTTTCAGTTCCTTCTCTTGTGATTGTTTTGCCATCATTTTCAGGATATTCCTTTTTTGTATCACCGATTTAATTATATATCTCATGTGAATAAAATGATTCTTCCCTCTGATCATGGATGATATTATTGTTTTACTTGAAATTTAGTATATAAACAGCTAAGTTTATTCAAGCGGTCGATTATTTCTATCGTCCGCCTACAATCAATTGTTTTTAATTTGCTGGATATGTGTTATGTATTTTAGGTTCGGTTGTAAACCGAGTCGATGATCGTAATTCTTGTGTGGAGTTTTCTTTTTCTTTTTTTGCTTTCATTAATGCGGTTTTTGGCGACTATCTTTGTACGTACCATGCTTTTTGTTAAGGATAAATTCTCTTTGCCACTTATGGGCGTAGGTCGTTCTTGAAAAAATCATGTAAATCTTGTGTTCTTGTCCATGAGGTTGTTTTAGATCACATTTTACTGTATGAGGGTTGAATGCAAATGTTGTATGATGATCCTCATGTCACCTGCTCAAATCTGGTTCCTGGCACGCGAATAATGTATTCGATAGATATTCATACCTCATACAAATGGAATTCATTGAGACGGGTCAGAATAGATATTCTTTACTTTCTTTTTCATTTTTTCCTCTCTGTTTATACTTCTCTTATTACAAAAGTATTTTTCATTATTTTCTCCTTGTTTTTAGTCCTAAATCACCAAATGTAAATTCTTCCTCCTCCTCTACCCTATATAAACAGGTGAGTTCCATTGTAATAGTAGTAATTTTTGGAATAATATTTATTAATATTTCAAATTCTCATACTTGCGAAATCAATGAATAAATAATCCATTGGACAACCCTTGAACTAATAATTATTTGCTCAATGATAGGAAATTAAATGACATGATGTACCTCACAGTCATGAAAGATCGCCAATAATGAGTTTTTGGATATTGTATATGCCAGGTCATTCAAACTTCTTGCATTACTCATCTCAATGGTCCAAACTTGTAGAATCATCTATATATACATGCCTATAGGTAAAACATATTAATTTCCTTGCATACACAATGAATAAGCATCTAATGGGTGTGCTTTCAACTAATAATCATTTACTCAAGTGTGAGAAATTAAACGTTAGATCATACCTAACAGGGATATCAACCCTCATTCAATGTTTCATGTTTCATGCAATAGCATAATTTTTTTCACCAATTGAAGAAATTATTCCGCACTACCATCCTTGTGCATGAGAAGCAAAATTAAAGAGAGCATAGAATTTGATTTTACACTAGACATGTGAAATAAGAGATACTTGCAGAACAACTTATAGTGAACACAAAGCTACCTGTGGTATTCTCCATAAGTAGACTTTTCTCATCAACTGACATCAGTAAGAATCTAGTAAGAATCTAGTAATACACTAGAATAATCATAATTGCAAAACAAACTGCAATTACAATTTGATAGCTCATAACATGACATAACAAATAGTCATGATAGGTTATTGGCAAGCAGGCACAAGAAATCCATTATCATATTGATGTCATGTCGAGAACATTAAAAGATAAGAAAATGATAGTATGAACAAGCTCATCAAAACTTTAACTTCGGATATTGATAAGGACAACACTAAATTAAATGGTTAGTGCCCCAGATCTAAAACTTAGATCAACGGGTGGTCCCAAATTATGATATTTCTCTTCTACTTTTATGATGCACCTGTAGCAATTCAACACCTGCACCAATTCAACATTTGCACCAATTCTACATTTACACAAGTTCTAAAATTATTAAAGAAGATGCAGAAATTCTAAAATCATTTAGGACTGCTGCAGCAGCAACAACTGTTCTTAGATGTTGTTGCAGTTCTAGCAGAACTGCTACTTCCAATGGTGGTTACTTCCAATGCATCATGGTGGGTACTTCCAATGCTCAATACTTATGTCTTTTCATGTATTTTGCATGGTAAGGATGACTTTATGAAAGTTGATGGAAGTGGTCTTCATGGTGGTTAAATATGAAGCATGGTTATCTAGAGTAATTGTGTGATGTGGAATATAAAAACATTTCATCAATTACAATTGCATGAAAGGATGTTATATATAGCCTTCCATACTTACCGCAAAAGAGATCCCCGATTTAAACATATCATTTCCACGTTAACTTCAAATTCAGAAAGTATAGTGATATATCGAATCTGTTATTTCCAATATATCGAATCTGTTATTTCCAATAACACTACAACAAAATTAAAATAAGAACAAATCGAATGAGACCTAGACTGCTTTATATTGTTGCACTTTTCCATGCTTAATGATAGATAGTCTGTGCTTTCTTTTATGAGGGCTTTTCACTTGCTCCTACATGCTTATAGATAGTCATATGTTGATTATGGTTTTTCTTTGGATTCGGGCAGATATTAGCGTTCTTTGTTGATTATCTCATTTTTACGGTGCCTTTGGATTTGTATTATATCCCTGCTGTACTTGCTCCCATGGTGCTTCACAATTACTCTTGTATTGAAGTTGTGTCAATTTTCTAGTTAATTGGAAGTTTTTCTGGAACTGTTTATAGCTGTTTTTTTCTTGTGCTTGCTGTTTCAATCTTCAGGGTTCTATTTTGGGAACTTGTTTGGTATTATTCATGTCATTGATGTAAATCATGAATCACATTGTATGTATTTGATGATGTGGACTTTTGGAGGTGAATTTGCTTTATTTGAGACTTATTTAGTTATAGTTGCTGCCCATTCTCCTAGTGAAGTGGAGTGGCATGGAAGTGATTTCATAAACCGCGAGGTGATTGTGGTGTTCTTAATATTCTGGTCATTTTTTTAAACGCCTGTGAAGAAGATGGAAGCTCTGCTAATATTTTTTTAAACGCTGCCAGTTTTGGCGGCGTTTTTTTTAAAAAACACCGCGACTTTTGGCGGCATTTTTTTTAAGCGCTGCAACTTTTGGCGGCATTTTAAAAAAAATGCTGCTAATGTCTCTGAGTTTTCACGATTGTCTCTATCTCGGCGCATTTGCGGCGTTTCTCAAGCGCCCCGAAAACTTTCGCGGCGCTTGAAAAAAGTCGTTAAAGGCCTAAAAATGCCTCGGTAGACTGGTGGCAGAAGATCTGATTAAAGCATTCTGATTTTATTCCAGTATTTTTCTTTAATGGTATTATTGTTGTTTCTATTTTAACCTTTGATACTTCTTCAGGAGAGAACTGAAGACTCAAAGAAGGCAAACCCATACCCCCGTTGCATACTGGGGTTGACATCCGGCCACTAAACATGGATGACCTCAAGTATGCACATGAGCAGGTAAAATTCTCTATTTATTTTGAAAATGTTATTAGCATAGGCCATCTTGCATCAATCGCATTGACAATCACTCTGATAAATGATGCCATTAGCTGGTTTAAGAAAAAACTATTTGTGGAGCACAATAATGTTGTAATTTTTAGTTCATTCAATTGATGTTTTTACACGTGCATGTACATATTTTGTATGGTATGCAAATCTAATCATTATAGTACAAGCTAGTGTAGCTTCTTTAAACATTTTTTTGCATTTGTTTCCAATATATGTAAACAACATTTTCATAAAGGATTCATACAAAACTACAAATTGTATGTTTTTTTACTTATTCTGGTTCAGAACAGCAGAAATAGTGTAATATCTGCACTAATTTCAGGTTCCGAGATTGATTCCTGCAGCAGGGACGAGGCACGGGTGTGACATAGAGATGTTGTGGTGGTGGGAGAGCAGTCGGGGCTGTGGGGAATTATAAATAGTGGTGATAGACTCGGTCGGATAGAGGAGTATGGACTGATAATGGGCTGTATGGAACTGGGATGAGGCAGGGATTACTTTGGATGGCTGTATTGTTGGGCTGGGATGACTGTATAGTAGGAGAGGAAAGCTTGGCACTCTGGCTTTAAGGAGACATGACTCTGAACCTTAACACTTTAAGGGTTGGGGTGCCCGGTTTAGATCAAAATGGAATATTATTTCTGTTTTGATTTGCGGGCTCACTTTAGAATCTCTGTTGTGGCTATTCTTGTACAACCCCGGTATTCGCCAGGAGGTGATCAAAGGCCAAGTAAACCAGGATCAAAAGGAATAGGCTAGGCGAGCCGGGCGAGCTGGAACCTCGAGGCCGCTCGCAGGAAGGCGGATGAGCCAGGCGAGTCGGATCCAAGCGGGACTCCCGCGGGAAGGCGGGCGAGCCGACCTCGCCGGGGCCGCTCGCAGGCGAGCAAGCGAGCCAAGCTAGGGGGCCCTGATCGATGGCATGCCTAGCAAGGGTCCCGGGGTGTCTTTACCTGGGTACCCTTCGTGGACTGTCAATAGCCCCTCAGAACATTGGAGTTTGGCTGTTGGCAGACTATTTTGGACTGCGTATAGTAAAAATGTAAGGCGGAATCTCGCTATTAGCAGACCGTGAGTAAAAACTATAAATAGACCTTGAATGACACCTTTGGAGGGTATTCCAATCTCAGTATTCTGAGCTTCTTCCTCCCTAGGTTTCTTGGTTTAGCTCTCAGGCTCTCCAAGGTGCCCAGTCTCAGCTTTGGCATGGGAGGGGTAGCGCTCAAAGATCTTCCGGGTGTGTGGTGGGACCTCCTCGCTGCGACCAAGGGTCCGTGTCTAGTTTCGAGTCTCCTGTCCGATCCTTCCGGGGACCGTGCTCCACAAGAGACCGAGAAATCGGTTTCAACAATTCTGATGCCTGGAAATTGTGTATATTATAAATGGTAGTTAAAGATTCTTTTTTCTTAGAGTGAAACTTAGATAAATTGGCATATTGGCGCAAAATGATTTTTCATTGGGCTAGGTGGGACCTGACCGCTACTACACATCATTTCTTGTTTTTGATGGCTTTCTTTTGCTGGGATTATGGGCAAGCATTTTTTATTTATGTTAGTTGGTGGTAGGAGCTTTGCTGGTCAAAGGGGGATTCATTGCCTATGTTCAACTCATGTGCCCATTTATGTTTCAACTTTATTTACAACTATGTATGTAAGCTGCTGCTATTCGTTTTCCCAGGTTCATAGTTTTTCAGTTTTTTTGGTTTGCCCAATTGTTGGCGCTCGGTATTACATGCTCTAGTAGTTTTAGTATTACTTGCCCAGGTTGCTTTCATTTTTGTGACCATTTTCCTAGTTGCTTTGTTGGGCTTGCATTTCCTTGAAGTGTCTCCCCAAAAGGTATGGTCGCCACAGGGTCACGGCATGTATAATGACCAACATTTCCTTCTCGTAGGTAGATAAGCCCAGTGCCCGTGGCGCCAAAGCCTTGCTGAAGTAGGCTATCGGACGCCCCTCTTGCATGAGGACGGCCCAATCCCCACGCCTGATGCATCCGTCTCCAGAACAAACTCCTTAGTGAAATCGGGTAGAGCTAGCACCGGTGTGGTTGTCATCGCTGTCTTGAGAGCCTGGAATGCCGTCTCTGCCTCCTCTTGCCAACTAAATGCATCCTTGTGTAGCAGCTGTGTCAACAGTTGTGCTATCTTTCCATAATCCTTCACGAACCTCCGGTAGTAGCCTGTCAGCCCAAGGAAGCCGCGAAGGGCTCAGATCGTGCGTAGTCGGGGCCACGTTTGCATGCTTTCAATCGTCTTTGGATTGGCCTGGACTCCTTGTTCCGAGACTATGTGACCCAAATATTCTACCTCTTCTTGTCCAAAGGAGCATTTGGAGAGCTTGACGTAGAGCTGGTGTTGACAGAGGATCACAAACACTTGCTCCACATGTTTGAGGTGCTCCTCCCAACTGGCGCTGTAGATCAAAATGTCATAAAAAATATCAGTACGGACCTGCAGAGAACCGCCGGTAGTAGCCTGTCAGCCCGAGGAAGCCTCGAAGGGCTCGGACCGTGCGTGGTCGGGGCCACGTTTGCATGCTTTCAATCTTCTTCGGATCGGCCTTGACCCTTTGTTTCGAGACTATGTGACCCAAATATTCTACCTCTTCTTGTCCAAAGGAACATTTGGAAAGCTTGGCGTAGAGCCGGTGCTCGGAGGATCACAAACACTTGCTCTACATGTTTGAGGTGCTCCTCCCGACTGGCGCTATAGATCAAAATGTCATCAAAAAATATCAATACGGACCTGCGGAGATGGGGCCGGAAGATCTCGTTCATCATCGCCTGGAACGTGGATGGCGCATTGGAGAGTCCTAAAGGCATCAGTTGGAACTCGTAGTGGTTGTCGTGTGTCCGAAAAGCTGTTTTGTAGATATCTTCTTCCTTCATCCTGATTTGATGGTAGTCCGAGCGCAGATCCAACTTCGTGAATAGGCGTGCTCCGTGCACCAACAGTTCTTCTATCATGGAATGTGAAACTTGTCCTTGATGGTATCGTTGTTCCGACCGTGGTAGTCCACACAAAACCTCCATGAGTCATCCTTTTTCTTCACCAGAATGATGAGTGAGAAAAAAGAACTGGTGTTGGGTCTGATAATTCCCGCTGCTAGCATCTCCTTAACGCTCCGTTCTATTTCCGCCTTCTGTATGTGTGGGTAGCGGTATCGTCGGATGTTAGTCGGCTAAACTCCTTCCTTGAGGACGATCTGGTGGTCTCTAAATCTCTGTGACAGTTGTGAGTGGGGCTCCTGGAATTCTCTAAGTATTGCAATAGCAAAGGTTGCATCTGCTCTGGCACTTCATGTGGAGAAGTAGGCCGTGGCGCAAGCTCCATGATCACCGCCACAGAGCCTTCTTCGTCCCACAACCTTTCAAGGCATCGAAGAGAGATCTCCTTCATCTAAGAGGTTATGATCCCATTCAAACAGTATTGCCTTCCCTCCTGAGCAAATTCCATGGTCATTCGATCCCAATCCAAGGTTACCTTCCCCAGCTGTCGCAACCACTGGACCCCTAGAACCATATTAGACCCGCAGATGGGCAACAAGTAAATATCCATCCTGCTTGTGTAGCCCTGCACAGTGCACCCCACTCCCTTCAGCACCCCTTTGCACAACAACTTATTCCCGCCAGCCACCATCACTTGGAAAGCAGCATCCTTAATGATCTCATGTCCCAGCTTCTGTGCCACTGTGGGGCTGATGAAGTTGTGAGTGCTTCCACTATCAACCAAGATTGTCACATTCTGTTGGCAGATCCGCCCTGCGATACGCATTGTGAGCGGTGTAGATCCTCCCTCCATTGCTTGGATAGATACCCGAACTCAGTAATATCCAAGCTGTCTCCGTGCTCTCCTCCTTCTTGCTCCGGCTACCTCATCCTCGCCCACCTCTCTTAGCATGTACATCTGGATCATCTGACATTTGTGTCAAGGAGTGTACTTTTCGTCACAGTTGAAACACAATCTCTTCTCCTTCCTCGTTTGTAGCTTCGACCATGTCAATGTTTTTACGGTTGCTTTTCTGGTCGTCATCTGTTCCTTTCTGACAGCCACTGGGTTTGTAGTATTCCTTGTACTCCCCACTCTTGACCTCTGTCGGCTGAAACGTTCCTCCTGAATCCGGGCCAGGCTAATGACGTGGGCTAAGCTGTGTGGCATATAAGCATGCACTTCGTCTTTGATGTCATCCTTCAATACTGATACAAAGCAGCTCAGGATTGTTCTCTCCTCCCACTGTACTATGTTCGCGAGCCTTTCAAACTCTGTGCGATATTCCATGACCGTCCCCTTCTGTCTCAGTTTCTGGAGGCAAGCTTTCAAAGTCTTCATATTCTAATGGTCCAAAACGGGCTGCAAATCCGTCAACGAACTCGGCCCAAGGGCATAGTCACGCCATCGGAGGAACCACTGGGTCCACTGGAATGCTTCATCTTCAAGGTGAAAGGACGCCAGTTGCACCCACTGCTCTTCTGGAATCTCCTGGTAGTTGTAAAATAACTCCGCCTTTTGAACCCATTCCAACGCGTCGCCCCTTTGAATTTTGGGCAATTCATGCGGGTCATTTTTGGTGGCATGTAAGCTCTCGAATTCAGCTGGCCGTGTGCTCCATACTCCTGGTCGAGGCCAAGAGGCCGTCGACGCTCTGTTGGCCAATTCGGGTATCATCTTTCCTCTCTGTGCTGATAGTCGGGCCTTGTAGCCGCCAGAGGAGGTCTGTACTCCCGGTCGCCGCCTGTCTTGCTGATGTCGGCGTGTCCTGATCCTTTAGGGTTAGGTAGAAGCCCCTCCCGAGGTGGGTTGACCATTTCCCTAGGTCGCTGGTCAATCAGGTCTTCTCGTCCCCTACCGAGGCCCCCTGGCGACTGGATCGGCCTCTGGTGGGTGCTCGCTTCCTCGTTCAACATTGCTTTGGCCTTGATACTTTGAGACAACAAGCTCTTGATCTCCTCCATGCGAGCATTCAGTCGCTCTTCCAAATGTTTCTCTGACGTCCTTAATTTTTCTTCAATGACAGTCACTGTATCTGACAGCCCGACGTAGTTCTCCTCTAGAGTTGCTAGCCTCGTGGATTATTCCTGTGAGCGAGTCACCATGGTGGATCTCGAGGGTTTAGATAAGGCAGTAGCTGGCTTCGAACCCTAAAAGGACGCTATCTGCTGACGACGTCGATGCCGGGGAGATCGACGAGGCAGTCAGGCGCCGTGAAGCAGTTGATGGCAGAAAAGCTGCGTTCGAAGGATGCCGAGCCAGCGAGGTGCGATCGAAGCAGACGATCGGCGGATGTGGTGGTATCGTCGACGCAATTGTTCGAAGCAGTCGACCAAAGTTGTTGATCGAAGGATGCGGAGATGACGTCGAAGAGGATTCGAAGTTGTTGACTGAAGATGTCGTCGAAGCAGTCGCTCGAAATCGATGGAGAATTAATTGGAAATGAGGTCGACGAAGTCGTTCGAAGCCGACGATGAAGTCGTAGCAGTCGTTCAAAGCCGACGATCGAAGCGTCGCGGCTAACGATGGGAATGATGTCGGAGCGTAGCGGCGAGGGCGGGGGAAGGTCCTCTGATACCAAATGTTAGGAACGTAATGGAGAATAGTAGGGATTAGAGGGAAAAGAGAGAATTTGGGATTAGGGTTTGAGAGGAAGTGAGGGAAAATACCTGAAGAGTTCTTGCTTTCCCTAGCGGATCAAGCCCTAGAGGTATTTATACCTCTGGGCCAAGATAGTCAGGCCTTGTAGCTAGAGGGAAAGTGTATGTGTGGCTAAGGTTTAGTTGTTGTTGCCCTCAGAATATTCAACTTATAAAGTACTATTTTTATGATTAGAGAAAGAAAGAGCCCGATGAAGGAGATGTTTTGCATAGAACATTTTTAGATGCAGGATATAGGGATTGAGTGACGTTTAAGATCTTTTTCTATTTATCTTTTTAGTCGTACAGTTTGGTTCACACTCTAAGTTGAGTGAATGATGTCACCTATTTTTGCATTTTAATTGACGACTAAAGTTTTGAGTTAGTTGGGTTCATGAATTGGTTCACACTCTAAGTTGAGTGAATGATATGTCACCTATTTTTGCATTTTAATTGACTAAAGTTTTGTGTGTGTGGTTAAAGACGTAATTTTAATCGCCACATTTTCAAAGAAAGGGAGAACATAAAATGTAGAAAAGATGCATATTGATCAAGTGTTAACACTACCAATGACAATATGTAGATCCCAATGACAATATGCAGAAAAGTCTGACACGTCCAAGTATATCCACAAACTATAGCAACAGGCGTATCCGTCGAGTATCGGGTACATACCGGTCGGAAACGTACCTGTACTGGTACGCGACCCTCGGAGAAGTATCGATGCTTCATAGTTGAGAATCCTCTCATATTATGCTGCCATTTTGGCTGAATAATTATGATGTTATTAAGTTGGGCTATAATTTAGCATGTCAGGGCACATATGTTTGATCTTTGATGAGATTTTTGGATCTTCCATACTTTTTCATGTATTGAGAAATTCGACTCTGCTTGTTTGACTACAAAGATGATATGATTAGATTAGTTTAGTTTACCAACAATGATAATAGTTCATGAATGTCATTTAGATTCCAATTAAAATTGAACTGTAGCCCTAGCTTTGATTAGATTTTGTACATCTGTTTTTTTTAATTGCCTAGTAACTAATGGTGTATCTATATTTGAATCACACATTAAGAAAAGATATTTTAACTTGCCTTTGATGGGATCAACCGCATTGAGCAATGGACAACCGTTTCAAAATTAACCATTGGACTCCTTGAGAACCTATGAAGCACCGGTACCGGTACGATCCGTATCCGGTACGACGGTACGACAAATAAAAAAAGGATATAGGTACGTTCGGGGCACGGCGTAATTAAAATTGTATATATATATGTGTGTGTGTGTGTGTGCGCGCGTGCGTGGATGTGTATGTATATGTCACCTTTTTCAAAGAAAGGGAGAACATAAAATGTAGAAAAAATGCATATTGAACAAGTGTTAACACTACCAATGACAATATGTAGATCCCAATGACAATATGCAGAAAAGTCTGCCACGTCCAAGTATATCCACAAACTATAGCAACAGACGTATCCGTCGAGTATCGGGTACATACCGGTACCGGAAACATACCCTGTACGGGTACGCGACCCCCGGGGAAGTATCGATGCTTCATAGTTGAGAACCCTCTCATATTATGCTGCCATTTTGGCTGAATAATTATAATGTTATTAAGTTGGGCTATAATTTAGCATGTCAGGACACATATGTTTAATCTTTGATGTGATCTTTGGATCTTCCATAATTTTCCATGTTCTGAGAAATTCGACTCTGCTTGTTTGACTACAAAGATGATATGATTAGATTAGTTTAGTTTACCAACAATGATAATAGTTCATGGGTGTCATTTAGATTTCAATTAAAATTGAACTGTAGCCCTAGCTTTGATTAGATTTTGTACATCTGTTTTTTTAATTGCCTAGTAACTAATGGTGTGTCTATATTTGAATCACATATTAAGAAAAGATATTTTAACTTGCCTTTGATGGGATCAACCGCATTGAGCAATGGACAGACGTTTCAAAATTAACCATTGGACTCCTTGAGAACCTATGAAGCACCAGTATCGGTACGATCTGTATCCGGTATGGCGGTACGACAAATTTAAAAAAAGGATATAGGTACGTTCGGGGCACTGCTAATTAAAATTGTATATATATGTGTGTGTGTGTGTGGATGTGTATGTATATGCCACCTTTTCAAAGAAAGGGAGAACATAAAATGTAGAAAAAATGCATATTGAACAAGTGTTAACACTACCAATGACAATATGTAGATCCCAATGACAATATGCAGAAAAGTCTGCCACGTCCAAGTATATCCACAAACTATAGCAACAGACGTATCCGTCGAGTATCGGGTACATACCGGTACCGGAAACATACCCTGTACGGGTACGCGACCCCCGGGGAAGTATCGATGCTTCATAGTTGAGAACCCTCTCATATTATGCTGCCATTTTGGCTGAATAATTATAATGTTATTAAGTTGGGCTATAATTTAGCATGTCAGGACACATATGTTTAATCTTTGATGTGATCTTTGGATCTTCCATAATTTTCCATGTTCTGAGAAATTCGACTCTGCTTGTTTGACTACAAAGATGATATGATTAGATTAGTTTAGTTTACCAACAATGATAATAGTTCATGGGTGTCATTTAGATTTCAATTAAAATTGAACTGTAGCCCTAGCTTTGATTAGATTTTGTACATCTGTTTTTTTAATTGCCTAGTAACTAATGGTGTGTCTATATTTGAATCACATATTAAGAAAAGATATTTTAACTTGCCTTTGATGGGATCAACCGCATTGAGCAATGGACAGACGTTTCAAAATTAACCATTGGACTCCTTGAGAACCTATGAAGCACCAGTATCGGTACGATCTGTATCCGGTATGGCGGTACGACAAATTTAAAAAAAGGATATAGGTACGTTCGGGGCACTGCTAATTAAAATTGTATATATATGTGTGTGTGTGTGTGGATGTGTATGTATATGCCACCTTTTCAAAGAAAGGGAGAACATAAAATGTAGAAAAAATGCATATTGAACAAGTGTTAACACTACCAATGACAATATGTAGATCCCAATGACAATATGCAGAAAAGTCTGTCACGCCCAAGTATATCCACAAACTATAGCAACAGACGTATCCGTCGAGTATCGAGTACATACCGGTACCGGAAACGTACCATGTATGGGTACGCGACCCTCGGGGAAGTATCAGTGCTTCATAGTTAAGAACCCTCTCATATTATGCTGCCATTTTGGCTGAATAATTATGATGTTATTAAGTTGGGCCATAATTTAGCATGTCAGAACACATGTCTGATCGTTGATGAGATTTTTGGATCTTCCATAATTTTCCATGTTCCAAGAAATTCGACTCTGCTTGTTTGACTACAAAGATGATATGATTAGATTTGTTTAGATTACCAACAATGATAATAGTTCATGAGTGCCATTTAGATTCCATTTAAAATTGAACTGTCGCCCTAGCTTTGATTAGATTTTGTACCTCTGTTTTTTTAATTGCCTAGTAACTAATGGTGTGTATCTATATTTGAATCACACATTAAGAAAATATCTTTTAACTTGCCTTTGATGGGATCAGCCGCATCGAGCAGTGGACAGGCATAAGGAATTCGTCAGAGTTTATTCCACCATTTATTGCCACAGGATCTTCTCCCGCTTTTGTGCATCCCCATTCTCTGGAAAAATTAGGACATTTTGGCCTTTGACATCACTATCCTCAATCTGCTGCCTCCTGCGAAATTTCATTCGGCCTCTTGGAAATCTTTTCTCCACTATTTATTGCCACGGGATTTTTCGGGATCTGCATCCTAATGCCTCGGCTGTAGGCTTTGTTTCATTTCCTTCTTTTTTTAATCAATGCTTCGTGTTTTTGCCTTATATGCTTTGTTTTACAATTTACACTAGAAATTACAAGCATTGGTATCCCTCTTTATAGTTATAGGTTACTATGAAAATCAAAATAATTTAAAACTAGAAGGTTTATAAGATAATCCGAAAAGTGAATAGTCTAACCATAATGTTTGTTCCTACTGCACTCATAGATATAATCGTAGTAGTTTATAGCAGTGTCAGTATAACTAAAGCTTGGTTGAAAGTTGTATCTTATATATTATGTATGCTAATAAGTAATCTCCTTACAAAACAAATTTCAAGCATATGGTTACCCGGGAAAATTTGGTAAACACATGTTGGAAAGATGGTTTAGGCATCCCCAACAGAGCGATAAAAAGACACTCTTATTAAATTAGAGAGTTACTTACGAATATTAATTAGAGAGTTAGCATATTTTTTAATATGAGATAAATTACATCATCATTTTGGCCTCTAAAACCTGAAATGCTTGATAACAGGGATTTCCGAGGGTTGGTGGGCATGTAACCTGGGAGTTTGTGCTTGTCATGTTTGTTCGTAGTCCAGTAGATGTACCCGAGGACCTAAACAATTTTACTTATTTAAATTTGAGGAATGATTTTGTTGATCTTTCTTTTTTGATCACATTTCATAAAAAGTCAAATATGAAAAGATTAGTGTGCGACAATAATTTATGTATAATAAAGTTCGGATTTGTGTAGTTATCCTTGTACTTATCGTAAAAATGTTTTGTTATATATATGAAATCATAGTGTACTTGTAAAGAAGTTTATTATCCATAACTGTGATTTTTAAACATTATTATTCACATTTACCAATCAGACAGTCTTTCAAGCAGAGATTTGTGCTGCTGTTTTTTAGGCTCCTTGCAATTAATATCGAAGTGTTGAAATTGCTTCAGGTGGCTTCTAGGTATTCCAGTAGTATATATGTTCAGTAAAGAGCATGCTGGTGATGCTGTGTATAATCCCTCCACATAGTATCTCCATATCTATAAGATACTTTTCTGCAGGTTTGATTGATGAGTTCTTACCCAAGCATCTTTTCTTTTCAATTTGTGCTAGCAATTGACAGAAATTTCACCTCCTTTGTAGACATCAGACGCCTCTCAGAAAATCTTGTGAAGAAGAATTACTGAGGTTTGTATCTTTAATGACCTGAAGCTTTCCAATCCTAAAAATGTTTCAAGTTTGACATTCCCTGATTCTATTATTCATAAGAATTTGTGTCAAAAAATGTAGGGTTTGGATTTTGTTTTTGTGGAAGTTAGCATGTGAAGTTAGATGAAGGGTTATGATCTAATTTTAGTAAAGTATTATCTTAATATGTGTGCTTATCTTTGGAATATAGAATTTTTAGAACATAAGCATTCAACCCAAAGTCAATTGGTTATTGGTGGAGAGGTTTGTGATATATAAGTGCATAATGTTACATGGTTTTTTGTTGTGAGAATTTATTTTTAACGCTCTCATATGTAGTATCTTGGACTTTAGAGCTACATTTTTTAGTAAAGTATTATCTTAATATGTGTGCTTATCTTTGGAATATAGAATTTTTAGAACATAAGCATTCAACCCAAAGTCAATTGGTTATTGGTGGAGAGGTTTGTGATATATAAGTGCATAATGTTACATGGTTTTTTTGTTTGCGAGAAGACCCGCGGGAGCTCCGTCAGCGGGGTTCTCGCAAGGCGACCCTCTAAAAGAGGCACCACGGGCAGGGTCCGCGAGGAGACATGCGAGAGCTCCGACAGTAAGGTTCTCGCAAATCCTTCATCCCTAAATCATTAGGGTCAATTTACCCTTCTACCCTTGGTGGTATGCCCTTAGCCTCTCCGAACAGCGGAGCTTGGCTGTTAGCAGACCCATTTGGGGTGCGGATAGTAAAATCAAAAGGCGAAATCCTGTTATTTGCAGACCAGATCAGAAAATCTATAAATAGGACCTTAAGGGCACCTTTGGAGAGAGGTCACTTCAGCTTCCCTCTCCTTAAGCTTTCTTTGGTTAGCATTTCCAGAGCTCTGCAAGGTGCCCAAGTCTCAGCTTTGGCTTGGGAGGGGAAGCGCTCAACGATCTTCCGGGTTAGTGGAGGGACCTCCTCGCTGTGACTAAGGTCTTAGCCAATTTCTTAATCTTCCGTTTACCCTCCTCGAGGGATCAGTAAGGGCTAGCCGCCCCTCATTTCGGTGAGTGCCCCGAGCTCTACGAGAGACCGAGAAATCGGTTTCAACATTTTGGTGCGGTGAGCGTGGAGTGTGGCTGGCTCAAGAAAGTTTCGGAGAAGGGACATGGAGGGCGATGAAGAGCAAGGCGAGGAGTTCGGCGAGACACCTCAGAAGGCGATGGCCAGAATGCTCGCAGATTTCAGAAAGGAGGTGCTCGACACCTTGGGGTTCACGGTCACAGCTCTGCGAAGCGAGTTTGCGACCCGAGCCCCTCGGGCGCCCCCTCCCCCCACAACAGTCGGCGAGGAGGCACCAGGGGGGAGGGCTGGAAAGGAAGTTGCCGTTGGTCTAGGTCAGGGCAAGGAAGGGCGAGTGTTGTTCGCCAGTCCGGCGAGCTCCGTGCCGACGAGCTCAGTGCTGGCGAGCTCCGCCCCAGCGAGCACGACGCAGGCGAGTGCGCGCCAAGAGGAAGCGGCGACGGTCGGGGTGGTTCAGGCGAGCACCGCCCTCGCGAGCACAGTCCCGGCGAGCTCAAGTTTGGCGAGCGAGCTCGGGGGACGAGTGGAGCCAGGAAGAGTGACAGGAGGGGGAAGCCCCTTTTGCGAGTTGGTGCTTTCCGCACCCGTCCCGGGGGGATTTGGAGAATGAGACCGGGTGTACTACAACGGTAGAGATGACCCTGTCCAGCACCTGCAGAGTTTCGAAGACTCGGTCTCCATCAGGCCGATGTCAGATGCCTTCAAGTGTCGGCTCTTTGCCGTCACCCTCAAGGAGAAGGCCAGGGACTGGTTCCATCATCTCCCTGCAGGGTCAATCTACTCGTTCGAGGATTTGCGCCGAAGTTTTTTGCTGAGGTTCTCGACCTCAAAAAAGAGGAAGAAGGACGCTGATTCCCTCTTCGCAGTGAAGCAGGGACCCAGGGAGTCGCTGGCTCAGTATGCCGATCGGTTCCAGGAGGAAGTACAGCTCACTCAGGAGATGCCTGGGTTTGCACTTCAACTCGCCTTCACGGTCGGGTTGAAAGAGAGTTTCTTCAAGATGGCGTTGAAGAGAAAAGCCCCTGTCTCCTTTGAAGAGCTGATGGAGAGGGTGTCGGAGGAAGTCGCGAGTGAGGAAGCCAATCCGGAGCTCACCAAGAGGCTAGCAAAGCTCAGTGAGCCGGAGGTGAGGCAGCAGGAGGTCAGGAGAAGGGAAGAGCCCCGGGCCCCGGAGGGGGAATGGAGGCCGCAAGGTGGAGGAATGCAAGGGCAGGGAAGGGGTAACGGCCCAGGAAGGGGTAACCATGTCGGAGGTTAATGGAGGCCCCCCCAGTTAGGGTGGAGGCAAGGTCCGATGCAAATGCCTCCCCCTCCCCAACAGGCCATGGCAATTGGAAGAGGAAGAGGAAGAGGAAGAGGAAGGGGAGGAGAGGTGGAAACGGCAGCCGCTAGGAGGAGAAGGAATAGGGTGGCAGAGGCCGATGCAGGGGAAGTGACGTTGCCATATTGTATCTTTCATGATGTGGAAGGTCACTCGACAGACACCTGTCCGGAGTTCCTGGAAGTAAAGAGGGGCAGAGCGCCCGCGCCACCGCATCAGCAGCCAGTAAGGATCGTGGAGGTCGAACCTCGAGAGGAGGATGAGGAAAGGTGTGAGGATACAGCCGATATGGGAAGTAGAGGAGGGATCGGGGTGATCCATGGGGGGGTAGGGGTAGAGGCGACCCGCAAGGCTAGCCTCCATACCATCTACCGCCGGAGCGTGGCTTCGACCTCCACCACTCCGCCCCCGGCCGAAAAAATCATTTTCACCCAGAAAGACATGCCGGGCTATGAGGACCCGTTCTGCGACGCGCTAGTTATTCAGACGGCGATCGAGAACTTCACCGTCTCCCGAATCCTGGTGGACAACGGGACTTCGGTCAACGTCATCTTCAAGAAGGCGTTTGACAAGATGGAGGTGGAACCCATAAGGGTGTTGGCCTCGGATGGCCCTCTGTTTGGATTCTCGGGGGAGAGGAAAGAAGTAGAATGGGGAGTAGGACTTCATGTCACCCTGGGTGGGCAGTCCAGAAACTGCCATTTCGTCATAGTGGACGCCCCAAGCAGCTACAACGCCATCTTCGGACGGCCGCTCATCAGCGCGTTCCGCTGTGTCCCCTCCACCTTTGATCAATGCCTTAAGTTCAACGACGGAGGGGCTCAGGTGCGGATCAGGGGGGATCCTAAGGTGGCGAGGCAGTGCTACGTGACGGCTGTCAACACCATCTCCTGGATGGGAGAAGCGGAGGAATGGGATAAGATGATGGAGGAAGCGGCCGAGGCCGGTGGTGAAGAGGTATCCGAGGAAAGGTTGGCGGGAGATGAAGTCCGTGCCCAAGAAGGGGTAGGTGAGGGACCCCGGGCGGAAGGAGAGGAAGAAGGAGAGAAGGCCCAGGAGGGAGGGGCGGAGGAGCTGATGCTGGTAGAGAAGGAGGTCGAGGAAGGAACCCAGGCTCTCACTCGTGCCGAGGAGGAGAGGGCTTGGGGAGAACAGTCCCGGTTGGAGGCTGTGGACGAGGTCGTGGAGCTCGAGGTCACCACCCGACTGGGGGTGGTGGAGAAGGTCCGGGTCAGCGGAGGTCTCAACCCGGAAGATCAAGCGGAGATTCCGGCTTGCGTACAAAAGAACGTAGACGTCTTCGCTTGGAGCGCCGCGGAAATGCCCGGGATCGACGCGGATGTGGCTTGCCATCGCCTCAACCTCGACCCCGGCACCCGCCCCATCCGCCAGAAGAGGAGGGTCATCGCCGACAAGTTGGAAGGACCCATCCGCGAGGAGGTGGGCAAGCTCCTACAGGCAGGCTTTGTATCGGAGATGCAGTATCCGGGCTGGGTCTCCAACGTCGTTATAGTGAAAAAGGGAGGAGGTAAATGGAGGATGTGCATCGACTTTTCTTTACTTAATAAATCATGCCCTAAGGATTGTTACCCCCTGCCTAGAATCGACGCGCTAGTTGACTCAGCCGTCGGTTTTCCTGTGATGTCTTTTTTAGATGCTTTTTCAGGTTACCATCAAATACGCATGCACCCCCCGGACATCAAAGATGTCTCCTTCATCACGGGGGATGGGTGCTACTGTTATAAGATGATGCCGTTCGGGCTCAAGAATGCAGGGGCCACATACCAAAGGATGATGGACAGAGTCTTCCGCGAGCAGAAGGGAAGAAACTTGGAGGTTTATATTGATGACCTCATGGTGAAGAGCAGAGACCTTGGGTCTCACCTCCAAGACCTTGAGGAGACGTTCGGGACCCTGCGGCGGTACAAGATGAAACTCAATCCCTTGAAGTGCGTCTTCGGAGCGAGCCGAGGAAAGTTCCTAGGCCACTTACTCACCCCCGCGGGAGTGGAGCCTAACCCGGACAAGGTTAGGGCGGTGATGGAGTTGGGGTCGCCAAGGAATTCGAAGGAGGTTCAGAGCCTTACAGGGAAGTTGGCTGGGCTCAGCAGGTTCCTCTCCAAGGCGGGAGAAAAGTGTGCACCTTTTTTCAAGGTGCTGCGGGGAAACAAGAAGTTTGAATGGACCCCGGAGTGCGAGAAGGCCTTCCAGGCTCTGAAAGAACAGCTCACCCAAACCCCTCTGCTCCAGGGACCGAGGCCAGGAGAAGACCTATCCCTGTACCTGGGGGTAGGGTCCGAAGCAGTAAGTTCCGTGTTGATCCGGGAGGAGGGGAAGAAGCAGTTCCCTATCTACTACGTCAGCCGAGTGCTGAAGAAGGCAGAGCTCCGGTACCCGATCTTGGAAAAGTTGGCCTTCGCATTGGTGGTGTCAGCCCGGAGGCTCCGACCTTACTTTCAAGCCCATTCAATCAAGGTAGTGACGGACCACCCGCTCCGTAAAATCATGGAAGGGGTGGAGCACTCAGGAAGGTTGGCAAAGTGGTCCGTGGAGTTAAGTGAATTCAATATCACGTTCGTGCCCAGGACGTCCATCAGGGCTCAGGTGGTGGCAGACTTCATGGCCGACTATGCGGCCGAAGTGGGGGAGCACGAGCCACCTCCCCCAGAGGCATGGAAGATGTTGGTGGACGGAGCGTCGGGAAAATACTCCTATGGAGGGGGAATAGTCCTGGTAAGTCCTCAGGGGACTCGGATTGAGCAAGCCTTAAACATCAATTTCCCAATTACCAACAACCAGGCTGAGTACGAGGCAGTGATAGCGGGCCTTCGTCTGGCCCGGGAACTAGGAGTGCAGGACGTGGAGGTCTCCACGGACTCCATGGTGGTAGCATGCCAGATCAAGGGAGAGTTTGAAGCTAAGGACCCTACCCTCCTACTATACCTGGAGAAGGTCAAGGGGATCATCGGGCAGTTCCGCACCTTCTCCATCAAGCACGTGCCGAGGGAGGAGAGCATCCAGGCGGACCTCTTAGCCAAATTCGGTCCCCGAGCGGGAGGGACGGCTTCGGAACTCTTCCGGCCCTCCATCGAAGAAGGGGAGTTGATGGAGGTGGACCGACGAGCCTCGTGGATGGATCCATTCATTACCTTCTTGTCCTCCGGGAGGTTCCCTGGAGAGGACGTGGACAAGAGACGCTTTAGGTATAAGTCCGCCTATTACTCCTTGCATGCAGGAGGGCTATATAGAAAGACCCTCTCGGGACTCCTGGCCCGTTGTGTCTCCGAGGAGGAGGTTCCGAGAGTGCTGGAAGAAATCCACTCCGGGGAGTGCGGCAGTCACTCCGGGAGTCGGACCCTGGAAGGGAGGGTGTTGAGGCAAGGCTACTTCTGGCCCACTCTCAACAAGGATGCGGCAGAGTTCGCGAGAAAGTGCCCGAAGTGCCAGCTCTATGCTCCGCTCCAACTCCTCCCAGCTCAAAGGCTCCGGACCATCACGGCCCCCTGGCCCTTCGCCATATGGGGGCTGGACCTGGTCGGTCCCTTTCCCCAAGCCAGCGGCCAAAGGAAGTTCCTGCTGGTCATGATCGACTACTTCTCCAAGTTGGTAGAAGTGAAAGCACTCGCTAAGGTAACCTCTCAGGTTGTAGGGAATTTTGTGTGGGGGGAGATAATTTGCAGGCACGGACTCCCTCTAGCTATAATGACGGACAATGGGCCGCAGTTTGCTAGTGAAGAGTTTGTTGGCTTCTGCGCTCAACTCGGCATTGACCTCAGGTTCGCATCGGTCCACCACCCGAGGAGCAATGGGCAGGTGGAGGCGGCGAACAAAATAATCGTTAACCTATTAAAAAAGAAAGTGGAGAACCTTCGGGGAAACTGGGTGGAACAGCCGGGGGCGGAGTGGTGGAGGTCGAAGCCACGCTCCGGCGGTAGATGGTATGGAGGCTAGCCTTGCGGGTCGCCTCTACCCCTACCCCCCCATGGATCACCCCGATCCCTCCTCTACTTCCCATATCGGCTGTATCCTCCCACCTTTCCTCATCCTCCTCTCGAGGTTCGACCTCCACGATCCTTACTGGCTGCTGCTGCGGTGGCGCGGGCGCTCTGCCCCTCTTTACTTCCAGGAACTCCGGACAGGTGTCTGTCGAGTGACCTTCCACATCATGAAAGATACAATATGGCAACGTCACTTCCCCTGCATCGGCCTCTGCCACCCTATTCCTTCTCCTCCTAGCGGCTGCCGTTTCCACCTCTCCTCCCCTTCCTCTTCCTCTTCCTCTTCCTCTTCCAATTGCCATGGCCTGTTGGGGAGGGGGAGGCATTTGCATCGGACCTTGCCTCCACCCTAACTGGGGGGTCCTCCATTGACCTCCGACATGGTTACCCCTTCCTGGTCCGTAACCCCTTCCCTGCCCTTGCATTCCTCCACCTTGCGGCCTCCATTCCCCCTCCGGGGCCCGGGGCTCTTCCCTTCTCCTGACCTCCTGCTGCCTCACCTCCGGCTCACTGAGCTTTGCTAGCCTCTTGGTGAGCTCCGGATTGGCTTCCTCACTCTGACTTCCTCCGACACCCTCTCCATCAGCTCTTCAAAGGAGACGGGGGCTTTTCTCTTCAACGCCATCTTGAAGAAACTCTCTTTCAACCCGACCGTGAAGGCGAGTTTGAGTGCAAACCCAGGCATCTCCTGAGTGAGCTGTACTTCCTCCTGGAACCGATCGGCATACTGAGCCAGCGACTCCCTGGGTCCCTGCTTCACTGCGAAGAGGGAATCAGCATCCTTCTTCCTCTTTTTTGAGGTCGAGAACCTCAGCAAAAAACTTCGGCGCAAATCCTCGAACGAGTAGATTGACCCTGCAGGGAGATGATGGAACCAGTCCCTGGCCTTCTCCTTGAGGGTGACGGCAAAGAGCCGACACTTGAAGGCATCTGACATCGGCCTGATGGAGACCGAGTCTTCGAAACTCTGCAGGTGCTGGACAGGGTCATCTCTACCATTGTAGTACACCCGGTCCCATTCTCCAAATCCCCCCGGGACGGGTGCGGAAAGCACCAACTCGCAAAAGGGGCTTCCCCCTCCTGTCACTCTTCCTGGATCCACTCGTCCCCCGAGCTCGCTCGCCAAACTTGAGCTCGCCGGGACTGTGCTCGCGAGGGCGGTGCTCGCCTGAACCACCCCGACCGTCGCCGCTTCCTCTTGGCGCGCACTCGCCTGCGTCGTGCTCGCTGGGGCGGAGCTCGCCAGCACTGAGCTCGTCGGCACGGAGCTCGCCGGACTGGCGAACAACACTCGCCCTTCCTTGCCCTGACCTAGACCAACGACAACTTCCTTTCCAGCCCTCCCCCCTGGTGCCTCCTCGCCGACTGTTGTGGGGGGAGGGGGCGCCCGAGGGGCTCGGGTCGCAAACTCGCTTCGCAGAGCTGTGACCGTGAACCCCAAGGTGTCGAGCACCTCCTTTCTGAAATCTGCGAGCATTCTGGCCATCGCCTTCTGAGGTGTCTCGCCGAACTCCTCGCCTTGCTCTTCATCGCCCTCCATGTCCCTTCTCCGGAACTTTCTTGAGCCAGCCACACTCCACGCTCACCGCACCAAAATGTTGAAACCGATATCTCGGTCTCTCGTAGAGCTCGGGGCACTCACCGAAATGAGGGGCGGCTAGCCCTTACTGATCCCTCGAGGAGGGTAAACGAAAGATTAAGAAATTGGCTAAGACCTTAGTCACAGCGAGGAGGTCCCTCCACTAACCCGGAAGATCGTTGAGCGCTTCTCCTCCCAAGCCAAAGCTGAGACTTGGGCACCTTGCAGAGCTCTGGAAATGCTAACCAAAGAAAGCCTAAGGAGAGGGAAGCTGAAGTGACCTCTCTCCAAAGGTGCCCTTAAGGTCCTATTTATAGATTTTCTGATCTGGTCTGCAAATAACAGGATTTCACCTTTTGATTTTACTATCCGCTCCCCAAATGGGTCTGCTAACAGCCAAGCTCCGCTGTTCGGAGAGGCTAAGGGCAGACCACCAAGGGTAGAAGGGTAAATTGACCCTAATGATTTAGGGATGAAGGATTTGCGAGAACCTTACTGTCGGAGCTCTCGCATGTCTCCTCGCGGACCCTGCCCGTGGTGCCTCTTTTAGAGGGTCGCCTTGCGAGAACCCCGCTGACGGAGCTCCCACGGGTCTTCTCGCAAACACTGCTCGCGGCGCCTCTTCTAGAGGGTCGCCTTACGAGGACCTCGCTGGCCCATTTTGGCGGTCTGCCGAGGTCTCATCGGCCGGGGGCTGATCTCGGCGAGGTATGGATCTCGCAACTCCTGTCTCGCTCGGTTTCCTTGCTTGCCGGTCTTCTTTTAAACGGCGAGGTGAGGGGGGAACAACGGCGCGAGTGAGGTCGCAGTTTAGGGCCTTCAGCCCAGCCACCTCGCCCTCCAAATCCTCGATACGAGCGTTGGCTCTCCCGGCGGCCTCGACATCCTGCAAATAAGTTCAATTAGAGAGGCGAAATGGCCAGGGGAAAGGAAGATGGGGGAGGTCTAGATGACTCACCACACTGCCCTCCGCGACGAGCAGCTTCTCCTTCAGCTGCGTGTTCTCGGCAAGAACCCCCTGGTAGGCCCTCGCGAGCTCCACATTCTGAAGCTCCAGCTGTAAGCAACGCCTCCCCGTCATGTGGGCGAGCTCGGCAGAGCGCAACTGGGACCTCGCACTCTCGTAAGCAAGGGTCCTCGCGGTCTCATCCTTATAAGACCCCGCATCCTCGCGACCATAAAGAGCGAACGCGAGGTCGAAGGCATGACCGCTGACGGTCTCCTTCTCCACCCAGGAGGGGAGGATGGAGGAGATATCCACCCTGTTGGTCTCCGGCTTCCAAGTGACGAGGGGCTCACCAGTCTCGTCCCGGCGCCTCTGGCCGAGGCCGAAGTTGTAGTGGTTCACCGGGATGGGGAGGACGGAGGTCCTAACCGCCTCCTGGCAGGGCTCTTCGTCCTCGCCCCCCGAGAGGCCGGTAAGGTCAAACTCGTCGAAGGCGGCCTCGCGAGGTTCCTTACCCTTCGAAGGAGCGAGCGAGACCGTGCTCTTCTTGCTCTTCTTCTTGGGCGGAGATTTCGAAGGGGCAGCATGGCTACCAGAAGCCCCCGATCTCTTGCGAGAAGAGGGCTCGGCCGGAGTGACGACGCCTCGGCAAGCTTCCGCCCCCATGGTAGCGAGAGCCATGGTAGCGTTGGTTTTCCGGGTGCTCGCGTAAGGGGGATGAAGGGGCAGATCTCGCTCGCCTAGAAACAAACAATAGTTCGGATAAGTACGATATGGTAGAAAATAAAGACAAAGGTGTTCAGCGAGATCTTTACCTTCTCCGGCGAGAACCGGAGGTAGCGAATCTAGGTTGCGGCGGAGGTAGACGACTTCGAAGTTCTTCTTGCAGAAGAACTGATGGAGGAGGGCGTCATGGCCGCCGAGGGCGGTGGGCCGGTAGGTGGTCTCGCTATGTTGAACCGGCGAGAGGGGAATGTTGCCGAAGTTCCCCTTGACGACGACGAACTTCTGGGCCCAGAAGTGGGCCTTGTTGACGGTCTCAACCACTTTCGGACCCGTGTCCACGAAGTAGGCTGTCCCACTTTGTAGGCGCGGAACGAGAACAGCTTCCGGAAGACCGGGAGGCTGAACTCGATGCGCTCCTCGCGAAGGTAGTAGGCGAAGGCGGTGACCACCGCCATGGCATTAGGAGTGAGCTGCCCGGGAACCACCCCATAGTGTTTGAGCACCTAGTGAGCAGCGAGAAAAGGGAAATAAGCGAGAGCGATTATTACCTGGCGGACTTCCGGCCACAAGGGAAGGCGCAGACCGACCGCGAAATGGGCGGTAGGAATGACCAACTCGTCGACCAACGGGTCGTTGATCACGTCGTCCTCGCTAGGGCGGCGTGCCTCGAACGGGGGGGGGGGGTGACGTAGTCAGCGACTGCGCTGAAGTACTCCTCATCAGTCAAGTTGCAAGTAAAGAAGCTATGCTCGGCGAAGGCCTTCGCGACCCTTCGCCGACCCTCCGACTCCGCGTCACCGCCCATCTTAGCAACCTGCGAGAAAGGATGAAATGCGAGAACGAGAAGAAGCGAGAGCTCTGAAACAGAGGAAGAAGAAGGTCGAGAGTAAATGCGGTGATTGACTCAGTTAAAACCGCCTATTTATAGCCAAAGCAAAAGGGCGGGAAGAAGTCCAAGCGCCGGCGAGCGCGGGTAGCAGTAAAAACATCACATCATGGCCATGGGCGAGATGGACCTGCAAGGTTAGTATAAACATTTTTGCGGGATACGTCTAGCGAGAATAGAGGGTCTTCGCGAGCACAATATAACAATTAAGATAGATCTATAGACAGCGAGCGAGAAACCATAAAAATAACGGTAATTGTCAGAAGCCAGCATCAGTGGCAATTACGCGAGCCACGAAACATATCGAGATAGTTCAAAAACAGCGACACCTATTACAAGTAATTCCATAACATAGCAGTTAGCGAGAATCATGGGGTAGCCATTTCCACCGGCCCCCACCCCGCGATCCGGACCTTGGCGGTACCCTAGAATTATAATAGTCCTCCGCCAAACGACCCTCCCTGTCCGTGAGGAAGGCGTAGTCTCTCATCCTAGCTATATGCACCTCCGGCGTCGTGGCGCTCTCATCTTGGTCACGCTGTCTCGCCTGCCGGAGCCTCGCACATTCTTCCATTAAAATCGCGTGCCTGTCCTCGGCGGCTTCTCGGTCTCGCGTCGCCTGCATGTTGAGATCCATCAGCATCCTCCCGTGTTTCCTCAGCAACTCCGCGGTTCGCTGCTTCAACCTCTCGGGGTCTCGCGGATCCCCTAAGAAGTCCTCCACCTGGTCCGGAAGGGGGGACATCTCGTCGTCGCCCAGCTCGGAATCGGTAGGCGGATTTTCGGCATTGACTGCAAGATATTACGAAGAGGTCAGATGGCGCGCGTGAGTTCGCGCAGGGTTCCGGCGAGGTCAGAATACTTACCAAGCGGGAGGCGAGAGCTCGAGGGACGACCCTGGAACACGTTGCCGTAGTGAGGATAAAGAGATTTGCCCAAACCAGCGGGGTAGGCTGCACTGTTGGTAGGAGGGATCTTCGGCGGCGCGGAACCCCCGGTCTCCTCACTCGTCAAGAGCTGGAATCCAGGCTTGTCTATGATTTTGTCAGGCGGAAGCGGAGACGGAGGCCGCGACGACTGGCGGACCGGAGACTTCAGGGGCGAGACTGTAAGAAAAGAGTAACGGAGGTCATATATGGTTGACAGAAATATTACGGTATGCGAGATTCAGATCGTACCGGTGGTGTTTTTCCCAGCGAGGTTCGTATTCACCTGCGGGCTTCTCCGAGACCCCTCAGCAAGTTCTCCAACGATCTCGCTCGGCAAAGTATCCTGCGAGTAGAAATGAATGAGGAGCAATTTATTGACGTAAGTTCGAGTAGCTCATACCTTCTCGGGGCGGCGATCGTTCGGGGAGGAGTCCAGCATCACAGAGTCGTCTCCGGTGCGACGAGCCGCCTTCGCCTTCTTGACTTTCGGCGACTGGGCGGGGGACGGCCGGTTCATCCAGGCGGGGACCTTGGTCGTGAAAGGTAGCCCGCCAGCTCTCATCGCCCTCAGGCGAGCCTCTGCTTCTTCGGAAATCGGCATCTCCAGGCAACTAAAGTAAGAAAAGGAAGATAAGTAACGGCGCGCGCCAATGGGGGTTCGGGACGATATTTATAGCCCACAGGGTGGGTCCCACCAAAGATTCCTGACAGGTCATCCGGGAGCGGGCGAATATCAGGGGTTGGATGATTCTTCGCGAGGACATTTGTCTTCGCGAAGAGCGGGGATTGTGTACAACCCCGATATTCGCCAAGCAAGGAAACCGAGCGAGACAGGAGTTGCGAGATCCAGACCTCGCCGAGATCAGCCCCCGGCCGATGAGACCTCGGCAGACCGCCAAAATGGGCCAGCGAGGTCCTCGCAAGGCGACCCTCTAGAAGAGGCGCCGCGAGCAGTGTTTGCGAGAAGACCCGCGGGAGCTCCGTCAGCGGGGTTCTCGCAAGGCGACCCTCTAAAAGAGGCACCACGGGCAGGGTCCGCGAGGAGACATGCGAGAGCTCCGACAGTAAGGTTCTCGCAAATCCTTCATCCCTAAATCATTAGGGTCAATTTACCCTTCTACCCTTGGTGGTCTGCCCTTAGCCTCTCCGAACAGCGGAGCTTGGCTGTTAGCAGACCCATTTGGGGTGCGGATAGTAAAATCAAAAGGCGAAATCCTGTTATTTGCAGACCAAATCAGAAAATCTATAAATAGGACCTTAAGGGCACTTTTGGAGAGAGGTCACTTCAGCTTCCCTCTCCTTAGGCCTTCTTTGGTTAGCATTTCCAGAGCTCTCCAAGGTGCCCAAGTCTCAGCTTTAGCTTGGGAGGGGAAGCGCTCAACGATCTTCCGGGTTAGTGGAGGGACCTCCTCGCTGTGACTAAGGTCTTAGTCAATTTCTTAATCTTCCGTTTACCCTCCTCGAGGGATCAGTAAGGGCTAGCCACCCCTCATTTCGGTGAGGGCCCCGAGCTCTACGAGAGACCGAGAAATCGGTTTCAACGTTATGATCTAATTTTAGTAAAGTATTATCTTAATATGTGTGCTTATCTTTGGAATATAGAATTTTTAGAACATAAGCATTCAACCCAAAGTCAATTGGTTATTGGTGGAGAGGTTTGGGATATATAAGTGCATAATGTTACATGGTTTTTTGTTGTGAGAATTTATTTTTAACGCTCTCATATGTAGTATCTTGGACTTCAGAGCTACATTTTTTAATTGGGTTATGTTGGTCCTTGAGTTGTCCGCGGTCAGGGCTGACCTTACTAACTAGTGGCTGAGAACAATGAATGCGGACGATAATCGCCGAAGGACCCACCACACACCCGAGAGCTTGCCAAATGACCTTCCACTCCAAAATTTAACAAGGTCTCATGACTCCAAGTTGAATTGGAAGGATGAGAGTTGAAAGAGAGTGAAAACTAGGTCCCTTAATTGTTTTCAAGTTAAGCTATTTATAGGATAATGATTTTGGTCATATCGTTTGATAGTGGAGTCAGGTTCGTTGGAATTGTTGTCCTTCCCATTGGGGCTGTCTGAGGCAACCCGTACGAAGTCAGGTCAGATCTGACATTTTACCCACGATGTGCATGGGTGGATTGCGGAAAGATCGAGCAAGATTTTGTTAATGAGGTAGAAGGACATGGATGATGGAGTAAAGGACATACATTTATGGGATAATTGGAGATTTGTCTATGTAAATGGTGAGGTAGTGTGCTTACCCTCGAGACGGAGCGGGAGGTAGTGGAAGAGCAGACTTAGTGGGAACAAGACAAGTTCCACTAAGTCGATAACTTCTCGAAGACAAGCTGGAACGAGATGTAAGAGGCCTTCTCGGCAATGTTATCAAGGCGCGCGCCTAGGCGCGCCTGAGGCGTCGGGCGCACCAGGCGCACCGGCCAGCGCCTCTGAAAGGCAGAGGCGGGCGACGTGCCTCAGGCGCGCCTAGGCGCACGCCTTACCAACTCCCAGGCCCACCAAAGGCGCGCCTGGGCTTTTCAAGCTGTATTCTTCAACCTGTTGTTTTGGGAGGGGGCAAAAACATGATCTCAGACGCACCCGAGGCACACCTAGGCGCACTTGGGCACCCAATTCACCGATTTTCAGTGAATTGAGTGCCAAATTCACTGAAAATCACCGAATTGGATGCCTAATTCGCTGATTTTCAGTGAATTGGGTGTCAATTCACTGAAAATCAGCGGAATTGGGAATCCAATTCGTTGATTTTTAGTGAATTTGACACCCAATTCTCTGATTTTCAGTGAATTGGGCACCCAATTCACTGAAAATCAGCGAATTGGGCACCAAATTCATTGAAAATCAGCGAATCTGGCACCCAATTCACTGAAAATCAATGAATTGGATGCCAAATTAACTGATTTTCAGTGAATTGGGTGCTCAATTCGCTGATTTTCAGTGAATTGGGCACCCAATTCATTTTTGCGCCTCACGTGCCTTAGGCGCACGCCTGCGCCTTGCGCCTAGGCTCCAGGACCACTTTGCGCCTCGGTGCGCCTTGCGCCTTTGATAACTTAGCTTCTCGATGAGTGATGTGTGGCGCAAGAGGAAAGACGAGCGAGGGGAAGGAGAGGCCATTTCGGGGGCGTCCCGAGAAAGTCTCTTCGGGCAATCTGTATCCTGAAGTGAGGGAATATGTGACTTGTTGGAAAGCGGGCGATTGTATTTGTATAATCGCTTGTTGGTCGGATTGATAGGTGGGTTTGAATGAGGACTGACATTGTATATGTGACGATTGATTTGTTGGGGTTGAATGAGGGCTGATGGTTGTGGAGTATAGGGAACCATGGAACGTATGTGGGGGAAGGATGGGGATCTAGGCTTCTAATAGCTGTGTAGTAACAAATTTTTACGAATTCGGCAAAATGAACTCCCAAAATGAACTCCCAAATCCTATATATAGGTTATAGGAAAGTAACAAACAACTATGATTGGAGGATATAAAGCACACCTAGATTCCACGAATTCGGCACTGTGCAAAGATAGTGGAAATCTGAAGTTCTTTTCCAAATTTTGCAAGACCCCCAAAATGAACTCCCAAATCCTATATATAGATTATAGGAAAGTAACGAACAACTATGATTGGAGGATATAAAGCACACACAAATGGTGTACATAAATAATGTGCCGAAAAAATATGAAAATACATAGAAAATGTTATGTCGACGCTCTGAATGTGACTACGGATTTAGACGTCCATACAACGATCCTAACTCCCGCGAACTATAATATCCCCATAATTTGAGCTGCCGCAACTTCTTAGCAAGACGAGAAGAGAGATTCCACTTTATGGATATACCTTCATTCCAACATCACTTACCTTTAAATAGGCTTACATGACTCTTCATGCCAATCAGAAATGAGTTTTTACATTGATAATTGCGTATTTTTTATGATTTTTTGACATGTTATTAATCATGTATTTTTAATAATTTTTTGACATGTTATTAATCACGTATTTTTAATGATTTTTTGACATGTTATTAATCACTTAATTTTATATGATTTGTTGAGGCCCATGTATTGAGTTTCATTTATTTGATATGCTATTAATCGCGTATTTTTTTATGATTTTTTGAGGCCCATGATTTTTTGTTCATTTACTTTGTTATATCAGCCAAATTTTTCTTTTAATTTCTTTAGGAGTTTTTCACTAATATTTATGCCCAAAATAACCTTCTATATGTAGGCATTTGAAGCATAGTTTTTTTCTCCTTCTAGTTTCACCGTGCCCTATGAACTCAGCCTGGGGCGGGACAAAGAATTATGGGCAAAAGCATTCTTCAGCCAGTTACTGGCAAAGTTCCATACATGCAAGCTGGTTTGGTCCAACATTCGATTAGAGGTAACTCAATGCTATCCCCAAGCAATTATTCTATAATTATCAGCCCAAAATTGCACCGGCATCAATCTATTCTCAGTTTGACAAATAATCTGCAGTTTACGTCAAGCTGAGAATAGATTGATGCCTGTGCAATTCTGGGCAGATAATTATAGAATAATTGTTTGGGGATAGCATAAGGTTACATAATTGGGAAACAAATGGTGTAATGGACTAATGATTGTCGAACATAAACCCTAATGCGATGCAACTCTTCAATCGTGCAATTATTTTCAACGCATAGTTAATTATACAAGAAAATGCATTTCATCACAATTAATCACAAAAGTTCTAATTAGATTAACATGTAATTATTGCAACTAATTGAAAGGACTAAGAATCAGTGCGGGACAATGAGAATGCACACTTACGGGAAATAAAGGAGTCAAATGAATTGAACATAATAAGACTAGCAATAGAAGTGTATCCATAATTCCATACAAATGTAAAAGACATGAAAATAAATGTGGGTCTCACCAAGCAAGGGGCCGTTGGGGTAGGATTGGAGATTGTAGTAGTGGATGCAATCCGAATGATAACAGTTGTTGGATGGTGGTTGTTGGAGGAGCGGATGGTTGTTTGGAGGGGCCGATGGGTGTCGATGGCTGTTTTAGAAGGGTTGGAAGGGTTTTAGGCAGGTGGTAGGGGATGGCAGGGCTATGGGGATGTTTAGGGGTGGATTTCAGTGGAGAGCGGTTGGAATGGTTGTAGAAGGGAGGCAAAGGCTGACCAGGGCTGGTGGGGGTTGTTTGGGGGCGGATTTCAATGGGAGACGGGTTGTGGAGACTTTGGAGGGAGTGGAGCGCTGGACATACTTGGGGTGGGCTGTGAGGATGTAAAAGGAGAGGGGGAGGGGGGTTGGGGTTTACTGGATTGGTGGAGGCCGACGGAGGTTCGGAGAAGGGGAGATAGGGCGGGGTCTATCGGATGGAGGGTCAGGGAGGACGGGGAAAGCGGCGGCGGAGGCTAGAGGAGGTTCCGACGTGGTCTCCAGAGGCCGGAGACGGAGCGACGAGCGGTGGCGGTAGGTACGTGGGCCCCTACAGTCGGCACCAGGGGATTGGGCGTCGACACCAGAGGATCAAGCATTAACTCCACGGGATCGGGAGTCGGTACCCTAGACTGAGCGACTCCCTCGTTTGTAGACCTAATTTCTCGATAACTCTTTCTGTCGACTGATGTAAAAATATATGGAGGGAGGGGGAATTATGTTAAATACATCCAATGACCACGGGCCTGATAACTCTCGAAATACAACTAAGAAACATACGAAAAATATGAAAAATTGAGCTGATTGCAATCTCTGATCGTCCATCTGATGATCCAAAAAATCAAACACACGGACGTATGAAATGATGCATAATCGATTTCCATCACTTGCTTTTGAAGAATATGTTAATTACATAATTTTTTGATGCCGAAGAGTCATATAGAAACTTAATTAGAAATTTTGTTATATGTAAAGACAAATTATGGAAAACAATTGATTGCTATAATGGTATATTTAATTTTAGGCTTTCTACAAGATGAAGTTTTACTATCGCTAGTTTAAGGGACTAACCCTATGTTAATAATCATTACTTCAAATGTCGTACGGCATGCCCAACATATTATTTTGAGGGCAAAATGATTTTTTCCTTGAAAAAGTAAGCTATGTAATTTAGTTATAGATAACGTATCCAATATTTTTCGATATATCGGCCGATACCACTATTGAAAATATTGTCCACTAATTTATTTTAAGTCATTTTAGCAATACATATGCTTAAATGACATCTATGTATTACATTATATATGTTTAATCCAGACTCAAACTTTTGACAATTTTGGTATCTAAGTTTTAGGGGTCATGAGAGAGACGAATTGTTAGCCATGATAATTCATATTGGATGGCGAGGAGGTGAGGATGAGTATTGAGCAGGTAAATTTCCTAGAATTGCTCCATCAAAGGATCCATAAATCACATAATATGTTAGAATTTATTGATCTCACTCCAAGTAAATCAACCTCATCTTGAGTTCATGAAATCACTCCCTATAAAGAATGTTTCAAGGTTTAAGTTTTTCTCCCAAATTCATTCATATTCATAAATTCATTCATATTCATAAATTCATTCATATTCAAATTCATAAAAAAATCAAGCCTTCCTTATTTAACTTTTTCACCGCTGCTTACCATTCTCGAGCAAGATACTAACAATTTCTGCATTGTCACAGCTCGCAGCAGAGTGAAGTGGTGCCCATCCATCCTCAGCCATGCTATTAACAACGGTACATTCAGAATGGTGGTAGATAGTAGCCTGACAACCTGCGTCAATATGTAAATTTTGTAATTTTAGATCACTAGGGAGAGATACTCAAGATATAATTTAACTATTTATGGTAATTTTCATTGACTTTATCACAAAATTAAAGAGTTATTACATCCCTAAAAATCTGCAAACAACAACGTTTAAATATCTCTAAAAAATTCTGAAGTATTCCCGTTAACATTTAGATTATATTTAGTAGTATAATACCCAATCTTAGTGTATAAATTCATCCATTACGAGAAGAATATTACACATTGTATTTTTACCATTTTGGTTCTTTTATTTGCATATTTATTATAAGTCACTTGCTTGTATTAATCAGTTAGTTTAATCTAGAGAGTCATCTTCTCACAATATAATCTAGTTGCGGTCAATATGTTCTCCATTCCATTCTAAAGTAAGATCTGAAGTCATAGCAACAAGCAATTCACAATCCTCACCATTCACTGATGGAAACAAACTCACAACACACTTCAAAGAAACATCCACGAAAGCGAGGGATAAGGTGCGATCACATATCAAGGAAAAAAATTCTACTTTTAGTGTTTAGCGGTTACAAACGCTCTAGCTAAACAGACGAAAAACTGTCGTGACATTTATTTAGTTAAGTAGCCCAATCTTTTTTTCATTACCCATACATGCAAAAAATTGTGCACTCTTAGATAGATAAGAATCGATCTAAATTGTTAAATTAACCACTTCAAGTAGTCCAAACGGAGAGGACGTGTAGAATTAGCGCACAATAAAATTGATTTCATTATTTAATTATACGCTTTTAGAATGAGAGCAAAACCACATTGAAAACAAATGCAAGAAATTTTGCAAGATGAGAGAGCTTGGTAGCTAGTTTGGCCATTAAAGAAAAGAAAAATTACAGAGCAACTATAAATATCTTAAGGAAGAAGAGCAAGAGGAGAAACCTTGTGCATAGACGCCATTAAGGCACATACATGAACTTGTAACTCAGGCATCTTCCCACCATAGTCAACCATCACCACGGCCCTCAGTTGTGCACACAATGCAAGAACATCTGACAAATTAGTATTGTAAATTCCTCGCTTCTAATAAAATTCAATCGCCGAAAGAAGGTTATGATTATGGTAAATGAAGATAATATAACAAACATTCATAGGTTTTTTGGGAGGAAAAAAAATTCAGATGCAATTGAATTTGAATTGACATTTTAATAGTTTCTCGAAATCTCAAGTTCTTAAGTTCGCACACCCAAAGGCATCGATGCGATCTCCTTAAAATTAAATCCGGTCAAAAGGGAGAAGACAAATCCCAAACAGACGATTGAAGGTACCGAAGACAAATCCAAACATGTTTTCAACCGGCACTTTGCTGTTCGATCGAAAGGGAGAAGACGAATCCCAAACAGACGATTGAAGGTACTGAAGAAAAAAATTAGGGTAAACTGTCAAGAACTTGTTTCTAACCTGCGCTTCGCTGGAGTTCTAAGTCGCCATTTGATAAGTGAAATAGAAGAATCGAGTAGACCCCTGATCTCCTCTGCCTGTCGCAGTTCTATCCAAAAATGTTCAAAGGCGGCGAAAGGCACAACGCTTGAGCTCTCGATGACGATGACGCCTATCCACCTGCCTTCCGTTTCCGTTAGACTGACCACAGCTTTTATATACGAAGTGGGGTGAAACCCGTTTTTTGCTAACATTGAAAAAAAAAACGAAAAAAAAAACTGATTCCAGCATACAACCCTAGATCTACAAACCGAAATGTTATGAAAAAAAATGACAACAGAAAACTGATTTCAGCACTTACAGTGAGGAGGAAGACGAAAGGTTCGCTCAGAGACAATGAACGAAGGCGGGAGAGGAGTCGCACGCCCCTAATGGAGGGCTTGCCGGAGAAGAGGTGCCGAGAGAGAGAGAGAGTCGCGAGCGTGAGATGAGTCGCGAGGGAGGAGGTGTCGAGATTGTGCTGTGCCGGAATCGCTCCAGACCAGTGCATGCGGGAATCGGGAAATCAGACCTGCTTAGGTCGGAAATTGGGCTTCCTCTTGTGCACTTAATTGAATTCTTATTGGAACTCTTTATTGGAATTCTTATTGGAATTCTTATTGGAATTCCGATTCCAGTGGAATTTTTGTGTTGCGACGGAATTGAAATTGGCACTATTGAAAATATAGATAACGTATCCAATATTTTTCGATATATCGGTCGATACCACTATTGAAAATATTGTCCACTAATTTATTTTATGTCATATTAGCAATACATATGCTTAAATGACATCTATGTATTACATTATATATGTTTAATCCAGACTCAAACTTTTGACAATTTTGGTATCTAAGTTTTAGGGGTCATGAGAGAGACGAATTGTTAGCCATGATAATTCATATTGGATGGCGAGGAGGTGAGGAGGAGTATTGAGCAGGTAAATTTCCTAGAATTGCTCCATCACAGGACCCATAAATCACATATAATATTAGAATTTATTGATCTCACTCCAAGTAAATCAACCTCATCTTGAGTTCATGAAATCACTCCCTATAAAGAATGTTTCAAGGTTTAAGTTTTTCTCCCAAATTCATTCATATTCATAAATTCATTCATATTCATAAATTCATTCATATTCAAATTCATAAAAAAATCAAGCCTTCCTTATTTAACTTTTTCACCGCTGCTTACCATTCTCGAGCAAGATACTAACAATTTCTGCATTGTCACAGCTCGCAGCAGAGTGAAGTGGTGCCCATCCATCCTCAGCCATGCTATTAACAACGGTACATTCAGAAATGGTGGTAGATAGTAGCCTGACAACCTGCGTCAATATGTAAATTTTGTAATTTTAGATCACTAGGGAGAGATACTCAAGATATAATTTAACTATTTATGGTAATTTTCATTGACTTTATCACAAAATTAAAGAGTTATTACATCCCTAAAAATCTGCAAACAACAACGTTTAAATATCTCTAAAAAATTCTGAAGTATTCCCGTTAACATTTAGATTATATTTAGTAGTATAATACCCAATCTTAGTGTATAAATTCATCTGTTACGAGAAGAATATTACACATTGTATTTTTACCATTTTGGTACTTTTATTTGAATATTATAAGTCACTTGCTTGTATTAATCGATTAATTTAATCTAGAGAAGCCATCTTCTCACAATATAATCTAGTTGCGGTCAATATGTCATAAACTAATTATTTAAGCAAACGATAGTTTCTTCTCCATTCCATGCTAAAGTAAAATCTTGAGCCATCACAACAAGCAATTCACAATCCTCACCATTCACTGATGAAACAAACTTGCAACACACATCAAAGAAACATCCACGAAAGCGAGGGAGAAGGCGCGATCACATATCAAGGAAATAACGCTACTTTAAGTGTTTAGTTGTTACAAACGCTCCAGTCAAACAGACGAAAAACTGTCGTGAGATTTATTTAGTTACGTAGCCCATTTTTTTAATTACCCATACATGTAGAAAATTTTGTACTTTTAGATAGATAAGAATCGATCTTAACCGTTAAATTAACCACTTCACGTAGTCCAAACGGAGAGGACCTTTAGAATTAGCGCACAATAAAATTGATTTCATTATTTAATTATACACTTTTAGAATGAGAGCAAGACCGCATTGAAAACAAATGTAAGAAATTTTGGAAGATGAGAGCTTGGTAACTAGCTTGGCCATTAAAGAAAAGAAAAGTTACAGAGCAGCTATAAATACAAGAGCAACTATAAATATCTTAAGGAAGAAGAGCAAGAGGAGAAACCTTGCGCATAGACGCCATTAAGGCACATAGATGAACTTGTAACTCAGGCATCTTCCCACCACAGTCAACCATCACCACGGCCCTCAGTCGTGCACACAGTGCAAGAACATCTGACAAACTAGTATTGTAAATTCCTCGCTTCGAATAGAATTCAATCGCCGAAAGAAGGTTATGATTCTGGTAAATGAAGATAATATTACAAACATTCCTAGGTTTTTGGGAAGGAAAAAAATTTCAGATGCAATTGAATTTGAATTGACATTTTAATAGTTTCTCGAAATCCCTAGTTCTTATGTTCGCACACCCAAAGACATTGATGCTATCTCCTTAAAATTAAATCCGATCAAAAGGGAGAAGACAAATCCCAAACAAACGATCGATGGTACTGAAGAAAAAAATTAGGGTAAATTGTCATGAACCTGTTTCCAACCGACACTTTGTCGTTCAATCAAAAGGGAGAAGATGAATCCCAAACAGACGATTGAAGGTGTTGAAGAAAAAAATTAGGTAAATTGTCAAGAACGTGTTTCTAACCGGCGCTACGCCGGAGTCCTAAGCCGTAATTTGACAAGCGAAATAGAAGAATCGAGTAGACCCCGGATCTCCTCTGCGTGTCGCAGTTCCATCCAGAAATGTTCAAACGTGGCGAAAGGCGCATCGCTCGATCTCTCGATGACGATGACGCCTATTCACCTGCCTTCTGTTTCCTTTCGACTGAAGATGACCACAACTTTTATATACGAAGTGGGTTGCAACCCGTTTTTTGCTAACAATAGTCCAGAATTTCAAAAAACACCAATTTTTGCAAACGAGGCGTCAGGCTGCTGTTAACCACAAAAAAATTGGTGCTTTTTGAAATTTTGGGCTATGGTTAGCAAAAAACGGGTTGCACCCCACTTCATATATAAAAGTTGTGGTCATCTTTAGTCGAACGGAAACGGAAGGCAGGTGGATGGGCGCCATCGTCATCGAGAACTCGAGCGTTGCGCCTTTCGCCGAGTTTGAACATTTCTGGGTGGAACTACGACACACAGAGGAGATCCGGGGTCTACTCGATTCTTCTATTTCTCTTGTCAAATGGCGGCTTAGAACTCCGGCGTTGCGCTAGTTAGAAACAGGTTCTTGGCAAATTTACCCAAATTTTTTTCTTCAGCACACCTTCAATCGTCTGTTTGGGATTCGTCTCCTCCCTTCTGCTCGAACCGCAAAGTGCCGGTTGGAAACAGGTTCTTGACAGTTTACCCTAATTTTTTTCTTCAGTACCTTCAATCGTCTGTTTGGGATTTATCTTCTCCCTTTTGATCGAATTTAATTTTAAGGAGATAACATCGATGCCTTTGGGTGTGCGAACTTAAGAACTAGGGTTTTCGAGAAACTATTAAAATGTCAATACAAATTCAATTGCATCTGACTTTTTTTCCTTCCCAAGAACCTAGAAATGTTTGTTATATTATCTTCATTTACCAGAATCATAACCTTCTTTCGGCGATTGAATTCTATTGGAAGTGAGGAATTTACAATACTAGTTTGTCAGATGTTCTTACACTGTGTGCACGACTGTGGGTCGTGGTGATGGTTTACTATGGTGGGAAGATGCCTGAGTTACAAGTTCATCTATGTGCCTTAATGGCGTCTATGCACAAGGTTTCTCCTCTTGCTCTTCTTCCTTAAGATATTCATAGCTGCTCTTGTATTTATAGCTACTCTGTGACTTTTCTTTTTTTTAAAGGCCAAGCTAGCTACCAAGCTCTCTCATCTTCCAAAATTTCTTGCATTTGTTTTCAATGCGGTCTTGCTCTCATTCTAAAAGCGTATAATTACATAATCAAATCAATATTATTGTGCGCTAATTCTACACGTCCTCTCCGTTTGGACTACAAGAAGTGGTTAATTTAACGGTTAAGATCGATTCTTATCTATCTAAAAGTACAAAATTTTCTACATGTATGGGTAATGAAAAAAAGGCTACTTAACTAAATAAATGTCATGGCAGTTTTTCGTCTGTTTGGCTAGAGCGTTTGTAACCGCTAAACACTTAAAGTAGCGTTTTTTTTCCTCGATATGTGATCGCGCCTTCTCCCTCACTTTCGTGGATGTTTCTTTGAAGTGTGTTGCGAGTTGTTTCCACCAATGAATGGTGAGGATTATGAATTGCTTGTTGCGATGGCTTCAGATCTTACTTTAGCATGGAATGGAGAAGAAACTATCGTTTGCTTAAATAATTAGTTTATGACATATTGACCGCAACTAGATTATATTGTGAGAAGATGACTTCTCTAGATTAAATTAATTGATTAATACAAGCAAGTGACTTATAATATGCAAATAAAAGAACCAAAATGGTAAAAATACAATGTGTAATATTCTTCTCGTAATGGATGAATTTATACACTACGATTGGGTATTATACTACTAAATATAATTTAAATGTTAACGGGAATACTTCAGAATTTTTAGAGATATTTGAACGTTGTTGTTTGTTGATTTTTAGGGATGTAATAACTCTTTAATTTTGTGATAAAGTCAATGAAAATTACCATAAATAGTTAAACTATATCTTGAGTATCTCTCCCTTGTGAATCAAAAATTTACATATTGACCGTAATTTATCAAACATGTACCAACATAAGTTTCACAAAACGTTAGAATAGCCCTATTGAGTGAATTCTTGTTATTTTTTATGAATATGAATGAATTTGGGAGAAAAACTTAAACCTTGAAACATTCTTCATAGGGAGTGATTTCATGAACTCAAGATTAGGTTGATTTACTTGGAGTGAGATCAATAAATTCTAACATTAGATGGGATTTGTGGGTCCTTTGATGGAGCAATTCTAGGAAATTTACCTGCTCAACACTCCTCCCCACCTCCTCACCATCCAATATGAATTATCATGGCTAACAATTCGTCTCTCTTTGAAGTGACTCCACAATTGAGCGCAAGTCTGGGTTCTGAAGGATCTTCTCCCGTATGTCGTCTAAATCCCCGATCAGTGACCCTAAGATGTGGTGATGTGTCCCCTCTGGTATGCGGGAAAGTGCGTTTGCCACCACATTCTCTTTCCCTTGTTTGTAGACGATCTCGTAGTCGTAGCCCAGCAACCTCGTCACCCACTTATGCTGCATATGAGAAGCCACCAGCTGCTCCAAGAAATGCTTCAGTCTCTGGTGATCAGTTCGTACCTTGAAGTGTCTCCCCAAAAGGTATGGTCGCCACAGGGTCACGACATGTATAATGGCCAACATTTTCTTCTCATAAGTAGATAAGCCCAGTGTCTGTGGCGCCAAACCCTTACTGAAGTAGGCTATCGGCCCTCTTGCATGAGGACGGCTCCAATCTCCACGCCTGGCGCATCGGTCTCCAGGACAAACTCCTTAATGAAATCAGGTAGAGCTGGCACCGGTGTGGTAGTCATCGCTGTTTTGAGAGTCTGGAATGCCATTTCTGCCTCCTCTTGCCAGCTAAATGCATCCTTGTGTAGCAGTTGTGTCAACAGTGGTGCTATCTTTCCATAATCCTTCACGAACCGTCGGTAGTAGCCTGTCTGCCCGAGGAAGCCGCGAAGGGCTCGGACTGTGCGTGGTCGGGGCCACGTTTGCATGCTTTCAATCTTCTTTGGATCGGCCTGGACTCCTTGTTCCGAGACTATGTGACCCAAATATTCTACCTCTTCTTGTCCAAAGGAGCATTTGGAGAGTTTGACGTAGAGCTGGTGCTGACGGAGGATCACAAACACTTGCTCCACATGTTTGAGTTGCTTCTCCCAACTGGCGCTGTAGATCAAGATGTCATCAAAAATTATCAATACGGACATGCGGAGAAGGGGCCGGAAGATCTGGTTCATCACCACCTGGAATGTGGATGGCGCGTTGGAGAGTCTGAAAGGCATCACGAGGAACTCGTAGTGGCCGTCGTGTGTCCGGAAGGCTGTTTTGTAGATATCTTCTTCCTTCATCCTGATTTGATGGTAGCCCGAGCGCAAATCCAACATCGTGGCAGGCGTGCTCCGTGTAACTCGTCCAACAGTTCTTCTATCATGGGAATGTGAAACTTGTCCTTGATGGAGCTGTTCAGACCGCGGTAGTCAACACAAAACGTTCATGAGCCATCCTTTTTCTTCACCAGAATGACGGGCGAGGAAAAAGAACTGGTGCTGGGTCTGATAATTCCCGCTGCTAGCATCTCCATAACGCTTCGTTCTATCTCCTCCTTTTGTATGTGTGGGTAGCGGTATGGTCGGATGTTAGCCGGCTCAGCTCCTTCCTTGTGGACGATCTGGTGGTCTCTAAATCTCTGTTGCGGTGGTGAGTGGGGCTCCTGGAAAATCTCTGAGTATTGCAATAGCAAAGGATGCATCTACTCTGGCACTTCATGTGGAGAAGTAGGCCGTGGCGCAAGCTCCATATCACCGCCATAGGGCCTTATTCGTCCCACAACCTTTCTAGGCATCGAAGAGAGATCTCCTTCATCGGAGAGGTTCTGATCCCATTCAAACCGTATTGCCTTCCCTCCTGAGCAAATTCCATTGTCATGCGGCCTCAATCCAAGGTTACCTTCCCCAGCTGTCGCAACCACTGGACCCCCAGAACCATATCAAACTCGCAGATGGGCAACAAGTAAATATCCATCCTGCATGTGTAGCCCTGCACATTGCACCCCACTCCCTTCAGCACCCCTTCGCACTGCAACTTATTCCCGTCAGCCACCATCACTTGGAAAGTGACATCCTTAGTGATCTCATGTCCCAGCTTTTGTGCCACTGTGGGGCTAATGAAGTTGTGAGTGCTTCTATTATCAACCAAGATTGTCACCTTTTGTTGGTAGATCCGCCCTGCGATACGCATAGTGAGCGGTGTAGATCCTCTCTCCATTGCATGGATAGATACCCCAAACTCGGTAATATCCAAGCTGTCTGCGTGCTCTCCTCCTTCTTGCTTTGGCTCCTCGTCCTCGCCCGCCTTACTTAGCATGTACATCTGGATCATCTGACATTTGTGTCCAAGAGTGTACTTGTCGTCACAGTTGAAACACAATCCCTTCTCCTTCCTCGCTTGTTGCTCCGACCATGTCAATTTTTTTACGGTTGCTTTTTCTGTCGTCACCTTTTCATTCCTGACAGCCACTGGGTTTGTAGTATTCCTCATACTCCCCACTCTTGACCTCTGTCGGCTGAAGCATTCCTCCTGAATCCGGGTCAGGCTAATGACGAGGGCTAAGCTGCGTGGCATATAAGCATGCACTTCGTCTCTGATGTCATCCTTCAATCTTGATAGCTGATACAAAGCAGCTCAGGATTGTTTTCTCCTCCCACTATACTCTGTTCGCGAGCCTTTCAAATTCTGTGCTATATTCCATGACCGTCCCCTTCTGTCTCAGGTTTTGGAGGCGAGCTTCAAAGTCTTCATATTCTAATGGTCCAAAACGGGCTGCAAATCCGTCAACGAATTTGGCACAAGGGGCATAGTACGCCCTCGGAGGAACCACTGGGTCCACTGGAATCATCATCTTCAAGGGGAAAGGACGCCAGTTGCACCCACTGCTCTTCTGGAATCTCCTGTTAGTTGTAAAATAACTCTGACTTTTGAACCCATTCCAACGCATCGCCCCCTTTGAATTTTGGGTAATTCATGCGGGTCATTTTTGGTGGCATGTAGGCTCTCAGATTCTTTTGGTCGTGTGCTCCATACTCCTGGCCGAGGCCCAGAGGCCGTCGACTCTCTGTCGGCTAATTCAGGTATCCTCCTTCCTCTCTGTGTTGATAGTCGGGCCTTGTATCCGCCGGACGAGATCTGTACTCCCAGCCGCCGCCTATCTTACTGCTGCAGGCGTGTCCCGTTCCTTTAGGGCTAGGTAGAAGCCCCTCCCGAGGAGGGTAGACCATATCCCTAGGTCGTTGGTCAATCAGGTCTTCTCGTCCCCTGCCGAGGCCCCCTGGCGACTGGATCGGCCCCTGGTGAGTGCTCGCTTCCTCGTTCACTGTTGTTTTGGTCTTGATACTTTGAGACAACAAGCTCTTGATCTCCTCCATGCGAGCATCCAGTCGCTCTTCCAAACGTTTCTCTGGCGTCCATATTTTTTCTTCAATGGCAGTCACTGTATCTGACAGCCCGGTGTAGTTCTCCTCTAGAGTTGCTAGCCTCGTGGATTCTTCCTGTGAGCGAGTCACCATGGTGGATCTCGAGGGTTTAGATAAGGCAGCAGCTGGCTTCGAACCCTTCAATGGTTGAAAAGCTGTGTTCGAAGGATGCAGAGCCGGCGATCGAAGCAGACGATCGATGGATGTGGAGGTATCGTCGACGCAGTCGTTCGAAGCAGTCGACCGAAGTTGTTGATCGAAGGATGCGAAGATGACGTCGAAGAGGATTCTAAGCAGTCGACAGGCATCAGGAATTCGTCAGAGTTTATTCCACCGTTTATTGCCACAGGATCTTCTTCCGCTTTTGTGCATCCCCATTCTCTGGGAAAAATAGGACATTGGGGTCTTTGGCATCCCTATCCTCAATCCTGCCTCCTGCAAAATTTCTTTCGGCCTCCTGGAAAATTTTTCTCCACTGTTTATTGCCGCAATGATTGGGGAATATATGGGTTCTGTTGTTGTTGTTGTTGTTGTTTATTGCCGCAGGATTTTTCGGGATCTACATCGTAATGCCTCGGCTGTAGGCTTTGTTTCATTTCCTTCTTTTTTTAATCAATGCTTTGTGTTTTTGCCTTATATGCTTTGTTTTACTATTTACACTAGAAATTACAAGCATTGGAATCCCTCTTTATAGTTATAGGTTACTATGAAAATCAAATTAATTTAAAGCTAGAAGGTTTATAAGGTAATCCGAAAAGTGAATAGTCTAACCATAATGTTTGTTCCTACTGCACTCAGATATAATCGTAGTAGTTTATAGCAGTGTCAGTATAACTAAAGCTTGGTTGAAAGTTGTATCTTATATATTATGTATGCTAATAAGTAATCTCCTTACAAAACAAATTTCAAGCATATGGTTACCCGGGAAAATTTGGTAAACACATGGTGGAAAGATGGTTTAGGCGTCTGTTATGGGATGCTCATCTTTACACTCCTCTATCTAGTTAATAGGAGTTATAACCTTGAGCCCCGGGCCTAGTTCATTATTTTATTAGGTATCATTATGGTTGTTGTCTTTTTAGCTCATCATTGTATCTAGTATTAGGTGTCATTATGACTCTTTGTCTTTTATATGTTGTAAGCCTATAAAAAGGCGTATGTATGGATGTATGAGATAAGCAAGAAGAAATCTTTTTCCCCCGTCTTTGAGTGTGAGGTCTTGGAAGCTCTCTCCTCCAACGAGCAAGCCCCGCTTAGGCAGCCGCGGTCATGGCTCCATAGTATCTCCGTCATCATCATCTCCACCTCCGGCCACCTCCGACCAAGGCCCATAACAACTTGGTATCAGAGCTATCGGTCCTCTGCAGCGGGACACCGCGACGACATCGTGCTTCTTCCTCACTCGGACGGAATCTCCGCCGCAACTCGCTGCCAGCAATAGCAGCAACCCCTCCCTGTTTTCCGTCCAGCGCGACAGCTTGACGAGGACTCTCCGACTGTTACGGCAACATCCTGGAGCAAAACGCTCCGCCCGCACGCCGACATTGCCGCACGCCCCTTTGCACTGCCGCGCCTCCGAGACAGACGCACCGCGCGCCGCACATCGCTGTTCTGTCCAGCGGCGCTCGACGACAGCAAACGCCTAGCCTTCGTCGACGTCCCAGCTCCTGCGTACAGTTTCGAGCTTCGGCCCCTCCATCCTTGAGCAGGGAGAACAAGCGCCGGCCGCCTGCGAGCGATTTCGAAGCCCCTACCGTATTCATTTCCCTCGAGCCCTGCGACCAGTAAACACGCAGCTTCGACGCTGTACTGTTGTCCGCTACCTTTACGGCTGTACCCCTTCCAGCACCCTTTGCTTTTTGTTTTAATCTCCGTGGACCCCACCAACACTCTCTTTCCTCTCCCTTATTATTACTCCTTCTCTATTTAAATACCTAAGCCGTTTCATTTCTTACACCCAACTAGCCCAATTCCATTCAACTATTCTCCGGCGCTTTATTATTTGCAAATATTGGGCGCAACCGCGGCACCCGTGGCCACTCACAATCATCCGACCCGGCGCATTTCAAACGTCCTGTCACCCGCTCTTCTTCTCGCGCCTCTTCTCGCGCCTCTTCTCGCACTATGGGTGACTCATCTGACCAACTAAGTCAGATTATGACCATGCTGCAGGCCGTCATGGCACAACAGGCCACGCAAAATGCACTCACGGAACGCCAACAGGAGGCCATTAATACGCTCTCCAAGCGCCTTGATGATCTTGCTACCGCCCCAGCACATGATCGTACAAGCAGCAGTCAGGCACCGCCACTTCTCCGCCCAGCCCCGCCACTGAACGCCCACGAGCCACCGCTGTCGTTTCCCGCGCACCCAGTCGCTGCGATTGAACCACGCTACACCAGATTGGAATTTCCCACCTATGACGGGAAAAGTGATCCCCTGTGCTGGCTCACCAAATGTGAGCAATGCTTCGGCCACCAACAAACTCCGGCAGCTGAACGCACCCATCTATCATCTTTCCATCTGCTCGACTCCGCTATCTTATGGGCCTCTCGACTTCTCGCCGATCGACCGAATCTGCTATGGGACGACTTCAAAAGGCTATGCAACGTGCGTTTTGGACCTCCCATCCGCAGCAACCCCCTCGGAGAACTCATATCTCTACGACAAACAGGGTCAGTAGACGAGTACCTGGAACAATTTCAGCTTCTCTTGGCGCATGTTCCCCTTTCCCCGGATATGCAAGTCAACATTTTCACCGCTGGACTTCGCGAGCGCCTGCGACTGGATGTCTAGTTTGAGGCACCACCAGACTTAGTGACTGCTATGAGTTTGGCCCGGTTCTGCGATCGTCGCCTTCAGCTAACACAGACGGCTTACCCTCCTGCCGCCAACATCGTCCAACCAGGGCGTATCGAGGGCCCTCCACCCCCTCCGGTCCGCCGATTATCCCGGGCGGAGATTCTGCAACGACGCGCCCAGGGATTATGCTTTAATTGCGACGAGCAGTACACTCGCGGCCACAGGTGCAACCGGCTCTTCTACATACACGTCGAAGATTCTGACGACGAAGGCGTCGGATGAAATGTGCACCATCACGGCCTCTTGAGCTTGAGGTCAAGCTCATTTTCAAGACGGGGTGTGATGTTATGGGATGCTCATCTTTACACTCCTCTATCTAGTTAATAGGAGTTATAACCTTGAGCCCCGGGCCTAGTTCATCATTTTATTAGGTATCATTATGGTTGTTGTCTTTTTAGCTCATCATTGTATCTAGTATTAGGTGTCATTATGACTCTGTCTTTTATATGTTGTAAGCCTATAAAAAGGCGTATATATGGATGTATGAGATAAGCAAGAAGAAATCATTTTCCCCCGTCTTTGAGTGTGAGGTCTTGGAAGCTCTCTCCTCCAACGAGCAAGCCCCGCTTAGGCAGCCGTGGTCATGGCTCCATAGTATCTCCGTCATCATCATCTCCACCTCCGGCCACCTCCGACCAAGGCCCATAACAGCATCCCCAACAGAGCGATAGAAAGACACTCTTATTAAATTAGAGAGTTACTTACGAATATTAATTAGAGAGTTAGCATATTTTTTAATATGAGATAAATTACATCATCATTTTGGCCTCTAAAACCTGAAATGCTTGATAACAGGGATTTCCGAGGGTTGGTGGGCATGTAACCTGGGAGTTTGTGCTTGTCATGTTTGTTCGTAGTCCAGTAGATGTACCCGAGGACCTAAACAATTTTACTTATTTAAATTTGAGGAATGATTTTGTTGATCTTTCTTTTTTGATCACATTTCATAAAAAGTCAAATATGAAAAGATTAGTGTGCGACAATAATTTATGTATAATAAAGTTCGGATTTGTGTAGTTATCCTTGTACTTATCGTAAAAATGTTTTGTTATATATATGAAATCATAGTGTACTTGTAAAGAAGTTTATTATCCATAACTGTGATTTTTAAACATTATTATTCACATTTACCAATCAGACAGTCTTTCAAGCAGAGATTTGTGCTGCTGTTTTTTAGGCTCCTTGCAATTAATATCGAAGTGTTGAAATTGCTTCAGGTGGCTTCTAAGGTATTCCAGTAGTATATATGTTCAGTAAAGAGCATGCTGGTGATGCTGTGTATAATCCCTCCACATAGTATCTCCATATCTATAAGATACTTTTCTGCAGGTTTGATTGATGAGTTCTTACCCAAGCATCTTTTCTTTTCAATTTGTGCTAGCAATTGACAGAAATTTCACCTCCTTTGCAGACATCAGACGCCTCTCAGAAAATCTTGTGAAGAAGAATTACTGAGGTTTGTATCTTTAATGACCTGAAGCTTTCCAATCCTAAAAATGTTTCAAGTTTGACATTCCCTGATTCCATTATTCATAAGAATTTGTGTCAAAAAATGTAGGGTTTGGATTTTGTTTTTGTGGAAGTTAGATGAAGGGTTATGATCTAATTTTAGTAAAGTATTATCTTAATATGTGTGCTTATCTTTGGAATATAGAATTGTTGGAACATAAGCATTCAACCCAAAGACAAGCGAGGGGAAGGAGAGGCAGGGGGGAGTCGTCCACATAGAACTCGTTGAGAGGAGGTAGCGAGATGGACGGCAAGGCGAGCAAGATGAACATCACGGTCATCGAACCATCTCGGGGGCGTCCCGAGAAAGTCTCTTCGTGCAATTTGTATCCTGAAGTGAGGGAATATGTGATGTGTTGGAAAGCGTGCCATTGTGTTTGTATAACCGCTTGTTGGTCGGATTGATAGGTTGGGTTTGAATGAGGACTGACGGTTATGGAGGTGGTTATGGTGGGATTGATAGATTGGGGTTGATTGAGGACTGACGGTTGTGGAGTAAAGGGAACCATGAAACGTATGTGGGGGGAGGATGGGGATCTAGGCTTCTAATAGCTGTGTAGTAAAGGGTACCATGGGATGTATGCGGGGAGGGTGAGGGTCTAGGCTTCGGCATCTAGATTCCACGGATTCGGCACCGTGCAGAGATCATGGAAATCTGAAGTTCTTTTCCAAATTTTGCAAGACCCCCAAAATGGGGATCTAGGAAAGTGACGACACACAAATGGTACATAAATAATGTTCCGAAAAAATATGAAAATACGTAGAAAATGTTATGTCGATGCTCTGAATGTCACTACGGATTCGGACGTCCATACAACGACCCTAACTCTTGCGAACTATAATATCCCCATAATTTGAGCTACCGCAACTTCTTAGAAAGACAAGAAGAGAGATTCCACTTTATGGATATAGCTTCATTCCAACTTAACTTTTCTTTAAATAGGCTTAAACCACTCTTCATGTCAATCTGAATGAGTTTTTAGATATGTATTTGATATGTTATTAATCACGTATTTTTTATGGTTTTTTTGAGGCCATGATTTTTTGTTCATTTACTTTGTTATATCAGCCATATTTTTCTTTTAGTTTCTTTAGTGGTTTTTCACTAATATTTATGCCCAAATTAACCTTCTATATGTAGGCATTTGAAGTGTAGTTTTTTGCTCCTTCCAGTTTCACCGTGCCCTATGAACTCAGCCTGGGGCGAGACAAAGAATTATGGGCAGAAGCATTCTTCAGCCAGTTACTGGCAAAGTACCAGACATGCAAGCAGGTTTGGTCCATCATTCGATTAGAGGTCACCCACTGCTATCCCCAAGCAATTATTCTGTAATTATCAGCCCATAATTGCACACAAATAATCCACAGTTTACATCAAGCTGAGAATAGATTGATGCTTGTGCAATTCTGGGCAGATAATTATAGAATAATTGCTTGGGGATAAGCATTGGGTGACCTCTAATCGAATGATGGGAAACAAATGTTGGCCTTGTTTAGGCAGGAATGCGATCGTGAACATTTAGAGATGGCAAAATAAATAGTTGTCAAGAAAGTTTATTAAATTGTCAGCAGTGTGTTTAGGATCAGTGTCAAATTGCCGCCGCTCAAATATCGCAGTTATTCCAAGCATTCTGAGAGCTGAGACCTGCATCACATACGTCTGCGCCATTGATTTCTCAGCTTGTTTGATCGTTGTGAGTGCTTCTTCTACAGACACCTGGGGTGCATATCCTGGATCTTGTGAAATTTGTTAATCAAAATATTGTACTCTTGCATTGTTGCAAGTAATTTGTTGATCAGGTTATGAGTGTAGAATAATGTTTTTGTTTTTGTTTTTGTAATATTTATTTCTCATTTTGTTCTTAATTTTGGGTGAAACCGAATCTAATCCTCTCTCCTAGTTATAAATGTACATATTAAGTATAATGCTGGTAATTTGCTGCAGACTTACATGTTAAGGTCTGTGCTGTGCCTAAACAAATTGCAGGCCTTTAGTGGGCCCGTCGCAGACCTCAAGTCTTTTAGTGGCGGGCTGATTAAAGGCATGCAATGGGCCGTCAGAAGGCCTTTAGTAAGAACTTTGTAACAGGCCCCGCTATGATCTTTTTTTGAAAAATTCTAGAACGAAGAAATTTCAAATGGTATCTAGTTTATCTATTTTTTTTATTAAATTATAAATTCGGCTTTACGAACTCATTTAGCATGATGTCTCGAGCTCAATTATAATTTGAAAGAAAATTTTAAAGAAAAACTCATTTACCTTTGACGAACTCATTTAGCCAACTCTTTTAGGGAACCCGCTAGCAGCCTTGGAGTGGGCTGCTAGCAGGCCTGTGGTGGGCCGGTAGCAACTTTTTAGTGGGCCGACCAGCAGGCCTGTGATTGGCCTACTAGCAGGCCTTTAATGGGCCGGCCAGCAGTTCTGTGATGGGCTGATAGCAGGCCTTTAATGGGCCGACTAGAAGGCTTGTGATGGGCTGTTATTAGGCCTTAAATGGGCTGCTAGCAGGCCTGTATTGAGCTGCTAGCAGGCCTGTATTGGGCTGCTATCAGACCGATAGCAGGCCTTTAATGGGCCTCTACCAGGCCTGTGATGGGCCGACTAGCATGCCTGTGATGGGCCTACTAGCAGGCCTGTAATGGGCCGACTAGCGGGCCTTAAATAGGCTGTTGTCAGGCCTGTACTGGGCTGCTAGCAGGCCGATAGCAGGACTTTAATGAGCCTCTACCAGGCCTGTAATAGGCCGTTAAAATTAGTCTCTCATAAAATATTTTAATTAGATTTTATTTAAAATAATCTCATAATAACGACACTTCAAAAAACACTTGTTTTTTATTTTATAATAACATTGCAAGATTATGTTGAAATTCGTTTTTTTTAATTGAACAAAATATCAATTTTAAATCTAATTAAAATGCTCGGTTTATACAATTTTCCAATCCTAAACCGAAGCAATTGATTTTTCTACGTTTGAAATCATATTTCAATTTATTTGATTTTTCTAAGTTTGAAATGATATTTCAATTCAATTTTAATAAAATAACTACTGTAATTTCACTCGATTTAAAATTCATTTGGTGCCCATTTATTTCCCGTACATAAATTCATAATAGCATTTCAAATATATTTATTCAAGTCAAATTTAAACAAAATAAATAAATTTAAAGATCCAAAGCATAATCACTAATAAAACATGAACTTAAAGCGGATGAGAATCTTTAGGTGAGGCCGAGAATATCTTGACCACCAAATAGTAATAAGTAATGAGAATAAGTAATGAGAATAAGTAATAAGTAACGAGAATATCTTGACCACCAAATAGATACTATTCGTTTAGTCCCAAATGGAGAAGATCTTGATCCCATTTCTATGGGCTCTCATCTCTTTTTTTCATTCCTCAACTTTCTTTCACGCCTCTTCCTTCAAGACGTGTTACTTCTCCGACACCAACTACGGTATCACAAAAAAAACAAGAGCTTGCTTACAATTTATCGCTATACGAAAAATAAAATTACATCGCGTAAAAATCAAATCACGCTGGCATAAATAGCGAGGGCGAGCATTTCCAGATCATTGAATTTCAAACGCATGCGGGTTACAAAATTTGGGGCCGTTGTTGTGGATGATACCTGGCAGCTGCTGCGCCCCTAAACTGAGCCAAGGTGTTGATTAAACAACACAAGTCTTGTAAACTGCGTAGGCAAGTGAGAGCGGAATCCAGAAGCAATAGACAGGGGAGTGAAGGAATGGGTTCATGTCATATGCCTTCACAATGGCTATGCAATCCTGTTGTACACATTTTGAAACATTTGTAAATAATGAGAAAGAAACACTGTTTGAAACATTTTATATTGGAAAATGCAGCAAAAAAAAGTAATTCATTAACAGCTTGATGATGTCCTGCATACGTTTTTAACAACAAATTCATTAACGGTTGAAAATTAATAGGAGATAACCTGACTAGGGCTCTGTTTGGCGCGGTCGTGAACGCGGTGGTTATGAACAGTCGTTCGTGAACGCCTGACCGGAGCAAAAACGCGGTAGGTCATAATCATTGTCATGCCAAACAGACATTTTATGATTATGGTGTTTTTGTCCAAACTCACCTGAGCAAAAACGCTGCGCCAAACGGAGCCTAAGACTAAAGGAAACATTCCCTGGCTGTAATTTGCTGAGATTGAATGCTCAACTCTTTAGATAAAGATTCCCGAGTTTCATCCACAATTGCGCACTAATGTGATCTACCTCTACCTCTCCCAAAACAACTTCTGATTGATGCCGAATTCAATCGCCGCCAAATTGGTTATTCATGATCATTACCAAGAACTCCTTGCAAGCTAAATTCCATGCTTCCTTGCAAATCTCCTCAAACTACGTGAATTCCGCCTCGGGTCTAAGTTGCTCAAAGGTGGAATAAAGAGTTGTGATTGGCAGCATCTCCAATCTCCAAATCATCAAGCTCTACAATTATTCCCTCACTGTGATGATCCCTTCTTCTCTCAATAGGATTGGGAGAGTCAGGTGTCTCGCCTTGAATTTATCAAATATGAACTCCATGGTTTCCCTGGAACTTAGATTTTGCACCAACATCTCCTACTTCAATCTCCCGAACAACACATTTACGGGTGGTCACCGTCGTTGTCATTTTCCTAATGCATAGCCGTTTGCAAGGAGCTTAGCAGACGGTGGCCGAGGAAAACAATATGTTGCATGCAGGCATCCTAGTCTCCAGGCTCGTAGCCTTTTGCATATGATCGACTCCCAGCTAGGGAGCCATTCAGTATCTTGTCAAATAATTCATCTTCCTATAATCATACTATTTGTGTGTACTAGCAGTCCACCGGTGCGCAGTGTCTGACGGTGACAGTGCTCATCGCCGCTGGATAAACCTATAATGTGTGAGATTTGGCGTTTGTTACATCAAGCTGTGGTCTGGTATCAAACATACGGCAACAATACTCCAATTATCGTAGGCTTCCTCCATGTGAAGTTATTACCTTTTTTCCTACTTTAGTTTTAAATTTTACTTATTTAAACACTTTGTTTTATCTCAGTTTGTATTTATATTTTCATTTTAATTTAGTTAAATTTTGTGTATTGTTTAAAAAAAGGAAGCATTACAAAAGCATATGTGATTCCCTTGTAGATCCATATAGGATCATTTACCTGGACCTCCGCTGAAAGTTTATAAAAATACCCCTGGAAGGAAGCGCTAGGGGCGTATTTTTGTGCATGCATGTATGATAGAGGGGTGCAACCTGTAATTATGCTAATTCCCGGGGGAGGTTTGGGTAATTAATAGTGTACACAAACACAAAGAGAGAGAGAGAGAGAGAGAGAGAGAGAGAGAGAGAGATCAATAGATAAACAGTTATTGGCACGTGGAAAAGTGTTTCAAAATGCCTACCCTATCTGCTCAGTATTATTGGATATGGATTCCAAGGCAGCGTTATCTTGTCAACTAATTCAACTTACTTTTGCCGTAGTAATTGTATATATTGTTTAAGCTCTAACTTAACCAAGTATTCAAATTCAACAATTTCAATTTTACTTTATTATTCAAATTATTTTGGAATTTAAGTGATGCATGTGCAAATTGTAACTAGTTAACGTTTACCTTCCAGTGTTTCCACAATATCAGCATGCAGAGGAACAGTAATAACTTTCTCATCCAACGCCCGCTCCAAAATCCAAACACACCAAAAAGACTGCGACCTTTTAAATGTCTCTTGCTCTCCTCAAGATGACCGTCTTCCTTCTTACCAGAAAGTGAGCGGAAATAATCCCGGAATGCCGTTCTTTCAGCAGCCAAAGCACCTACAACAAGAACTGTGGGTAAAACCACAAAGCCAAGATGAGGTAGAACAATCACCATAATATCTGGCACGCCACTGTAAGCACTGTGATTTTCATTCTTCCAAGAAGTGACAGCCCAACCCCTATGAGTCATGTAGGCCATCTTGCCAGCTTCACTGTACACCTGACCGAAGAACCAAGGAAAGAACACCAGGTAGAGTAGATATAATAGAATTCCGCACCATAGTTCCGTGAACCGAGAAAGCTCCACCAGAACGAAAATCACAGCTTCTTCTATGCACATCCAGACGCTCTTCGTTCTTGTAACAGTGGGGCCAACCTTATTGTGTGAAGCATAATTCTTAGAGAAAATGAGAAATCCTCGTGGAACGAGAAGTAAAGCGAATAGAAGCGTGAGGACAAAATGCAAGAGAGGGGGATAGAGAGCGGACCATTGAACACCCATTACAAAAAATTCTCTCCAGCTCCAACTGGTATCTGCGGCTAGCCCGTTTACAGAGAATGGTCTTGGTTGGCTGCGAGTAGATTTTCCAGAAATGTCAATTGCTTCAATTAGCAGTAAAAACCGATCCGGAGATGGATCCACAAAAGCTCTCCAATTCCATTGAGACACGTACATGTCTCCCCGAGTTCCATTACCTTTCATCTTCATCATCTCTTGATCGAGCACCAGATCAAAATGGCCGGACCTGGAGTCATATATTTTCAGCGAAACGGAGATGATTGATCTTCTTGAGAAAATCAGAGCTCGTACTGTTTCATATAATAATGAGGTTCCAGTTGATTTACATTGGAAATCACGGGGAGAAGAAATTCTGTGCATGAATCTGGAATCCAAAGGAAATGTAGGCAAGATGATCGTATCTCTGAATCCCAGCCGATAATCTATATCAAGAAACGAAGTATGGCCAGAATCAATGGCTACGATCCTTAGGATTCTACTCTTTCTCCAATCACCCATCTCCCACTCCCAAAACTCTTTAGGGGATTCACCGTTTGTGGAACAATTTTCGTTTTTCTTAACACTAGGATTTCCTTGGTTCATGTTGAACTGATAATATGTCCCGGTTGACTTAACATGATGGCGCTTCAGGTTTTTGCCAAATCTTGTGTGGAGATGACCACAGAGGTAAGCTGATAAGGAATGCTTGAGGAACACATCTTTGAGACTCTTCCCTGTATCTGTAGCTGCCATGAATGACAACGGAAAATGTCCAAAGGAGATTTTTGTTATAGGCTGTGTGGATTTTTTGTCCCATTGACCGAGCTCCGTGTCTAAACCAGCAAGTAACTCATCAGTTGGATGCCCAAATAGATTTGTGGGGCCACGCACGCCAATTTCCATAGCACTGTCGACTCCAACAAAAATATGTCTCCTTCCCCTGTGCTGCACTTTATATACAACTTAGATTCAGTGTACATACAAGTAGGTCTATATATTCAAAAAGCAAAGAAATGATCTAAGAACCAACGGTGCGAGTAAGTCAGCGTGAAACAGTCCCATAAACTCTAAGAAACGTTTGAGAGTCAAGAAACTCTCAGAAACCAGTCCCCGAAATTCTCACAAACTTATCCTTTTAATTTTAAATAAAAAGATCAAAAACCCTGAGGTACTCGTGGAAACACCAGAGCATGCTCAGAAATGCTTAAAACTTAGGAATATTGTGATGATGATATAGAGGAACTCATACGAATGAGAAAGTGTTACATGATAAGTGGTGAGAATCAATTGATTACATAATTTCATTCACAACTCCTATCTACCATATGACATGATTTTATTAGACAAATAAACATCGTTTTCATTTAATATATGATATTGAGATATAATGATTAAAAAATGAAGATGACATGAATGTCTGTTATGAGCTTGGTTCGTTGCCGGATTATTTGAGGCGGAGATACAAAGGGGCAAGCCCTAGAATGGTGGAGGAGGGGATGAGAGAGGAAGAAACCCTAGAGGGTGGAGGAAGGAGAGAAGAGCTTAGAGAGAGAGGGAGAGGAATTTAGAGAGAGAGAAGGAAACTTTCATAATTCATTTCTTGATTTCCAAAATACATGACGGGTCTAATATATAGAACCCCCGGGACAACCCATAATTACATTCAACGCATAAAATATTTAAAATGCATAAATACTAATATAATAAGACTAGACCCACTAAAACACCTAACATACCCTAACTTGACTCAATCCTAATAAAGACTCGACATAACATACTACGAATATAATATGATAACTGACGGTGGACCATAACACATAACACTCCACCCGTCCTTCATTTTGTGCTTGACCTCAAGCTCAAACTCCAGTAGGATGTTCGGCTTCTCGGGCTCCTTGATCTCGCGCCAAAATAGCGCCTCGTAGCGTGTCGCCGTGGAATGGGCAGCGAGGTGTAGCGGTGGCGCCGTTGAAAAGACGAGCAGTTGAAGCAGTGGATTTGGCTGGTCTGGTGGAGTGTTGGTGAGCCGCAGTTGCAGGGAGGGAGGAGGAGTGACGACCGGCAGCAGGAAGGGATCCGTTGGGGTCACCGGAGCATGGTTCGGCGACAAGGCTGGGGCCGGCGGAGTAAGAGGAGATCGAGGTGGTGACGGCGACGATGGCGGCGGCGGCGGCGGCGGCGGCGGCAGCCCAAATTGTGCCGGTGGCTTAACGTCAACGTGTCCCGAGTGCTCCAATTGATCAAGCTTGGCCTCGAGGCGAAACATGGTAGCTTGAAACGTCGTCGACCACTTCAGCAGCATCGAGTGGAGGGCGCCCGCATCCGTGGCGCTAAGTTGAATATTCATCAAATGAAATATGAAGAAGGGGTGCGGGAGACTAGAAAAGTAATAATAAAAAGAGAGGAGGGGGGCTGCCCGAGGAATTGATGGGGGCAGACGGGTAGAAGGGATGGGTGTAGGGGGGGTTGGCTCGAGGCCTGCGGCTCAAGGAGGAACAGCAGGTGCGGAATCCTGTTGACGTGCGGAAGACTTTTGACGGGAGCAGAGGAGACGTGCGGGGTCGACGATGGAGGAGGTCGGAAGGTAGGAAGCTCGCGTTGGCTCGTCGGCGCTGGGGGAGAAGATGAGCGGGGAAGAGAAATGTAGATCGTTGAGGAGGCTAGGGCGTTGGATGGTGGTCGACGAACTGGAGGGAGGCGTTGCTGGGAGCTGTCGACGAAGGCGACTAGGGCGCTGGGCGGATTCGTCGCGGAAGGCTGCGAGGGCTCGATCCAGAGGGTGCGTAGGGTAGGGCGCTGGACGTAGAGTCACGGTTTTCGTTGGACGCACGACGCAGAGGGTGCGGAGGGTTGGAACTAGAATGAACTTAGGGAGGCGTAGCCGGTGCGGGAGATATGGTCGGTGGAGGGGAAGAAAAAGTTTTAGCTCCGATACCAAGTTGTTATGAGCTTGGTTCGTTGCCGGATTGTTGGAGGCGGAGATACAAAGGGGCAAGCCCTAGAATGGTGGAGGAGGGGATGAGAGAGGAAGAAACCCTAGAGGGTGGAGGAAGGAGAGAAGAGCTTAGAGAGAGAGGGAGAGGAATTTAGAGAGAGAGAAGGAAACTTTCATAATTCATTTCTTGATTTCCAAAATACATGACGGGACTAATATATAGAACCCCCGGGACAACCCGCAATTACATTCAACACATAAAATATTTAAAATGCATAAATACTAATATAATAAGACTAGACCCACTAAAACACCTAACATACTCTAACTTGACTCAATCCTAATAAAGACTCGACATAACATACTACGAATATAATATGATAACTGACGGTGGACCATAACACATAACAATGTCACACATGTCTTCCTATTAATGCGTTTTTATATTTGATAATTAAATTTTCATAAATGTATCTGGATCTCGTATCTTGTCTTCATCCCCATGCAACATAGAAAATGATCAACTTGTGTTGATTTCAGCTTTAGTTTAAGAGTTGAGTGTAAATTTATAAATTACATGTATACTGTATATTTATTTATCGGCTATCACTTGGCAGTTATCTCTGATAATATATAAGACCTTAAAATATTTGTAGGTCCATGATAATACAAGGGCGTTTTTGGCCTGAGGTAGAAGAAAGGCAGATCAGTTTTTTATCAACTGATGAGGTATAGAGCTCATTTATAAACAAAATATTTGTAGGTCCATGATCATAATTGAAGGACTACCTGTAGAGTGACACTCTGGATCTTTCCATGCCGTCTTAGTCTTGAATTGATACTATACTTTCCGTAATGGTCATATTCACCACCAACTTGTCGGACACCAAAGCTATCATGATTTCCCCTGAGATCATAGAATATTTTCATATCCAACCCACTCCTCATGATTATGTCCTCTGTCGCATTTTGATACTCTATCCATTCCGCTTCCTCTTGTTTCATGATCGACAAATCTTTGCTTTTTCCATCTGATCATAATAAATGATCATCAGTAATATAAAATTACAATAACAAATTTCCAAGAGCAGTAATAATAGAGTTTTGGCTCACATTATTGATCAACATTCTCAGTTTTCTGGCTTTTTTATTTAGAATAGCAGTACAAGAGAATTACTCTCCTTCAATGTAATTTGAATGTCCATTGATGTTTACATGGGGTTATTACTAAGAGGACGTGATCAAGTTAAATTCAATAGTATGTTTTGCCAGAGAAGCAGAAAATATGATAGCAGCTGCTTTATACTCTAATCATTAGCATAAATTATTCTATTTTTGAAATTTAGCAGTGAAAGTGATGCAGACTAGGCGTCACACCCAACCCGCTCCCCTGGCGCCTGGAGTCACACCAGGCGGGGAGTCACACCCGCTCCAGGGGTCCACCCGGGCGTCGCACCCGTATGGCTTTGATCAAGTCCGTGGACCGTACACCCCAGCCCGTCTCCGGGGCCCACCACAGGCGCCAGCGGGTTGTTGAGGCCGGGATTCGATCCCTGCACCTCCTTGATAAGAAGTCCTCAGGCGGACTCTCATCACCAACTGAGCCGCGGCTCAGTTGATGATGAGAGTCCGCCTGAGGACTTCTTATCAAGGAGGTGCAGGGATCGAATCCCGGCCTCAACAACCCGCTGGCGCCTGTGGTGGGCCCCGGAGACGGGTTGGGGTGTACGGTCCGCGGACTTGATCAAAGCCATACGGGTGCGACGCCCGGGTGGACCCCTGGAGCGGGTGTGACTCCCCTCCTGGTGTGACTCCAGGCGCCAGGGGAGCGGGCTGGGTGTGACGCCTGGTCTGCATCAGAAAGGTTTGTGAATCGAACAAATTTATTGAGTGATGGAGCCTCTAGCATACTTAGCAACTCCTATGTTTGCATTCACATGAGAGAATAACAGTATGATTAAATGTATGTTTAATGCCAAGTTTCTAATTACATGTATTAGCACGTCGACTTCCATAAAGAATATAAGAACAATTGAGATCTTGGTTTTAGTCACTGCATTTTTTGCTACCACTTAGGCTTATTCCAAATATTTGAGGTCGATCTTTATTTTTCATTTGTTCATGTTAAATATTGTATGAGATGTTAAACCTATTAAGGTAAGTCATTTTGAACTACTTCTATCAATAATATCCAAGGTCTGCATTTTTTTCTTCCTAGTCCTTCAACAAAAAACTGTATCTACCAATCAATAGAGATGCCTTTTCTACCTTTAGTTGTACGTGTCCAGAAAACCTAAATCTGGTATGAATTCCTCTAATATAATCATTCAATACCTTTTTTCAAGTAACCACATGATCCATATCAATTTTTAAAAAATATTATAACAAAGGCTGTTTAAGATTAGTAGTATATATGAAAACCATGTAATAGTTGGGAATTGATATGAATGAAATGAATCGTTTAGCTCCTTTCCCTATTGCCTCTTATCTCTTTAGTGATGACACCGCCGCTCCTTCATTCAGGGTTGTTTTTTTCTGTCAAGCCCTTAGAAGTGAACTCTCGCTGACCGCTCACTCCGACTTCACTTGTGACCACTTCCTCAATCGCGACAATAAATTTCACATCAAGAATGAGATTCCTTCTTTTGATTGGCATACCAAAGACAGATTTGATCAATTGGTTCATCAAAATGGAGCCCTTCCAGCAGCAGAAGTTTCCCGAATCAATAAATCTTTATGGTGGAAGCAAGGTTTGTAAAAGAGCCCTAGCAAGGTGGACAACATACAAGACAGGCGGAAAAAAATGCAAATACTCCGAGGAGGATGCTTGGCAAGAGATGGAAATTGTCATACATCGATTATAACTTCTGGAGGATTTCTGGCACGACTTGTTCCAAAGTCAGGATCGCATATAGTGGTAACACAGTGCATAAGTATTTGACAGAGTTTAGCATGCTCCAAGATAAGTCTCAACACTCAAGAAAATGATGATCAGCTATGCCCACGACGTGTTGGTGGATTATAATCAAAGATTTTGTTGATGGATTAAGATAGGAGATAACGACAATTGTTAAGTGCGAGGAGAGTCAAAGAAGACCTTCAAACACCAATATAATAAATATATCGTCACAATTTCACAAAATACAGCACAACGCAAGAAAACATCCCATGGAAACTCTTCCTAACAATTATCAAATTGCCCAACCACAAGTCAACATGGGACCAACAAGAAGAAGCCAAAAGATAAAACAACTATGAACTTCAAGATATGGACAAGCATTTACCATGTACCTCACTCGGCAAACGATATGTTTAATTAAAATGAAAGCTTTAATAAAGACAATGGACAACAAGAAGAAGCCAAAAGATAAAACAACAATGAACTTCAAGACCACGAAGATAACACAACCTCTCCTTCATCCTCCACCACATCATGTTTGTTTCCAGGGAGGAGATGCAAGCACAGTCACACAACATTTTCGTACTTGAAGACTTGCATCATCATCATAACCGACACAGGCACTGAAATTGTCATTTTTAAAGGAAGAAATGTTCTATTAATCTATTTAAAAAGGAAAACACACACAAGATTGGGTGGATTAAAAAAGGTAAAACTCCAACAAATTTCACTTTATAAGCTTAGCTTTTTTGCTAGTCTTCACCAAAACAATGAGGAAGAAATATTTTCTCTCAAACTTCGAAGATTGGAATCCTTATTAACAGACCAAATAGTTTCAGACTTCACCTTATTAACAGACCAAATTTGTTGGCCAATTTGAAGTGATTGATTCCCCAATCCTCACTCCAAGAGAGATTGCTATTGAAATGGCTTTAGGGACATTATTAACTTCGAAGAACTTAAGTTTACATGGAGACCCTTATGACGCCCCATCATAAATTTCATAAATACATATTTTTCATTTAATAACAATTCAAGCATTTGTCTATCTTCTAAATCATATTGTATATTGTTGGACATTTTAATCCTTGTCCAAGATTATTTGATAGTATATTTTTCCACTTCATGGTCGGTGGGTAGAACTAAGTTTTCAACAATCTTTTGGATTTTTGACCCTACCAAAATTGACAAATCATATTCCTTTCATATCTAATTTCACCTCACTAAAGTGTGTGACGATAATTTTAAATGAGAAAAGACAATTAGTTTAATCAAAGTAATTGTAAAACTATGAAACTTTTATGTTTCTAAAAGTTAGAATTACTCATTAGTTACCACAAACATCATGGTTTCATCATAATAAGATAACTCTAACTTTGTCTCGTCGAAGAGTCTCTTCTTTGAATGTCCTTTATGGCCTCTTTCATATTGATCTCCTTTTTAAGGGATTCGTACCAACGCCAATTTAATGATCCGACCCGACGAAGTTTGTATTAGAGACAACATATTTCATGCAGTCAATTCTTTAATTGTGAACATCATGGCAATTGGATATCTGATTTGAGAGTTAGGCATCTTATTTCGAGATGGCACGGGCAATTTTATCATTATCTCCCAAAACATTAATTGAGACTTGAGTTTTTACAAAAAAAATCCTGCATGGAATCTTTGTATTATTTGTATTCCACGAATTAATCTCATCATGACATTGAATCCTACAATGAACTAAGCTCCAATGTAAATATGATCTAGAGTACATCCAACACCACAATAGAATCATATTATAACCTCATATTATTTAGTATTTGATTAAGGAATGATCTTAGAACAAATAGAAATTTAAGGTTTCTTGCTTTTGATTCAGATTACGGTTTTCCTTTGGAGAACTTTAGGCAAAGAGGAAACATTGAAGACTGAAATCTTGTATTTGGGGTTGTGTATGAGAGAAGTAACATGCTATTTGTATTCAGAGTTTATCCTAAGGAGAGAAAAACTTGAGTCCAATAATGAGCTTATTAAATAATTCGGATTATCAAGGATTCTAGAAATAATTGAATTATTTTTAAATTAATTTTAAAAAGTAAACCTATTCGTAAAATAAATAATTGAGATAGATATAATATCTTCTTATCACAATTTAGACAAGTCAATGAATGAGGCAAATCACATATCTTAATGTTTATCACATTGATTTTAAGTGACTTTGAATATTTTAGGAATTAAATACAAAATAAAGGACTAGAAAAAATAAAGTAACAATGAAAATTGAATAAAATTTGGCTTAATTGATCAATCTATGCCAATACATATGCACAGGATCACATATGGACGCGACTACTTGCCGAAGAAGGTTTGCATATATATGCACTTTTGAATATTTATAAATGTGTCAAATAAAACAACAATCCTTCACATACACCACTCCTTGACTATGTACTTGAACATTTTAGTTGAAAAAAATAAAAAGAAAACCAATCAGTTGCATGACTCATTGGTAAACCTCTAGGCCAGAGCTCAGGGAACTACAACTTGGCCCTTCAACTAATTCAAGTGTACATAATCCTTGCTCTACTCGTGAGACCCAACCTTGCAGGCTGAGCTAACCAGAATTTGATATTGCATCGGTTCATCAAGATTAGGAAAATGACACATTTGACTGGGCACACTTTTTGTAAAGTAGACTAAAAGAAGCTTTCTCAGCGCAATTTCTTTGAAAATTTGCTTCAATTCTATATCCAAAACGAAACCTACATGCTCAAAAACATTATCAAACGAGCCTAAATCAAAACTTTGATTCAGTCCCCTACAGATGCTCTGAGATCCGTATTTTATTGTTTGAGTATACCTAAGGAGATGGATGGTCATGAAGACAATAATATCAAAGAGAATAGTTGTAATTAAATGCGGCAAAGGAATCTCAGATACCCGAAACAAGCAATTCATGCACAGACGAAGGAACCTTAGATGCCCGAAACAAACCATAAAGAACAAACACTAAACCCTAAGAAATAAAGCAAGAATCAGCAAACCATAAAGAACGAACCTGTGAGATCGCCGGTGATGAGGACGAGGGAGGGGTTGATCATGGATAGGGCGGGGCCAAGAAGCCTCCTGAAATCTGCAGCTCTCTCAGGGTTGAAGACGCTGAAGTGGAGATCAGACAGCTGAGCCACCCACACCACACCGTTCGGCCCACCTTCCACTTCGATCACGCTCCTCCGGCGACCATGAGAGGCGCAGGAGGCCGAGGCCAGGAAGAGAACAAAGACAAAGCACGAGCACGCAGCCGCGGCCATTGATCTTCGACGCTCCGCGATTGACCAGAGTAGAAGACCCGCCATTGGATTTTGAGTACCAAATAAATTATCCACAACAATAAAGAGATTTGACCCTCACCTGATTAGTAATATCAAAGAGAAGTAAATAAAAGATCTTTGACCCTACATTTGCGGATTAATGAATATGCATTAATGAGAAAGGAGGAAAACCATGAGATAGAATTAATTCATAAATGAATAATTTAAGAACATATAATATTTTACAATTACGAAATAATCTAAAAATTTTATGGATTACCTAGGAATGAACAATAAATTATAATGTGCACATGTTATTAATGCTTAGCTAATCTGAAGAATGAAGACAAATAATGCCAATAGGTTGACCATCAGATTAGAAGGCCTAATGTGAAGAATGAAGATAAATACTCAAAATGTGTACATCATCCATTAAGAATATGTAATTTCCTATATATGTTATCATTTAAGAATATGTAAGTAGGCCAGGTGCGGCTCCTCCACGAAAAGGAAGTCGGCATTCCGACAGCGCCTCCATCCCGAGCTACGCAACCAAACTTGTACCACATTCTTAATCCTCGGCTGTATAGGACAGCATCTCGACCGCGCCAAAGAAGGATCCCGATGTTATGCCTCCGCATCCGTTACAGTTCGCAGGCCAACAATATTCAAGACGGCGCAAGGAAATACAAGACAACTGGGCTAAACCATCCGGTTCAGCCCCCTCTCAGGGGGGGGGGGGGGGGGGGGGGGGGGGGGGGGGGGCGGCCAGCCCCCTTGTCCCCGGGTATTAATAGGCCCGGGGACCCTCTTTTGAAGGCATGCAATATTAATCTCAGGTATCCTCTCTCTCTTTCTCTTCTCAAGCCCTAGCCGCCTTTCTCCCTCTTAATTTCCCTTAGATCCTCTTCTCTTCTGTCAAACCCTAGCAAGTTCATATCAATTGGTATCAAAGCACCGCTCCTACGGCCATGGTTACCACACGCACCGAAGCCGAAATCGCTCGCCTCACCACCATCGAGGAGAACTATGTCGCCTTGGCGGATTCGGTGGCCGGCATCGAGGAACAAGTCAAGACCACCACCAAAAATCTGGAAGAACGGATGGAAGGACGCTTGGATGAACTCAAAGCGTTGTTAACGCAATCCCTCCGAGGAAAATCGAACGGAAACAGTGAATACACGGGAGAAACCTCAAATCCAGCGCCGACAATCACCGGAGGAGGCACGGGGGGGTCGGGCGTGATGCCCTATACCCACCCCGGCCCGGAGCCAGGACGGACGGGCGGCCACGGGGCGCCAGCGGCCATCCCGAGCCCGCTAGGGCCTGCGGCCCTGTTTCCGCCCAGCGCCTGGGCGGGCGCTGTTGCCGCCAGACCGCCGGTCGGACCGGCCTCCACCCCCCACCAGCAGGTCGCCGGGGGGTGGTCCGGCCCTGGAGGGGTGGCCGCCGGTGGTGGGATCGCCGGAGGGGCTGTCGGACGTCAATTCGGAGCCCCGGAGCAGAATTTCCGGCCGCTGCCACCTATGGGAGGTCCGATTGGAGTTGGAAACGGACTTTTACCCATGCCACCACCCCTTGGGGCCCCGATACGGATGGGGCAAGGAGAACCATGGCGGGAAAACCCTCCAAGACATGTATATGAGGAGGATGGCCCTCCAATGGGACATCAACACGATTACTATGGGCGACCAAATCTTATGGCGGAACCATTCCGGCATGGAGGACACGAACCGGATCTCGGGAGGAATGGAGGGGCTAATCAGCGGGCGTACATGCAACCGAAGAGGACTCGGATGAATTTTCCGAAATTCCTGGGTGGCGACGCCTTGGAGTGGGTGCAAAAGGCCGAGCTTTTCTTTACCTACCAGGAGATTCCCAAAGATCAATGGGTGCAGCTGGCCTCGTTTCACTTGGAGGACGATGCATACCAGTGGGCGCAGTGGTTTGTCCGCAACCAGGGCTACGCCCCATGGGATTATTTTGTGGAAGGGTTCACAGCCCGTTTCGGGCCCCTGGAGTATGAGGATGTGGAGGCGACCTTGCAGAAGCTCAGGCAAAAGGGAACCGTCATGGAAAACCGCACTGAGTTCGAGCGGTTAGCAAATCGGGTCAACTGGGGAGAAAAGACCCTTCTCAGTTGTTTCGTCTCCGGACTGAAGGACCATCTGAGGGACGAAGTCCACGCATACATGCCGTCCAGTTTGAGCCATGCCATTAGTCTGGCCCGGATACAGGAGGCGCGGTTCAACCGCCAGCGAAACCGGGGGATAGCACGGGCAGTTCCAGCAGTACCAGCAGCACCAGGAGCCGGACGGCGAGACCCGCCACCGGCAGGACGACCGACTGTGACTCCGTTGACTTGGCCAGAGCTACAGGCCAGGAAAGATAAGGGGCTATTGATATAGATTTTGCGGTTTTGAAATTTAGTGAAGATTTGAGATTTTCTCCAAAACTATATCCGATAAAGGCAAGTGTACCTTATCGTCTATAGTATAGGATATTTAGGAATATCAAGGTCGTATTCCACGGGGCGCGTTGATTACTTCTACTTCGAGGAAAATCGTCATTATCTTATCGACGAAAATTTGATTGGTTTATTTTTGCTTAACTAAAATTAAAACTAATTGCAAGCTAAATGAAATGATTAAACGTTGCATGAAAAGAAAGAGAAATTGACATTGCAAAAAAAAGATATAACTAAGGAGAGAAAGATTGACATTGCATGAAAAGGAAGAAATTACTTAAGGAGAAAGAGAACATGAAAGAGAAAACTAATTTTATTGAAAATCAAAGAACTATTACAAGCCTTAATTTAAGAGTGCAGGGCTAAGGAAAATAAAGATTACAAACTTGAGAAAACTAGTGCATGAAAATTACATTAAAACATTGCATGAATTTGAAAGGGAAGAGAACATGAAAGCATTAAGAAACATGAACATCAACTTGAAAAACTCACTCTCAGCTCTAACAGCACCTCCCCATCTCCAAAATTCTGAACCCTGGACTCAAGGAGAGCCTCTGAATTTATAGGAAAAATTTTCAGATTAGACGCCCTTGGTCACGAGCGTGACCAAGGGCGTGACTGCACTATTCACATCGGATCCGACAGCGGCGTGGGCTTTCTGGACGGCGCGGCGAAAAGTGACATGTCACGGGCGTGACATGTCGGTCACGGCCGTGACTTTGGACGGCTGCATTAAATGCGGCGTGGGCTGGAATTCGGCACGGCGGCAGAGCAGGGATCACGCTGGAAAGTCACGGCCGTGACAAGTGGGTCACTGGCGTGACTTAGGTTGACTTCTCGACAGCATCTCCACGTCTTAACGGCGGCTCCACGTGGAAGATTCTAAGTTTACACGCCTTTGGTCACGGGCGTGACATTGGGTCACGGGCGTGACCTGGGGCGTGACTTAGTGTGGGCTAGCTCAGACAGCGCGGCATCATTCTGGACTGATCTTTAGGTTACACGCCCTTGGTCACGGGCGTGACCGAGGGCGTGACATGCCGATTTGTCCCAAAATTCTGCAAATATTGAAATTAAGCTAAGTTAGAATCAAAATTACAAAAAGAACTACTTATAACCTAAAATTGACATAAAAAGGAAAATTCACATTAAATATTTACAAAATTTTCTATTAAAAAGTTAAAAAGATACTACTTATCAGCTATGTTTTAATTGCGACGAGAAGTACACCCCCGGACATCGATGTCAGAAGGTGCAGGTCTTTATGCTACGAGAGGAGGATGACGAGGAAGAACCCATCAGTTGTGAGGAGGTGGAGGAATTAGACCTGGCAGAGTTTGGAATCTCCCTGCAAGCCATGGAGGGATGTTCAGCACCGCTCACGTTACGCATTGCAGGAAAGTTGGGACACGAGCGGGTGACCATCTTGATCGATAGTGGGAGCACCCACAATTTTATCACCCCCGCAGCAGCACTGAAGGCGGGGCATGCAGTTGACAGAGGGGCTTCCTTCCAGGTCATGGTCGCTGACGGCAGCAAGCTGCGGTGTGAGGGGGCCCTAAAAGGGGTGGAGCTGCGGATTCAGGGTTATGTGTGCCAGACGGATGTTTACATCTTGCCGATTCGGGGGTCTGATATGGTTTTAGGTGTGCAGTGGCTCCGCCAGCTCAAGAGGGTCACGACGGACTGGGAAAATATGACATTGGAGTTTTCGCATTTGGGAACAGAGCATTGCCTTCATGGCATTAGATCACCGCCGCTCAAGGAAATTTCCCTTCGGAGCTTACAGAGGATGGAGGAGGAGGGCAGAACTATGGCCATGATTTTGGGGGTCGAGGCCCTGGGGCCGGGCACAGCGGCCGAGCCAGAGCAGATACATGGGTTGCTGTCACAGTTCGAGGAAGTTTTTCAGGAGCCGTCCTCTTTGCCACCCTCTCGGTTCCGTGATCACCAGATCCAGTTGAAGGTCGGATCGGATCCGACCAATATCCGACCTTATCGCTACCCGCATATTCAGAAGGCCGAGATCGAGCACAGTGTACGAGAAATGTTATCCACTGGCATCATCCGTCCCAGTACTAGTGCTTTCTCCTCACTGATCATCCTTGTGAAAAAGAAGGATGGATCGTGGCGCTTTTGTGTGGATTACCGGGGTCTGAATGGCTCTACTATTAAAGATAAATTTCATATTCCGATGATTGAGGAGCTGCTGGACGAGCTGCACGGAGCTAGCGTATTCACCAAGCTGGACCTCCGGTCTGGATACCATCAGATTCGGATGAAAGAGGAAGACATCCACAAGACGGCCTTTCGCACCCACGACGGTCACTACGAGTTCCTGGTGATGTCGTTTGGGCTGGCCAACGCCCCATCTACTTTCCAGGTAGTGATGAACGAGATCTTCCGGCCACTACTCCGTCGGTACGTTCTAGTTTTCTTTGATGACATACTGATCTATAGCAGGAATTGGGAAGATCATTTTGAGCACGTCCACCATGTCCTGAGCATTTTGAGGGAGCACCAGCTGTACGCCAAGCGCTCCAAATGCTCTTTTGGGCAGGAGGAAGTCGAGTACTTGGGCCACCTGGTGTCCTCCCGAGGTGTTCAGGCGGACCCAAGGAAGATCGAGAGCATGGTGACCTGGCCACAGCCCACGACGATACGGGCCCTACGGGGCTTTCTCAGGTTGACTGGCTACTATCGCCGGTTCGTGCAGGACTACGGGAAGATTGCCCGACCCTTGACCCAGCTGTTGCAGAAGGACGCCTTTGACTGGACGGCAGAAGCAGAGGCGGCATTCCAGGCTCTGAAACGGGCCATGACGACAACACCGGTGCTGGCACTGCCGGACTTTTCTAAATATTTTGTGGTGGAGACCGACGCTTCAGGAGTCGGAATCGGCGCGGTATTGATGCAAGAGGGCCGGCCGATAGCTTACTTCAGCAAAGCTTTAGCGCCCCGGACTTTGGGGCTATCTACTTACGAGAAGGAGATGCTCGCCATCCTTCATGCAGTGGCTATGTGGCAGCCTTATTTGTTGGGGCGGCATTTTCAGATCCGTACGGACCACCAGAGCTTAAAGCATTTTTTGGAACAGCGTCTGGCCTCTCCCCTCCAGCAGAAGTGGCTGACGAAGCTGCTAGGCTATGACTACGAGATTGTTTACAAGCAGGGGAAGGAGAATGTGGTGGCAGACGCCTTATCCCGTTTGCCAGATGGCTCCCTAGCCCATGCTTCCGGACCGATGATTGATTCCTTAGATGAGGTTCAGGTGGCAGTACAACAGGATCCAGCTCTCCGTGACATTGTCGAGGCACTACAGCACGGTCGTCCCACCGAGGCCGGCTATCACCTACAGGGAGCGCGGTTGTACTACCAGGGTCGGCTCGTCCATCCCGCCACGTCACCTTGGCGTACCATCATGATACAGGAGTTCCATTCTTCTCCTACCGGGGGCCACGCCGGTATCTTGCGGACCCTACAGCGGGTCCGGGCGAATGTGTTCTGGAAGGGAATGCGGCGAGATGTTCAGAAGTTTGTCAGGGAATGTGACATCTGTCAACGGCAGAAATACGAGACGACGTCCCCAGCCGGGTTGCTCACTCCCTTGGCGATTCCGCATCAGATTTGGGATACCATCTCTTTGGACTTCATCGACGGCTTACCCAGGTCTCAGGGCAAATCGGTGATTCTCGTAGTGGTCGACAAGCTCTCCAAGTACGGCCACTTCTTGGCCTTGAGCCATCCTTACACAGGCGAGTCCGTAGCGGATCTTTTTGCCAGGGAGATAGTGCGTCTCCACGGGATTCCTCGAGCCATCATCTCAGACAGAGACCCGGTGTTCATCAGCAAGTTCTGGAAGGAGTTATTTCGCTTGCAAGGCACCACTTTACGCATGAGCACGGCCAACCATCCCCAGACCGACGGGCAGACAGAGGTGCTCAATCGCGGTGTTGAGACCTACTTGAGATGCTTCGTGATGGATGAGCCGCGGACTTGGACCCAGTGGTTACACTGGGCGGAATATTGCTACAACACATCGTTCCATACCGCGAGCAAGCTCACCCCTTTTGAGGTGGTTTACGGCCGCCCACCGCCCACCGCCCACCGCCCACGCTGAGTTCCTACGAGCCAGACAGTACATCTCTTCCAGCAGTAGGCCGGACGCTTCAGGAGCGGGACCAGACGCTCACCCTTTTGCGGGACAATCTTCGGACAGCACAGGATCGCATGAAAGCCCACGCGGATAAGCATCGTAAGGAGCGGGAATTTGCAGTGGGGGACGAAGTTTTCCTCCGTCTCCAACCCTACAGGCAGCTATCGGTCGCTCAGCGGGCCAATCAGAAACTAGCTCCACGTTACTATGGACCCTTCAGAATCATCAGGCGAGTGGGTCCAGTTGCTTACACCTTGGCACTCCCAGAGGGGTCGCGCATTCACCCAACTTTCCACGTCTCAGTGCTGAAAAGAAAACTTGGGGACTCAGTCCTGGCCGACCCCGTGCTTCCGGAGGCCACTAGCAGCGGGGAACTGCGTCCGTTACCAGAAACTATCTTACTTACCAAGTGGAAGAAGCGGGGCTCGGAGTACCGCCTCGAAGTACTCGTCAAGTGGAAGCACCTCTCCGATACGCACAACTCTTGGGTCAAACTTTTGGAGTTCCGGGAGCACTTTCCAGATTTCCACCTTGAGGACAAGGTGACTCTTGATGGGGGAGGGAATGTTATGCCTCCGCATCCGTTACAGTTCGCAGGCCAACAATATTCAAGACGGCGCAAGGAAATACAAGACAACGGGGCTGAGCCATCCGGTTCAGCCCCCTCTCAGCAATAAATAAAGAATAGGGGCTGAACCACACCGGTTCAACCCCTACTGGGGGGGGGGGGGGGCGGCCAGCCCCCTTGTCCCCGGGTATTAATAGGCCCGGGGACCCTCTTTTGAAGGCATGCAATATTAATCTCAGGTATCCTCTCTCTCTTTCTCTTCTCAAACCCTAGCCGCCTTTCTCCCTCTTAATTTCCCTTAGATCCCCTTCTCTTCTCTCAAACCCTAGCAAGTTCATATCACCCGACCTCGCAAAAGGAGGTTCCCGGCCATTCCTCTCACCATTTTTCCTGCAGGATCCCGACCTCACAAAAGGAGGTTCCCAGCCTTTATCCCACCATAGTGGGGTCGGTACATTTTATGTTACTCGTAAAATTCTATGCAGTTGAAATTCATACAGAAATGGTTCTGATTCATTTTTAAAGGACATAGAATAAGGAAGCTTCATAGCCTACATCATTATCTGTTAATTTCTTTAATCATTTTGCAACGAGATTTATAAAAACAGTTATATGACATCCAATTATTTACAAGGATTTGTTTTTCCCATTGTGGGTGTGCGACCTTGAGTTCTGAAGTGCAGTTGTTTCTTTGGTGTCAGGATTAGTAAATTTGTCAATAGGATCAACGGGATTTCTTTATTTTCTCAAAATCATAGGTCTTCACCAAGTTGATCAGTATTAATCTTACACATGCGGCGGGGGCGGCGACATACGGTGGGGGCGGCGACATTCGGCGTGGGGCGGTGACATTCGGTGTGGGGCGGCGACATTCAGCGGGATCCCTTTACTTCATTCTATTGATTCGTGTGATTGCAGATTTGAATATCTTATGCTAAACATATCTCTAAACTCATCTTGATTGTTTACACTTGTAATCTCACATGTTAATTTTTGTTTGCATTGACCACATTCATTAATCATTCATAGGGCTGAAAACATGTGAACAACTCATTGACGTGAAAACTAAACATTATGCTTGTATAGACATTTCCTGGTATCTTATTGCAAGCCCTCTTCATGATCAATCAATAGATGGGAAATTTGAAAAGAATAATTCAATCTAGTTCGAAATCTTTTTTTTGGCAGATTTGTATAGACATTTACTGGATCCTAATAAAAATACAATTCCTTCACAATAACGATGAGAATCAATGCAGTAAGTAAATTTCTAAAAGGCTGCAACATGAACATGCAAGCAAAAAAAACACATTACATGTACAGATGGGGAAAAAGAGAATTGACTGTAATAAAGACCTTGCAATAGATTTTTTATAAGTGAAACCATAACAATCGGAAATATTTAAAGTACCTGTAATACAGAAAGCTTAGGCGCACATGTTTGAGGTACGGTAATGCATGTCCCTCCTTAGAGCCTTACTGTCGTCTTCTTTTTCTCTCTGGCTCCTCCCCACACTATCCATATTCATTTCCTTCTATAAAATACATAAAAAGGACATCATAAACTCATGATATGTATTTACTGCATAGAGAAATCATTTGCATATTCAATATTTCAAAGATTTCATCAGGCTTTGTCGACTCGTATCCAAAGAGCATCACCAAATTTAGCAAAACATAAATCTCAAATATATTTGAAAATGGAAGAAAGAAGTATAATTATCATCTTCCAAAATTTATACTTGAGCAAGGGCAATCTACATGCATGACATGCATATACAGAAATATTTTCATTTATTCAATGTGGGACTAAACCAATACTTCATATATGATGATGGACCAATATGAGCTCCTAATTATTCGAATCATAGAAACAGTGTCTCACGTGGAGTTGTTGAAGGGCTTTCGGGTAGCCTTGGAGAAGGAAGAGAATTTGTACCTTTGATTTTGTACTGGAAGTGTATTCCTTTATATACCTGAATGTAGGTAGCTGCTGTGAAATAATTTGATGGTCTAAGAAAAACAGAAAAAACATCAGAAATTAAGGGTTGAGGAAGTTGTAGTTCTTATTGAAGGGGCGGCGATGGATTTTTGTGGGTGGAGTTGAGAAGGATCAGTGTCTGATGGTGAAGAGGCGGAACGTGGATAAGAAAGAAGAATGCAATAAGAAAAACGAACACTGCCAGAAGAAACAAAAGGTTGAAAAAGAAAATTGAGTTATTACATGAGTTTTAACAAATCTATACAATATTTGTAACTATGGAGGAGTCAGAGTCTGGATTTTCTATCTGTACAATTTTATGTCGGCATATAATGTATATACAATGAAAGAGTTTATATATATTAACAATACTGGAGAATGTTTGCGAAATAGCGTAGATGTGAAGATAGAATTGTAGCAAACTGGAGCACCAAGACCAACATTAAAAGTAATAACATTACATGTAGTTCTTTGTTTCAAGATGTAGGTAATTCTCTTCCACTGTATGCCAATATACCATCGAAGATACTCACGGAAATGGTGGGGAGAAGAGGTCGTCTGCAACTTACTCCAGGTTTCTCTGCCTCCCTATTTTGTTCGCCATTAATCATACCAACACTACCAATTGCTGTCAATTTAAAATCATCCACAATTACTTTTGAGAAAAGACGAACATTTGGGAAGACAGTTCAATATATGTTAAGACATTGAATAATTGAAATAAATACAAAATAAGCAATTGAGATCTGCAGTAATTAGTTTAGGAAATGGAATTAATTGGGCTTGTAGATGGTATTTTAATTTCTTGAACAAAAGCAGTTGGAACTTCAGCATGATTGAGTATGAATTCTATGGAATCAGCAACTGCTATCGGAAAATGGTCAGAAGATAGAAGAGCTTCGTGGCGTAGATTTTTTTTTTTGTAAATCATTGGAAGGATGCGACAGCACAAGTGCACAACCACCAGCCTCATCTCCATCTACCTTCCTGATGCCCTAACCCTCCTCATTTCCCCCTTTGGCGTTTCCCTTTCATCTTAACTGATCACATCGAAAAATGGAGGAGAACATAGAGTATGTACGGGCGTACCTGTAGGATGCGATCATGATGAGGTGTTGCCGTAAGCGACGCGAAGAGACTGAGGTGATGCCCTAAGCAACGCGAAGAAGACGAACGAAGGAACGCTTTGTCGAAGCTCCGTTGCCGATGGGATTGGATGTCGTCGGTGGAGTCGCCGCAGGAGCGCAGGAAGGGCAGGTAAACGGCTGTCGGGGCGGGCGAAAGCTCCGGGAGGAGGGGCTGTAAAAGAGGTGGCTAGGGCGTGGATTCGAAATGCCGTCACGAAGGATAAATCAACGGCCAAGATTGCTCCGATAAATTTTTAATTCCATGAATTTCGTAGACATTGATATTTCTTTTTTATAATAATAATAGTATAAAAGTATAGATATACGAGTACATGGGAGACCCCACATGTATCCGTGTCATCGTGACACGCGACGACACTCCACCGGCTCGCAGCTTCACCTCTGACAGTACACAGGATCCTCCTTTGGCACGGTCGAGATGTTGGCCTATGCAGCCGAGGATTAGGAATGTGATACTAGTTTTGTTGCGGAGCTCGGGATAGAGGCGTCGTCGGAATGCCGACTTCCATTTCGTGGAAGATCTGCACACTGCCTTTGCCCTACTGACCTGTGAGTTGGAGGAGCTTTCCGAAATGTGACGCCCACGGGAAGCCACTAGCCATTTTGATACAAACGAAAGTTAATCGAACGGCTTATTCGTGAAACCATCGAAGCAAACGGTTTGATGGGCCTCTAGGATTACACCAACATACTTCTTTGTATATAACTATATATAGTATAGATAAATAAATTATTTTATTTTTGGCCAATATTAGCAACTTTATTGGTTGAGTACACACTTTGCCTTTTCCAAGGTATAAAATAATTTATTAAATGTATAGTCTTCTTTTTTTCATCTGAAAATTCTTTTGGGATTTATACAAGAAGGGGGCCTCTCATTTGCAATCAAGTAATGCAAAACTCTTCAAGATCACTCTTGCTCTCTCATTATAAGTGCTCTCTTACTATTCTTGCCACAACAATTGTTGAAGGAGGCTGACTTAGCTAGCTGCGAAGAGACATGAAATTGAAAAAGAATTATTATTGCAGTCAACACTGAAAGTGACAAATCAATGACACGCCGCTTCAGTACATGTTTGGTTTAGGGAAAAAATTATTATTTTTTCTTTTGTTCATACGATTTGAACTTCGAGTTGATTTTTCTAAAATTTAAATTCAAAAGCAGTGTTAGACATCTCTCAAACAAAAGATCTCGTGGAGTTATGGTGAGATTGCAATTTCGCTGATATCAACTATAGGAACCAAAAGAGCTAAAACAACAAATTTTTGGAGTGATTATCAGGGTACGCGAATACGAGAGTAGTATTCGAAGGGCAATTATGCTTGCACATACACAAAATATACGAGCTAGTGTTTATTTCATATAACATTCTATATTAAAAAACACACTGTAAGCTTAAATATAATCCTTATATAGAAGGAATTTCGAAGAGTAATGAAGAAGCAAAGCCGGATTTTGTCTTCAGTAATCACTATAACCAATGAAGATGTCGCAACAACGTAGTCAAATCATTCAATTAAAGGCCTCGAGATTTTTCTACGACTCGTATATCTTTGAAGCCTCCATTGTCTAATAGTGGTTTGTACACCATCAAAACACAACGAGATAGATTCAGAGTCATTCAGATGCAAAGACTCAGCATCGCCTCAAAGTGTTTGAAGCTGAGCACGCTTCACACGATATCGTCTATGTAGGATTTTCGTAGAATATCCCACGCTGCTACGGCGGTTCACGTGCTCGATATTTTTTCCAAATATCATTTCCTCCACAACTTGAAAGATCGCATCCAATGCTTTCCGAACTTTCTTTCGGCTCTCTACTAATGATTCCTTCTCCTCCTTTCTCAAAGCATTGAATTCTTCGGCATCGGCTGCTTCGGTGTAGCAACTCTCCACAAGGTTCCACAAAATCTTGTCATTTGAATAGAACCCAAAGGGATAAAATAACAAAATTTTGGAGGGATTTGGTGCGGAAAGCGCTTTTGTCAAGGGTTACACGCACACAACATACACACGCTAAGATTTATTTTTGACAACTTCTACATTACTACACACTATAATCTTAGAACAAAAATTCTGTTACGGGGAGCGTATTTGGAGGGAGGTGCGGGATTTCATAATTATTTTTGAGAAAAACTGATTTTATAATTAACGAAATATTAATCTATGCATTTTTACGATCATTAAAAGTACTAATAATATGTATTTCTTTTAGGATAAAAATGTTAAAAAAATAAAGTCATAACGAATATTTGTTTTCTTTAGCTATTTTAAGACTGTATTTTTGCGGTGAAAAAAAGTCTAAAATACAGTGGTAATTACGTTATGACTGTAATTATGCAAGCAAAAACGGTCCCGCGCAAAGGCATCGTGCGAGCAGCATACCTAAAATTCTGTCATAATCTTAAGGCTCCGTTTGGCTGAGCGTGCTGCATTGTGCCACTGATTTTCAAACTGCCCTGCCAAACAGGAAAATAGATGTGAACGGTGTGAAAATTCACTTCAGGCTGACCGTGATTTAAATTTAGGCAATTGTTAACCGCACCCCAGTTTTGGCTATCCGCAACCCTTTTTTATGAAGTATTACGCATTTTTTTGGAAATATGCCTTCTACAAGCATTTTTAGGAAAAGCGTTCAACACGAAAGTTATAGATATCACCGAGATCTACAACTTTCGTGTTGAACATGTTTCTTAAAAATGCACGCACAATGCGTATTTCCAAAAATTCGTTATAGTTACGCCCATGTTTCAATTCGAGCGGCAATACGTCTTGTGCGTGCATTTTTAGCAAAAGTGTTCAACACGAAAGTTGTAGAGCTCGACGATATCTACAACTTTCATGTTGAACACTTTTCCTAAAAATGCTTGTACAAGGCGTATTTCCAAAAAAATGCGTAATACTTCATATAAAAGGGTTGCGGATAGCCAAAACTGGGGTGCGGTTAACAATTGCCTAAATTTAATCCCTATCTTCTTTTCAAAGTCAACTATTTTGGCTGCATATATTTCTATCTCCGCTCCAATTCAATTATATTATTTTCTGACATCAAAGTTTTAAAGCTGATTGGCAGATGTCTGGGCTTCAATTTTATTATGACCGTCAACAAGAAGATAAAATTAGTTTTCAACATAAGAGAAAATGAAGTTCCTTAGCTAAGATCGGGCGTTCATGTCGCGCCAAACAGAGACCTGATGATCAGAACGAAGAACAACCATCGTCATAAGTGTTGAGGTATATTTGAATAACGGGTTAACGGATGCTTAGCGGTAGGTTAGGACCTGTTAGGGATCCACGAACCCGCCGGGGAATTAGGGTTTGCCTATAAGTATCATGCTAGGGGCAACGAGTAGAGTGTTCCAAACTAGACACTCACCCGGATGCTTCGAGCACCATTCTAACAATAAGACTACTTGAGTCTAGTCAAAATTTTTCTAGAAAATCTAGCAGATCAAAACACTTTTTTTCTACATCATGGGAGGAATTTTAAATTTTTTCGTCCGGGCTCCTTTCCGAAATCTAGGTCCGAGATTTTCATTGTATTGACACATGGAGAAACGAATAGTGGCGATTAAAACTAAAAAATCAAAGGGATGTGGTGAACCAGTTCAAACCCGGTCTGATCTCCTAAGAGATCGAAATTCAATCTCCTATGAGATCTACCTGGAGTCAGGACGGAAAAATTTCGCCCATCACGGTGGCCGTCACTGCCGGCCGGCGGTCCCCTTCGGCCATACTATATGAAAAGGAAGGAGGGCCGGCCTAAGCAATACCAAGCTCTTTCAGCCACAAATTCATTGAGGCGACCACAGCCACAAATGGAGCCAGCTGTAGGAGGAGAGTTGCAGATATTCCAACATTAATTAATCTCCATCTTCTTCCCCAACCAACCCCATGACCTGCTGCCTCTCAATTTGATCCACATACCTTAAAAGAGTTGCCTTTTTCGCTTTTCCTTCTGCAACCCTTCAGAATATCTCCCAGAGTGAAGAGAGTGAGGGAGAGATGAGGATTAGCTGCGACGTGTGCAGGACGGAGGCGGCTGCGGTGATCTGCTGCGCCGACGAGGCGGCGCTCTGCGCCAGGTGCGACGAAGAGGTTCACGCAGCCAACATGCTCGCCGGAAAGCACCGCCGCCTCCCACTCCACTGCGACGCCACCAAGCTACCGCGATGCGATATCTGCCAGGTATTGTAGTTGCTGCAACACTCTTGGTACAGGTTCTGAGGTTTATTGACTGATATTACATGGTAATCAAGTCGAAAAAAGCTGTTTTTTTAAAGTAACTTTTAACTGCAAGTTTGTAAAATAGACATGGATGCATCAATCTTAAAGTTTATTGAGTGTAGGTCAAGGGATCCGAAAGTTATACTGAGTGTATAAGATTATATGAGCACCCTCATATATTGGGTCTTTGACTTTGAGAGAAATTTGGATTGTTATTCGCAGACCACATCTATCTATCTGTAAGCCATCCTCTCGTGCTCTATTCCTCGGCATTTAGGGACCAAATATCGACAGATCGGGGTCGTTTTAGTTTCGATACTATAACATAGTTTTTATTGGTAATTTTTAACTACAAGTTTGTAAAATAGACATGGATGCATCAATCTTAAAGTCTATTGAGTGTAGGTTGAGGGATCCAAAAGTTATACTGAGTGTACAAGATTATATGAGCACCATCATATATTGGGTCTTTGACTTTGAGTGAAATTTGGATTGTTATTCGCAGACCACATCTAATCTATCTACAAACCAACTTTTGCCCGCTTTAGTTGAGTTTATAGTTCTTGTTAGGTTTTTGAGATCTCTATTTGCAAGTAATCCTCTCGTCCGCTATTCCTGGGTATTTAGGGACCAAATATCAACAGATTGGGGCCATTTTACTTTCGATGGATTCTTATTCGCGGGACATATCTTTTAACTATAACATAGTAATTTTCTGGTTTCATTTGACCCGTGTATGATTTTCCTAACCGAAATTGAGCTTGTTTTCGATCGTTTTTATTGCTCTGAGCAGCTGAGCTGCGTATTACGAGGAAAAGAGACTATATGAGTTCAACACTCCTTGCATGTAATATTTTTGTTTTTAAAACGTGAATTTATTCACTTTTTAATTATGTGACATATGAGTAGTTGGGGTCTTGCACGCTCTGATACTGTGATAGAACGGAGGCATTTGACTTAAAAATCAATTGGTTATAGATGAAGAGCTCAACACTTATATAAAGTGTTTGTGGCAATTTAAGTTTTTCGATGTGAGATTACATTTTTTAGACCATTTTGTCGCAGCCAAGTTATATATACGATGATTAGTTATTATTTTTTCGCATATGGGAAACTTTCGGGTTTCTTTCATGTTAAATCTGGTAGTCAATGTTTTTTTTTCATGTTACATGTGAGCAGCGGTGAACGCGGTGGTTATGAACCATCGTTCGTGCACGCCTGACCTCTCCTAAGGAACTTCATCCACTTTTATGTTCAAAACTAGTTTTGTTTCTTGGTGGTGGTCTCACCGGAGCAAAAAAGCCGCGTCAAACGGAGCCTTATTAGCTGATGTAGCTTTGCTAAGGTTGTAGTTCTCTTTTATGTGAAAAGTAAATGCACCATACAGTTTATTTCATTTCATTCCTATGCAATTTTAATTTGACTTTTTAAGGCAAAAGTAACTGCAGGCTTTCACATTAGCAGCAATACAAAGGAGTCTGACAAGATAACAATCAAAAATCATGAAAATACTTCATCATCTTGCAATTTAGATTGTTAGAAATCCGAATTGACATGTTACAATTCTGCACATATTTGGATGCTAACACCAAATAACACAATCAGCAGTGGAGATAGACATGGAGGGGAAGAGAGGGGGGGGGGGGGGGGGGGGGGGGGGGGGGGGGGGGGGGGGGAGTCTCTCTAGGTCTCCTAAAATTATAGGAGAAAGAGGGGGGTTTAGGTCTCCTAGATTAAAAGTATGATTAGAGTAAAATTAAAAGGCGATTTTTTTATAGTTTAGGATAGATGATGACATTAAATAGGGATAGAGAGACGAAGAAAAAAGAGGGGTGAGAGAGAGGAAGTGCAGCCCCGTGCGGCCGCACGCGAGCGCGCGCGCGGCCAGAGCGCCACCACTTTAGGTGCCCCCATGAGCACCGAAAGCACAAAAGGATGAAGCCAGTTTGCCCCGAAGAGCAGTCGAAAATTGAATATTTAGATCATTTGATTTTTATTGTTCCGCGCGGAGCACCAGCCTGAACAGAGGAGCGACGGGAAGTATCCTAACAACGGGCAGGCAGGAACACTGAAGACCAATTCACAGCATTTCACTCTCGTCTCCGATTAGACTCCCGGGCTCCGGCGCGTGTCCCCGTTCCACCGTCCGGGGAATTGACGCGCAAAACAGGCCCTGATGTACCGTACACTCTACTTCATTTCTTTCTATCACATAGAATGAAGAGAAATTTGATTTTTAAAATCAAAGGATAACTGTAGAAACGCATTTACAGTTTGCTAAGCTGAGGCCTCATGACATGGAAGAGGTCTTGAGTTCGATTCTCACCATAGTGTGAGTTTTTGTCTACTTATGTAGTAGTTTGTTAAACGGGGGAGGGGTAGACCAATAAAGACTTGGAATGAAACTATAAGGAAAGAGATGATGTACTTAGGCATTAGTGAGATTATGACTAAAGATAGGGCACAATGATGACAAAGGATCCAAATAGCCAACCCCACTATAGTGGCAGGGGCGGATCTAGGGGGGGGGGGGGGGATCAAAAGAACACTGACACCCACTTTTTTTTTGCAATTTGTTATAAGCAAACAAAAATTTGGCTATTCTGAAACTAAATTTGACTACTCGCAGACCAAATATGGTTATTTGCATACCAACCTCAGCTATGTGCACCCCCAAAATAAATTTGAAACTTTTTATGTATTATTGTATTTTAAAAAAATTATGCACCCTTGTTTCTAATTTTCTGGATCTGTATAGTGGGATAAAGGCTTGAGTGTTGTTGTTGTATAGTAGTTTGTTGATTGCTTTGGATGCTGATTAAAGTTTTATCTACTAAATATAATGCACTTTGTAGCCCTTGATGCTTAATATTTCTCATGTAATGCACTCATATGAAACTGAAGACAAATCTCTTTGATCTACTTCATTTCATTCCTGCATCACATCAAATGATGAGATTTTTGACATAATGAATCAAAATATAACTGAGAAACATAATCAGTGTAATTTCCTGATGCATTTAACGCACAATCGATCAATTTCCTGCTGATTTGCTGAAGTTAATGAAACAGTCTAGTTGAAAAAAAGGCTCAAACCTTGGGATTTGCTTCACTCCAGGACAAATCAGCTTTCATTTTCTGCGTGGAGGACAGAGCCCTCTTCTGCCAGGACTGCGACGAGGCCATCCACATCCCCGGCACCCTATCCGCCAACCACCACCGCCTACTAGCCACCGGCATCTCGGTCGGATTAAGCTCCGCCCAAAACATGGATTCCGTCAAACCCCACTCCGACTCTCCGAACAACAACTCCATGGCTTCCAAACTCACCGGGAAGAAACAAGCGCCGTCGGCGGCGCCCATCCCTGCTGCCTGGGCCGTCGACGATTTCCTTCAGTTTTCCGATTACGAGTCCGGCTACAAGGTAAATCCCTCCTTCGTCCTCTTCTCTCCAACCTTGAAACGGTAATGAACTGTCTTCTGCTGCAGGACTCTTCTGATGGATTGGAAGGACTGTCGTGGTTCGCGGATTTCAGTTTCTCGCCGGAGCGAGACCAGTCGGGATCGCTCACCGCCGCTCAAGTCCCCGAAATGCTGCGTGCGACGAACGAAGAGCAGAACTTCGACCGACCTCCCAAATCAAGCATGCCGTATAAGAAGCCTCGATTGGAGATGCTGGAAGACGACGATTTCTTCACAGTCCCGGATCTCGGGTGAATGCCGGCGATCTCTCGTAAATAGAGAGGCGGGATTTCATGTGTGGAATGAATGTAGTAATGTAGTAGATCCATGGAAACCTTTTGGATGCAGCTTGCAGCATAACTTTGTATTTTTAGGGTAATTATATTTGCAGGCCCTAAAGAGATATTTGCAACCTAATTTCTACGAGTTATTACGCGTCTTTTGAAAATACTTCTTGCCCATGCATTTTTAGGAAACTTGTTCAACATGAAAGTTGTATATCTCGACTAGATCTATAACTTTTGTGTTGAACACTTTTCCTGAAAATGGACGCACAAGACGTACTTCCAAAACTTCGCTATAATTACGCCCATGTTTCAATCAAAGCGGCAAATACGTCTTGTGCATGCATTTTTAGGAAAATTGTTAAACATAAAAGTTGTAGATCTCGTCGAAATCTACAACTTTCATGTTGAACACGTTTCCTAAAAATGCATGGGCAAAGAGTATTTTCAAAAGGCGTGTAATAACTCGTAAAAATTGGGTTGCAACTATCTCTTTAGGGCCTGCAAATATAACCACCCTATTTTTATTAGCATTTTTTCTAAGTGTGGGTTTGGGGAGATTTTTCAAACCGAGCTCCGTTCCTAAATTTTCGTGTGTGGCCGAACACGAGGAGGCGTCGCGCAATACATTTCTCGCGTGGGGCCGGTATGAGGGGATCAAGATATAGGTTCATTTCATAGTGTGGATGCATTCTCATTTGATCTGATGATGTAGAATTTTTTGATTAAAATATAAAATTATGAGATTAGTGAACCCGTCGGATCAGTCAGAAATACGTTTGGATCGTGAAATGGATACTATCTGTTTCACTCCAAATGGAGAGGATCCTGATTCGGTAAGAGGGGGTGTAACATCCCCCAGACAGCTAGACCCCCCAGGTGAATCTGTCTTGACAAGGTCATGACAAGGCCTTGGTAGTGTAGAAATCTCTTTATCTTAGGCAAGATTAGGGTTGAAAGTGCCTTGGACTGCAAATAGCAATTTCCAGTGACCAAGTTTAGGGTTGGACTTTAGGGCCTCAACTTGACCATTTGACCCCACCATAGTATCCCTAACCCATTAGGGGTCCCCTTAGGGCACCAGGGGCCCATTGGAGTCAACCAAAGAGGCCAAATTGACCAAAGTCAACTCTAACCCTAAATTGGTCAAAGTAGCCTAATTAGAGTCAATTAACCCTCACCATGCCAAATTGACCACTCATCTAGGTCTAGAATACCATAAGAGACCTAGTAGACCTAAAAGCCCTATCATGGGACCCCCAGTGGTGCAAATTGATCAAAATGCCCTTTTTAGGTCAAAATGGCAATTCTTCACTAAGTGCCCTAATTGACCACCACCATATTAAATTGACCCTACCCATAGAGTTATAATATCATAGGGGACCCAGTGGACCAAAAAGCCCCATGACTGGGTCAACCCTAGGGCTCAATTTGACCAAAGTCAATTTAGCCTGTTTTGGTCAAATCAACTTAAATTGGGTCAACTAAGGCTCATGTGACCAAATTGACCCCACCAGTAGTTTCTAAACCTATTTTGGAATCCATTGGACCCAAAAGCCCCATCCTAGGGTCACCCAAGTGCTCAATTTGACCAAAAGTCAAACTTGCCCAAATTAGGTCAAATCTCTTAAACCTAGCCCAATCCCTTTGGGCTAAGCCCAAATTGATCACTTGACCAGCCTAGTTGACTAGCATTAAACTCATAAGGGGGTAGAAAATCGGCCATGGTGAGTAGGAGAGAGAAAAACCCAATTTTAAGGAGAGAGAAAGAGGCCATTCATGGCCATTAAGGTGATACACCCTTTGGTATCCCTCCATTACTCTTCCATTCATCTTCTCTGATGAATTTGAAGAGTTTCCAGCAGTTTCCATGAGTTATTGGGTGGTGGGAGAGTGAATAGGGTCGGCCAAGGGAGGGAGACCAAGAGGCCATTAATGGCTCTCTTGGTTAAAGCCTCCCTCCCCCTCAATTGAACCCCCATTCATCTTCACAACCTTCAGAGGAGTGAAACCCCTCATTTTCCCGAAAGTTTAGAGCCCCCTATGCACAAGAAGCCATGGCACCCAAAGCTTGGAGAAGGAAAATGGTGGCCGACGATTGGAGCCACCAAAACCCCCAAACAAGGTCCGATCCTCCTCCTTATTCGTGCATAGATCTAGGATCAAAATATAGATGAAATCGGGCTCAAAACGAGCCCGATTGGAAGAAATTTCTCCACAGTTTCCATTAAAAACGTCCCTCTTGAGTTCGCCGGAAACCGCCCCTCCGGCGGCCGTGCCGCCGCCCGGCGATAGCCACCACCTCAACGGAGGTGGTGGTGGTGGTGGCCGGCCAGGGAGGTGGCTGTGGTGGCCGGAAAATGGCCTGGAAGTAGCTCCAGGTCGGGCTAATCTCGTGCCTTGGCTGGAGCTTGAAGATGAGCAGCAGCCACCCATCTTACTTCAAGATTCGTGCTCCCTTTTAGGTATTTTTATGAATTTCTGTGATCAAAACTGCTGCAGCTTATTTAATTTATTAAAAATACTATAGGCTTTTAGGGAATATTTGTCCAACATCAAAGTTGGAGCCCCTGGTGTCTAGTTTACTACAAAATTGAGATCACTTGATTTGGAGCCCTGGTTAGGGCACAACACTCAATTTGGTGAGGTCTGTCCATAAGGCTAACCAGAGTTTATTTTTGATGCCCACACCAATCTAGAACTCCAAATGCCTTGAAATTTGGAGGGTAGGCTACTCTTATATATATAGCACATATCCAAAAATCAGAATTTTTGGAGAATGTTTTTTATAGTTTTTGGAAAAATGTAATAATCCATGTATGATTTAATTAGGTGCCTTAAACACCTCAAAACCCTTCCAAACTTGGATGGGTGGTCCTAGAGAGTAAGTAGGGTCTCTGGTTAAAATCTCATAATTTATGGAGTTGATTTGGTGGGGTAATTCACCAATACAACCTTAGGCCCCCTAGGTTTAGGCAAAACTTTGGGTGAGTGCCCCCACTCTTCCACAAAGCCAATTGGCTTCATATTTGGGGTGCACATTACCCTCCCCCATGCCAACACTTGGTCCAAGTTTGGTGGCCATTGAAGGTGGTTTACCCTAGTAATTTGCAAAGAGGCTAATTGCTATTTGCACCCCAATTAGGTACCCAATAGAACCCCACTCCTCACCAAATGTTGGTAGGATCTTGGGTGGCCATTCACTGACCCCTGGCCAGTATGGTGAGTAGTATGGACTTGGGAAAAGTAGGGAGTTTCCCTTGGACTTTTGTTTGCTTAAGGGTTATATTAGGGCAAAAAGTGAACTTAAGCTATTTTTGAGTGTGGAGGGGTTTCCTCCCACTGATTGGAAGGGGTGACCTTGGTCACTGACTTGGGATGTATGGGACACCCCAAGGAGCATTTTTTTGGATGAGTTAGGGCTTAGTGTGCCCTTAAACCCTAGTGGTTAACCTTAGGGTGCTCTTTTGGACTTGGGAGTATTTGTCCTTGGAGAGGTGTGTAATGGACTCCTTTGAGCTCTATGAGTCTTATAATACCCTCACAAGAAGTTTGGGTGAATTTGGAGAAGTTTTGACCCCAACCCTAGGTTAAACCCTAAAGGGGTGCAATTAGAGGCCAATGAAGGAAGAGGGGTCAAACCTTAATGGTTTGACTTGAAATTTTTGGGAAGATGATCTTGGTGACCAGAGAATGCTACTGTGTGAAATTGGAGGGATTTGGAGTTGCCAAACCTAGGTAATAAATCCTTGGGTAGATTTGTAAATATTTAGGGTTTTGGGATTTAGGAAGAAATAATACTTAGTGATTAACCATCTTCTGTCACCAACTTAATTTTGATGTTATTAATCCCTGGAGATTTTGTTAGAGCCATTGGAAAACTTTTGGAGGTCCAAATTATAATTATTCATATTGTTGACAATTTTTGGGATGAACAATTTTAGGGTGTTAGTTTTCTGTAATTGCATGAAACTTTGCTGGATGACATTTCATACCATTATGAACCCACAGTATTTTTCTCATAATTTATGGATTAATATTTTTGGTACCTCTAGTTCAATTTGGAGTTATTTGCAAATATATCCTTGGTGGAAATTACAATTGTAACCTTTATGGTACATGGTAAAACTTGGTAGGGCTGAATATTTTAGTATGAGTCACCTCTGTATAAATTTTCATAAGGTTTGGAGATCATATGAGGGTACCTCCTTTGGAATTTATTGGAAATAAATGGGTTTTGGAATTTTTAATAATAGTAGATCTTGCTGGAATTCCCTACAAATTCATATCTACTGATTATTAGGTACCCTTGGTTTATGTAAAAAGTTGGGTAGGCAGTGGAAGTCAGAAAGGTATACTTGTAGTTCAAACCTTAGGAAGCTGTAATTTGGAAAAAGGGTTTTAAATATGGATAATGTTGGGAAAATTATGAAACTCTGGAATTGACCTTAAATAAGTGACATGGACCCTCAGTAGAAATATTTGGTCATAGAGTTGATTATTTAAGGTACCTCCCTTCATGAGTATCAAAACGTTAAGAGTGGTCTGCGTTTAGCAATTTGGCAACTTTGGAGTTATGGGTCAAATTGGATTATATTGATTGGAGATGTGAGAGTTAAATGGTGATCATATGACTCTGGGAGAATCCCTGGAGTTATTTAGGGTTTGATGAGTCCTAGGGTGGTGGGGTGCCACCCTTGGGGTAGGACATCTGGGGATTGACGAGAGATCATCTTTTGTCCATTAGGACCTAAAAGCACTTAGGTTTAGACCAGGTGAAATACTAAGAGGGTTTTTTATGGGTGGTAACTGATAACATTAAGTGTCTTGGGAATGGGAACTTTGGGGTGTCATCCCATTGTGGTTCCTAGTACCGTAGCGAGCCCCTCACGGGTAACCCTCGGGAAATCCAAGACTAACCCTAATTTATAGGAGTAAGACGATGTACAAGATTAACTAATAACACACTCATCCACAACCCGTGGTTCCGGGAGTTTAGTTGGTTTGGTGATCCAAGCGGTAGGCTCGGTGGTTAAAGGTGCGGATTGCTGAGTCAGGAGTGCTTGTGACTCAATAGTGTTTTGTGGTACGGACGGGTTGGTCCGGGGAGCTTATGGCTCGGAGGGTTATTGATGCCGGGCAGGTTAGCCCGGGGAGCTTATGGCTCGAAGGTAGGAAGTAGAACATGTTGCATGTGCATTGAAGGTGGTGGGTCTTCGGTATTGGACGATCGTTCGCACCGACGTCAATACGTTGACTCGGCAAGTGTGGTATTTACACTTAGCCTTGAAAGTCTGGCGGTCCAGTCAGCAAGAGTACGCAGACGCTCCGCGGGTTTTGTGGAGGCGTACGATAGGTCTAGGTTAGGTAGTGTGAATACCAACCTAGAGGTGGGCGAGGCCCAACCCACCGCTTCCGTTTGCCACTACGGGAGTATCCTGGGAGTCTAGCTCGCTCCAAAAAGGGGGAACTAAAGGTCTATGCGCATAGAGTCGTAGTGGGTGAGTTGCACTTGTATGAACATAGCATAACATCATACTTTGTCTGTCATAGCATAAACATTGTATTCAATCTACCCCTAACGTATAAGTCGGTTATGAGACTTCTTATACGGTAGGCCTTGCTAAACGACCCCTTGGTCTATAGGGGTAATCCCTATAAATCAATGGTTACCTTTCTTACTTACTTTCTCTACTGTCATAACTTACTATTCATTACTGTTTATTGTTGTTACACCCTAGCTTACTCATATTTGTTTTCATCATTTACTTTACAATACCTTGTTATCGTACTTTCTTTAGGATAGTTGTCACCTGCTTGTATCCACTCTGCCCTTGGTCCTCCTTTTCACTCCTCCCCGCTCGGTGCCTAGGAGCCACGGGTTTAGGGGCGGGGGATTGTTGACTTAGTCTTTTTGACTAACGGTCGGTGGACCATATCATTTTAGGAAATCGAGGAGACGCAGCAGCACCAGAGGCCGGAGCAGACGGAGGCGGGCCAGTCTAGTACAGGAGCACAGGATTCAGGATCTGTGAGTGATTAGTAGCTAGCTTCCGCGAGTGATCTTGTAGTGAGGATATGATGTACAGGGCAAGAGCCCCCCTTTATTATTGTAACCTTTGTAATATCTTTTATTCAGTTATTATCTGTGGACATTTACCTTTATGGTTTATAATTCATGTGATTCTGTGGACTTGTCTTCTCTTTTATGAACTTTTCTTGTGATCGATTTGGCCGGCAGGATCGGCGTTTTGTAGTGGCGAACTTCCCGAGTGAAGGGTCACCGCAAAGCGGCGGTTCTTGGCCTAAGACCCGGTGGTTTTTGCAAAAAAAAAGGGGTCTTACAGGGGGTGATTGTGGTTTGCGGGCACTCGCGACCTATATGCGAGCATACCGGATGCAAAAAAAAATGTGTCCGGGTATCGGTTCCAAAAATTCCCCGCGGGTTTGATAGATCATGTTGATCACATAGTAATGTTGAACTTTTCTTGGTAGTTGTGCATCTATATTTTAGGCCCCTTCATTTGGCCGATCGGAATTGGAATTGATCTCCCAATTTTAATTCTCGTGTTCATCGGAATTGGCATTGGAGAGAAATCGTGAATAAAAAATGACCTTTTTAGCTCGGTTCTGATATTTTTGATCGCAGAGCTTGTCCCCAGCTGATCGTTCGTTCTACTTCTTCTTCGATCACATTACTTTTTCTTGATAGTTGTGCATCTACATTTATGGGCCCTTCATTTGACTGTTTTGAGCGTCGAGAATTGGAATTGACATCTCAATTTCAATTCATGTGGTCAACGGAATTGGCATTGGACAGAAACTGCAGCTTTTCGTTCCTTTGAAAATCAGGCATGAATAAAAATTGACTTATTCAAATCAGTTTTGACATTTTTTTTTATCGCAGATCCCATCCCCAGCTGATCGCCCGTTCTTCTCGAACTCTAACTCTATAGATTGTCACGACGGAGAAAATAACTATGAGTATGTAACAAATAATATAAATGCAACATTAAAGAGCGCAAAATCACGCGACGAGGTCAATTGAGCCTATCCAATCGATTAAATAGATCCTGATTCGCTATCGCAATTGTTGGTTAGATGTGATCTATTGATCGAGCTATTGAACTTGTTGGCACGCTGAGGGAGGAGTTGAATTGGAATGTGAAACCCGTGTATCGTGTTTTGCGAACTCTTGTGATTTGTTTTCACCAAATCAAACATAAATGCGAGCATATGCCCAAATTTTTGTAACCACTGTTAACGATTCTGATCTGTTTCCTTCTTCTGCAGCCATGTTTTCTAGTTTTGGAACTTCGAGTGTGGGAACGAAAGATCTCCTATGGCTTAGAGTTCGTGCCAAACTCAAGCGAGCGCTACACTGTCATCCTGCACAAGCCGAGGAAGATGGTGGTCTCCACCGAACGGGAAAATTCTCTTCACAATAGAAAACAAAAATTGCTCTTTTCTTATTCACCTTACGGTCGGATCTATCACATTTCGTGAAAGTTCTGCTTCTCCTTCTTATTCACCTTATGGTCGGATCTATCACTCCCGCGAGAAACTATGATTTTTGTTTGCATTTCTTTCTTTTGAGGAACTTTAGGTTTCCCAAGTTTTTTTTAACTTATATCGATTGGGCTGCGAATATTAATTTAGTGGGCTGTAATTAACAATGAATTATGAATATGGATTGTGAGGCTGCTAATATAAATGGCAATTGTTAACCGCACCCAGTTTTGGCTATCCGCAACCCATTTTTATGAAGTATTATGCATTTTTTTGGAAATACGCCTTGTACAAGCATATTTAGGAAAAGTGTTCAACACTAAAGTTATAGATATCGTCGAGATCTACAACTTTCGTGTTGAACATTTTTCCTAAAAATGCATGCACAATGCGTATTTCCAAAAATTCGTTATAGTTACGCCCATGTTTCAATTCGAGCGGCAATACGTCCTGTGCGTGCATTTTTAGCAAAAGTGTTCAACACGAAAGTTGTAGATCTCGACGATATCTACAACTTTAGTGTTGAACATTTTTCCTAAAAATGCTTGTACAAGGCGTATTTTAAAAAAAATGCGTAATACTTCATAAAAATGGGTTGTGGATAGCCAAAACTAGGGTGCGGTTAACAATTACCATATAAATCTCCAAAGTTTAACCATCATGGTAGAATTAAAGTATATAGTGCTAAATAATCTAGTTCACATCTCTTACAAGAAAGATCAGCCGTCGAACTCGAGAATGGACGGCACGTGGCCTCCATAAGCCTCCCTCTCAAGACCATTGCCTGTTCCTGAACCCAAAACCTCTTACCATCCTCCTCGATGAACGCCTGCTCCGGAGCGGCGGCGGCGGCGGCTGAGCGCCTCGTCGGCGCAGCGGTTTATGGAAGAACAAACGGCTCCAGGCTTCCGGCGGGATATGCGAGATCTGCGAGCGGGGTTCGGCTCCCTCGTCGAAATCTTAAAATGACCGGCGGCTGCATCTCTTGCTCGATCAGCGACGATGGAGGGAAAGTTCTTACGTATAAGGACGCCGGCGTCGACATCGACGCCGGGAATGAGCTAGTTCGGAGGATCGCCAAGATGACTCCGGGAATTGGTGGTTTCGGGGGCCTCTATCCTTTAGGTAAATGCCTCTTGTTTGCATTGCTCTCTTCTATATGCCTCTTGCTTTGAATGTTTAGCTATTGAATCCACAGAAACTGGATTTTGTGCTCTTTGTTGAAGCAATATAAGAAGCGAACACCCATCCTGGTGATTTAATGAGCTTACTCCTTCAATACTGTTTCAAAGATCTAATTTTGAAGTTCTTTTTGCAGAAGGATTTATTGGATAGAATGTTTGATATTCATGGAAATTTACTGTACTATACTTTTCTGTTCATACCCTACAGATTATGCATGCTGGTTTTTGGGAAAGGGCACCTGAAGTTTAATGTGATATATGTATGTATTTATGTATAAGGGGATTCATCTAAATATTTCCTATCTTGCTTGCTCTGTGATTTTCTTAGAGTTTGTCCAAAATCTATTAAGGGTAATCCAAGCTCTAAGACTCTGTTTGGTTCGATTTTTTTTGCTCCAGTGAGTTTGGACAAAAATGTCACCGTCATAGAATGTATGTTTGGCATGACAACAGTTATGACCGCCACCAAGAGAAAAAAAATTAGTTTTGAACATAAATGTTGATGAAGTTCGTTAGGTGAGGTCAGGCGTTCAAAAACAGCGGTTCATAATCACCGTGTTCGTGACCTCCACCACCGTGCCAAACAGAGCCTAAGAATACTTGTCATCATCATCTATTATAAGTTACATCTTACAACGACTTACATTGTCATTTATGAAGTTCAGCTTTGTGTGCACAGTTCCACAAGTTTCTATGTGTATAGTTCTTTAGGGCTCATTGTTCACCTGGCTCAGAAGTTTGCATCTTAGCAAAGTAAAGTAGGTGTCCTCACACAGGTGCACTACTTATAACCTTGTTCCCGTCTTTTTTGTACCTTTGGAGCATAAAGGGCACGCCAGGGCTATAAGGTGTGCGTATGGGTGAGATCACTGGTCACCTTTGTTAGCAAAAAGGGTGTGTCTGAGTGAGGTTTCTCTACCTTTTTTTCCAAAAGAAAGAAAGAAAGAATATAATAGTTTAACAACATTTGAATGCTTTAGTGTTGTGAAATATAATTGAACATTGAAATTTCAATATGATGCAAGTGATGACAATGATCTCATTTCTTAAGAGATAGATGATAATCATGAATAGTTGATGAGTAGAATAAATGAACAATCTGATCAAGAAGATGAATTGGTATTTCATGATAATTATTTAAAATGAATTGCGTTGCCTTGCCTTCATCAACCGACAACCGCGCGCTTTTGACTTGCCTTCATCAGATGCGCGCATGTGACTTGCATCTAGGCTCCATAACCCATTTGTGCCTTGAGCCTTTAACAATTATGGTTTTATTAGATAGAAGTGATTTGGTGGGAACCCTTTGATACTTCACTTACTAGTTTCTAAATGGTTATTGCATTGGTCTCCTACTAGTACTCCTAAGAAGTAAATGCTCATTTTTCTTTGTGCAGGGGACTCATACCTTGTTGCTTCTACCGACGGTGTTGGAACGAAACTCAAACTTGCATTTGAGACTGGAATCCATGACACCATAGGGATTGATTTGGTAAGCCATTTTAGATATTTTAGATGAATTTTGTCATTTTGTAGAATGCCAACATTTTCCTCAATTTAACGATTTGTTGTAGGTTGCGATGTCTGTTAACGACATAGTTACTTCAGGAGCCAAACCGTTATTCTTCCTTGATTATTTTGGCACAAGTCAACTTGATGTCGATCTTGCCGAAAAGGTAACCGGTAAATTTTAAAGTAATATTATCATATATTACTATATGCAATTGTTGGCAAACATAAAAACTGGTTTGTTGAACTTATTTGTCATATAGGTCATCAAAGGGATTGTCAATGGGTGCAAGCAGTCTGATTGTGCTCTTCTAGGAGGAGAGGTAACTTTCTTTCACTAAAAAAAACTAGCAATTTTGTGCTGAGTTGACCTCTGATTCTATATACTTATTTGAGTTTTCAGGGTTGACTAGTTGTCATTTTTGTTCCCTTATAGTGTGAGTGTGATTACCATTGTTGTGACCATGAACCTATCTATCAAATGGGCCATTTTAAATGACCCGTCTGTTTAAATATTAGACATACTTTAAAAGTTCTTATTGGTCAGGGTGAACAATTGTTATAAAAGCATAGTTTGGTACTTACCAATTTAAATATTAAATATATTTCATCTATCACTCAAAAGAATATTACTGTAGGCAAGTGAGGCTTTGTAATCACAATCATGGAAATGTTCTTGGCGAATCTAAGCTCGAGTTGATATTAAAGTCTTGAAATTAGAAAACTTGATTTGGTTCGTTTCTTTGTTTCTCCAAAAATCTAATTCAAGCATCAAAATTTATTACCAACTTGTTTTGATTCATCATTTCATTTATTTAGGTCGGAGGGAAAAAGTGCTTATTATATAAGTGGGGATTATTTCAAAAGTTCAATACACTTGAACTTAATGTTAGCCAATATTGGTAATTAATATAAATTAAGTGGAAATGGGAATGTTAAAATTGATATTAGTAAGGAGTTATATAACTAAATGAATTATAGAGTGACATCTATTGAAGATAAGGCAGTTAAAAATAGACTTGCGGTGGTTTGAATGTGTATTACAGAAGGTACATAATACACCTCTCATAGGTTTATGAAGGAAAATGAGTAGCGGAGGATGGGAGATACATGGGGCTAACCCTAGAATGGGGAAGAAGATGAGAAGAGAAACTAGAGGAAGAGAAGAGGAGACTAGAGAGACAAGGAGAAGAGTTAGAGATAGAGAGATTTTGATTTAATTATTTGATACCTCATACATGACACCAAGGGTCTTTATATATAGGACCCACGATGACAAGCGTAAATAACCCCAACATAAGAGATGCGCAAATAACTCTTAACTACGAATTATACACCCAACTCATACAACTCGACTCATTCAATTCAATCCATACAACACGACTCATACAACTAAAGATTTGTAATAATATAACCGCTAATACATAACTGACGGCGTGGGATCCATATCAGAATGTAACATTAGATTTATAAAGCCGACTGAAGTTATTGAGAGATAACTAATGATCATGATACATGATGATTATGTTGATAGGGAATCTATACAAAATTGTGATTTGTTGTTAAACATTTGAAAATTTAGTAAATAAATAATACCAATGATATGAAATTTAGTAACTATATTGCATGATCATCCTCATCTTTAACATTTTTTGCCTTGTCAATTAGTATAATTCCATTCCATTTTGACCTTCATTTACCCAAATTGAGCCGCCCTCAAATATTCAAGCGTTAATTCTCACCTTTGTTCCATATCAGACATCTTTCTCAACCAATCCTATCGGGGTGCGTCATCTTTCTTCTGTGCGATTTCTTTATTCAACTCATGCTCTGCGGTATAAGTCTTCAGTGTCTGTGGTAGCTTTTCTTGTCACAATGGTCTGTGGCCTTTTTGCTACTATCGGAGACTCGAACCCTTTAGTCTTTTAGTTAAACTGCTCTTTCTGGCATTTCGACGAATCTCTCGTTCTGATGTATTGGTTGTTGGTAACGCTTGCTACGTTCATCTCTTGTTTGCTTTGTTTAGCGCATTCAAATTTTGTGTTGATCGTAGACGGTTATGTGTTAGCCTGTCGCCAATCCGACTTAGTCCAGCATTTGGTCCTTATTGGTTGCTTGATGAACATGGTTTTTCTTTATATTAAACCATATAAGAGTTGCAAGTTTGCGGGGGAGTGTAGAAGATTTGACCTGGCCTATGTAAAAAGCCCATGTACAAACCCGCTTTTGGCATATATAATTTAGTCTCACACCTTGGTTTGGAGTTGAGTTTTCACTTGTAGAAATAAACCATTTTTCTGCTCCGCATTCGAAATTTCCACTGCATTAAAGCATATAATAGTTGTTTTATGGTGATGTGTCTTATAAATTTTGGTTTTTAGACTGCTGAAATGCCTGATTTCTATGCAAAAGGAGAATACGATTTAAGCGGTTTTGCTGTTGGTATTGTAAAGAAGGATGCTTTGATTGATGGGAAGAATATCAAACCTGGTGATGTTCTAATTGGTTTTCCATCCAGTGGTGTCCATTCCAATGGTTTTTCTCTTGTCAGAAGGTTAGTTTTCCACAGGCTCCTTCTCTCACATCTGCTGTCATCAAATTTATGGTCAAATATGCCACTCATTTTTAAGAATAATTACGAAAAACTACCTGGCGACTTTGCATAATTACAAAAAACTCCTTTAAAATCATCAAGCCCTCCCCTCTAAGTATCTGCTTGGGTGGGGGTGGTTTCGGTTGTAGATGAAAATAATACAGTTTTTTTAATGGAGATTCCTCAATGCGGTTGTAATCAAGCGTAAAACTGCTTTTTGGGCATCAATTGTTCCAAATGGAGGTGTTTTTTGAAAAATGCGGCGGATAAAAAACTCTCAAGCAAACGGAGCCTATGGCTCCATTTGGCACGGCGGTGGTGGTCGTGAACGCGGTGGTGGTCGTGAACGCGGTGGTTAAGAAACGTCGTTCGTGAACGCCCGGCCTCAGGCAAGGAACTTCATCCACTTTTATGTTCAAAACTACTTTTCTTTTCTTGGTGACGATCATAACCGGTGTCATACCAAACTTACATTCTATGATGGAGGGAGCAAAAACGCTGCTCCAAAGGGAGCTTAAGTTTCATTTTTATACATGTATGTTAACAATGTAAATTTAGAGGGGAAATTTTGATAATTTTAGAAGTTGAGGGGAGGCTTATGTGATTATGCAAAGTTGGAGGGAAAATCACAGTAAATGACCTTTCATTTTTAGGGCCATTTGATCATAACTTTTCTTATGAAACCGGGCTTGATATTCTTCTTATTTACTAAGGGTTCTAGCACGAAGTGGTCTATCTTTGGACGATCAACTTCCCGGTCATAGCGGCGGAGGACCGTTTTCATTAGGGGAGGCCCTGATGGCTCCAACTGTAATATATGTTAAGCAGGTCTATCCCTCCAAAACTTCGTAATCACTTTATACTTTCTGTTGAGTTCGACATCACGGTTCTAATGGCGATATTTTGCGCAGGTTCTTGACATTATAAGCAAGGGCGGTGTGAAAGGAATTGCTCACATAACCGGCGGCGGCTTCACCGACAACATCCCGAGAGTATTCCCTCCGGGCCTCGGGGCCAAAATCTTCACAAATTCGTGGCACGTGCCTGCCGTGTTCAAGTGGTTACAGGAGGTAATCACTTCATATTTTCTATATAACCCTTACATAATTACATGCATCTACATTTTGAAATTACAAAAACCTCCCCTTTGTGCCGCCTTGATGAAGACGAGGTTTATTGCAAAAAAATAGTAATATAAACTCGGAGGGTAGGTTTTGATAACAACAACGCTCAAGCCTTTATCTCACCATAGTGGGGTCGGCTATATTCATAAGTGTGACTAAATTTTTACGTTGGTCGTCTACCTAACGCAACCCTCACCATTTCTCATCCGCGCTTGGGACCGGCAAACGTTGGTTTGGAGGGTAGGTTTTGATAATTTTGGAAAATAGTGGAATTATCTACTTTTTGAAATTATAAAAATCTCCTCTTTGTGCGCCTTTTTATGGAGAGGAGGTTTATTGCGCTAAAAAGTAGCAATGTAAACTCGGAGGGTAGGCTTCGGAAATTTGAGAAAGTAGGCGAATCATCTACATTTTGAAATTACAAAAACCTCCCTCTTGTGACTGAGATGAGGTTTGTTGCACAAAAAAATAGCATGATAAACTCGAAGGGTAGGTTTTGGTAATTTCGTAAAAGTAGGGGGATGCCCTTGTAATTATACAAATTCTTATGGGAAGTCCTATTAATTAACCCTTTGTAAATGCAGGCTGGAAATATTGATGATGCTGAGATGAGGAGAACCTTCAACATGGGAATTGGTTTGGTGGCCGTCATCACCCCTGAGGTGGCCGAAAGGATTCTCGCCGAATCTGATTCCGTGTACCGCATCGGCGTTGTGGTCGACGGAGAGGGCGTAGAGCACGTGACCCATGCATAGACTTTTATTTATTTTTGGGGCTATTTCTTGGAATATATACCTCTTTTGATCAGAAAAATTTTTGTGAGAGAATCCCAATTTGTGTTGTAATACCAATATTTGATTGTTGAGTGCTTGTGCAAAATAAAAGGCTGATCTCAGTTTAAACAACAGTAATTTCATAGTCATTGCTTCTCATTTTCGCCGATCTCCGAGGAATTGCTGAAGTTGTGTTGTGGAATTTATTTGTTTGTAGATAGCCTTTAAAACTCCTCCTTCCACGGCTCGTCTTCGCCGAAGATTTTCGATCTGTTTAATATTTGTTGGTGATGGGATTCGCGTGGCGGCATTTTCACTTTATGGCGATGATTTCATACATCATTCTGCTATTATAGTGTGCGCGCGCGCTCAGCTTAAAATACAACATATATGCTGCTTCACAATAATATACACAACACCTAACAATGCTTGGTAGCGTATATATTATGATTGCGGGGTCGGTTGCTAGGATTTCCCTTGTAGGTATACTAAATCACAGGTTGTACCTCTCGATCTTTTGAAACTACAAAAACCTCTCGTGTAAGTTTACACTGAATATTTGGGCGTGTATGTGATGAAATGTTAACTTACAATGATATATTTTGTAATTTGGGCGTGTAATTTGGATTACTATTAGTACTAAAGTGTATAAGGTTGCTTTTGTCTACCTATTTCTCCTAGAGGATTACTAGTGTATAAGATTGCGGGAGCTTTTTAGATTCTTTTTTTTTTTTCTGAAAAACACCACCGCATCTAACAAATTGTTTGGATTGTCTATCGGTGGAAAAAGCTACCGCGGAAAACTCTTTTTTCTCCACATTTTGAAAAGTCACTTGTCTCATACTTTTCAACCTTTTCGAAAAGCACTTCCTCATCCCGATACAAGGTTAGTGCATTTTTCGCCCGAGCGCAAATTTTTCTCACGTTCGTATATTTTTCTGCCCGGGCGCATTTTAGGCACGGACGCGAATTTTTCGCTTGGTCACGCATTTTCACCTGGTCGCGCATTTTCGCCCGGTTGCGCATTTTTACCCGATTGCGCATTTTTCGCACGGGTGCTCATTTTTGGCCTGGGCGCTCGCCCGATCGCGCATTTTCCGCCCGGACGCGCATTTTTTTGCCCGGGCGCGCAATTTTTCGCGCGGGCGAGCAGTTTTCGACCGAATTCGAATTTTTCGCCCGGGCACGTATTTTTTCGCCCAGACGCACATATTTCGCCCGGGCACACATTTTTCGCCCGACCGCGCATTTTTTGTCGTGGTGCGCATTTTTCACCCTGGCCCGCTTTTTTTCGCCCGGGCGCTCTTTTTTCTCAAGGGCGCGCATTTTCCGCCCGGTCGAAAAATATTCGCCCGGGAGAAAAAAGAGCGCTCCGGCGAAAAACTGAACGCCTGGGCGAAAAATTCTCGCCCGGACGTAAAATGCACGCCCGGGCGAAAAATAGGCGTTCGGGCGAACAATGCGCGCCCGGGCAAAAAAGGGCGTTCAGGAGAAAAATGCGCGCCCGGGCAAAAAATACTCGTCCGGGCAAAAAATTAGCGCCCGACAAAAAATTGGGTTTCGGGCGTAAAATGCACGTCTGGGCGAAAAATGTGCGCCCGGGCAAAATTATGTGCGCCGACAGAAAGTCACCGCAACAGAGATTTACCAAACAGTTTATAAAGTGTTTCTCATTTTTGAAAATCTCTACAAAAAGAGTTTATAAGTCTTACAAATTTATAAATTTATATTAAAATCATACAAATAATCAATTAATAAATTAATTTAAGCATGCATAGTATAATACACATTGCTGGCATAATATGTGAGCGACACAGTAGGAGAAGGTTCGCGGGGTGCTGGACGGCGATGAATGAATCTTAATAGACGCCAACCCAGAGCTTCTGATTGCGTCGTCGCCAAATCGTCCAACATGTAGTGAGAAATATATGGAATTAAAAGCACTAATTTGATAATCACGAGCGAATCGTCTCAACTGCGGCCATAACATAAACCAAGCACAAAGACCTGACACTAACAATAACTACCCTAAACAGTGTAAAGAAAGCTCACAAAGCCGTTTCTAACTTAGGGTCGGTTTGGCACGGCAGTGATGATCATGAACGTTGTGGTTACGATCCATCGTCGGTGTGGCGTTGCATTTTTGCTCCAGTGATTTTGGACAAAAACGCAACCGTCACGAATATGCAAATTCTACTACATACACTTAGGTGAGGTCGAGCGTTCACGAGCGACGGTTCGTAACCACCGCAATCACAACCGCCACCACCATGCCAAACGGACCCTTAATTAATTAATCATCATCATAGTCAATCATATCAAGCTACCTCAAAGAGAATAAATAGGTTGATAACTTTCGCAGCTACTTGATAAAAGGAAGCGAACTTTGCCAAAAGCGTCAAATAAATTGGTCGTAAAGACTTACCGCATAAGAGACGACAGATCTTGTGATAGCGCGTAGGGAGATATCGTCTTCGATCCGAGCAAATCTAAACAATATGTGAAATCCTGAACAGAGCTCAATGTGGACATCTAATAGATAAGGTAGTTGTTATACCCCCAAATTAAAGTTTATATTAGTAAACAACTATTATACAATCAAAACAACAACAACAGAACCCATATAGTCCCCAATCATTGGGGGTATGGGCGGGGAAGATTGGAAACAGACCTAACCCTTGGCACTATGCACAAAGTGGCTTCTCCCAGAGGAGAAAGACCTAACCCTTGACAATAAATGCACAAAGTGGCTGCTCACAGAGTACCACTGAAATAGTGGCCCCATATATCGTCGCATTTGCTGCGAAATCATGCCCTCAAATCAAAGCCAAAGACATCAGAGAGGGCAGACCCAAGAATCCATTTTGATTTATGTGCACATAACCATGCTTGCACTGATTTATTATACAATCAAAAGATATTGAAAAAACTTACACTGAATTCTACTACATACACTTTGGCACTTTGGTAAAGAAGACCGGTTCACATGCAACCAAAAAAAACCCTAAATTTTAGTCAATCCTCCTCTGATACAACTTTTTGCTTCTTCCATTTGTAGGCAGCTTCTAGGATCTTAAGGTTGGGTGCCATTGCCACCTCATCAGGGAAAATGTAATCAATGTATTCTTCATATCTGAGCAAAAAACATTTAATGTTATCTCGCTTTCTAGATGACAAAAAAACACGTCAGTCGGAAAAAAAGTACATAACAAAGCGAATGATAAGAATGATAGAAGAGTATACCCAGCAGGGGTTCCATCTTCGGATGAAATCGCTCGCTTTCTCTTTACTTTTCTAGGCAATTTACTTTGTACCAATGATAAATCTCCAAGATCGGCAAAGGCAGTTTCCGTGTTTGACCATTCCTCCAAAAGCATTGCTCTTTCCTCCTTCATTTCAGGGGCAGATGTGCGGAAATAATCAAACGCTCTTTCAAAAATACCTGGCAAGAGAAAATGTCACATTCATGGCTATGTTATTAAAGACGATCCTCAAGCGTGCCTAAAGCTCATGGCTCACTAGGCTCAGAGCTTTGCGCCTTTGGAGCATAAAAAACCCGTCTGGATAAGATTTCTGTTGTGAACTTTTTTTCCAAAATAAAAACAGAAATAATGCAAGAACTTCATATTTTTTGCATGATTTAGTGTTTGTGAAACATAATTGAGAGTTGAAACTTAAATATGTTACAAGTGACCACATTGTTTCTATTTTTTAAGAGATATAAGTGACAGTGATGAATGATTAATGAGTGGAATGGATGAAGAATCTAATCAAGAAGATGAACTGATATTTGGTGCTGATTAATTAAAATGAATGCGGTTGCGCCTTGCTCTTGTTAGGCGGGCGCATGCGCCTTGAGGCTTGCGCCTAGGCTCCAAGAATGATTCATGGTAACTTAGATTTTTCACAAGAAAAAGAAGGTATCAATTTACCTCTGCATCTTTGAATCCGGTCGATTTGTTCTTCTCGATAAGATGGATCGCCGTCCTCAGGTTGCTCAGGTTGCGCCTTGTCGGATCTGCCTGAATCCCCTGGACCAAAAGATGCCTCAAATTTGGCATAACTTATCCACACCTTCAAGTGTTTTGTCCTATCAAGAAGCCTTTCATAGAGTAGCCTTGTTCTCTCAATCTCGCCCTCCGATATTTCAAAATCTATGTATGCCTGAGATGCATAGAAAGTTAGGAAAAAATGAAATTTTGAAGCAAACTAATTATTTTTCGCTAATGATATATACGTGTGTATCATATAATAAATATGCCTACATCATTGATTTCTGCCAAGCGGCTTTCCTATTTTCATGCTATATGGCTGAAAATATAAATTCTTAGAAACATAAGTTGGGCATACAACTGAACTATACATGAGTTAGAAAATTGCCACCCCAATTATTTACATTTAACAGCTTCTTGATGAGCTCTAATGACAAAGATTAACTGATTATCAGTACTAATAGTGTTGTTGACGGAGTAAAAAAGTATTTTTCAGAACCACAAAACAAGAGTAAGATGGAAATAAGCAGGAAATAACTCAAATTTTGTGGAGTATTACTTTATCCAGTTACATGATAAGCCTAATTGTTGTTATAACTAAGTTTTTTTAAGGGAGAAGCAATTATGGAAACTTAAGCAGTAAAAGTCATCTGAAAGAATGATGCATGTGGGGCTTGATATATAGGGAAGAGCAAAATGAATGTACAATCAAATGCCTCTATGTTGAGTGGCGCAATCCTACAAACAGGAAACCCCATCCTAAAACATTTTAAGAGGACCTATATCAGATAGATGCTACGTTATCAAGGCGCGCGCCTGAGGCGCCGGGCGCACCAGGCGCACCGGCCAGCGCCTCTGCAAGGCAGAGGCGGGCGACGTGCCTCAGGCGCGCCCAGGCGCGCGCCTTACCAACTCCCAGGCGCACCAAAGGCGCGTCTGGGCTTTTCAAGCTGTATTCTTCAACCTGTTTTTTTGGGAGGGGACAAAAATATGATCTCAGACGCACCCGAGGCACACCTAGGCGCACTTGGGCATCCAATTCACTGATTTTCAATGAATTGGGCACCCAATTCCCTGATTTTCAGTGAATTGGGCACCCAATTCACTGAAAATCAGCGAATTGGGCACCCAATTCATTGAAAATCAACGAATTGGGCACCCAATTCACTAAAAATCAGCAAATTGGATGCCCAATTCGCTGAGTTTCAGTGAATTGGGCACCCAATTCATTGAAAATCAATGAATTGGATGCCAAATTAACTGATTTTCAGTGAATTGGGCACCCAATTCATTTTTGCGCCTCACGTGCCTCGGGCGCGCGCCTGCGCCTTGCGCCTAGGCTCCAGGACACCTTTGCGCCTCGGTGCGCCTTGTGCCTTTGATAACTTAGGATAGATCTATTCCTAACTATTACCAAGCTATTCATAAGTATAAAAAAAAACTACATAGGCTCCATTTGGCGCGGTGTTTTTGCTCTGGTGAGTCTAGACAAAAACGCCACCGTCATAGAAGGCATGTTTGGCAAGACAATAGTTATGACCACCACCAAGAAAAGAGAACTAGTTTTGAACATAAAAGTGGTTGAAGTTCCTTAGGTGAGGTTGGGCGTTCACGAACGAAGGTTCATAACCACCACGTTCACGGCCGCCACCGCCATGCCAAACAGAGCCATAGTCATATAAAGAAGCATACTGTTACGGGTCCACCGTCAGTTTCCTATTATATTAGTAGTAAGTTGTATCGAGTCTTTATTAGGTTGAGTCTTTATTATGGTTAAGTTAGAGTATTTTAGGTGTTTTAGTGAGTCAAGTGTTATTATATTAGTATTTATGCATTTTTAATATTTTATATGTGCGATGTAATTATGGGGTTGCCCCCGGGGGTTCTATATATTAGACCCAGTCATGTATTTGGAATTTATGAAATGAATTATGAGTTTTCCTTCTCTCTCTAAATTCCTCTCCCTCTCTCTCTAAGATTTTCTCTCCTTCCTCCACCCTCTAGGGTTTCTTCCTCTCATCCCCTCCTCCACCATTCTAGGGCTTGCCCATTGTATCTCCGCCTCCAACAATCCGACAACGAACCAAGCCCATAACAACTTGGTATCAGAGCTAAACGCCGGCGACTCCCTTCCCGGCACGTCTTCCGCCGTCTCCCGCTGCTGCAGCTACCGCTCCCGCTGTTTCCGCAGCCACTGTTTCAGCATCAGCAGTCGCCACCGCTGCGTCCCATTCACCGACGACAGCCCTTCCAGCCCCGTCCGACGATGCCAACAACCCCAACCAGCCAGCAGCCTTCTACTTTCTGTCGCAGTTGCCTCCATCTTTCTCGACGCACGCCTCCTCCATCGTCGAGCACAGCGCCGAACCCCGCCCTCAACTTCAGAGCCTTCCGCCAACGGCGCACCTTCCAACACCGCCTCCGCCAGCGCTCCCCTTCCTCTTCTTGCGCATCTCCAGCCGCCTCTCCCACTCGCCGCTGCATCCTCTCAAGCTCGCCGAATCTCCTCCCTGCTCATTTCCTCCGTTCCGTCTCCCAGCACGCTCCCGTCCCAGCGCCTACGCCCTCTGCTTCCCGCCGCATATCGCTGGCTCTGCCTGCACCTTTTCTTCAAGGCCTCTACGCGTACAGCAGCCCCCCCTGCGCTCATCGAGCCCCGCCCGTCCAAGCCACGTGTGCCCTATCATTTCCTCGGGCAGCACACCTCCTATCTTCTTTCTTTATTTTATTTCTTTTTCTTAAAATCCCAATCTTTCCCCCCTTTTACGCAAGCTCTCTCTCCCTCTCTTAATAATTAACTAATTATTTAATTAGCTAATTAATTAACCCGCTTTTCTACCATGTCGCTTAGTGTTGCCGACCGCTTTGAGCTCCTCGCCGCCCTCTCCAAGCTGGACCGACGTATCGCTCATCGGGAGGCTCGACTCGGCCACGTCGATGCTCAGCTCGACCTCACGCTCGACGCCCTCCGCATGTCACGCGACTCTTTGGTGGTTTTTCTGTCACCACCACCACCGGAGCTGGACTCGTCGCCTTCCCCTCCAATGATGGTCACACCACCGTCCTCCGTTGTTCATGACACATCGCCGCCACCGCCGTTGCCGCCGCCAGCCGTTGTCGCCTCCTCCTCTACTGGTTCTTACTCCGCCATCCCCGACATTGCCTTCCCCTCCGACCACATCACCGTCGCCACCACCATCGTCATCGCCGCCGTCACCGCCTCTGGCTGCTCTTGCTCCGCCGGCCCCTGCCGTGTCGGTCCCTCCAGCCTCGTCGCCTTCTGCTCTACCGTCCGCATCACCGCCAGTTTCCGCTCTGCCGCCTCCGACCACGCCGCAACCTCTGCTGTCGGCCACTACTCAGTCGGCCATTTCGGCCGCACGGCCGTTGCTGCCTCGCACCACACCGTTGTTTCCGCCGGACCCCTTCATTTTGCCGCCCGTTGCTCCTTCGGTGGCCCTGCTACTCCGGCCTCCCACAGCTCCGCCAGACCAAACGGCCTCATTCCTTCCGCCACTCGTCTTCCCACAAGCGCCGCCGCTACTCCTCGCCGCCACTACCACCGCGATGGACTACCATGCGCTATTTTTGCGCGAGATCAAGGAGCCAGAGAAGTCGACCATCCTACTGGAGTTTGAGCTTGAGGACAAGCTCAAAATGAAGGACGGATGGAGTGTTACGGGTCCACCGTCAGTTATCCTATTATATTAGTAGTATGTTGTATCGAGTCTTTATTAGGTTGAGTCTTTATTATGGTTGAGTCAAGTTAGAGTATTTTAGGTGTTTTAGTGGGTCAAGTCTTATTATATTAGTATTTATGCATTTTTAATATTTTATATGTCCGATGTAATTACGGGGTTGCCCCCGGGGGTTCTATATATTAGACCCGGTCATGTATTTGGAATTTATGAAATGAATTATGAGTTTTCCTTCTCTCTCTCTAAATTCCTCTCCCTCTCTCTCTAAGATCTTCTCTCCTTCCTCCACCCTCTAGGGTTTCTTCCTCTCATCCCCTCCTCCACCGTTCTAGGGCTTGCCCTTTGTATCTTCGCCTCCAACAATCCGGCAACGAACCAAGCCCATAACACATACTTCCAGTAGATCAGAAGATCTTATAAACAATCAGCATGGCTAAAAAGCTAGTTATCTAATTCTAAATTCCTGTGGTCCGAACAGAGAAAATTAGATGCTAAAAGTTCTCAGTCAAATGAGAACCCCCAAAAAATAAGGATAGGGCAAAAAAGGAAGACCGGGAGGAGAAAATTAGTTTGTGACCAAAATCGACCTAGAGTATTAATGCTACTCTAGATTATCACATTGCAAGGAAATGCACCACTACTGCTTTTCCAATACAAAATAAGATATTCAAAGCAAAATATGATTAATAAATGTTGTCATTTGTCAACATTACTAAGATTGTTGCAGATAATTTATTCGGAAATGAACGAACTAAGTCACATATTAGAGAGACAGATCACTGGAAATCCTTACAATGTCTTTACTAAAAAATAATTATTGTAAAGAGCCATCGGCAAGTCTCACGCTGCAAGATGAGTGGACCAAAGAGGTGTATTGTAATCTACATGAGCAAGAAAAAACTTGAGCAGCAACCCCTAAGCTATACAGCGCAAGGAGGAGGCTGACAATAAGAAGCAAAGAAAATCATAAATAATCAAAGAAACTGTAGAGGAAACCATTGTAAAAACGTAACAAACACATTGTAGAGCAACTTACGAGACCTCTGGTCCTCTGCAATAGCAAGCAACCATCCAAGCTCGAAAGTTCATTTCAAAACAAAGGGATCGACGACAACACGTGAATGACGAAAGCAGTGAAAACATGAAGGTTCGAATCTTGAGCACACAACAACGACGATGAAAACAACCACTAAGATAGGTGGTTGCCAGTAGAACCAAGTACATGCTCAGGTGTCATATTACTTCCAACACAAAGCACAGAATATATATCAAAAGATACATTGGAGGAGGAGAAAGAACGATTGCAGTGAATTCACGCTTCAACAGTGGCGAACAACTGGGATCCAGTTCAGGTGGAGCGGAAGAGTTATTGCCTGACCAGATGCAAATCCAACAAGGGAGGAGGATTTTGACAGAGCAGCAGCCAAAGGGATCCAGCACATGTGAAGGAGGACAGTTACTGAATGAACAAATGTATCTCCGGCAGGGCAGACAGCTTCGGTAGAGCAACAACAAAAGTCTATAGTACAGGCTGAGGAGAAGAACTCGCCTCTTGAATAGGAGTGCATGTGGTGCGGCTTGGTGTGATTTGGGCTACAAGGGTGCGATTTGAGAAGAATTTGCCTCTTGAGAAGAACCGCAATCGCACCACAAGGGTGTGATTTTGGCCCGAGTAAACCGCACTGCACCGAAAATGCGCGGTGCAATTTTATTGCGGGGTTGCTTTTTGCAGGCTTTTTGTGAGGTGGTTGCGGTTTTTTAGTATATAAAAAGTACTGACTTGTCAATACATGCTACAAGTCAATGTCAGTACATGTAATTTAATATAAAAAGAAAACCAATTATAATTACTATAACCAAGTATGATGTACACTACTATACATTTAGGTTACAAATCAACATTACATATAAATAAGATTCAATAAGAGGAAAAATGTTATGTTAAGATAATTTTAGTTATTTTAAACTATATAAACATAAATGGCCTAATAATGATCCAAAGTTAAAATTACATACATGATAATCTACTTCATATTTATCCAACTTAAGAGTTTATATGGGATCTTCTTAGGTACAGACAAGAAATACAATGAACTATCGGAATCTGGCACAAATGATGCATAATTTAGATAGGTCGGGGCTCGTGAGTCTGGGATTGGGGCTGTGGAAGTCTCCATTCTGGGACCCGATTGGCCGGTCTGTTTAGGCTTAGACCGATAACTAGTTGAACCAGTATACTTAAGTAAACTTGTTTAAGAAATTTATTAGGGGGACATCGCTCGTGAGTTCGTGACTTCGGAGGAATTACAAATCAATAGTTACGGTTTTCAAGTTTTGAAAACCGCACCGCACTCGGTCTATAAAAATCCTAAACGGCACAACACCAAAACTACTTTGCTTGGTTTAAAAATTGGTATAGTAATACGAACAAGAGAGAGATTGCTTGGATTAATGAAAACACGGATACAATTCGGAGCAAGCTCCGGCCAACTCTCGGAGGCTAGTTCCTCCGAAGAGCTTCTCTCTAATGAGAGCCCAAAAGACCAAGGATCAAAAGATATCCTAACTCCCCAAAACCACCTCCTTATATAAGAAGGGGGGGGGGGGGGGGGGGGGGGGGGGGGGGGGGGTGGGGGGCTCACATCAATCCTAATAACATTTAAAAGGAAATACTAATAATAATAATAATGATACGACGCCGCGTGCGCGTAACAATACACCCTGTCAGAAAAACGACCTTGACCCCAAGGTCGGCACGCCGCCCGCCGTTCGCTTGAGTGAATGTGCCTGTGACACGTGGACCTGTAACACTCCATCTGTCCTTCAAAACGAGCTTGCCCTCCAGCTCGTGTATCAGGCAGGTGGTCTGATCCTCTGGTACCTTGATCTCTCTCCAAAACAGGGTCAGGTAGCGCGTAGCAGCGGTGGTGGTGTTGGCGAGTAGCGGCGGCGCCATCGGAAAGACGGGCGGCGAAAGCAATGGCTTCTGCAAAGTCGGTGGAGCAGTGGTGAGCAGCAGCCATAAGGATGTCGGGGATGCGACGACCGCCAACAGGAATGGATCCGTCGGGAACAACGGGGTACAGGGCGACAGAAGAGGCGGCGATGCGGCTGGTGGAAGTGGCAAGGCAGAGGCCGGCGGAGCAAGAGCAGGGAGAGGATGCGGTGAAATGGCCGAAGGGGGCGGCAGAGCGGGTGACCAGAGAGGTGGCGGAAGCGGTGGCGGTACGACCACCGTGGGGAGATGCAGTATATCAGCGGTCAGTGCGATTTCAACGGGAGGATCGACTATGGGGCGGAGGGACGGGTTGGTGTCGTAGAGGAATGTTGGGGCGGCATGGCCGGATAACTCTCGCATGGTAGAGGAGGCGGCCGTGGTGGAGGCGACCTAGGGCATGGAGCCTCGAGGGAGGTTGCGAAGGCCCGTCCATCGAGAGCGATGAAACGATCGACTTTGGCGTGGAGAGAGGTGCATGTGGCCAGGATTTGTGCAGCGAGGGCAGAAAAATCCAACCGAGGGCTGGTATCCGTCGATGGCAAGAACAGCGGCCCGGGCGCGGCCGATTGGGCTGCGACCATGTTGCCAAGGGGGTAGACTGGAGATGATGCCGACCGATTGGTGTGTAGAAAGGGCAGATCTGGCGGGGAGAGGCAGGTAGGTGGCTTATTTGATGACAACGGCGGCGGGAGTTGGGCGGAATCCGGGCGGAATCCGGGCGGAATCCGGGCGGAATCCATGCGGAATCAAGCGGAGTGGCGTGATAGTGGGCGGAGGCCGGCGGATCTGGGCGAAACGGGGGCGGATTGGTGCCGCACGGGGCGGATTGGTGCCGCACGGGGCGGATTGGTGCCGCACGGGGCAGATCTGGCCAACAGGGGGCCGGGGCGGCGGGCTGAGGAGGACGCACGGGGCGGCGGCTGGGAGCGCTGGCGGGCTAAGGAGGACGCACGGGGCGGCGTCTGGGAGCGCTGGCGGGCTGAGGAGGACGCACGGGGCGGCGGCTGGGAGCGCTGGCGGGCTGAGGAGGACGCACGGGGCGGCTGGACGCCGATCGGGCGAGGGACAACGGTGCTACACGGGTAAATCTGGCCAGCAGGGGGTCGGGGAACGTCGATCGGGCGAACGACAGTTACCGCGGATCGGGGAACGCAGAGCGGGCGACGATCGACGGTGTCGCTGGCGGGACGCAGATCGGGCGTCGAACAACGGCTCTGGCGGGACGCCGAGCGGGGTGGACGAGTCGGGCAGAATCCTCGACTGAGAGCAAGACTCCGACGGCTAGGTCAGCGGGCGGAGCGGCAGGTCGGACCAAATAATACGAACAAGAGAGAGATTGCTTGGATTAATGAAAATACGGATACAATCCGGAGCAAGTTCCGGCCAACTCTCGGAGACTGGTTCCTCTGAAGAGCTTCTCTCTAATGAGAGCCCAAAAGACCAAGGATCAAAAGATATCCAAACTACCCAAAGCCACCTCCTTATATAGAGAGGGGGGCTCACATCAATCCTAATAACATTTAAAAGGAGATAATAATAATAATAATAATAATAATAATAATAATAATAATAATAATAATAATAATACGACGCCGCGTGCGCGTAACATATAGTTAGTGCAGTGCAAACAGTTTTTGTAGTTTGCTGCTTTTAGCGTCCACCCCTACTCTTGAAGAGATCAAAGAAGGTAGTGAGGAGACCTCTTATGGCTTCTTCAATGGCAAAGTTGAAGCCTTCATTCTGCTTCTCTAGACGAACCTACAGTGGACAAAGGCGGTGTCGTTAAAAGACCAAATTTATGGAGTCAAAGATAATACCATATGGGTTCTTCACTGCAAAGTGTAGCTTCATGCAAATCTCCAACAACCAATCAAGCACTTGTAGTTTGGTTTCGTAAGAAGATATAGTTTGTGGAACCAAAGATAATATGACGTAGGGTAGGCTATGAAAGTGGACTAACACTAATGCAACGACCTCCTCAGTATCAACATTGGGCTCGCCTTCTTCAACAAATAAATTTCTCGTGGGGCACTGGGCTGCACTATGACCCTTGCCGGAGCAACTATAACATTGGATGTTCCCGGGCCGAGTGACCGCGGGAGGTCCGGCAGCGATAGCCTTGCCCTTCGTATCCACAGGAGCACGAGGGGTCCTGCAGGAGTGGCAGTGGCCTCCTAAATGTGGACCTGTACGGTCTGAAGGGAGCCTGACAGGCACCTGCTAATCGAAGGTACTGCTCATACTCGAGGGTCATCTGGTAAACCTGCTCTACTGTATTCATGCAACGGGGAATAAGCTCCCTACACAACTCATCCCTCAACCCAGAATGGAATCGAGAAGCGGTGGCGCTACTCTCTTATCACAGATCGCTCCTCACGGCCAACTCGTTAAATCAAGACATGTACTCTGCCACAGATAGCGTTCCTTGACACATCGCATCAAGCTGATCCAACAACTGATCCTGATAAGAGGCGAGAAGGTGTTTGTCCTTAAATCGGCGATCCATGTCCTCCAAACAGATGATAGGGTGGTATATATCTCAATGGAGTGATCTCTCCAGACTGGTCAAGAAAATCTTCGTTGGGACTATAAGCTTCATCCTCGCAAATCTACCGCGTAGCTCATCCGTCATATACTCATATCGCACCACTCAAACTAGTGGTCCATCTCCTGGAGCAATTCGCTAAAGGCCTTCGAGTCCAGGCAACCGTCGAAAATAGGAGCGTCGATATTATGCGGCGAGTGTTATCTTCCTCTGCATGTGGTGCTCTACGCGGCTTGGGGTAATCGTCATAGTAGTTGTCCCGCCTATAGTCAAAACGGCTTGGGAATCGATCACGAGGGGTTGGGTGTTGAGGCTAATAGTTATCCTGAGGATGGAATTGCCTATCCTAGACAGGTCCAGGTCGACGGTCATGAGTGTGATCAAGGGGTCGTCTTATAGGTGGGGCAGGCTTTCGCGGGGGTTGATTCCAAGCATGCCAATCTTGAGGGGGGAGGATGTCTCGTTCTTCCTCAAAATGATTGTCATGTGGGATGGTCGCGTCCTCTCTCCTCCGAGGAGTGGCTTGATCCCTCTGATCCTCGAAGATATCCATGTGAGTGCGTAGATCGTCGAATTGGGCAATCATTTGATCGAACCGATCTAACATCAGTCGTTGGAACTGTGCAAGTGTTATTTCGGAGTTGGTGGTCCACTCGTCGGTTAGGTTCGAATCGTACATGGGTTGACAATAAGGTCAATCGCCATGTAACATGCAAGTGGCCCAAAGCTTGGGCTCTGATACCAAATTTGTCGTGGGTAGGCTGTAAAAGTGGATTGACACTAATGCAAGTGATGCGGGGTTGACTCAAACAAACCTAATTTATAATGATGCGTGTATGACTTGAATTAATCTGAAACTAAATTGAGCAATGAAAATAAGCTTAGCAACCCAGCACTTCGTTCACCGCAAATTTTAAGTGAGTAAGCAAAAACAAGTTCTTCTTTGCACGAAGAGCTTTTAACTAAACTTGCACGAATGAGTTTAATAGAATAATAAGAAATTAAATAAGCTTAGCAACCCAACACTTCGTTCACCGCAAATTTTAAGTGAGTAAGCAAAAACAAGTTCTTCTTTGCACGAAGGGCTTTTAACTAAACTTGCACGAATGAGTTTAATAGAATAATAAGAAATTAAATAGTAGATCAAACAAATCAAGGTTCCTAAACAATTATGCAATATTCATCCAAGAATTCAATACTAAAGAGAAAACACAATACGAGATACTCACGAATACGAGGACCCAACGACAGTAGGGGGAGATCCGGGAGAAGGGGCAGCGACTGTAATCATACCTGACAGAGGAAGAAGGGTGTTGTGCGGATGCGGGGCTTTGGCAGGGGGCTGTAAGGTGGACCCGATGAGGGTTGTCTTGAGATGTAACGGGAAAAGGGAACCGAGAGGCGATTAAGGAGGCGGTCTGTGGAGGAGCATCGACTGTGAAGGGCTAGAAGGCTGAACGACGCAAGTACAAGAGGTGCAGGAAAGGGGCAATTGTTGCGATGGTTGCAGGGTGGGGCGTGCAGTTGCAGTAGTCGTCAGAAGTGGATCTTGCGATTAGCGACAGGAGCAGAGATGAGGGCAGTACGAGCATCGACAGATGTGATGGGAGTCAGAAGGCATGCGTCTGGGCATGGCATGGTCGTTTGCGTGCGCGATCCTGGGAGGGGGATGCTTGGTTTATAGAGACGTGCGGCAGGGAAGGAGATGAAACGGTTACTTGCGAAGGGGATCGTGCGGAATAGGGCTCGGGAGAGGGATAAGAGGAGAAAACTGAATGTAACCGGGACATCGCACCTTGAGATCTCACGGCGGCGCACCACGATATGATTGTCGGCTCTGAATTTCTTCACAAGGTTATAATAAAAGAGGTCTAATTGTCACCTCTTGATCTGCTCATCACATAAATTCTAGCTTGACATTCAACATTAAAAACAATGGTTTGATTACTTATCGGAATATGGATATAGATGAGGATATAACTTATAGTTAAGGTTGGGTGGTTAAAATAAAGAAGTGCATTGGGAGTACTAGTAAAAGAATACCTTGATGACTTTAAAGGTAAATTTTAATATGGATTAAAGAATTATTATATTAAAAAAATAGTGGTGTGACATATATCGTAGATAACATAGTAGAAAATTGACTTAGGTGGTTTGGGCATATAAAATAAAGTTTAGAAAATTGAGCAGTGAGAAGAATAAATAAAGTAGGGTAATTAGATAGGAGAAGTGGTGGGCCCAAGATAACATTGATGATGATTGTGTTATGACGCTTTTGCTAAGGATGCATTATGGAGAACAAAGATTGGGCGAGGAGGAGAGAGAAAAAACATCACCAAGAATAAGTATGTTTTGTACCTATCGGGTGTCAAATAAGTATGACTGATGAAAGTTGAGATCTCTGTGTTCTATCAGCTATTGGGGCTTTATACAATATAGAATTATTGCATGTTATCTGTAAGTATCGAGGGACAGATATATTGGAACGGGGCTCCGATATGGAGGCCTGAAACTTTTGTTCTTGGATTGTCAAGAATCTTTTGTTCTTGGATTGTCAAGAATCTTTTGTTCTTGGATTATCAATAATCTTTTGTTCTGAATTGTCAATCCTTCACTCTTGGTTTGGAATGGGATGTGCTTGAAGTCACATGTTATGAAATTGTAAGCAAGCATTGATGCCCAAATTTCATTTTACCTTCCTGTATCTTCTCTTTTTTCCTGCAAATGGATGGTCGGCTACAACTGGTTTTCTCCCTTATACAACTCTTTCTCTCTCTCTCTCTCTCTTTCTCTCTTTGTCTCTCTATCTTCTCATATCATCAATCCCCTCCTTCCCGCCTTCATCATAGGCAACAACAAGAAATTGAAAGGAAAGGAGCATACACAAGTTATTTCCTTTGGTCATACACTCAATCGACCGGTGATGCAATCCTTCATGCATGATCATAACAGATTGTTAAAGATTATTTGCTTAGTGTAGGTTTGACATCTCGGACAACACTTAATAATGAATGGACAATGAGAATTCATTAAGCATACCTCAAATAATTGAGACAATGTTATTGATGATGTTGATCTCATTAATTTGAATCATCATATGCAAAATGTATAAACCATGACACCTCAATTTGAACATCAATTGTAAGCACTTTTATAACTAATACAAAATATCAGCTAATATTCAATGTAGCCAATACAAAGCTCAAACAACACTCAATTAATTCTTAATATAACCCATTACTTTATCAATCCCAAGACTATTTCTAATATTATTCTTTTCTCAAACATGTTACCTTTAATAACATCAAGATACATTTAACACAAATAATTCTTCCTTGCATCTAGTATATCTCGTGCTACTAGATCACATGCCTTCTCAAGATCGAAAAACACACGCAAAGATCATTTTTCAATCTCTATATTTTTTCATTAATTGTCAGGACATAAAAAATAGATCCATCGTAGACTAAAAAAAATCAAAATGTATTAACTCTACTTTCCATTACTCACTCCCATAGCTTTAATATATAGTTCATTATTTGATTTCTCCACAAAATGTAAAACCATGAACATCTCATTTATTAAATATCAATACAAAAAATGTCTCTTATCCAATCATTTGTCATCCTCTTGTCTTCAAAATTCCATTAAAATTTTTGTTAACTAAACCACTGCAATAACTCTCTGTCATCTTAATTTGTGTCGCATCTGAACCTAACTTCACTATCACTTTGGATCAATTTATTATTTAGTTTATTAAATTTATTGATTATTCTCTTCTATAATAATTTCTTCCTTAAAATTAAATTGATTGATTATTCTCTTCTATACTAATTTCTTCCTTAAATTTTTATTTAATAATGTCTCAAAGTCATATTTTCATATTTTTATTGTTGTTCCTTTAAATAAGAGATATATAGGATAGCTATTGAAGTCTTGAATTAGTGAATGAATCACTAGTGAACAAGAAAATTACTGACAGGAGATGAAATCAAGGGATCCAATCTTTCTTTAACGAGTACTAGATGTCCCCTTTGAGGAACAGGTTTGGATATCACCAAGCCTTATAAGCATTGCAAACTATTAACTGAAGAAGTTAACATGGAGAGGGTTGCCATCTGAATCCCACATACCTGTATGGATAACCTAAAGGAACATAATCTCACAGTCAACAAAATTTCTGCATACTTCTTCAGCCCAATTTTAAATAGAAAACCATTTCAAAGAGTTCACACGTAAAGTGTCCGAACATGTGGATCACTATCTAGCAATTTATTTGGATGAAAACAATCAAGAAAATAACATGATATGGAAACTATGATGTCATTTCATTGAAAAATTTTTAGACCTACAACACTGATGTTCTGTTAGCAAAATGTATTTGCAACTTAGATATCCGATATTTATTTTGGTGTATTTTGCATGGCCGGCAGAAAAGAAAGCTTAAAGAAGATTCACTCTGTAATTTTGCAGTTTTCATATTTCCTAATAAATTACCGAAAAAGGTGCCACAGTTTCTTCTGTAATGTGGTGTTGTACTTAATGATTTAGAAAGCAGACAGAAAGGGAAGAAAAAAAAAATCAAGTCTAAAAATGCAAGTGAAATAAAAAGCAAAAAAATAGTGCAAATAGTATAATAAATACCTTCCATAACAACTCAGGCATGTCAAGTGCCGGTTGAGCAATAGCCAGTTCAAATATACCACGGGCACGTTCTGTTTCACTTAGAGACCTCTCAAGCTCAGCATATTTGCTCCAAGCGTAACAATTTGCAGGAGCCCATTCAAGATATTTCTCGTAGAGTGTTCTACATCGATCTATGTTACCAAGTTGCATTTCTATCTCTATGTATTTCTTAAATATCTGTTATAATAAGATTTAAGTAAATACTTCAATTTAACATGAGCATAAATTCTTTCAACAGATGTAACATTGCATGCTTGTGCCAAGCATTTACCTTATCCTTAGGAGCCATTCCAATAGCATTGCCCAAGATCTGTCGTGCAGCCTTGAGACTTTTCTGTCTTATCTCAAATTGGGCCGCTAGAAGCCAGATTTTAGCAAATGAAAACTTTTTGTGAGGAATCAATTTAAGGCATTCCCTGTATCAATAAATTGAGTAGATATACGATATTTTAGATCATCAAACCCACCATATGTTAATACAACTAATGAAATACAGGAAATCACGGGATAGCAAGTTAACTATCCTCTCTTTCAGTCAAGTGAAACTGCTACCGCGGTCCTTTAGGATCAAATCGAATGTAATACTAGTTGGGTAAAAAATGAAAAGAGAGGGCTAATGATTACAATAGTAAGCAGACCCGTAAAAACAAAGTGTTAGCATGTATTAGTTTTGTATTTCTCCTTATGTATTTTTCTCCTCCTATCCTCACTCATATATATACGAGTGAGGCCCCTTGTAATAAATAAGAAACAATTTTACCATTCAACATGGTATCAGAGCAGTTGATAGAATTTGTGACTACTGCAGGAAGTCCCATCACTCACGGGACACATGGTTTCTGTGTTGAAACTGAATTCGGAGCTATGACACATGAAATATGCGAAGGATTGTGAATTTGAACTATCATGAGAGATATGGGCTTTGAGAACACTAAGCCACTCAGATTATATTGTGATAACAAGGCGGCCATTATCATTGCTCATAACTCTGTTCAACATGATCGCACAAAACACATTGAAATTGACACACTTCATCAAAGAAAACATAGTGAGAAGAATCGTTTGTACTCCGTTCGTTCCATCTAAATAACAACTGGCAGACATCCTCGCGAAAGGATTGAGTACAAGTGTTTTTGGAAGGATCAATACCAAGTTGGGCATGGTCAACATTACACTCTCAACTTGGGGGGGGGGGGGGGGGGGGGGGGGGGGGGGGGGGTGTTAGCATGTACAGCCTCTTCTCCATTTTATTTTCTTCCAATTTCACTCCTTCTAACAACCTCTTCTTCTTCACCTTGGAAACTTTTATACACCCCCTTGGAAGTGATATTTTAGCTTATACATGGTGACTTTTAACCCTCCCCCCTCCTCTCTATGGCTGCCAGGCAAGCTATTTTCAAAATTATTTAGTTTCTTCTACTCCCCCTTCCTTACAACAGTAAATAGGAGGCCTCCTGTACTTGTTTTGATATATATTTGGTGAATAAAATTTCCACTCAATTTCTTGATACAATTTGAGTGTTCAGCAAAGAGAGACATTTCCTTATGCTTGAAGTCTCACTTCATGATGAATGATTTGGTGACGTAGACCTTAAACAACAAGCAATTTAAACGACAAAGAGCCGCTCAACTTGCATTTTATCTTTTAGGTATTCCACTTTACACTTCCATTTGGCTTCCCACCGCCAAGTCATTTTCCATCTATATATTTAACACTAGTCCTAAGTTATTAAAGGCGGAAGGCGCACCGAGACGCACCGAGGCGCAAAGGGGTCCTGGAGCCTAGGGGCAAGGCGCGTGCCTGAGGCACGTGAGGCGTAAAAAGAAAATACAGTTTATTAAATACAAAAACACATAAAATAAATCTACCACCATATCAACACACTAGAATTGCATATATCACAACTCCAGAGGCTACTTTATAAATTTTGTTTTACAAATATTTACCGTTATAGGTGCAAGTGCTGCAACTTGCTGCAATCACATTGATTTTATGTTGTTATTCTTCATTAGTTGAGTTTATAAGCGCAAATACAGATAATTAATCCATTACTTTTGAGCATGTTTAATTATGTAATTTCACCATTACGGCGCAACTTCCCTCACTAGATGGTAGATACATATAAGAAATCATGTAATCTAACCCTGAGATCATGTTTTTGCTCACCTCCAAAAAAAATTCAGTAATCTGGTTGAAGAAAAACCTGGGGTGTGCCTGGGCACGCACGCCTAAGGCACCTCGCCCGCCTCTGCCTTGTAGAGGCGAGACCCGGTACGCCTGGTGCGCCCGGCGCCTCAGGCGCGCCTCGTCTTAATAACATAGCATTAGTCCACCTTAAGAGTAGATTAATTTCTCAACATGGGGTCTTATATTGTAGCATTTTAATTTTGATAACTATAATCTCCTCTTAAGACTTTGCATAAGTTTAAAGACAAAGCAAGAAATAATTTTCGTCTTTTTTACTCAATAAGGACCACTCTTCCATTTTGGGACACATATTTTACTTCCCTCCGCCAAGTCATTTTTCATCTACATATTTAATGTTCCATCTTAAGAGTAGGTTAATTTCTCCACATTGGGTTTTATATTATAGCATTTTAACTTTTGATAATTGTTGAAGCCAGGAAAATCCCGGCTCCAAAATTCGGATCAATGCAGCCAGAGGTTACTGATCCTGCGATCAAACTCCACGGCTCGGACAGCTAAAATAGGAGAGAGAAAATGACTATAAGCACACCCCAAGTGCTCCAGCAGGGAGGTCCCACCACATACCCGGAAGTTTGGGAGAAACTTCCCCTCCGCAACCAAAAGCTCGGCGAGGTACTAGGTGGGGACTTGGCGAGTATCCAGCTTGGGGGGACCTCAACCACTTCCAAAAGGTGTCATTTCTAGTGCCCCTGGGAGTCTATTTATAGAGAAATCCTGGGGGGGGGGGGGGGGGGGATCCAGACGAGTATACTGCCTCTGCTCGCGAGTTACAAGGGCTACTCGCCCATACTCGCGAGGTACTCGCCCAAGCTCGCCACTGCTCGCCCATGCTCGCCTCTGCTCGCCCCTGCTCGCCCATGCTCGCCCATGCTCGCCTCTGCTCGCCCCTGCTCGCCCATGCTCGCCTCTGCTCGCCCATGCTCGCCCATGCTCGCCCATGCTCGCCTCCTTGAGGATGTTCAGTACTCTACTGGCGAAGTCTGCGAATAGACGTCTCCTTAGGCATTTCTGATCTCGACGAATTACTGGTTATACAATAACCATAATATCCTCTTAGACTCTGCATAAATTATAATACAAAGCAAGAATTTATTTTCTCATCTTTTTTACTCAACAAGGACCACTCTCTAACAAATAACCACAAGTTCATGTTTAAAACTCATAAAAACTACGTTGAATTAGAAGTCGAGATTAATTTCACGCATCTTTATATCTATTTTGTAGTGCATGTCTTTGCGCACGTTATTAGAGCATGTATGTCTTATTTCACGCATGTCACTCGCGCATGTTCGACGGTTTATTTGCGTGACCGACCAATAAGACCCTGAATGAAATGGTCCGTCAAATTAGGCTACGTGATAATTAGAGCAAGCTGTGAAAAAATATTTTTTTATTAAGTATTTTAATTTACAAAATTATCATTAATTATTTTAATTTCAAAAAAATTAATTTCTGAATTAATATTGGAGAATGACAAAATTTCAAATTCCATCCCCTTTCCCCTTGGTTAATGCCCCCCCCCCCCGCCCTATTACTATTCAAGCTTTTATTAAAACTCTTAAAAACAAACTATTCTCTATTTAAGATTTAAGAACCGCCCCCTTCATGTTTTAGCAGCTTGGAAAAATTCGAAAACAGAGAAATCACCCTGTTTTAGGAAGTCAGGCCCGCGCCTTTCCCTCTTCGAGAAAACAATTGCTCCCATCTTCATTATCCAGCCGACAACAATAGTTCTCCTCACGCAGTCGCCCCCAGAGCCTATTGACACCTCTCACAGCTCCCTTGGACTCCGGTGACGACCCCTCCATCAAACCCTGACGATTTTGACGCATCTTCCGTCCTACTTTGACAAGATTGGCGTGTCCTCCTCTAAACTCCCGCACCCCAGCAACTTTTGATAGACCCAATCGGCCTTGAATCCTTCCTGACTGCCTCGCCTCCTCCCTCTGGCGCATGTACCAGTGTGGTAATCCTCTTCCTCCATTGTTTCTCCACAACCAGTCCAACCTGAACTCTGATCTCATGTGTTCTTCCTAATCATGAACCCTCTGACAGCAGCCTACCCGAACCCACAGCCTCGTCTCCTACTCCTAGCTAGTCCAGTACCTGTCTTGGGATCCACTGCCGCATGCGAGTCCGTGGATATGCCTCTTACCATACTCCTGCTCATCGCATGTTACTTATAATTTTATGCATATTTTATTTGGTGCTAGAATTTCAGGCTTGCTACTAATTATTATAGAACCTATTTGTCATTAATTTGGAATCTTCTTGTTCATCTTTCATGTAACCACTTGTGAAATATTAAATCGTGTTTACTCATCATTCGAATGTTAGCTCCTCATGCGTGTGTTCAAAATTTAGGTCGAAAGTCACATGATATTGCTTGTGAGAGTTTCATTTGCGCCACATATTTTACAACAATCTCAAATTTTATTATTTAAAATCAAATTTCCTTTTTAGATTACATTATTAAGTCGGGGGTGTCGTCCACTGGTCCAGCAAATCAACTAATTGAAAAGTTGATGGACGAGAAAGCATCGATAAGCCTATAGATCACGACGTTTTCAAAATAAAAAAAAGTAGTTTGATTGCATTCTTTTTCAAAAGAAACATGTGCTTGAAATAAGTATTTTTATTGTTTCTACTTTCTAGTGAGGTGGTCCTAGTGGTTTACACCTTTAGGAACATATTGGGTCAAAATAAAGGTGTTTGTTAAGGGAAAAAACAAATTCATAAGGTAAAATATGAAACATGATATCCAAATAGCACAACTAAATTCACAAGGTGTACATGAACATGTCTCTAGTAGCACTTGTTAGTGATAAAAGATGAGAGATGAATCCAACTGATAATAAGTTAAGAAAATCATAAGAAGTGAACTATCTTCTACCTATAGACGTCTCTTGTCCTGTCCATATCCTCGGCAGCAAGTTCCTCATACAAAGCATAATTAAGCCTGCGCGGAGAAAATATTAAAGTTGACGTGTGTCTACTTTTTCGATAAAAAAGGAAACAAAAAATGAAACTAAGAATGAAATTCTACCATAAGTAGATATAACGCTGCCAATATCTCTTCTCTTCAGCTGGAGGCACATTAGCAATTGATCTTTCATAAACTTCTCTGATCATGCCCTTATTGCCAACATTCTCTTCCAACCTAATATAATCAAACCAGGAATCATAGTTTAGAGGGTTCTTTTTAACCTCGTCCTCATACTGAAATCTTCTTTTCCCCACAATAGCATCCTCGATCCCCTCCCGGTCTCCATATTGCTTCTCAAAAGCTACATACTTCTTGTACAACTCTTCCGCCCTTCCCTTAGGAATGTGATCCAGTGCAAACTTATAAATGCATCTTGCCCTGTCAATCTCCTTGCACTTCTCCTCGAATTCTGCAAAAGCCACGAAAAGCTGCTCTGCCTCATCCTCCTCGCCGGAGAGGAGATCAACGGCCCGCTCGTAGACTGCCCGCGCGCGGGCTATCTCGCCATTCTTCATCTCAAACTTAGCATACCGAATCCAAGCAGAGGCACGAGGGTGGCACGCAGTAAATCTCTCAAAAACATGGCGAGCTCGGTCTATCTCTCCGTATCTGAGCTCAAATTTGATATACGAAAGCCATCCCTGCTGATCCGGCTGCCAATCCATCCACCTCTCAAACACCTGGCGGGAGCCAGCCACATTGCTGAGCATCTCCTCCATGTGGATATACTTGTACCATAGCTGGTCGACTCGAGGAAGGAGGGAAACAGCGCGGTCCCAGACATTACGGGCGTGGTTGACAAAGCGATTCTTCATCTCGAATTCGGCATATTTGAGCCAGAGAGTGCGCTCCCGGTAATCGACCTCGAGAGCTCTCTCCCAGATGGATCGGGCGCGGGCAAAATCCTTCTGATTCTCCTCCCATTCGGCGTACTTCACCCAGACGCGGGTGTTCCATCGCGCGCGGCGAATCTGGTCCTCGAATTCCTTCCGGCGGCGCAGGCGGTAATCCCCTAGCTCGTTGGGATCGGTGATCTTCTGCTTGGGAGGGCGGATCTCGGGCTCTTGTCGTTCGCGGGCCTCCCTTAAGATCTGTTCCGCAGTTATTTGAATGGACGCGGGGGTTTTATTCTTGACACGGGTTGGCCGAGGGAGCTTCACCTCGGTGTCCCGCTTGGTAAGGAAGCCGAGGCTGGGATCGGCGTCCTTGGAAAACGACATGGCAGCAAAAACGCCGCCGCAGTGCGCTGCCTGTTTGGGGCGCAAAAACGCAGACGCCTCCCGCTGATTTCAGGGTTTTATGGGCATTTCTCGGCCGCTGCTAGCACCCGCTTTCGCGTCTGGACTCCTGCGGCGCGATTTTGATCTCGGGACTCCTCCTCCTCCTTCCGAAACCCTACCGCGTGCGCAGATCTCTCCCCATTTCAGAGCGATTCGAAGGCATACGAGCTCCACAGACCTCGACGGGCGGCCGACGGCGTGGAAGGAACCTCCAGAACCCCTCGCGACTCCTCCTTCCGAAACCCTACGGGCTTGCGCCGACTGTTTTGGGTAGCATCATATACGTTGGATCTGAAGAATAATTTCAAACGTTTTAGTGCAATCTTCACTTTTTCTTTGTTCAAGTATTTGGAATCACGTTTGTGACCACATCAAAACACGACTTTACGGGACGGCGAAACTGCATTTGTGATCACAGTTTCAAATCACTGCGTTCACGATCGTCACCACCGACCGCTGCGTTTCTAACCGCAGCCGCCGCGACAAACGGACCCTTAATTTGTGCTACGGACGTTCCTGATCCACACTGGGAGCGCACCTACCATCGCCGCCCTCGATAGTCCTTTGCGCCTATTATTCTTTATTAGTATTTTCACACTTATCAAAAATTTATGCAAAATGATCATTTAATCAAATGCTTTCACGGAGATTTGGGCTTCGTTTGGCACGACTTATTTGCTTCGGTGAGTTTGGACAAAAACACAATTATCATAAAATGTATGTGTGGCATGATAAGCGAGTTTTGTGCATAAATGCATGATTGGATTCGTTTCAGTTTCAATTTTTGGTGTAAAAACCGAGACTATTGGGTTCGATTTCAATTTTACATAAAATCGAACCTAACCAAACCGCTTGCGGGCCTAACTGCCAATTACACCAAATTGACATTTTATAGCTAATATTAAAATTAACAGAAATAGTTTTTTATATTTCAATTTTGACCTTAATAGTAATTCATTAGCTTGTAACGCTTCATATTAAACCTAGGGGTAATTGCGTATTTTAAACACAAAAATTACTTGTTTTAAACGGCTTGAGCCTGTTTGTAATTTCGAAACTAAGAGGGGTGAAACCTGTACTTATACAAACTTACAAGGGAGGTCCGGGTAATTAACCCTAATAAAATATATGTATAGAATACATCAACGAAAGCTTTTTATATGATTTAATAATGCGGCGTGGATTTTCTTAAACTTTCTTGTTTGAGCAAATGTGATACTGCCGAAGAATTTGAAGAGCTCTCGAAATAGCAGATGGGAATATTTCTTTTACCTCTAAATTTTTTACAACATTAAGAAAAGGAGGAGGAAGAAAAAAAGAGAGAAGGAAACAGATGTCTGAATTGTCAAGTCTCAACTACAATTTCAGATTCAGGGAGGGGTTTCTCCTCAAAGGTCGAAGAAGGGGGTTCGCTTGGTTCGTCTTTTAGCTCAATCTGCGCCGAGAGTTTCTTCAGAACTCTATGCAACTCTTCTAGCTTCTCTTGCAGGATGGCCGCCTGCAAATCCATGGAAGAAATTAAAATAAATATTTTAAAGGTTAATTAAATAAAAATATAATGTGGGGGAGAAAAATAAAGCATGGTTATATATATATATATATATATTCTGGATCTTAGTTTATTCTCCTTTAAAGCATAAGCAAAATCATTTTTAAGGATTTCAAAGGTTTCGAGACTTAAAAAGTGACTCTTAACAAGTATGTATATATATCTATACTATTCTATAAGGGAAAAAAAAACTTTGTGCAACATTCATATTGCCGAAATTAACCTTCGATTTAACTACAATTTCTACCGTAACGAAAAGAGACATTTCGGTAATTTCACACGTTAATGATTAGGGTTTGCAAGCATAAGAACCTTCCTTTTAAAATCCCGTTGGATTCTTTCCCCCTGCCTTGCCGCGCCTCCGCGTCTCCCACCGATCCTTCTCCAACCATCCTTCCTCCAGCAGAAATATGATCGAAGGTTAATATTACTTTTAAGTTGAAAAAGGTTTTCCATCTACAGATTTGAGGACAGTAACTGTGAAGGCTCAACCAGGGTGAAGAAGGGGAAGATGAAGGGCTATTCCACTATAACTTCAATATAAAGTTTTCAATTACTAATAATTTCACTATAAAATTTTCTTAGTTAATGATAAGTTATTTATGCAATCAGTAGTTAACCGTTACTCCATATGAAATCTAAAGAGCAGTTGGTGTTATTTATAAAATATACTGAATATCTATCGAGCAGTAAGTTCATCGGAAAGTGATTCAATATAAAATCAAGCAACTGTTATGAGTGTTTCTATAAGCAGTTAGTTCATCTGACCTTCATTTTTTTTATTTGTTTCTCATCTAAACAAAATACCTTTCCTGCTCCATTTGAATTTCACTATTTGGTTCGTTCTCTCTCAAGTTTTTGTCAAATTGTCAAATATAGTTTTATCATTTTCATCTAATGACTTAACGTATATTATAATTTATTTCAAAAAAATAAGATGCAAGGCCCATTTAAGTAATTACATGTTACGGGCTCCGTGCCCGCGTATCTAGTATAATTATTTTAGTAAGTTCATGTTATAATTATGTAGGCGGCCTCGAGCACCGGGCTTAGATATTAGGAGTTATCATTATCTTTTGTCATGAGTTGTCTTTATGAAAGGTCTCGAGCTCCGTGTCTAGTATTAGGTGTCATTATTATTGTCTTGTCTTTTTATATGTGATGTAGCCTATATAAAGGCATTGGAAGTGTTGTATGAATCAAGCAAGAAGAAATCTATTTTCCCGTCTTTGAGTGTGAGGTCTTGGAAGCTCTCTCCTCCAACGAGCAAGCCTCGCTTAGGCAGCCGCGGTCATGGCTCCATAGTATCTCCGCCACCATCATCACCCCACCTCCGACCACCTCCGACCAAGGATCATAACATTACACTCTATCCACAAATTAAAAGTAAGGATGAAAATTCATAAAATTGAAGAGGCTTTTAATAGATCCCCTATACCTACTATGGTAGGCTCATTAGGCATGTCAACTTTATTAAAGTTGATTTGAAAAGTAACGATGAAAATCAATAAATTTAATTTCGAAAAGTACTATATAAATAATGATTGAGATTTTTTTTAACAAAAATAAAAAAATGGTGTACAACTATTCTTTACATTACTTAATGAATAATGTGTTTATTTTAAACTGCATTAATTAATTGAAAGGAGCGGACACCCGTGCCGATCGTGTCTGTCACTAGTATATATATATACATATATATACATATATATATACATATATATGCGTGTGTATATATATATACATATTGTTACCGACTTACAGGAGGCGGATCCACCATGGCGGGTGTACGCACGGCGAGCTCGTGAGACGGGAGACACAGGAGCAACACGGGAGTCGGTATCGCCAGGCGACAGCGTGGGGCTACCGCCCGGCGACAGCGGGCGCGACAGCGACAGCGTGGGGCTACCGCCCGGCGACAGCGGGCGCGACAGTGGTTCCGGTTCGGGCTTGGGCGAAGAGCAGCTGTAGGCGTTTTTGTTATTATGATTAAGCATGGGGGTATTTTGGGGTTTGTAATATGGGAGGCCTCATAGTATATGAGGCCCTCCTAATGACCTATTGTATTATCTTTGGATCAAGTGTTTTATGTGGGGGCTGATCCCTCTTCTTCTTCCTCCCAACCCTAGCTTCTTCTCTCAATCTCCCCTCCCCTCTTCCTCTCTTGCTCTTCGGAAATCCGTAGTGGTATCACATATATATGTGTATATATATGTATATATACATACATAATTTCCCCTGGAAGTTAGCATAATTACATGTTGCACCCCTCTTACTTTTGAAATTACAAAAACCTCGCCTGTGAGTTTACATTTCATAACATCCATGCAGAAAAATACCCCCACAAATAAAATTCTCAAGGGGTTTTTTTTGTGCATGGATATTATGAAATGAAAACTTCAGAGGAGATTAATGTTGTGAAATGTAAAATTCAAGAGAGGTTTTTGTAATTTCAAAAGTAAAAGGGGTGCAACCTATACTTTAGCAAACTTAGAGGGGAATCTGCCAAACTAGCAAGGGAAAGGAAAATTTATTAAAATTTATTAAAAAAAATTTATATTTCTATGATTATGAACAAGTTCATGGGCTACAAATATGTACATAAGATAGACTATAAGAGTTGCTAATGAAGCTTAACATTTCACAGGAGTTGTGAATGCAATAATGGTATGAGAGCATAGATCCAAGAAAATGCCCATGAAAGTTGTTCGAAGATAATTTGCGAAGCTTAAGTTTAATAGTTCGGAAAAACGACAAATGAAAAATGAGGATTCATAAAGTGATCACCGGGAATGATTGAGGGCAATCTACATAATAAATAAAGAAACAGAATGTTCAATAAAGAGGCTACCGTTTCATTAGAAGTGTCCAGATCATTTGCAAGTGCTTCAGTATGCTTATACAGTGCTGCATGAAAATTATAGCAAAAAACGTTAGTAAATGAGGTCTAAATACCTTGCCCCAAAAAAGAAAAGTACTACAAAGTTTGGCCAAAAAGTTCAAATTTCACAATATCACACAGAACCTACCAAATAAAACATGGAATAAAAATCTAAAAGAGAAGATATGATAATATTATAAACCCACAAACAAACAAATAAAGCAGTAGTATAGTTTCCATTCAATAATTGTTTTTGCGCATTTGAACAATTATAATTTAAAATTTCATTAAATGATAAATATAGTTTATGCGTTAATCCCAGTATCTATTTCCCTTAGCATCTTTAATAAAGGCACAATCCTAATATTTTTCGGGCAGAGAATCTAAACTGCTCACATTAGAGAGTACTGAATCAAATATCATCTTGAACGAAAACGTTTATGGTAGCCAATTGAGCAGAAGAAATGGCATAGCTAAGAAGCAAAAAAAAGGAAGCTACAAAATGTACAACTCACACTCAAATTGATTCTTGAGCTCTGTATTTTGAGTTTTCAGCACAGCCATCTTCATCGCCATTTCATGAATCTGAAAATGTAAATTTGCAGTAAGTACGAAAATAAGTAATTGGAAGATTTGCAACGCCCTTTTTCCTTCACTACCTCAAGGAAAGATACTTGGTTATATCACAAAAACCAATTTCATGTGTAAATTTGTAGTGTTTTAATCATTCCCGTCTTAAAACCTCAGACATGCTGGAAAAAAAACAAATCAAAAGGGGTATTTCGAACAACAGTTATACGACCATTGAAGCAAATACAAAAGGAATAATATAACTAGTAAATATTCAATAAAAAACAATTATACTTGGCAAAATATTGAACATAAAACAATATAAGGGGAGCACTTAAAATGAAAACGTGTATTTACGCCACTTTTTCAAGCATAAATATAGCATGTTCCTTCACATCTCCAAACTACACCATTTACCTTGCCCTCAGAAGCTACAGCACCAATCTCCTCATTCTCTTCCTGCAGAGTTCTGCATTTAGCCATTAGCATCTTACCCAGCCTGCTATTTGCCGTGAAATTAACAGCAGCAAGATTATCTTGCAACTCTTTTATTTTCTTGTCTTTCTCTTCAACCAAATTCTGTCAATCAGAGAGGAACAAATAAAAAAAACAGAAGAAAATTTGTTTCCTCTCCCATATTTTCAGTAAGCTTTACCACAAAAAAACACTAATATGGTTTATGAAGCATAAAAAAGAAAAGAAACATGAATGGTGGACTAAAATAGAAAGCAAAATAGAATCATTTAGCGAGACAATATTAGGACGATTTTTTTTTAAATAATACCTTCAGGCGTGTGAATTCCTCATGTATAGCTGGATCAAGCAACAACCTCCTTGTCTGTTCAAGATTATGGAAACATCATGATTAATAAGAAATATTGCTCTGGCTGATCAAATGGAAGAAAGAAAAATGAAGCCAAGTCTTGGTCTTATATAAACAATCTAATGCAAATAATGAGTCTCTGAATATCAAACCACATGAACTTTTAATTTGGCATTTTTAACCTCTTCAAATATCTCCATGTCCATGACCTTGTGAAGGATTTATTATCGCTTGTTTAAAGTTTCAAGTCTATGTAGAATGCAAAGGGACACGAGGATGGGGGCATGAAGCATATGAAACATATATAGTTTTTTAATATAGGATGGGTTTGCCTACATTTCACCCTTGTGGTGGGGCCCTTTCCCGAACCCTCGCCGTGCGGGGATGCTTTGTGCACAGGGCTGCCCTTTTACCCCACTATGGTGGGATAAAGGCTTGAGTGTTGTTGTTGTTATAGGATAGATACTAATTGAACACATTAAGTAAAAATAATACTTTTTATATCTGAAAAAAACCTGCAAAACAGAATCTACATTTCAAAAATACAGTTATTATAAAATATTAAAAAATTGTGATAATGTCCACTAGTTTGTATATGAAAATTAAATAAAAAGACAAACACAGTAAGTGATCTCATAAATAAAGTTCAACTATTCATCAAGCGGAATGATACATGTCATGGGCAAAGTGTTTGTTAGGGACCCTTTTTTTAATTTTAACTCTTGCCATAAACTAAATAATATTTTCAAATATGTCGTGTTTTTGAGCTAATTAGGTACACCTGTCAGCATGTGCCTACACACGGACAACCACATGTCGATGGCACAGGTGTGTCCATCATGTGTCCTAGATGTCTAAGCCGTGTCATGTTACGTTCACACATCCTCCCAAGTGGACCCCCTCGTCAAAACCACCAGAGTGCGCATATGGAAACCGTCGCGATAAATTCATGGTGAAATATAATATTTTGTAATTAATATTAATTTGGTTAGTAATATTAATCAAAGTATTATGTATGTCTTCCCTCATCTATATAAGGGGGAGAGGCTTGAGTGTTTAGCATCACGGAGGATTATTATTGAATGGGCTCTCTCCCTCTCCCCACTTGGGACTCTCTTCTATATCCCTCACATATGTGCCCTTACTATGAATGTAATGCAATATTCGTCATTTTGAGTCGCTCATTCTCTCTCTCGCGTGCATCACATTGAGTGCGTGAATCATCGAAAGTTGTTATGCGAAACAATTGGCCCGACCTATATTTTTTCGGCTTCCATTGCTAGATTTCCACCAGCACTCCCTTCGGCCGCCGGTAGGAAAGCATCCTCTCTGGCCATGTCCACCACCGCATCGGTTTACAAGAGCCTTGAGCGGCACAACGCTATGCTCACAAACATCCTCGCCATGGCGCAACGTCTCGTGGCCAAACTTGGTTGATTGTGTGATCCTTTTGTGCCACTTGATGGTTCGCCAAAATGGTTGATGACGTACCTCGCATCGGATCACTGCCCTTTGCATCAACAATTCCAACCACGATCGCACCGTCTGCCATCCTCCAGACTTCGTTATCGTTCCCGAACATTACAACACCAGTCCATGACCCAAGATGCCCTCCTCGCCCTTGAGCTCAAAGTCGCACCATCATATGCAGTGGCCCGACATGAGGCGATTCTCACAGCAGAACCGCAGGAGCAGGCACAACCACCAACAGTCCAAGAATTGCAATAGCGTCCCCTCATTGTCCAGCAATTGCTTCGTCCGGCCAACCGCGCAAGCGAGGATGTCACCCACTCCGGTTCTTGCCTCGTCGCTCACCTGCGACCCTTCCTTGCAACCGCATCAACTACCGACTCTACCCCATGTGAACAGGATTCCAGGCCTCCACCGTAGTTCCTTAAATGGCCCCGCTACCAAGAGGAAGCGGTGCAGTCCATCAACGGAGACGCGACACACCTCGTCGACAAAGATCTTGCACAAACCCCTCTCCATCTTCCTTTTTCCGGCAGTCCACCACCAGGCATCCTCCGCACTCTTCCCCAATTTCAGCCTGCATCATGTTTTTCCTCCTTGCAGGCTTGCATCCTCTTCCTTTCCAGGTCTTAAGTTGTCGGGCACAGAAATCAGGGGCTTACAACTACCGGCCTGCAGCTTTACCCCTCCCTCCCTGCAACTTTTTTTCATTTCATGTGCCCCCGCCGTTACACCCACGTCTAGCACTCAAGTTTTAACCTCGCACGTGGAGCCCCATCCCATCCTACATAAACTGTCTTTTATCTCCCTTGAGTCCCCCTGTTGACTGCCAAGTCATGACTTGCCTTATACACTTCTCTATCATATACTCTCCCCTTCACCTGTTCGCACCCAAATTCACCAACTCCCTGCTCATGCAGCCCCAAACTTCATTTTTGGCAGCAATCTACCCACAAAGTCAGCCATCAATCTACCCAAAATTTCACCCACCTTTCTCCTAAGTTGGTATAAGGAAAATGACAATTTTGACGACTCTTTAAATATTCTTCCGGTGCATTTCAACTCATGTAACAAAAAAAAGTGATAGAATGCATGCTAAACAACACATTACCTCAATGATATTTTGCCAATGCCAATTGGCACCTAGTCCTAATGCATATCCTCAAATTCCTCAAATTAAATGCATTGCACATTACAAAATGAGAGATACCACCAAATATGAATTAATGACAAGTTGAACTGGAAGAATGATTTTAGCTGATATGGCAGGCAGTTAATATTGAAAGTAAATAAAACAGTTATTGATTGTCAAGTTGAACTTGTGGTGAAGTACCCCGAGCTGACAACTTAAGATTATGCTCCACGATTTTATACATTAAAATCACACAGCATTCACGTGAAAAAGAAAAGGTACAACCCTGCTCCACTGAAGGATTATTGTGTCCGCATGTTGGACCTAACTTTGCATCTGAGAGGTGAAATACGACCATTTTGTGGTCGAAATATGATCATTTACAACCATTTTTTAATCAAAAAATAATCAAAATTTTATAATAAAAATAATCTTTTGAAGATCATTTTAAGATTAAAAATTGCAAGTGATAGTATTTCGATTAAAAATAGGCAGTATTTCATCTCTAAAATGCAAAATTAGATCCAATACTCAGATGCAATCATTTCTCACTATACAAGCCCCCCAAATTTTACTGATAAAATAATAAAAATTTGATGAGTAAATTAGAATGTTTTATAAATAAAGCTTTACGCCATATGCCACGAAGGAAGAAGCACATGTTTCCATTAGATCGAGGATTATCAGGAAACAAAATACTCACTAAGGCTCTGTTTGGGACAGCGGTTGCGGGTTAGAAAGCCGATTTTTGATCCGCAACGGCTGTTTTTACCGTTTGAAAAGAGCAGCTCTATGAAAAGAGCTTTTCTAAATCCAGCGTTTTGCCCTATTTTTCAGAAGTTGTCGAGCCCCCACGTTCAGCGCTCTCAAAATCGCGCTCTCCTCTTCCCGATCCGCCTCTCTTCTTCCCGATCCGCCTCTCCTCTTTCCGATCCGCCTCTAAGTGCAGGATTGCTCGGTGCTCTTCATTTCGGACCTCTCCGGCGCCGGAAAAAAGCTCCAACAGCTGGTCCGATTCTTCGCGGGCGCTGTGCTCTTGCCTGCTCCTCTTCGCGTTGCTCCCTAGTTCGTCGCAGTTCATCCAGTAGGATTGCTCTCGTTCTTCCTCGACAAAGAAGCATGTCAATCACCTCCAGGCTTGCTCTCGTTCTTCCTCGACAACGAAGCACGTCGACCACAAAGCACATCGATCCTTCTAACACTTTCTACTGCCGTCTGCCGGGGATTTCTAGGGGGAAGATCCAGAGGCCGTTTCAGAGTAAGGCATTTCAATATTCAACCATCTTACACTGCCATCTCCAAATCTCGCTAGCTTCGTCCAGCTTGCTCTGCGACCTGCTTTGTCTAACTTGCGCGGCCCGCCCCAAGCTTCAGATCCCGCCGCCGAGCTTGCCTCTGGTCGGGTTTAAATGTGAGCTTCGTCCAGCTTCGATTTTGAAGGTAACAGTCCCTTTGTGATCTCAAGTCTATTGATAAATGATTTGATTCCTTCAGCTAGAGTATGTACGAGTTTCGTCCAGCTTGCCAAGAAAAATTAAAATCCAGTGATTTTTATTTATTCATTTTTGGGGGTTTAGATTCTAAAATACCTGGAAGGAATTGTTTGTTTTCTAGGGGTTTCATAAATCAAACAATCCCAAAATATTTGGAAGCGGTTGAAAATCCAGTGATTGTTTGTTTTAATGTTAATTCATGTTCTAACTGGTATATGTGTAAACTCATGTAGAGAAACTTCTGATTGATAATTTTGTAATTGTAGTCATACGAATATTCATGGTGATCTTCAGTGTAGCTCACATTTGATTGTTTTCCATTAGTTAATGTAGAACCATGTTGTTCTTTAATGTAGAATCATGTTGATCTTCAGTGTAGCTTGCTCTTAAAAAAGTTGTTCTACCAAACAGTCTACAACTTTTTCAAAATAGCTTCTCAAAGAGCTCTGTTTAACAATCTGTTAGGGTTTTGCTAAGAGAAAGGGAGAACTAGAGAGGAAAGGGAGAATAAGAGAGGAATTAGGGTTAGGGTGAGAGAGGAGAGAAATACCTTGGTAATAGATTGCATGCCCAACAAGAGGGAACCCCGGGCCTATTAATACCCGAGGTTCAAGAGGGGGCCGGCCGGCCCCCATATGGGGACTGAACCAAGTGGTTCAGTCCCCCCTTGGTTCACTTCATTGGTTGGGGGCTGAACCGGATGGTTCAGCCCCGTTGTTTAGCTCCCGCTCCTTAGGTCGTTTAGAGTACGTCCGACCTGTGAATTGCAGTGGATGCGAGGACGTAACATTCCCCAGCTCTTCAAGCACAGACTTGTCCTCAAGCTGGAAGTCTGGAAACCTTTCTTTGAACTCCAAGTAATCAACCCAAGAGTTGTGTACTGCTGACATCTGTTTCCACTTAACGAGCACTTCCAATCGGTACTCGCTTCCCCGACGCTTCCATTTGGTCAACAGAATGGACTCTGGAGAGGGCCGTAGTTCACCGTTGGCCGTAGTTGCAGGTAGGGTGGGAAGAATCACCTTCGAGCTGCCGAGCTTTTTCTTCAACAAGGACACATGAAAAGTGGGATGAATGCGCGACCCTTCCGGGAGGGCCAGGGTGTAAGCCACGGGTCCCACCCGACGGAGAATGCGGAAGGGGCCATAGTATCGAGGGGCGAGCTTCTGATTTGCCCGCCGAGAGACCGAAAGTTGCCGATATGGCTGTAGCTTCAAGAACACCTCATCGCCCACCGCAAACTCCCGTTCCGTCCGGTGTTTATCGGCCTGGAGTTTCATGCGGTCTTGAGCGATCCGTAAATTATCCCGTAGCAGCGACAGCGTCCGATCTCTATCTGAAAGTGTCCGGGCGACCGCGGGCAGGGCGGCGCTGGCTGGTTCATATGAGCTCAAAGTAGGAGGAGGACGCCCGTAGACTACCTCGAAAGGGGTAAGCTTGCTGGCGGTGTGGAAGGAAGTGTTATAGCAATACTCCGCCCAGTGGAGCCACCTCGTCCACGTACGGGGCTCATCCATGACAAAACATCGCAAGTAAGTTTCAACCCCCCGGTTGAGGACCTCCGTCTGCCCATCGGTCTGAGGGTGGTGTGCGGTGCTCATGCGCAGGGAAGTCCCCTGTAAGCGAAACAACTCCTGCCAAAACTGACTGATGAAAACAGGGTCCCTATCCGAAATGATGGCCCTGGGGAGTCCATGGAGGCGAACAATCTCTTTCGCAAACAATTCAGCCACCGTCTCGCCCGTGTACGGATGGCTTAAAGCCAAGAAGTGTCCATACTTGGACAATTTGTCCACCACCACCAAAATGACCGACTTACCTTGAGATTTGGGCAAGCCGTCAATAAAGTCCATGGATACAGTTTCCCAGATCGGTCGAGGAATCTCAAGCGGGGTCAGCAGCCCAGCTGGGGAGGTGGTCTCGTACTTTTGCCTCTGGCAAATATCACATTCGCGAACAAACTGCTGAACGTCCTTGCGCATGCCCTTCCAAAAAACATTTGCCCGGGCTCGCTGGAGGGTGCGAAGAACCCCGGCGTGACCCCCCGTGGGTGAAGCATGGAACTCCCGCATCATAACTGTCCGCCACGTCGAGTTGGCCGGAATGACTATTCGGCCATGATAGTGAAGCTGGTCGCCGTGCAAATGATAGCCGGCCTCGGCCGGTTCCCCCCGTCGTAGTGTCTCCATGATGGGTCGCAACTCCGAATCCAACTGAACCTCTGCATGTATTTCCCCCAAAGCTTCAATCACCGGCCCCGAAATGTGGCACGCAGACCCTTCTGGTATGCGGGAGAGTGCATCCGCTACCACGTTTTCCTTCCCCTGCTTATACACGATGTCATAGTCGTATCCCAACAGTTTGGTAAGCCACTTCTGCTGCAACGGAGAGGCCAACCGCTGGTCAAGGAAGTGCTTCAGACTCTGATGATCCGTGCGAATCTGGAAGTGATGCCCCAACAAGTAAGGTCGCCACATGGCAACCGCGTGCAGGATCGCCAACATTTCCTTTTCATATGTAGAGAGACCCAGAGTTTTTGGTGCCAACGCCTTGCTGAAGTAGGCTAACGGCCTGCCCTCCTGCATTAAGACCGCTCCGATTCCGACCCCGGAGGCATCCGTCTCGATGACGAACTCCTTGGAGAAATCTGGTAATGCGAGCACCGGGGTAGAAGTCATGGCCCTCTTAAGGGCCTGGAAGGCGTCCTCTGCCTCGACATTCCACTGGAAGGCGTCCTTTTGTAGCAGCTGGGTCAGAGGACGGGCTATCTTCCCGTAGTCCTTCACGAACCGCCGGTAATAACCTGTTAGGCCGAGGAACCCCCGTAGTGCTCGAATCGTCGTGGGGGCCGGCCACTCCACCATGCTTGCGATCTTCTTTGGGTCGGCCTGAACTCCGTGGCCTGACACCAAATGTCCCAGGTACTCAACCTCCTCCTGCCCAAAAGAGCATTTGGATCGCTTGGCGTACAACAAATGCTCCCGTAGAAGCGTCAGGACGACTCGAACATGCTCCAAATGCTCCTCCCAGCTCCTGCTATAAATAAGTATATCATCAAAGAACACGAGCACGTACCTTCGGAGGAGGGGGCGGAAGATCTCATTCATCACCGCCTGGAAAGTAGAAGGTGCATTAGCCAACCCAAATGGCATCACCAAAAACTCATAGTGACCATCATGCGTGCGGAAAGCCGTTTTATGAATATCTTCTTCCTTCATGCGGATCTGATGGTAGCCGGATCGCAGGTCCAGCTTGGTGAACAAGCGCGCGCCATGAAGCTCATCCAGTAGTTCCTCGATCATCGGGATGGGGAATTTGTCCTTGATGGTGGAGCTGTTAAGCCCCCTGTAATCGACGCAAAACCTCCAAGACCCGTCCTTTTTCTTCACCAATATGATCGGTGAGGAAAAAGCGCTCGTGCTGGGGCGTATAATACCAGAGGATAGCATCTCGCGCACACTGCGCTCTATCTCAGCCTTCTGAATGTGCGGGTAGCGGTATGGTCTGATATTGGTAGGATCCGTGCCCTCTTTAAGCTGAATCTGGTGATCGCGGAAACGGGGCGGGGGCAGTGCGCTTGGCTCCTGAAAAACATCTTCGTACTGATCCAGGAGTGCCCTGATCCGCTCTGGCTCTTCACTCGTCTCCAACCCCATAGCGGACATGTCGACAATCATAGTCACCTCCCCACCTTGCTCCTCCAGCCTCTGTAGGCTCCTGAGTGACACCTCCTTAAGAGGCGAAGTCCTGATGCCCTGCAAACAGTGCTCCTTCCCTTGTTGGGAAAACTCCAGTGTCATTCGGTCCCAATCCGTGGTTACTCGGCGTAACTGCCGAAGCCACTGCACTCCCAAAACCATATCTGAGCCCCGTATAGGGAGAAGGTAGATGTCGGTGTGGCAGCAGTACCCCTGCATCCGCAACTCAGCCCCCTTGAGTACCCCTTCACATCTCAGCTTGCTCCCATCCGCCACCATGACCTGGAAAGTGGCCTCGCGATCGACTTGGAGCCCGGCCTTTAGGGCCACATCGGGGTTGATGAAGTTGTGGGTGCTCCCACTGTCGACAAGTATCGTCACCTTCTCCGGGCCCACCATTCCGGCTATCCTCAAAGTCAATGGTGCCGTGCATCCGGCCATCGCCTGTATGGATATACCAAACTCCGTTAGATCCAGATCATCCTCCAGAATAGTAGTATCCTCTTCCTCATCCTCCTCCCGTAACATGAAAACTTGGACCTTCTGACATCTATGCCCCGGGGCGAACTTCTCATCACATTTGAAACAAAGACCCTTGTCCTTCCTGGCCTGCAGCTCTTGCCATGTCAATCTCGTCACCGTGGGTCGATTCCCCGCTGGTTGTTCACGGCGGGGTGCTTCAGTTGTCGGATTGGTCCGGATGACCGCTCTGGTACGCTGCCGGTTGAACCTTTCCTCTTGAATCCTCGCTAGGCTGATGGCGTGGCTCAAGCTGCGGGGCATGTATGCATGGACCTCGTCCCTCAAATGGTCCTTCAAACCGGAGACGAAACAACTCAACATCGTCTTCTCTTCCCAGTTAACCCGGTTTGCCAGACGCTCAAACTCTGTCCGGTACTCGGTAACTGTCCCCTTCTGGCGGAGTTTTTGCAACATGGCTTCAACATCTTCATATTCAAGAGGGCCAAAGCGGGCGGAGAAGGACTCCACAAACTCGTCCCAAGGCGCGTAGTCGCGTCCCCTGAGGAACCACTGAGTCCACTGATAGGCGTCATCTTCCAGATGGAAAGACGCCAACTGCACCCATTGTCCCGCCGGTATCTCCTGGTATCGAAAGAAGAGTTCCGCCTTTTGAATCCACTCAAGTGTATCTCCTCCCCGGAATTTAGGGAAGTTCATCCTCGTCAATTTGGGCTGCATATACGGCCGGTGCTCCCCTGGTGCTGATTGGTACGGTGGCTGTTGAGCGAAGACGTGCCCTGGCTGAAACTGGTCCATTCCGTACCCTCCTTGCTGCCCTCCGGCCCCTGTGTTGCCATTCCCATAGCCTGGTGGCCCTCCGAGATGTCGCGGTAGCGGTAAGATACCCGCCACGCCTCCGATTGGGACCGCATTCGCCCCCGTAGGACGAAAGGGCGCTGTTCCCTGACCTGGGCCCCTCCAACCAGCAGCCGGCTGCCTTTGGGGGCTGATTCCGGCCGCCCAAGGGCCGGCGGGTTGGCTCCAGGTCGCCGGCGTCTCCGGCGGCCGCCAGGCCTCCTGCCGAGCCTGGCCCCACTCCCCCGTACCGCCAGCGGCAGCCGCAGGGCCCGCAATCCCCTCCGCTGGGTTTCCGCCCGTGCGGCTGGGCGCAGGGCCGATCCTGGCGGGATCGGCTTCTGCCGCGCCGGATCCCGTCAGGGGCCCTCCTGTGGGCGTCGACCCGCTTCCCGGCGGCCAACCCCCTGCTCCGATGTAGATTCCAGCGCCGTTTGTCGCTGCCGGGAGGAAGGATGCCGCTCCGGCTTCGGATCCTTCAGAAATCTGAGTTTTTCCCTTCAGATTTTGTGAGAGGAGGTTCTTGATTTCTTCCAATCGCAGATCCATGCGTTCTTCGAGTTGATCCGTTGTTTTCTTCAAGCGTTCTTCCATGGAGTTGACGGCGTCCGCCAACCCTACGTAATTTTCTTCCATTGTGGCGATGCGTGCGAGTTCCGCTTCGGAGCGAGTAACCATGGCCGAGGAGCGGCTGCTCTGATACCAAATGTTAGGGTTTTGCTAAGAGAAAGGGAGAACTAGAGAGGAAAGGGAGAATAAGAGAGGAATTAGGGTTAGGGTGAGAGAGGAGAGAAATACCTTGGTAATAGATTGCATGCCCAACAAGAGGGAACCCCGGGCCTATTAATACCCGAGGTTCAAGAGGGGGCCGGCCGGCCCCCATATGGGGATTGAACCAAGTGGTTCAGTCCCCCCTTGGTTCACTTCATTGGTTGGGGGCTGAACCGGATGGTTCAGCCCCGTTGTTTAGCTCCCGCTCCTTAGGTCGTTTAGAGTACGTCCGACCTGTGAATTGCAGTGGATGCGAGGACGTAACACAATCTCTATTCGATAAGCAGCTTTTTAATCCGCCAGAGCTGTCCCAAACAGAGCCTAAACATGCATACATGTGACATACACATGAACATGCATACATGTGACATACACATGAACAAATCTTTGGCAAATATAAAACAGCAAATGTGATGTGTCTCCACCACATTGGAAATATGGCATCTAAGAAAGTAAGTACAAACTGAACAACAAAAATCTCAAAGTATTTAAAAAATTCTACCTGCATGGATGGAGGTTGCAACTGTTTCTTAAGATCACGAACAGCAGCCTGAAATTTACCATGTGAAACTATTGATACACTCGAAAGAGAGAAAAGTAAAACATGATTAGCTAAATTATACAAAGATAACTAACAATACTATCTACACATGTGATTCAAATGTTAAAACTTTAGTGCAAGTTAGAAGTATACATATATTGTCTCGCTAGGGATAGACCTTGGCTTTTGTTCCCCATAAAAAAGAAAAAGATTGCACAAATTGGAGGCAATGTTTCTGAAGAGTAAACTGTGAAATGATATGATGCAATATCATATAGATCAGTACATAACAACCAGGGACAAGTACACAAATCAAAATCTAGTTTCTACCCCTACACAGACCAACTACATACTTTATATTATCCCTTGTCGTAATTATGTTGTCCATATAGACAAATAGACAACAATCTTATGTCCTTCGAAGTATTTAAGAGTGCAAGACCAACATGAGCTTGGGGATATAGACTTTGACAACTTTTGTAAGCTTCTCAGACCACTCCGCTGGAGATTGTTTCAAAACATAATGAGCAAATATACCTTATTGTTGTATACAGAAAACATTAGAAGGAAGATCAAAATAAACATCATTCAAATCTCCAATTAAAAGAGTTATCAAGTTGTTATAAATGCCACTACAGATGAAATTTATGTTAATCAAACATGACAGTATTTCTTGATATTGTTGTCACTCAAAGTGAAAATATTTGATAATAATATGACAAATACCGACTCAACATGCGCAAACTTTTAAAAAATAATGCGTCTAACCAAGAATTGTTGAAAGTAATCTTCAAGGAAGAAAGGCAGGAATATCAAAACCTTGGCAGAACTGAGACATAAAACAGGATAAATGTGGTAACTTATGATGGAAAAAGACAGTAAATCAAATCCCTTGGTAACATTCAAAGTCAACCTTATGACCTCCTTCACTCACTCCCACGGTTGGGTCAATAAATGGTGCACAACAATATAAATTAGGAATTTATGATTAATGAACCTAATGGTAGATTACAACACACGTTTCTCGTATAATTATGAAGTTATCAACAATCACAAGTTCAATTCAGAAAAATAGGTGAATGAGTTATCAATGCAATAAGTAACCTTCGATTTAAAAACTCGTTTTTAGAGATATCATTCTCATACAACAATTAATAATCATGACAGCACTCACCAAAGCGAGCAAAAAAAATTTAACAATAGGAAAAACTACTCCCAAAGTCTCTGAAAGCAAGTATGTTTCGAGATAAATAAATTCTTTTAGATGAACTAATCAACAGATATGAAAACAAAGCTAAAAGATCAAAGCTTTTTTCCGGATAAGAAAATGTTGTTTAGAATAAAAGAAAAGCATAACAAAGAAATAGTCATTCTCAAGGATCAGTTGTTTAGCCCAAGGAGAAGAGAAAGGGAAAATAAAAGAAAAGCAAGGAGATCAAAAGATAGTTGGAAGCGTAAATAGAATGACATGTTACCTTCAAGTCTGCAACCTCTTGATCTCTTTTTGCAAAAGTTACAATGAATGCGGCTTCCCTCTTCTTAGCCTTCTCAAGCTGAAAATAAATATATGCGACATTTTACCCTGTGGAATGAAGCTAATTTCCTGCTTGACAAACTTTGCTACAGATATGAAGCTGACCTGTTCTTTCAAGGAATCTTCTGAGGATTTCAAACTCTGAAGATAGTTAACAACTAATCCAGGTTCTGTGGAGATCAATAATCAGAGAATGTACATTAATTGTAAAAAATGGTGAGAAAACTTCGCATTGCGTACAAGCATGAAAAAACGAATTAACAAGCACAAAATATTTATAGATAGAAGAAAAAATGTTAACCTGAAGAAGCACCAGAAGGCAAAGCTGGACCATTCTGAAATGCAGAATGCCACTTCTGAATCTCTTCACGCGCGGCTTCTAACTCGGCCTGTAATAAAAATGATAAATGAATGGGGACACTAAATCTAAGAAACAGAATTTGCTTCAAGTAAATTTTTTTCCATCATGGTTTGACAGTTTATTTGTGCACCGGGCTGCCCTTTTTATGGTTTGACAGTTTCCTAAAATAATACTAGAATAAACCACTATTTTCTAGTTCGGCTTTCATGTGTTTAACATGTTAAGAATCATCCTCACAATGTTTCATTTTTCTAATTTATTTGTCATAACAGAGTCCACACCTTGTTCTTCTTTCGTAGAAGCTGTCAAGAACCATATGAACCAACCCACTAATCCTAGCTGCAACAAGCCCCTGGATTCGTATCCGGCCTATCCTCCACCCTCAAACTCTCTCAATTGTATGCCAGATGCACTTGACCGATGATACCACTTGGGTATCGGACGGCCGGCGAGGGTGACGGCGGCGGACGGTGGCTGGTGGCGGCGAACGAAATAGCGAGTAGAGAGAGTAGAGAGAGGGAGAGGAGAGGGAACGAGAAAGAGAGAGAGAGAGAGAGAGAGAGAGAGAGAGAGAAGGAGGAAGAGGGGGAGCAGCCCCAATTAACTCTACTGATCCAAAGATGGCAATTAGGTTTTTAGGAAGACCTCTTATAGTATGAGGCCTCCCCAATACATTACTAAAATACCCATAAACAAAATAATAAATTACTAAGGCTGCTCATCTCCAATGCCAGCGCCGGTCCTGCTGTCGTCGTTGCTACCGCCGGGCGGTAGTCCCATGCTGCCGCCTGTCCCGCTATCGCTTGCAATGGTGTCGCCGGTAGTACCGCCCGGCGATACCAATTCGCGTGCTGCTCCTGTGTCAACCGCTCCGCGAGCTCGCCGCGCGTACACCCGCCACGGTGGTTCTTCCTCCCGCAAGTCGGTAACAATGCCGCCGTCTGGGAAATTGGCATTGTCCTCAAGGCAGTAGTCTGGAAACTGACGGCGGAAGCCGTCGCGAATTAGCCACGTGCTCTCGGACTGGGGCCATTGTCGCCATGCTACCCGGACTTCCTCGAGGAAGTGCGTCCCGGAATGAGATGAGCGGCGATCGATGATGGCGGACGGATATAGGGGTGCGGTGCTGGAATAGTCCAAGTCGGCGGGGATGTGATCCACGGCCGGGTGGTCGCCGATGACTCGACGAAGTTGTGATACGTGGAAGACGGGATGGATCCGGCTGTCGTCCGGTAGTCTAAGGCGGTAGGCCACCGCTCCAATGCGGCCGATCACCTCGAAGGGGCCGAAGAAACGTGGGGCCAATTTTGGGCACGTTCGGCGAGCTACGGACAGTTGCCGGTAAGGTTGCAGCTTGATGAATACTTTCTCTCCAATTGCGAGTTGGAGGTCCCGGCGTTTGCGATTCGCAAAAGATGTCATCTTGGCTTGCGCGCGCCGTAGGTGATGCTTTAAACTGTCCAAAATAGTGTCACGATCTTGCAAGTGCACCGCGAGACCGTCCACATTGCACTCGTCGGGCAGATACCGCACGATCGAAGGGGGTGGACGGCTGTAAACCACTGCGAAGGGGGAGGTGTTGGCTGCATAGTGATAAGCCGTATTGTACGAATATTCCGCCCACGGGAGCCACTTGGCCCAAGTCCCCGGTCTTTCGCCAATGAAGCACTGTAGGTAGGTTTCAAGGCACCGATTGAGAACTTCTAACTGCCCGTCCGTCTGCGGATGGTAGGCGGTGCTCATGCGAAGTTGAGTTCCTTGTAGATGGAATAAAGAGGTCCAAAAACTGCTCAAAAAGAGGGGGTCTCGGTCGCTCACGATGGAGCGCGGAAACCCGTGAAGGCGCACGATGCCGGAAATGAAACTGTCCGCGACCGTCTTTGCCGTGTACGGATGGCGAATGGGAATGAAATGGCCATACTTTGAGAGGCGGTCCACCACCACCAAGATACAGTCGAACCCGTCAGACCGGGGAAGTCGGGTGATGAAATCCATGGCAATGTCCTCCCATATACGCTCCGGTACCGGAAGGGGTTGTAGGAGGCCGCCCGGAAACAGTGCTTCATACTTGGCCTTCTGACATGTAAGGCATTCGGCGACGTAGGCCTTGATCTGGCGAAATATCTGAGGCCAAAACAAGGAGGCCGACAAGCGGTGATATGTCCGGAAGGCGCCGGCGTGACCGCCGGTTGGGGACGCGTGGAACTCGGCCAGCAACCGAGGAATGCACGCGGAGGACGCGGAAAGTGCCAAACGTCCGCGGTAGAACAGACGTCCGCCAATGAGGGAGTAGGGGGGGTGCGCCGCCGGGTCGGTGATGAGAGCCGTCCGGATTGCTGATAAGTACGGGTCCTGCTCGACTCCCTCCTGTATGTCGGAGCCCTCTTCCCAGACCAGTCGAGAAATGGCGGTCAACTCGGGCGCGTGCGGTTGGCGAGACAGCGCATCCGCCGCACGGTTTGTTTTACCGGAGCGGAACTCGATCGAAAAGTCGTAGCCCAATAGCTTCGCGACCCAAACTTGTTGTGCCGGTGTGACGATTTTCTGTTGGAGGAGATAACGGAGGCTGTGGTGATCCGTCCGAACCACGAACGGCCGACCGAGAAGGTATGGGCGCCAGTGCTGTACCGCCAATACCAAGGTCATCAGTTCATTCTCATATGCCGAACAGCTGCGAACAGTGGGGGAGAAAGCCCGGCTGTAGAAAGCTATTGGTCGTCCGGACTGCATAAGGACCGCGCCGACACCGGTGCCCGACGCGTCGCACTCGACTACAAAGGGCTGTTGGAAGTCCAGCATAGCCAATACCGGCCCATGCACGAGGGCCGATTGCAAGGCCGCAAACGCTGCCATGGCCGCCGCCGACCAGATGAATGGGCCCTCCTCCGAAAGCTTGAGTAGTTGGGTGAGGGGGCGGGCTAAAGTCCCATAGCCTTGAATGAACCGGCGGTAGTAGCCGGTCAAGCCCAGGAATCCGCGCACCTCGCGGACCGATGTGGGCGTCGGCCAGTGAAGCACCGCCGCAACCTTGTCGGCCTCCATGGCCACTTCGTTGGCCGAGATCGTGTGGCCCAGGTAACTAACCGAAGTGGCTCCGAAGGAGCACTTCTTCCGGTTGAGGACGAGGCTGTGGCTGCGAAGAGTGCGGAGGGTGGCCCGGACGTGCTGGAGGAGTTCCTGCCAATTGGAACTATATACCAATATATCATCAAAAAATACAAGCACGTGTTTGCGGAGTACCGGCCGAAAAATGTTGTTCATCGTTGCCTGGAAAGTTGCCGGGGCGTTGGTCAAGCCGAACGGCATGACCAAGAACTCGAAGTGGCCATCGTGAGTACGAAACGCAGTCTTGGGAATATCCGCCGGGCGCACTCGAATCTGATGATAGTCGGAGCGGAGATCCAGCTTGGTAAAGAAGGTTGCGCCATGGAGCTCGTCCAAGAGCTCCTGGATGACCGGAATCGGGTATTTGTCGGCGACGGTGGCCTTGTTGAGTTCCCGATAGTCCACACAGAAACGCCAACTGCCATCTTTCTTCCGCACGAGGAGGACCGGGCTGGAGAAGGGGCTTGCGCTCGGCCGAATGATGCCCCCCCAAAGCAAACGTGTCCATAGCGGTACGGTCGAACTGATACTGCTGATGTCCCCGGGTGAAGTGCGATGGCGTGGTCCGTGGGGCGGGCCGGGGGTAAGCCGGTCGGGGCCACGAAAATTTCGGCAAACTCGTCCAAGATGCCCCGGATGTCGTCCGGTAAAGGGTGCGGATCCTCTTGGTCGCTCACCAAGAGCCGTAGCCATGCCGAGAAGTTGACAAACGAGGTGCGTTGAAGGGCCCGGAATGACACTGGCGTCCGCAGGAGGGTGGAGTCACCCGTAAGGCAGCACGACGTCGCCCCCTGTTGAAAGTGCATCGTCATCTTCGCCCAGTTTACTCGAATGTCGCCCAGCGTTTGCAACCAAGCAACCCCCAAAATGGCGTCAATGCCGCCTAACTCGAAGATGTAGAAGTCGGCCGTGACAGAGCACGAGCCCGCGGTCAGCGTGATCGCTTGGCACAGGCCCTGTGTCGGCCGTCGACGGCCGTCCCCTAAGCAGACTGTGAATTCCGCGGATGGAAGGTGGGGAAGAGCGATATCGCAAGCCAGGTTTGCCGAGATAAAGTTGTGGCTCGCGCCACTGTCAATCATGATAACAATGTCACGGTCCCGAATGCGGCCTTGGAGTTTCATCGTGCGAGGACCCGTGATGCCGCCGACCGAGAAGCAAGGAAGCTCCAGGCAGTGGAATGGCTCGGTGGGGTTAAGGAGAGGTTCGGCGTCCTCGGGTAGGAGAGGTTCAATCTCCTCGGCCAGCGCCTCCGTAGCCGTGTCGTCTCCAAACAAGGCATGAAATTCTTTGACCGAGCAGACATGGTTGGGTGAGTACGGTTGACGGCACCGGAAACATAACCCTTGCGGCGGAGGTCGTTGTACTCGCTATCAGAAAAACGGTGGTGAGTGGGGCGGCCTGTCCGCTGGCCACCTTGTTGAACTTGTCGAGGCGCCACGTCCCGAAGAGGGGCCGACCGAGGCGGCGGGTGGTGAGCCGGGGGCGGGTGGCGAATGCCCAGATCCGCCTCAACGGCGCGAGCAAGGTCGATTGCGGCCGAAACCGTGTGGGGATGGTGGGTACGGAGGCGAGAACGAATGGCGGGCAGCAATCCTTGCAGAAAAAAACCCAAATAGTGGTCGGGTGGCAGCCCCGGTACGTGTGAGACCAATGCCACGAACTCATCAATGTACGTGTCGAGGTCGGAGGACAGGCGTATGCTGCAGAGACGCTCAATGGCGGAGCCGGAGTGACGCGCATCGTAACGCTGAATCATTTCGTGCTTGAGCTCGGCCCAGGAAATCTGGGGTTGCACCTGGCGAAGCCACCGTGCCCAGTGCAAGGCGGAGCCCGAGAGGCCGACGACCGCCGTGCCCACCTTGTCGCCTTCGTGGGTAAGGTGGAGGTCTAAAAATTGCTCGGCGCGGGCTATCCAGCCCATGGGGTCCACCCCGGTGAAGGACGGCAATTCCAATGCAAGCAGGGGTCGGCCGGCCGCGGGAGGGGGGCCGCAGGTCGCGGATCGAGCACTAAGGGCGGCTGGTGAGCGGGGGGGAGGTTGCCCGAGGATCGAGCCACCCTCCCGGATCGATGTTGAGGACGCGGCTATGAACGAGGCGACCACGAGCTGGTCCAGGCGGGCGAGAATGGAGGCGGTGGTGCTCTGGTTGTTGAGGGCGAGAGTTTGGAGCGTGGCCATGGACGCCCGGAGGTCCGAGAGTTCGGAATCGAGGGCGTCAGCGCGAGCGCGGAGGTCTTCCGCACCGTCGAGGGAGGCGGAGGAGTGGCGGGTTGTGACCGTCATGGCTTTGAGATTCCGGCGGCGCTGCGGCAGGCGGAGCGGCAGGTCGGACCAATGATACCACTTGGGTATCGGACGGCCGGCGAGGGTGACGGCGGCGGACGGTGGCGGACGGTGGCTGGTGGCGGCGAACGAAATAGCGAGTAGAGAGAGTAGAGAGAGGGAGAGGAGAGGGAACGAGAAAGAGAGAGAGAGAGAGAGAGAAGGAGGAAGAGGGGGAGCAGCCCCAATTAACTCTACTGATCCAAAGATGGCAATTAGGTTTTTAGGAAGACCTCTTATAGTATGAGGCCTCCCCAATACATTACTAAAATACCCATAAACAAAATAATAAATTACTAAGGCTGCTCATCTCCAATGCCAGCGCCGGTCCTGCTGTCGCCGTTGCTACCGCCGGGCGGTAGTCCCATGCTGCCGCCTGTCCCGCTATCGCCTGCAATGGTATCGCCGGTAGTACCGCCCGGCGATACCAATTCGCGTGCTGCTCCTGTGTCAACCGCTCCGCGAGCTCGCCGTGCGTACACCCGCCACGGTGGTTCTTCCTCCCGCAAGTCGGTAACAACCGATGACGGCACTTGACCTCAAAGCGGCAATGCATATCACCCTCAGTAATCACAGTCGTCGAGTAGGAGACTCTCTTTTCATCCCACTCCTTGATCATCTTAGGCCCTCCCGTGGCTTCTTTGACAACCAATTATTCATTGGCTCATTGTCTGCTACTTACACAGCAGCAGAACTATCATTTCACAATTTCATGGTGATGCTTCCAATGGTGTTAGGCAGAGGCGGGCCCACGTGGAGGCACACCCGGGCACGTGCCCGGGTTGAAATTTTCGCGAAAACGAACTGAAGCCTGCTCGTTTCGTCATTTTCGCGACCAACACCGCCGCAGTGTCCTAATATCCTCGAGTGGTAGATCCTCCCGGTGGGCGGCAGCCTCTCTTTCTCAGTTTCTGGCAACGGGGTGGTAGCTAGTCTGCTTCTACGGCAAAAAATGGCAGGATCCCATCATCTTCTCCAACAAAAATCGACCAGACAAATCCTCTTTCTCCAACACAACACTCACCAATCCGATCTTGCTTCTCCATAAGTTTGCATTTCATTATCTGATTTTCTTCCTTCTCTGGTACAGCGAGGTAACGAACGCAAATACCTCTGGAAAAATGCAATTCTCCCGGATCCAGACGTTCGCCTTGATCTACATCTTTTTAATTATTTTGATGTAATAGGGATTTGAGTTCCACCGTAGATCATTAAATTTTGTTGATAATCTCTGTTCTCAAACTACTTTATAGTTTTTGCATAAAAAGTGTTTGATATAATTCTGCATAGAGATGAACTATTGGTCTTTTTTTGTATAGGGGCCCAACTTAATGGGGAGCCAAATATAAAGTTACCCAAAATCAAAACACTTGAAGAATGTAGAATTTTTACTAGAGGAGCGAGCATTCTACATGAAGCTAGAAGCGGATTCACGACAGCAATTCAAGGTACTTTGAACATAATCTATCCCAGCAAAACTTCTTATTGAGTGATAAATTATTAGTTTTCTGGTAGAATTTTATCTTTTGTTAATTTAAGAATTTCAACTTAAAAATGCAATTGTGTTAAAAGCTTCGGGAACATTGATAATCAACCGTTTTAGTTTTACAAATTTTACATTCCTATACAATTCATCTAAGTTGATTGGTAGCTTCTGAATATAAACTGTGTGTTTTCCAGGCAACTAAGGACGAAGCCATCTCTAAATACTCAACTGAATGTATTTTTGCATATATGTTAAGACCTACATTTGTACCTACAACAATAATCTATACATGCTTTCAAGCATATACATCCATGCACACAGAAAAAATCTATAACCTTTACTAGGTGCCCGGGTCGAATGAAAATCCTGAGTCCGCTACTGCTAGGTCAATGTAATTCATCATTCAACAGTAGCCTGAATATGTATGTCAATTTATGTCTATATTTATACTATATATTAAATAAATTCATTAGGTGAACCGTTTCTTCTTTTTCCATTTTACCTCTGATTTTTTTCTCTTAATTATGTCATTTTACCCTCTTTATTATTTTATTTGTTTTCACATTTTGACCTACTTTTTGAATTTTTGGGGTGAGTTTTTTCATACAGTTTGGTAAATGAAATATTATGCTTTCATGCAAAAATTTTAAAAAAATGCGCACACTCCCATGAGAGTTCTTCTACGCAATTTTAAAAAACTGCTAAACATGCACGCATATTAAGAGATAAAGGGTTTGAAACTTAGCATAGGGCCTGCAAGTGCATTGGAAGTATCCGAAAGATTATCATTCTTAATAGAAATACCTAGTAAACAGGCTGGGTCACTTCTTTTACCTTTGGGAGATGAAAATATAACATTAAATGTTAATAAAAAGCGGCGGCAGAATAATCTTGTAAAAGGTCAAGTAATAACATGCTTTCAAGATCAAAAACCAATTACAATTAAAATGGGGGCATACTGATTTTAGCCATAATCAGAGGATGCATGGGAACTTCTAATTTTTCTACATGATGTTCGGGAAATCAAACGGAATTAAGTAAGAATCTGGAAAATTACTGATTATTAAATGCAATAAATATTATTGCTTATACAACGAAGGGCAGATACAAGCAAAATATAGCACAATGGAACGATTGAATACCAACCTGGCAAGTCGCATAGTCATCCTTACAGTTCTGTAAGCTGAAAAGAAAACTCACAAATGAGACATGCATTATAATAAAATAATCAGTTTGATTTGATTAAACCGTATTGTTTAGAGACAATGAAGTATTCCTGAAAGTTTTGAAATGATACCTCTCACGAAGTGACAAGATCATCCCTGTTGCAGCACCAGGTCCACTCTCTTCAATGCTTTTCTTCGCCTTTATTATAAGAAGAGTATAGTTAATACAAGAACAAATGCTAACTCCAAGAAGTCAATAAGACTTTGTTTGTTTGGAATGAATTCAGAGGTGGAAAATGAATGAATTCAGGGGGGGGGGGGGGGGGGATTTGCACTGCTTTCAGTTCCAATTTTCATGCATTTTTTGGGTGCCGAACGGTGAAAATGGAATTGAGGATTCAATTTCAATTCATTTAATCCATTTCCGCCCAAACGAACGAGGCCTAAAGGATTTTTTTTCTATGGTATAAGTTGTCCATGGTAACAAGAAAAAAAAATTTCAAAAGCGTGCCTAAATCATATCAATTCAATGAAACAGACAACGAGATGATCAGCATAGAAACAGAAAGTGCATTGGAAAGGCATATAGGAGCGATAACAAAATAATTTATCTCAGAGAGGACCAACACACACAGAAATCGCCAAAAATAAGTAAGATCTTAGCACAAGAATCATCATGTTCATATAAATTTGTACAAGAAAAACAGTGTTAAAGGCCTAATCCAGTAATAAGTTACAAAATTAAACAAAGAACCAGTTTCAATAGTAAACATGAACGTTCTTGGTCCGATTACAAGAAGAATTGGTCAAGATAGTTATCTGCTAAGCAGAAGAGCTAGAACATAAGATCACCTTCTTCGCACCAAATACATCTTCTTCTTCTTCATCGAGGTCACCAAACGTCCTTTTCTCGGCTACAAAACGTTCGCCGGAGAGCGGAGTAAGAGATGCACAGGCGCGCGTGACTACGAAAAGAACTGAAATAAAAAAGTACAGTGAAAAACCTGAGATACTTCTGCCGCTGTGATTGCCCGCATAGTCGCCTCCAAAATCGTCGTCCTAAAAGATGATGATAACGTCGGAAAAATTAGTATTAATCCATGAAAGAAGGGAACGAGCTGCTCGTATTCGAGATGGAAATCAGACTAGGAGGAGGTCAAATCAAAAACCTACATCGTCGAGATGGGAACGAGAAGCCATCGGAGTGTAAAACCCTAGCGCTCGTTTTCTCCCTTCTTCTTCTTCCCTCGCTAATTCGCGGATCTCCGCGCTCAATTTTCTCGACTGCAGTAAATGATACCTGCCCAAAACTCCGACCAGTGACTTTATATTTTTTTTATTTCTTTTTTCTTAATTTCACCTAATTTTGTATCATATACTCTCAATTTCGAGATTAAGGTTCTCTTTGGCTCAGCTACAGCAATAGAAGAAGCGGTGATGATAAGCAGTGGTGAAATAATCAGTTGTTTTGTAAAGTGATGTAGAATCTCTGAAATTGTTTGGAAGAACAACATTCATAGTGCGGTTTCAAATCTCTATTGAGGTGAAAGAGTTGTTTTGCATATTAACACAAATTCTCGAAGAATCATCCTAACTTCGTTAAAAATTGAAAATCTCTATTGAGATTGTAATAATTATAATATTCAAATTTCTATACAGATCTGCTGCTGGTTTATGAATTTTCTATAAAGGTTGTAAAAAGATAATTTTTTTTAATAATCCTGGCGAGCTCGATTTGCCCCAGATATGGAGCAGGAGGGCTTGATTTGCTATCCGTGTGCTCCGAATTGGCAAACGTGATTCGTCCGTTAGGTGGTTACAGTGGTTACGATGGCAAAATTATCGGGCTACCCCCGACCAAAGCTATAAAAGGAGCACAAGGCCTTCATTTTAGGGGACCTTGTCTTCTACACCCGAGAGAGCTTTGTTGAAGATTTCCTCTGAGTTCTCCTTCGGCCTTTGAAGATTTCCTTCGAGTGCTTGAAGATTTCCTTCACTTCGGAAGACAATCTTCCTAAGCAATTGAGAATCTTTCGGGTCCCGAAAGGCGACTCTGTCATCTCACTTTTGTTCTCATAAGAAAAATCGTTCAGCATTCCGAGAAGTGGTCTGTAACCCACATAGTTCTCTCTCTTTCCACCATTGTAACGAGCAGCAGCCTATCGCACTTAAGTTCTTAGTTTCTAATTGTAATCCCCCAACAGATAGTGGAATTTGGCCGGCATAGCTCCGACCGCGCGGTTTTTCACCATTTCTGGGTTTTCCACGTTAAAAGCCCTCGTGTCATTTACTAACTTCTTTCATTGACTGTTTGTGTGTTCGGTTCGCTTCCGAGCTAAGGTGGTTCAATTAGACCGGTCTACCAGAGCACCCGATTGACCCACAACAATGTATATATATAATTACATATTTGGATAAGTAATGAGAGGGCCGTCAAATAGATAATATCACTTTGATTTAAATGGAAAGAATTTCAAGGTGACTTAAATTTAGTAGAACTTATAAAGTGAGCGGGCGGACTTAGACCACTTCCCGTGTAGATTTGTTCAGTAGCACAGAACAATTTTTTGAAGTGAGCTTTGTTTGGGACGGTGGTAGCGGTGAGAAAAATTTTATTCCCACCGTCACCGCTGTTTTGAAGGTGTTTGATTTCTTAGTTGTGAGAAAAGTACATGTGCCCGAAAAAATCGAGCATTCTTGGAAACTAGAAGTTGCTTTTCGCATTTGAATGTTTTTTCTTCTCATAGGTCAACATTCTCTTTCTTCTTTTGCTACTATTCTTATCACTATTTTTCTGACATCTCTAATCCCACCATTGGCTTCCAAAGTGAAAAACCTTGTTGTAACTCCATGGTGAGAGGAATCGAATGGCAGTCTGTGAACGGGGGAGCAGATCGCAAAAACATAGGCATAGATGGAAGTCGGCGAACTAGGGGAGGAGAAATACATAATTTTGACTTTTTAATACAATCATATAATGACATTGCCCTTTTGATATTCATTCATGTAAACAAGAATTAAAAGAAAATGAGGAATGGTGTAATTAATATGTCAAAAAATCATTTTTAGTAGTGGCCTGTAACGATTCGGTTTGGTTCGATTTTCAAGCAAAATCGCAAAACGAATCACCCCTATGTGGTTCCAAAATTTTGGAACCGAACCGAACCGCACAAACATTATAACCGAACCGAATGGTTCGGTTCGGTTTGATTTTGGTGATTTAAATAATATGTAATCTAAGAATATTTTAAAATCGCAACTACATTCACAAACAAGAATTTATACTTAAAAATAAAAATAAATGAAAAAACTTGCAAATTATTATATATGAATCACACCATGTCAATTTAAATGATATTCAATAAAAAATGTGCATGAACAAGAGATCTCCAGGAAAGTATAGATGTGCATGAACAAATAAGCTCACCTGCAGGATGCCCGAACGGCGAGCGGGATGGGGAGCGGCTGACGGACCGAGCGGCGAGCGGGGATGGGAAACCCTAGTTGAGCGTTTGAGCGAGAGCGATCGAACGATGCTTATTTAGTATTTGTTGTCCTCTAAAAGCCGTGAATTAAAATAGAGACGTAAATATATAATCAATTAATTATATAATAAATAATTAAAAACACTAAAACAGTGACCAAAATATAATATAATATGAACATAATTAAATCAAAATATGGATATAGTTAATTACAAAAAAAAAATTAATTACATATTATTATACACTACGGTTCAGTTCGATTCGACTCGGTTCGATTTGCCATGCAAAATCATGAACCGAACCGTATGATTTTTCTAAATTCAAAACCGTGACCGAACCGTGACATACTAAAACCGAACCAAACTGTGTGGTTTGGTTTGGTTTGATTTGACGGTTTGGTTGATTTTTACTCAAAATTAAAATATTATGCAAAAAACACCAGTAGCCTAATTAATATTATGCAGAAAGCACCAGAAGCCTAATTTATATTATGCAGAAAGCACCAGAAGCCTAATTACCGGGGTGCTAAGTGCAAAAAATTCAAATTTTACCACCTTTTTAAAATTATGTATTTGTAAGATTCAAATAAGCACGAACAGATACAACTACTATAATATTTATAAGTGTTGCGACTTGCGAGTCGCTTGGGTGCTTTGGTAGATCGGTCGAATTGAACCATCTTAGCTCGGAAGCGATCCGAGCGCGCAAATAGTCAATGAGTGAATTAGTAAGTGACACGAAAACTTTTAACGTGGAAAACCCAGAATGGGTGAAAAACCACGCGGCCGGAGCTATGTCGGCCAACACTTATAAATCTCCAAGTCCACGAATGAGATCTTCGAAGCCCGAAGGAGATCTTCGAGCGCCGAAGGAGGATTCAGAGGAAATCTTCAACGGAGCTCTCTCGGGTGCAGAAAGCAAGGTGTCTTGAAATGAATGCCCTAGACCCTTTTTATAGCTTTGGACGGGGGTAGCCCGATAATTTTGTCGTCGTAACCATCGTAACCACCTGATGGGCGAATCACGTTCGCCGGATCAGAGCGCATGGATCGCCATTTTTCGTAAATAACCGTCTCGCCTTTCTGGCAGTTCGGGCAGACTGGGCAGTTCGGGCAGCTTCGTTGAAGGTGATGAAGGCGACGAACGAGACCTGTAATCTGAGAAATTAGGAAAATGTTAAATGCGCGCGTGTCGGGAACGTGAAAACGTTCTGAGCGCGCAACGAACACGTGAGTGTTCTGAGTGCGCAATGAACGAGGGAGCGTTCTAAGGGCGCAATGAACGCGGAAGCGTTCTGAATGCGCAACGAACGGGTACATGAGACGTCGCGTCCCCAAGGGGGAATTGAGCTCCGACCGCACCCCAAAGGAGGGGGGGCGCCGGGTTCTACTCTGGTATGATGGGGGAAAAAGGGGGGGGGAGAAAAAGAAAAAGAGGGGGAGGAGAAAAAAGAGGGGGAGGAGAAGGAAAAAGGGGGGGGGGGGGGGAGAAAAAGAAAAAGAGGGGGAGGAGAAAAAAGAGGGGGAGGAGAAGGAAAGGGAGAGAGAGAATGAGAAAAGAGGAAAAGGAAGAAAAAATGGAGGGAGGGAAAACGCGGCCACAATTTGGATCTCCGCGGAGAGGCTTTGGATTTGGATCTCCGCGGAGATCCAAATGATTTTCTGCGGAGAACCTTTTAAGTCTCCGCGGAGAACCTTTTGGATCTCCGCGGAGAAACTTTTACTCTCCGCGGAGAACCATCTGGATCTCCGCGGAGAACCTTCTGGATCTCCGCGGAGAACCTTATGGATTTCTGCGGAGAAGATTTTTAATCTGGCTCTCCGCGGAGATCCAAATGGATTTTCGTAGAGAGCCATTTACTCTCTGCAGAAAATATTTAGCGAGTAGCTGTCTTTTCAAGACATTTTGATTGACTATGGCGTAAAACATGGTTAAATTTTTTGAACTTGTCTCATTGAATTAAGAATTAACACATCATTGAATTTGACCTCCATAGGTTGTCGAGGAATATTTTCTTGCATATGCATCACAGCTACAACACTTGATAAGTTTTGTCGAGGAATGTCTCTTCTATAGTCCTCTTCAGCTATTTCTTAAAACATCAACACTTGATAAGTTTTTCAGTGACATCTCGTCCATTAATATTTATCCAAATCTACATTGAAGGTACATAAATGATTAAATAATTTTTAAATTTTGATTAAAAACTCTACTTATTTTTTTAATGGAAACAATGCAGGGGTTTTTATAATTTTAAAATAGTATTGTAATATACTAATTAATTGCACATTATTTACTCTGATATAAAGGTTGTTATATAGTGCTACACATATTATATTTTTGCATCCCCTAAAATATAAATGAAGTACCAGCCAGAGAGTAATACAAAACTAGAAGATCTGAAAACTGTCAAAACAATGCGAGCATCTAAATTAAACTATCTGTATTATTCTCAAAGTATTGTTGATATAAAATCTAAATAATTATTATATAAATACATCTAAATAGGAAGTTGTCTCTAAAATAACATTGATTTCAATTGATGAATTCTGATAGGAAAAGGACTTCAAATTGAGCCATCTTTAATGTCTTCATCAACACTGAATTATGATCGGATCCAACGGTGCAGATGTGCTTCTACTGCAAGTCTCAGGTCCTATTGATTCCACTGCTTCACTCTGAGAAACAATTAGTCATACAGTTTGTTACATCTTTCAAAATAATTGCATCTACTTGACTGCTTAGAGAAATCAACAAACCTTGGCGATATTTCTGAAATATGTAGGGTTGTAATTCCCGGTGGGAAATAATATTTCGATAAGATCGGCTAAGACCAATTGAGGCTGCGAGATTGCTCCATCGTACCAGCCTTGATTCCACAGAAATCAAACAAATATGAAAAAAAAGTGATGAAAAATATATCAGCAATGATCAAACTTGGATTAACGAGCATTAATTTGACGTGACTATGTTTGGGAGAGAGCACAGGAATACGTCAATATTTGGCTCATCTAAGGGAGTGTTTCGTCCCGAAAGCACTGTTCTGTGCTCGAGGGGGTGCGGGCTTCTAGTGGCAGCATTTTCTCCTAAAACATCGTATTGAGGCCAGAGAGTTTAAATCCTAGCGAGACGAACATTGTCCGCGTTCTCCCAATTCTCGACGAGCCTTATACTAGTCTTTCATCATGAAGCCAACTTAGAGGAATTTGGGTATTTGGTTCATGAAAACATCATTTTTAGGGAATTTTGAGGAGGTTTGTAAAATAAGTTTCTAGAAATCTTTTAGCAGCAGATTTTTATACCATTGATGCATATAAGGTTGAATGCATCAAACCGTACTCAGGTTTGTAATATGTTGGTGAAATTGGAAAACTATATATTCATCATCATCATTGCGACTAATAAGTCTCACAAATCTTCTGCCTTTACTCTTAATAAATCACTTAGAACGATTTTGATTCGAAAAATATACGTCAGTTATCATATCATGGTGGCGGTATTTGGTAGTAGAATCATACCTAATACAGAGGAGTCTCAAACTCTTTTGTCAAATCTCCACAGACACTTGTTTCTAAGAAAGTCGAAATTCGCGTCCTCGTCAGCGTTGAAATTCTCTAGGAGTATCGAAAGTGTGTACTCCGCAAGCTCCGGCGCATAAGTTTGATCAATCACCACATCAACTGTCTGAAGCACAAAAAAAATCCAGCTTCGAATCTCATTTCTTCGTTTTAGGAACAATTAAATCTAACAGTAATAAAACATATTTTCAGAAAACTCACACATAGTAGAGCATAGAAGTTCTCCATGTCATTAGAGCTCGAGACATTGTATCTTTGGTCATTGCTGGTTCCCTCCACATTGAGTGACATACTGCTCACAAGCAAAGTTAGTCCTCCTCATCCTCTTCTTCACTCTCATCATCGACTTTTGAGAGAGTTGGGGGGTTTGTATGGGAGAACTGTGAGAGCTGCTTCAAAGTTGTGCAGATATTAGAAAAATGGATGAGAAAATTTGCACTTTTGAGGGAAGCGTTTAAAATAACCTTTGAAGCAGACCTGCTGCTTTTGTTGTTGACATATTAGAAAATTTGCACCGATCGTTGTGTTTTCGCAATGTCCCGCAGCACAAGGTCGATACCGTTCATTGGCGATGAAATGTAAAGAAACTACAATTAGAAAATACACACGATCTTCAAAATGTGTGATAAATAACAATGTAGACGATTGATTTCATTTTTTTTTTTCAAATCTCTTCTTTGCCTCTTCGATGTCGTACGACTTTGGCAGCTCAAACTGGTCTACCAATAGCGGAATTCCGTTGTTTGAATAGGCTAAACGCAGACCCTGATGAGAAATCCACTAGGCAGGAAAAGAGGGGGGTGAGGAGAAAACACCCGGAAGCAGGGGATGTTAACGCATTAACTATTATGTCCGCGTGTCCGAACCGACACGATAAGCCTTAACGGGTTGCGTGTCGACCTAGGGCTCCGCCCTAAGCTGGAGATACTATATATACGCATTTCAAACTTGATGCCGTATAGTAGAATATCTTGAGCGCCTCTAACCCTAACATTCTCAAGATAACTTTTGCCGCCCGCTAGGGTTCATCCGCTCAGTTCTGCCGATCGCGATTTTCCGCTGCTCTCGCGATTTCTGTTCACTGTTTCTTCCCGTCGCTGTTTTGGTAAAGATCTGCCATTCATCGATTAAGAAGAAGGAAGAACCGGCGCCGCTCCCAATCGTGAAGTTCTCGGTTCCTCCTAACCGCTCGCGAGTTCTTCTTCCCGATCGCATAGAAGGAGTGATCCGATCGGAAGAGGAGGACGTGATTCCTTGTTTCTCGCGTGTTGCAGGCGTCGCAAACTACCTCCATTTTTTTTGGATACGAGCTCCCAAGGAATCAGAGAGGACAGTGCACCCGAGCTCCTCCACAATCTTCTTCTTCGTTACTTCAGTTGCTTGGCTTGGTTTTTCCGTTTGCTTGGAGAAAACCGACCCAGACGCTCATCTGTAGATCCAGAGTAATTTCCTTATTTGGGTTCTGGCAGACCACCATTGGGATCCTTCATCTTGAAGAGATCTATATCTCCACCAAAGAAGAAGGAAGATCTACAGTATCCTACGTGAATCCCGTCGCATGTGGAGGTTGCCTCCTGTTGTCGCAGGATCGCTCGCCAGATCTGTGAAATTTTCTCTCGGATCTTGGGCTGCCTAAAGCTTTGAAGTTGCCGATTTGCAAGATATAGGAAGATATTTTCTAGCTTTCAGCAGCGATTGTGTTCAGCCGGACAGGAGGAGCAAACAAATTTCTGGATTGGATCTGAAGTTTACCGGTCGTCTTCGCACGGTTCAGGTGAAATCTTTCTGATTTACTTTTTCCAGTTGAAATGTCGAAGCGTAGTTCCTACGATATTGTGAAGTTGCAGTCTTTCGATGCTACGGATTTCCATGTTTGGAAAATCCATGTCCAATTGGGCATGAAAGAGCGCGAAATTTTCTACACCGTACTCAGCGATTTTGCTACGACGCGCGAAGACGTGGACGAGTACCAGTGGAGCAAGGACGAGGATTTCTGCCGCGATTATCTCCTAAATTCTCTGAACCCTCGCCTCGCTATGACCTACAGCGCTTACAAAACTGCGAAGGAGATCTGGGATCGCCTGAACGCGCAATTCCAGAAAGAAGAGGGACTGTCGAAGACTCTCCTGGGTGAGAAATTTTTTAATTTCAAGTTCAATGCAAACTCGTCAGTCACCTCCCAACTGATCGATCTGGAGAATCTGCGCCTCAAGCTGGAAGATGAACAATCTGACATGTCTGATAATTTATTCGTCAGTCTGATCCTGAGCAAGCTGCCTCCTGAATGGAATACCTTCAAGACTGAAATGCACAGACTGAAGGAGAGGATCGCATTGGATGAACTCAAAAGGTTCATCCACATCGAAGATCAAAACGCTGCTGGTAAAAGCCTGGAGCAAGCTGGTCAACCCTCACAGGTTGCCAACTTCGTTTCTCGACCCAGCAAGCCTCCTCGGAAGCCCGCAGCTCCCAAAAGTGAAGCCTCTGCACAGGTACAGGCCAAAAAGTCATCTCTCAAAAGGAAAAGAGGTAAGTGCCATAACTGCGGCAAGTGGGGTTACTGGGCAGCTGAATGCAAAGGACCGAAGAAAAAAAAGGAGGAAGCCCCACAGAATGCTACAAACATGCTGGTCGACATCTTCGGTCCTTCGTCCTTCGTGGCCATGATTGGAAGTAGTCACCGCACTTCGTCTTCAGAGTGGTGGCTGGACAGTGGTGCAACCTGTCATGTGACGAATGACAGAGCTCTTCTCACTGACGTTACTGAGGTCAGAGACAAGGTAGAAAACTGCAATGGAGGAGAGAATGAAGTCAAGTATGCTGGGACAGCACACCTGGTTCTCTCTTCAGGTAAAACTTTAACTTTATTACATGTTAGAGTAGTTCCTAGTTTAACTAAAAACTTAATTTCCATTAGTTTATTAGATAAAGCAGGAATGTCCTTCACAACCTCTAGCGGTAGAATAACTTTAACTGTTAATTCCCATTACTATGGTTGTGCTTACTTGATCAACGGAATGTATAGACTTAGCCTTAATAATGATAGCATAAACCAAGTGAGTTCAAACTTAATAGATCCTAAATTGTTACATAACAGATTAGGACATGTGAACTACAGGAAAATGCGTGATCTAGCTAGTAGTCATAACATCCCCTTAGATCTTTCTATTCGATTTGATAAATGTGAGGTGTGTGCACAAACCAAGATCACTAGAAAACCGTTTAAGTCTGTTTCTAGGAATACACAACTTCTTGATTTGATACATTCAGACCTCTGTGATTTTAAGAGTCACGCCACTAGAGGGGGAAAGAAGTATCTCATCACGTTCATTGACGATTATTCCAGATATTGTCATGTCTATTTATTGAAATCGAAAGATGAAGCGTTTGAGATCTTCAAGATCTTCAAATCCCGGGTTGAAAATCAATTAAACCTGAAGATTAAGCGTTTTAGAAGTGATCGAGGAGGAGAGTACACTGCAACAGGGTTTCAAGACTTTTGTGCCTCTGCGAGTATAATCCTAGAAACCACTGCTCCCTACTCACCCCAGTCTAATGGTATTGCTGAGCGAAAGAATAGAACATTAACAAAAATGCTGAATTCTATGCTCCTTACTGCTGACATGCCTAATTCCTTTTGGGGAGAAGCAGTCCGAACTGCTAATCACATTCTGAATAGATTGTCTCATGCTAAGCTCACTTCCACTCCGTATGAGCTGTGGCATGGCCATCCTTGTAGATTTGACCATCTAAAGACTTGGGGCTGTATTGCTTACGTTAGGATACAAGACCTTAAGAGACCTAAGGTGGGACCTAGAACAACAACTTGTGTATATCTAGACAGTGCAGAAGATAGTGCAGCAGATAGGTTTCTAGATCTGTCCACCAATAATGTGATAGAATCTAGGGATGTTATTTTCTTTGAAAATAAATTTATCAAAGATCATGGTTTAACCGTCTCCGGGTCTACTGAGATGATTTCCGAATCTCCTGTAGCACCTGAGGCTGGCCCCTCTGGCACTGCTTCCCAACCTGTAGAGGATAATCTTATCCCTGTAAGAGTATCTACAAGAGATAGAGTCCCTAAGAATTTCGGTGAAAATTTTGTCACCTACCACTTAGAGGATGATCCATTTTCCTACCAGGAAGCAATGCGATCTAGAGATTCTTTAATGTGGGCAGAAGCCATCGATGATGAAATGGACTCGCTACTACGGAATAACACCTGGCATCTAGTGGACCTCCCGAAAGGAGCCAAAGTACTTGAATGCAAGTGGGTGCTGAAGAAGAAATTGCACAGTGATGGGTCTATAGCTAGATATAAAGCACGTCTAGTCGCTAAAGGCTATAAGCAACAAGGGGGAATTGACTACTTTGACGTCTATTCACCAGTGTGTCACCTATCCACGATTAGAATTCTTCTCGCCTTGGCCTCTATCGAGAACTTCATAGTTCATCAGATGGATGTCAAGACAGCCTTCTTGAATGGAGAGCTCGATGAAGAGATCTACATGGCACAACCTGAAGGTTATGTCCATCCAGATCTAAAAGACAAAGTGTGCAAATTAGACAAATCCATCTATGGGCTTAAACAAGCGCCCAAGATGTGGCACATGAAGTTTGACAAAGTGGTGAAATTTTTTGGCTTTCAGTCTATTCTTTCAGACAAATGCCTTTACCACCGCTCTATGTCAAATAAAACAGTCATCATATGTTTATATGTAGATGACATGTTGATCCTGGGTTCAGATCTTGTTGCAGTAAAGGATATCAAATCCACACTCGCAAAAGAATTTGATATGAAGGACCTCGGTCAGGTCGATACCCTGTTAGGTATGAAGGTTAGAGTTGATAAGGGTAGAGTTACTCTTAGGCTTCCTTTGGCGCGGCTGATGGAGACGGGGCGGGAGGAGACGGGCGGCGGGTGGAGAAGCTGGGAGGAGGCGGAAGTTCGAAAAGCGCCGTTTGGCGCCGTTTCCTTCAGCGCAGCGGGCTCAAACGCCCTAAACGCCGCCGGAAGGCATTTGTTTTGCCGCCTTCCGGCGGCGTTTGCCCCAAACGGGGCGGCGAAACGCCGCCCCAAACGAAGCCTTAGTCAGGCTCATTACATTGAGCAACTTCTTTCGACCTGGGGATATGAAAACTGTAGGCCTGTAGAGACATCTTTCGATCATAATGTAAAATTGAGTCCAAGTGTTGGAACAAGCATTGATCAAGTCAAATATTCCAAAATCATTGGGAGTCTCATGTACGCCACAAGCTGTACTCGACCAGACATTGCCTACTCTGTTAGCATGCTGAGTCGCTTTACCAGTAGTCCGAGCAAAGAGCATTGGGATGCTCTCGATAGGCTGATGAAATACATGTCAGGTACTAAGAATCACGCACTGTGCTACACTGGTTACCCACCTACTGTGGATGGATATTCTGATGCCTCGTGGTGTTCAGAAGTCAGTAACAGCAAATCTACCAGTGGATACATATTCACTCTAGGTGGAGCTGCTATCACTTGGAAATCCAAAAGACAGACATGTATAGCATTGTCTTCTATGGAAGCCGAGTTGTTTGCCTTAGCTTCGGCTGGTGAAGAGGCAGACTGGATCAGGAATCTGATACTAGATATTCCCTTGTCTAGGTTACAAGTCAACTCACTGAGCTTGTATTGCGATAACCAAGCAGCAGCCCAAGTTGTTAAAAATGCCCTCTACAATACTAAGAGGAGACATGTACGACTGAGACACACTCTGCTAAACTATCTGAAAGAACAAGGAATTATCTATTTGGTCGACGTGCGATCAAAAGATAATCTAGCTGATCCATTGACGAAAGGAATGCCCAAAGACCGGTTAATCAAAACAGTGGGGGAAATGGGACTACAGGCGATTTAGATCACCTTAGCCTACATCGATGTTTTGATTTTTCCCTAATTTCCTTTGTCAAAGCAAGCATGTTGTGCTCCGTTGATGTTTTGGTTGCTGAGCACGAATCTGGTAAGTTATTTCATTTCAAATCTGATGCTAATAACTTTACCTGGATTCGCCTTCTCTTACCTTGGAGGAGAGTGTTATTCCAAATTTGATAACACAATCTGACTCGGTTTGACTCTTCTTCTGTTAAGGGGTCTTCATTCCAAACTTGATGATCTCCACTTAGCTTTAGAAGAACAGTAACCCGGACATTCCACATTGGAACACAGATATCGCTGCGGTGTCCAGAAGTCTATAAATCATTTCGTTGAAAACCGATGTTAGATTCTGAGGTTGAACCTATAATACTCTAAATACTCCTTCAAACTTAATTATTAAGTACTACGTTCCCTTTGTTGAACTAGATACTTGTACTTTTTCAAAGCATGAATTCATTTCTAATGACATTCCATGTTGGAAATTACAGGAGTTGCTGTTAATGGAGGAGCACTGGCAGGATGGGATCCTGAGCAGGATGATTTGCTGGACGTCTGAGGCCGACGACAGTTAGAGTGTTATTTGCTTTCTTTTGTTTTATCTCTGCTTAGAGCACTGTTTAGCTCTCTTTGATACACTTGCTTTTTAGACTTTTGCTCTTTGTGTTGATTCTAGTCACTACGTTTGTTGGACTTGTGCTATGATCGTACTTTAGACTGTTTTGTAGTGCAGCTGAGATTTATTGTTTATCTTTATGCGTGCATACTATTTTCTTTGAGTCTAATCAGTTTTTTCAGGTGTTGGACACGGTTGTGTACTGTTCACGATCCGGTTGAACTTACACAAACCACCCTCATCGTCGTCGGGTTTACCGCGGACATAGGAGGAGATTGTTAACGCATTAACTATTATGTCCGCGTGTCCGAACCGACACGATAAGCCTTAACGGGTTGCGTGTCGACCTAGGGCTCCGCCCTAAGCTGGAGATACTATATATACGCATTCCAAACTTGATGCCGTATAGTAGAATATCTTGAGCGCCTCTAACCCTAACAGGGGAGAAGACAAGTGGACGCAGAGGGTAAGTGGGCGCGGCTCCTGTGCCATCAGGAGAGGGAGAGGGGAGGGACGGAGGGGGTGAGTGGGCGCTCACCCCTTCTCCACTCGCCCGCGCGGGCGAGTGGACACCCGCGCGGGCGAGTGGACAGTCTCCCACTCGCCCAAGCGGGCGAGTGGGCGTCCTCCCACTCGCCCGCATGGGCGAGTGGACAGCCTCCCACTCGCCCAAGCGGGCGAGTGGGCCGTCCCCCCCACTCGCCCGCGTGGGCGAGTGGACCGTCCCCCCCACTCGCCCGCATGGGCGAGTGGACCTTGCACTCCCTTCCCCTCCCACTCGCCTGCACGGGCTAGTGGGGGCTTTCACTACTCGTTCCGCCATTCCTTCTTTCCTCCCGTTCGGATGTGATTTTGCCTTAGCCGATCTCGGACGCCCTTGAGCGGTCGTTCCCGACTACGCCCGAGTCGTCATTCTACCCAGTTACGGTCATCTGCATCGTTGCGACCCTGTACATGCTGCGTTGTATACGCTCGGCAAATATGGGGGTTGTACAACTACTATTTGAAACTAAGGTTATCAAAATCCAATGCGTATTAGCTATAGAAATTAAACAACGATGTATTTTCTAACTCCCACATCCAAATTCATCACCATAGAAGAAGACAACAATTCAAAAATTTAAATTTCACAGATTTCATTATTAAATTTCAATCTCATTAATAACTTAAAAGCATAAGAAACATCTAACAGGAAAACAAACAAACACCTTGAAGGCATTCCAAGACTGAAAATTGAATATTGCTGAGAAATCCAGGCAGCAGTGCAGCAATTTCCTGTTGAAAGAGGATACAAAAATGATTGAAATTAGAGGAGTCAATCGAAGAGAAATGGAAGAGGAGAAATCGAGTAGAATGGAGATGGTTAGAAGATGATACCTGTTTCTGCTCTTGCCATCGATGAGGAACACAATCTAGGTTGAGCATGATAGCCGATAAGGGCTGAATGGAGAAGACGCCATGGGTGACACTTGGAAGCAAGAGCGCAACGTTGGGAGGGAATGAGAGTCGTGCGACTCTTGCGTCAGAATCGAAGAGGAAAGAGGATGAAGTAGTTGCCGCTGTCGTCGCCTGGAATAGGAGAAATCTTCGAGCGCTAGGGAGGAGCAATCGTCGCCTGGAATAGGAGAATCGAAGAGGGACGTCGTCGAGAGGGATCACAGAGGAATCGTCGCCTGGAACGGCTACCTGCGGGTAGGGTTGTGAGGGAATGTGCGGGAACGGCTACCAGAGAGAAATGCCGAGCGGAGGAGAAATCGCGGAGGAAAAGGTCGCAAGATCGCGTGGGGGCATTTACGGGATCGACTGAAAAATTCAGTCCAATTCAGTGAACCGGAGTGAGGCCCGACTGGGGGGGTTCTTGGCCACCCCCCAAAAGGGGGTGCGGCTTGGCGCCGCACCCCCAAGGGGTGTGGTTCGGCCGCACCCCTATAGGGTGCGACATGGCCGCACCCCAATGGATGGGTGCGGCTTCGCTTGGTTGCACACTTGCACCCCCATGGGGGTGCGGTTTGGTCGCACCCCCCACTATGGGGGGTGTGGCTATGCGCACCCCACTACTGGGGTGCGGACTAACAACACCCCAATAGTGGGTTGCGGTCTTGATTGTGCATGACGGCGGATTCTTCCACTCCCATGTTCATGGGTTGGACTTTTGACTCCACTGACCCCACTTCTCCTTAGTGGAGCATTCTCTAAACGCACCCATATCAATAAGAAAATGTGAGTTTTTGATGTAACAATTTAATTTGACCTATTTATTTATATAATTGCAATATTAAATAAAACACGGAGGATGGTCGTGCACAAAAGCTAGTTTTATTATATTAAAAGCGGCACAACTTATATTTATAGAAGTTATTTTTTTTCATTAAATAATTAAATCCGATTTATTAGAATCATGCATATTATTCACAAATGACGAACTATGTTACATTTGAAAAACAATTACTTCTATTCACTATCTTAGGGCCTGTTTGGTGCGGTGTTTGAGAAAAGTTGCCCTGAAACGCAATTGAGAAAGGGTCTGTTTGGCGCGGAGGTTGGAGGAGCGGCGGTTGGGAGGAGTGGCGGTTGGAAGAGTTGATCTGCACCAGCGGAACTCTACCCGCGGTTCAATTCGCGCGGATTTCCGCAGGTTCAGCGGGAGCGGTGCAATCCACGCCCGCCAAATGCTGCCCCCAAACAGGAAATTCCGGCGTCTGCAGATCAGAAATCTCTCTCTGATCCGCAGCCGCCGCGCCAAACAGACCCAAAGTTGTGCACAAAACGCCCCCAGAGAAAATTGTGCCCGATACGCCCCTGTAAAAATCACGCCCGAAACGCCCAGGAAACAAACCCAACTGCACAGATATATCATATATCCCAGGCAATATTATATTTACGCATTTCTTTAACACTGTACAGATATTTCACAGGTAATATTTACGCATGAACAAAGGGGGAAAAAAAAAGAGAGTCAAAAACAGAATCAGAAAACAGCAAGTTTCAACCCATCATGATCCGAACTGCACGAATCTCCAAGCCGGGCTCAAGCTAGATAGCTCCTACGGTTCGATTTCAAAACTTCGGTCGCATGGCGGCCGGACGCCGGAGAAACAGAACCGTCCCCTGTCCGAGATCGTCGGAGTCGAGAATCTGCGGGTTATCGTCCAGAATAGAGACGGTGTTGCACTTCACACTGATGGTCTGCAACGTCTCCCCTTCTTCCACCACATAAAACTCATCGCACGGCGGATCACGGCCGCCTCTCAGTCTGCGACCCTGGACGCCGTTAATCGCAGCCGAGACGACGAGCAACGCCAGCAGCGGCGCCGCCGCCCAACTCCGCGCTTTCGCTTCCATTCAGCAGAACCTCGGCGGCTAATCGCGGAAGAGGAATCGAAGAGAAGTGGCGGAGATTTTTCGTTGCGAGTTGAGATTTATTACCTCCGGGTTTGTTGATTTATAGGTACGAGGGGAGAACGTGTCTGGGGGAGGAAGACGACGGCTTCAGGAGAAATTTTATTCGGCGACTTTTAAAGGCCGTTACGTCGGCTACCGTTCGAATTCAAAACGTGGTGCGTTTTCCTCTAGTCTTACCAAACGAAAATCCTAAAATAAAATAAAATAAAATAAAACCTGCATGGGTTGATTGTCAAATGTATTATTAAATAATAATAACTATTTGTCTTTTACTCCCTGGGCAAAACATAAGAAATCTATTAATAAAAAAATCACAAAGATAAAAAAAAGAGTTGGTAAAGGAATCGTAGTTTTGGCTATTCGCACAGTAATTTCTCCTAACTTAATCATAAAATTACTCTTCAGAAATACTAAAGGCACCGCACTAACTCGCGCATCACTAGCTTGAAAACTAAGTTTATTGCGACGACCTCAGGATCGCCGGATCCATCGTTCGCCAGAGAAAAGGACTGAGCATGTAGGGATCGACGCCGGTGAGGATGTTTGCGAGAGACTGGGCAAAGTACCGCCTCCGCGTATGGAGATATGCTCGACGAGAACGTCTGCTACTCTGTAATTCTCGTGTCGTCATCACCACATGTTTCTTAACTGCAACCAAACGAAAGTTTCATATTTTGTCCTTCCTTTCAAAGTAGTAGCTTTTGCACTCAAGTTCCTTACCCAACTCATTTGCCCTAGACGGGAGCATCTAGCTTCTTTATTTTTTTCTGCAGCAGAATTCTTGCACCGACACCTCAACTCCTCATTCCCGTGAGTTATGATTCCTTCGTTATTTTATTATTGCATTCATAAACGAATTATGTGCGGTTCTCATTTTTCCGATTGAAGATCTTGTTGATGAAACCATTTCTTTTAAAGTTTTGGATTGTTATGATTTTTCTTTTCTATTGAAATTCAAGTTAGGATACCTTTAACATTAATGCGGTGCAATTAACAATTATATATGTATTTAACAAAACATGAGAAAGTGCGGTGCTTTTAACAAAGTGGTGCGACTAGCCAAAAATGCGGTGTCTTTAACAATTCCTAAAAATATATGAATTATTTATGGGGGCAAAGAGTCGTCCACACGGACACGTGCTGAGGTTCAATTTTTTTATTTTGAGGCTTGATTTGTCCACCCAAAGCATGAAATGAGCTCATACAGTGAGACATGATGATAAATAGTGTAGCTGAAAGCCTGAAATAAAAACAGCAGACAGCCTTCTGCGATCGATGGTTGACTCCGCTTCGCACTAACACATCGGCTTGTCATCCTATCACGATATCATCCTAGTCGCTCCGTTGCCCATCATCATCTGCGGAACAGAATGAGCGATGAACGAAGGGCAATACCGAGAAGGATGTTGTGGAGCGGCTTCTAATGAATGCCCCGTGTTCATGACACGTGCCCACGATGTGGCGACAATAGTACTTAGTCGCGACTCACGTGACCGATAAATATATTAACAACATGCATTATTAATAATAACAAAAATTAGTGATGAATAGTAATAACATTATAAATGTAACAAGAACACAAGCACTTCAAACTCCCCCTCATAGCCACCGACAAAGTCGCTCCACATGAAAAAAAAGAGACGACGATTAACGAGATATTATAATTGTCGGGGCAAGCGGAGCTCCGTGACCTCGATGAAATTTTTTTGGTTAGTCATGATCCTTAAATAGGATCATAGCCGTTCAATTTTACTCTCATTTGATCTAAGGGACTGCATGATCTTCTTAAAACTCAAACTACATACATATATATTTTTACCATATATAAGGAAATATCAAATCCATGAATTTTAAAACCGTTGAAATGATTACGTCCGTTGAATCTGGCATGATATTTCATCAGCCGTCGGATCAAACCGCTCACTCTCTCCACTTTTGTATGTCTCCTAAACCTACTAGGGGGTGACCTAAAACTTGAAGGTGTAGAGCACCATACAACATGAAATTACGATTTTACTCATAAATTTATTGAAAAATGAATGTCATATGACCTGTTTTTTAACCTCACAAAATTTATCAATGGCGAAAATTGAACCAAGTCTCCACTATGTCAACCAAAGATGACAACCATCACACCATGTGGTTTTTGTTGAACAAAATTAAATTAAATTTTATATATACTGATATAAATATAGATCGCCCCCTCAGAAAGTCGCCGCCCCTGCCGAATGTCACCCCCGTCGAATGTTGCCTCTCTTGCCGAATGTCGCCGCCCGCACGGTCCCCATGCCCTGTCACTCGTATATATATATTTTTAAATTTTGGATTAAATGAGTATTTAAGTATAATAACGTATTTGACCGAAATTCAAATCCTCGTTGACTTACGCTCTAAGAATGATACGTGCGGATTTATTTTGACCGGGGGTATCGTGGCCGGATATTTTTATTAATAAAAAAAAAACCGAACCGGGCCGCGAAACCCATATTTCTGGAAGGTTTACGGGTTAACTTCTCAAGCAAGGCGTCTTCAAATTCAAAATTGAATTATATTTTTTTTAGAAGATGCAGGTGAAGTGCACAGTTGCAACAATATGTGGAATCCGGAATGGCTAAGTCAAACGAATCGATATAAGACACGTGATTAAATAAAATAAAATAAAATAAAATCAAAACTATTGAGAAGCTAAAATATCTTATTAGTTTGATTAAGCACCAACTTTGCACGAATCTTGATTATAATTGATCCAAATCAATGGTTGCTGGCGTGGGAAGCGGGAGGTATTATAATAGCCGACGCTATCGTTCTTTAGGCAATTTTTTTGCCACGAATGCCCGTTCCGTCCGGGACCCGCTAAGAGATCATTCTCATCTCCTAATTTGCCGACTTCCTCTCTCTCCGGTTTCACGGGCAAAAAATGTACGACACAAGTCCCCTCTGGATTGGTCTTGGACGAAAAATTTGGAAACGAAACCCGGTTGGAAAAATTCCTTGTTATTTAGGCAGCGTGTCGCATGTTACACACTACATGCGGGACATTATATCCCAACAACGGTCAAGTTCGGAAGTCTCTGCACATTGCGCATGGGAGACACAAGCGGCATGAGTAATGTCGCCGCTATTGTATTTTATTCTGTGCTCTTGGTGACGCAGGACGAATCTATAGGCGGCGGATAAACCGTGACCTAACCCTACATGCTATGCAAAGCCCGACGGATCAATCACAAATTAGATAATAAATTTAAATATCCCACGCAGATATAAATTCACAGCAAAGCAAAATAATTTATTAAGCGAACAGGCTTAGGTTTTCCTCCGCGTGGAGGGCCAAAGCACGAGCGCGCGGCGAATAATTCCTTCCTGCAGTTAGAGATTAATCCAGGCGCAAATAATTATAACAAAAGGAACATCTACATAAGCATGTAATAATCCAGACGATAACAATGTCTTACAACCAAAATCCGATACAAAATACGACACAAATCTGAAAATAAAATAGGGCTGCAACAATTTTAAACAAATCTGAACTTTAGAGAAGAGAGGGGGTTTTCCGGGCGGTGGTGGGCTAGATCGGGTAGGGAGCGGTGGATCCACGGAAGGGGAGGGGTGGAGTTGTGTGTACGGCTGCGGGAGTGGCTGTTTTGAGAGCGTGGAGCGGGATTTGGACAGATTTGGACAGATCTGAAGGGGTGGGGGTTGAGCAGGGCTGGCGGAGGGCTGGATTGGGGTTGGCTGCGAATACGGGCTGTTCGGGGCTGGATCTGGATAGTTTTGTCCAGATCTGGACTGTTCCGGCAAATATTGAGCAGGGGAGAAATGGGGGCTGGGCTGGGGGTGGCTTGGGCCGCTGTTTAAAGGGCGGCTGGCGGGTAATAAGGGGGTAGGCGGCGTGGCGTGGCTGGGAGCAGGTGGTGGCCGGATGGGGGTATCAAAGGGGCGGCGGCTGGACGTGGATTGGGGGGCTGTCGGGTGGCTGGCTGCTGCCAGAACTGGCGGCGGCAGTAAGTAGGGGGGGCTGGCGGCTATGGAAAGACAGGGGGCTGATGGCAAGGGGAAGGGAGGGGGCTGGCGGCAAGGGGAGATGAAGAAATACAAGGAAGAGGCAAGACACTTACCCAAGGAGTCGTCACCAAGGGGCTCCACGGCACGCGGAAGGATCACCGGAAGCAAGGAAGAAGATCTCTCCAAACTTCAGCAATAAAATGACAGCAGCCCTAACACCTCTTATTTATAAGAAAATAAGATTAGGGCACCCGGAATCAACAGCTATGATTGGCCGTTGGTTTCCGGGCCAAAACTACATAAAATAATAACCGAATAATACAAAGCTATATATGAAATTGACTCGCAACATGCATCCGGACGCATCCACGGAGTCAGATCGTCGATCCGGGCACGCCATATATGGTAAGTCGTCAAATCAGCCCCGAATGGGCCCAAAGCTCGTCCTCGCCTATGCTCCGCATCAATCTCGCCTATGCTCCGCATCAATCTCCCCGGCTTGAAAGAATTCATCTCCCGATGAATAGGGGTCAGAATTCTCTCGCTGTATGCCGGGTAACAACTCGAAGAGGCCGCCAGAGGTCGTCCAAGTGTCGTCGCTGAAAAGTGGCCTCGCCAATCAACACCTCCGGACTGAAAGGCTTCCATCCCCGATGAGTGGAGACGGACGTACTGAAGTCGAAGCCCGGGGGCGAATCGATCAAACTCATCTCTCAACATACTAGTAGAAGGATCCGGTGGGATCTGAGGTGCCACTGGTGAAGCCGTTGGGGACAACATCCCGGGTAAGTAAAGGTCAGAGGTGGGCTGAGAGTGGGGTAATGAATGTGGTGTCAATGGTTCGGGTGTAGACTGAGTGGTGGGTGGTAAAAACTGTGGTAAAGGCTCAGGAGGGCCGCCAAAATGTGGGCCTAAATACTCGTGAAGTGCAAAGTATGGCGTCAGGTCCACGACATTGAACACAGAATGGGTACCCATGCTCGCGGGGATGTCCAACTCATAAGCATTTGTCCCGATGCATCTCAGGACTGAGTAGGGACCCATTCGCCTAACGCTCAAGCTTTTAGCAAGCCTCGCACGGAGCCTCACAACGCAGATTCTCACCATCACCTGCTCGCCTTCATGAAGTACCTGCACTTGCCAATGAACATCCGCATGTGATTTACAAAATTTATTATCATTATGGATTCTTCGTCGGACCGACTTATGACACACATGCAAACGAGAAACAGACGACACAACAGACTCATGCAAATGATGACGAAACGACTCGACAGACTTATGCAAATGATGTAAATGAAACATGACCGACACAACATGCTCTCTATGAGAGAATCTAATAATGACCGGGGTGTCTCTAAAATGTGGTGGCCGATCAGGTGGTTCCCTCGGCGGAGTGTTGAAAAATTCATCTCGTGTGCGCCGAGTGCTCAGGTGACCGTGCGAAACATCTACACTCAAGGGCGAGCTCATGAAGAGCAACATGACTCTCAGGGAGCGTAACGCATCAGGGGGCTCACCAGGAGGTGCGTAAGAAAAGTCATCGCGAATGCGACGACCGCCTAAGTGAAAATCATGTGCACCGACTAGAAAACGTGACGCTATAGTGTGGTGAGTGTCCCCGACAACAAAGAACTCATCGGGTGGGTCCCCGGGTGGTGTGTCCCAAAACTCATCACGAGTGTGATATGTCAACATATGGTGCCCCAAATATTGGATGCTCCTCACAATATCCATCCTCTGAGGCGGAGTCAGGGACGATAATGGAAGGGGCTTCCATAAATCAATACTCCTACATACGGGGCTCACCCGAATCTCATTCTCATCAGGATGTGGCAGATCATCCGGAGGCTCAACTGAGGGCTCGACATAGAACTCGTCACTAGGATCAAGGTCCTCCGGATGAGTACCAACAAAAGGGGTAGTGTCCCCGTGAATGGATGACATGGCTACTACGAGATCAACACTATGCTCTGGGCTCTCAGCCGCGATGTGACTCAGGGACATGATAATGAGAGAACGACATAGATCTACACTCAAGAATGGATCCGTAGGTGCGGTGTCAGGAAGTGAGTCTGTGGTTGGGGTGCTAACTAACCCGGTGGGTGGCAGAGGAAGAAGTGTGGGTGAGGGACACAACACTACAGACTCAATAGGTCGCTCAGGTTCGCTCACCGTCGAAGTCACAAGAGACGGGTCAGAAACAAGAGATAAGTCACTCACTGGGCTAAGCTCCTCACTGGGGTGAGAACAATCCGTATCATGTATCACTTTTGCCACGTCTAACGGAACAATGGTAGGCAGAGTGGTGTCCTCGGTGTGGAAGGAGCTCGTACTGCGGAGGTCAAAGTGAGGATCCAACCGACTAGCTCTTGTGGATCTCAAAGACTGTTCGTAATGAAGGGCAAGCTGATACGTCTGCTCGAGGGACTTCGAGCTATGATAAATCACCTCAGTACGAATGTCTGATCGAAGGCCAGACCGAAATCTGCAAGAGGTCATGGCTGGGTCCTCTCGGATATCGCTCCTCACAACTAACTCATCAAAGCGATCCCTGTACTCAGCGACGGACATGGATCCTTGCTGAAGGGAAAATAATTGGTCGAGCAAGCGACTCCGATATAACGAAGGCAGATACCTCTGACACAATGTACGCTTCATGTCCACCCAACTAGTGACGCAATGTAGACGGTCTCGCTCGCGTGTCCTCTCAATGCTAGCTCAATATGTTCTCGCCTGATCTAAAAGTCTAAGTTTCGCAAACTTGACGCGACGCTCACCGAATACTTCAAAATGGTCAAAATAATACTCCATATCCACGAGCCAATAACTGAAAGACTCGGGACTCGATGAGCCGTCAAAGGAAGGGGCAGCAGTACGAAACTGACTCTCAAGATCTCTCTCAGAACGACGATCCTCATAATAATCATTTCTAAGGTAACCGAGTCGTGTCGAAGGATCAACACGATCCGCTCGCGTGTACGGATAAGAACGATGACAATCATCACGAGAATAATCGTCGTAGTAACGTGGAGATCTCCCAGACGGGGATCTGTGAGAGCGGGTGCTAGTGGACTCGAGACCTCCAAAATGAGGGGAGGAATAATCGTGACACCTAGACATAATGAAAGACCTATAGACTCTACGACTGCGTATCGAAAAGTGTGCGCAACCTTCCTCTGATACCAATTGACGCAGGACGAATCTATAGGCGGCGGATAAACCGTGACCTAACCCTACATGCTATGCAAAGCCCGACGGATCAATCACAAATTAGATAATAAATTTAAATATCCCACGCAGATATAAATTCACAGCAAAGCAAAATAATTTATTAAGCGAACAGGCTTAGGTTTTCCTCCGCGTGGAGGGCCAAAGCACGAGCGCGCGGCGAATAATTCTTTCCTGCAGTTAGAGATTAATCCAGACGCAAATAATTATAACAAAAGGAACATCCACATAAGCATGTAATAATCCAGACGATAACAATGTCTTACAACCAAAATCCGATACAAAATACGACACAAATCTGAAAATAAAATAGGGCTGCAGCAATTTTAAACAAATCTGAACTTTAGAGAAGAGAGGCGGTTTTCCGGGCGGTGGTGGGCTAGATCGGGTAGGGAGCGGTGGATCCACGGAAGGGGAGGGGTGGAGTTGTGTGTACGGCTGCGGGAGTGGCTGTTTTGAGAGCGTGGAGCGGGATTTGGACAGATCTGGACAGATCTGAAGGGGTGGGGGTTGAGCAGGGCTGGATTGGGGTTGGCTGCGAATACGGGATGTTCGGGGCTGGATCTGGACAGTTTTGTCCAGATCTGGACTGTTCCGGCAAATATTGAGCAGGGGAGAAATGGGGGCTGGGCTGGGGGTGGCTGGGGCCGCTGTTTAAAGGGCGGCTGGCGGGTAATAAGGGGGTAGGCGGCGTGGGGTGGCTGGGAGCAGGTGGTGGCCGGATGGGGGTATCAAAGGGGCGGCGGCTGGACGTGGATTGGGGGGCTGTCGGGTGGCTGGCTGCTGCCAGAACTGGCGGCGGCAGTAAGTAGGGGGGGGGGGCTGGCGGCTATGGAAAGACAGGGGGCTGATGGCAAGGGGAAGGGAGGGGGCTGGCGGCAAGGGGAGAGGAAGAAATACAAGGAAGAGGCAAGGCACTTACCCAAGGAGTCGTCACCAAGGGGCTCCACGGCGTCGGCACCGCGGAAGGATCACCGGAAGCAAGGAAGAAGATCTCTCCAAACTTCAGCAATAAAATGACAGCAGCCCTAACACCTCTTATTTATAAGAAAATAAGATTAGGGCACCCGGAATCAACGGCTATGATTGGCCGTTGGTTTCGGGGCCAAAACTACATAAAATAATAACCGAATAATACAAAGCTATATATGAAATTGACTCGCAACATGCATCCGGACGCATCCACGGAGTCGGATCGTCGATCCGGGCACGCCATATATGGTAAGTCGTCAAATCAGCCCCGAATGGGCCCAAAGCTCGTCCTCGCCTATGCTCCGCATCAATCTCGCCTATGCTCCGCATCACTTGGGGCATGGAGCGACGTCCCATTATTGTTATGCAAAACATGCCAAAACACGGTGTAAAATCCTTGATGGGGTTTCACAAAAGCGGTTCGGTCGAACCAGAGGTTTTTATCACGAACTCGATTGGCTCGCTAAGATGAGTCCAACAAGCTCTTCCCTACATAATTCCGAGTTCGTTTGGTTCCTCAAACGAACGCCGGAATGCTCGGTGAGCGCACCCGTAAAGGCTTCACGCCGGGCACTCACACACAAGACGGGTGCGCAAGCTGCGCATCCGCGCGAGTTGCACCCAAGCGAGGGCGCCCCCAGCCTGAGCGTAGCACGCGCGCCGCAGCCTGCCGTCCGCCGCCGTCAACTCAGGCGAACCTACCCGGTCCGCCGGGGGGGTGGGGGGGGGGGGGGGGGGGTGGGGGTGCATCAACGTCATTTTCAAAAAATTATTGATCAAGGTGATCAGAATCACACATTCTCATTCGCCAAAAAAATAGGGCTTCATTTTAGAAGAAGCAACCAGGGAGTGAAGAAAGAGCTGTGAAGATTTTCGGCAAAGACTTGACGCTCTGACCTCTCTCTTGCTCAGCTATGACTCTCCAGTTTAGTGTTCACTCCATTCTCTACAGCAGCCGCTCCAGAGACCACCCCAGGGTCCGCACCTACCCGGTCCGCCGGGGGGGGGGGGGGGGGGGGTGGGGGTGGGGGGGTGGGGGTGCATCAACGTCATTTTCAAAAAATTATTGATCAAGGTGATCAGAATCACACATTCTCATTCGCCAAAAAAATAGGGCTTCATTTTAGAAGAAGCAACCAGGGAGTGAAGAAAGAGCTGTGAAGATTTTCGGCAAAGACTTGACGCTCTGACCTCTCTCTTGCTCAGCTATGACTCTCCAGTTTAGTGTTCACTCCATTCTCTACAGCAGCCGCTCCAGAGACCACCCCAGGGTCCGCTCGCATGAGCGTTGTAGAAGACTTGTGTTTTTTACCCTTTAAGAACTTGTAAACAGGGTGGTGATCAGTTACCCTCCTGAAAATTCTAAAACTTGCACCCATTCGCAAATTATTGGATTTGGTCAGCACCGTACCGACCCGTGGTTTTTTCCCTTTTCGAGTTTTTCGACGTAAAACGTCTTGCAGTTTTTGCTGTTGATTCTCTTTTAACTGTTTGCGTGCTTGACTCACTCTCGAGCTAAGACGGTTCGATTCTTCCGGACCGAGAGAACGCTAAGCGACCCGCAACAACCCTATTGTTACTTTGAAGTAGATGAGAGAAGGCGTGAGGTTGAGTCATTGTCGGTTCAGCCTCGCCTGGTCCATGACACTGTTTGTGGTACGCATGCTCATGCCCCAAGGCGGTTTTCTTGGATTTGTAAATCTTCATTTCATCCCCGGATCTGCTGCTTTATTTGGAAGTTATGTCACAATTGTCTCCCTTCACGTTCGCTTCTTGCTGGTCGGGGGATGATGACCTCCATGACTTGTCCTTGGTGTAGCTATGATATTAAGGACACTGATCATATTTTCATCTCGTGCTCTTGGACAAGATCTTTTTGGCCTTACTCCTGTTTATTGGTTGTGACAATTCGTGGCAGACAGGTGCTCAGTTGCTTAATGTGTCTGCAACTACAAAGCCAACCCTCTTGGTTGTTTCATCCAAATGGTGATGGGCTTTTGGCTCTGGGAGATTTGAAAGTCTAGGAACGTCCTTGTGTTTGAGGGTAAATCGATTCCCACTGCCCTCGCGTGTAGAAAAGGCTGGATAACGACGATGGAGCTTTTTGAGGATAGAGGAGGCAACCTTGAGGTTTGTGCTAGTTGTTCGTCCTGAATGGGATTCTCGAGGGCATCCTCTCCGTCGGTCCCCACCATTACACCTCTGTTTTGGGAACCTCGACAAGATGAGTGGGATAAGCTTAACTTCAATGTTGCTGTGAAGCGGGATTCCGGTTGGGCGGGTGCTGGCTGGGTCATTCGTGATCATCGAGGGTGTGCCCGCCTGGAGGGCGGCATTCATTTTCGTTGCTTGTCTGTTCCAACCACTGAGCTCTGTGCAGCTTAGGAGGGTTTGCACATTTATATCTTTCTGTTGGTCATCCATCGCCAGATGACATTTGGGGCTCCTCGGCTTGCTCAGACAATAGGATGGGTCAGGTAAAAGACATCTAGTGGCTAGGTTTCTGGATTGTTGGGGTATAAGATTGAGCATGAATATCGCATCGCAAACAATGTTGTTGATTGACGTGCCAACCCGACCATTGCGCGAGAAGACTTCTCTTGTTCTGCAGAGGATCTTCAAAATTAAGTCAGGGTCTTTGTTACCCCCGCGCAATTACCGGAGGAGCCACCCCCTGCCGGGACTACTGGAGTGCATATTTGGAAGCCGCCATGATATCTTTCTTGTAATATTAATTAAATATTATTTTATGTTTGCTGCATGTGAGCCCCCCTATATAAGGAGGAGGTATGGAGAGTGTTTCTTTATCTTTTGTTATTTAGGGTTTTGGGCTCTCATTCATGAGAGAGGGATCTTTGGAGGACCCAGCCTCCTTGATCTTGGCCGGAGTTCGCTCCGGATTGTATCCGTTTTCTCGTTTAATGCAAAAGTACACTAGTTTTTAGCGTGACTCGCCCTCACTACCAAAATAAAAGGGGATCGAGGGGGCGACTCTACCTGACCCTGCCGCCACTACCCATCCATACATCCGGAGGCCGCAACCCCCTGTGCCCTGCTACAAAAGCGAAAACAATTTCCATAGCGGAATAAAAAAAATCCAAAGAAGATGCAAACATTTATTCAAAAATAGCTCGAAATAAAGCAGAACGATAAACATGATCACTGCACAGGCTCTATGCTACAGTTTATACATAGAAAGCACACTGCAAGCCATTTGCTGGAATAGGATAGGGGAAAAATAGTAGATGTATGATCAGAAGGGATAATTTTTTTTCTTTTTCCACACACAAAAAAAACTAAGTGATTCTTCTGTGGCTAATAATATCCTCTGTGGCTAATACTATGTTTCTAAGATCAGCTATGGCCTACTGTAATGCTGGTACTGCCTTTCCAGTATGAAGCCCAGGTCTTGTGCAATGTCTCTCTCTCTCTCTCTATGCAGCTAGACAGAGCTGGCTCATTCTGTAGAGCATGAGTAGCTATAAACAACAGAAGGCATTGAGTCTGAAAAAGCAAATGATAATACTAGGATACTGATATTCACTCTAATTTTACATGTTAATCGGTCGTGATTGCGGTGGTTATGAACCGTCACGCTCGACCTCACCTAAGAAACTTCATCAACTTTTATGTTCAAACAGTTTTCTTTCTTTCTTGGTGGCAGTCATAATCGTTGTCATGCCAAACATATGTTCTATGATGGTGGAGTTTTTGTCCGTCCAAACTCACGAGAGCAAAAACGCTGCGCCGAACGGAGCCTAAGAAAGGAATAACAAGACTATATTGTATAGGATTAGTATTATTAGAACCTACGCAGCCAAACTAAAGTCAATTACTTGTGAAGAGCGACTCGAGGAGTCTTTTAAGGGCATATGACAGTAATCAATTATGAACTTAGTTAACACAAATGAGAGTATAATCAGGATTGGTGACTTAATGGAGAGTATTTGTGGACAGCTTAATGAAAATGGTAAAACTATGAGGTCTAGCTATAGATCTATTGTCGTTTAACATGTCAATTATTTTTTAAATGATATTAGAATCTAGGCATATGACAAGATAAATTGATTGCAGATTCAGGGCTCATTAAATATTATATTAAATGCAAAAGGCTACATAAGTTCTTAATAAATGTATGTGAATCAAATCAGTCTTCATATCTCAGAGTAACCAGCAGAGAGAAAAAAAACTCTTCATATAAGAAAATAATGTCAGTGAGAATCTAGCCATAGGGGCGGAACTAGGGGGCAAGCTGCCCCCCAAGATTTTACAAAATCAATGGTGGATTTGGATTTCTCTCGTTGAGACAATGAATTTTGACTATTTACACATAAAAAACAGTGTCCGGATGAGGGAGAAATGGTTCCGACAAGGTGGAGACGTTCATATTTATTTTTGGCTAGAGGAGGAAGGCGATGATGTGTCAGCTGACTGGTTTAAGTAATTTATGTGGATCTGTCATATGTAAATCTAGTTGAGATGGCTGCAACCATTATGCTAACTGAACGGTGACAAAATATGATAAAAAAAATCGGAATAAAAAATATGATTTAAATGATTTAAATCAAATGTGTAGAGTTATTTGCTACTTGATGGAGAGTCAAACGAGCTTGAAATATTTCAAAAAATATATATATAAGAAAATCAGAAACCATTTATAGAATATTGTATTAGAATTTCAAAATATTTTAACTAATTAATGTTTTTATTCTATCATTCTATGTATTATTTCATTTTGAAATTTATCACTTGTGTTTATTTTTATTTTTTTGCTTTGCCTTGTGTTTGACACCCCCTTGGTTTAGGATTTAGGATCTAGGGTTCTAGCCAAGCCTAGTTTTCTTGAGTTTAGCTCTATAGGAAATAAAACTAAAGTGCACGTAGACAAAGAACACTCAAGTTGTAGAAAAAAACATTCAAATACTTTTGAAACCTTAGTTTAAACTGGAATCAATTTGAAACCTTAGTTTAAACTGGAATCAATTTGAAACGGTTGGGTGGAGTTGGGTGGACTGCGAGGGAAAAAGAGTTTGATAGAACGAGGGAGAAAAATGCGTATGGCATTATCGAAGTATGAACAAAAAGTTAAACTATATGAGAAAAGTCGAGGATCAAACAAATGCTTACGACATCATATCAAGTCGGTAAAAGTGGCCGTCGCTCATCATCTTCGCTACGATGATTAAACTGAAGAAAAAAATGGCAATCAAGATTAGTCACATGTTAGAGTGCGTTGAAAACTATAGCTTCTAACTAAAGTGAAGAAGTATTACATCCTCATTTGCTCCAGCGGCCATATTTATAAATGATGCTTCCTGCGACCTGCAGTACACATTTTGATCAATCATGAAAAGCATAATATATAAAATTCACTCCATATAAATAGCATATCATATAGAATTCATAGTGGACATGAAAAAAGGGAAAGATAAGAAAACCAGCATAATGAGGACTAAATGCTATATAGTACTGAACTCACATTACAATTTTAAAATTTAACAAAAACTTGAGAGAAAACAACCCAAATAGTGGAATTCAAATTGAGCAAGACAATAACTGCAGTTATTAGGAACCTTAGCATTATAGCATATTGGTATGATCTAAGAGATGTTGCAATCAAGGCTTATAAAGAAGCCCAGAAAAAATGATGTGTGCTGTTAAGTGTTAAGAATTTGTGCTTCTAGAGTGGTAATTGATTTTGTTTGCCTTCATCTTTTCCAAACACAAGCATGGACAAATAACAATCTAGATTCAGGAAGAGTTTTCACTAATTTAGAATTAAATACAAGAAATCACCATTTTCTAGTTAGTGGCGCAATAGAGTCTCGAAAAGATCCATCAATGATGTTGTGCGGATGTCCATGGTTACGACATCGGGTTGCTGCTGACGTTGTCCATGAAGACAACGCCTGGATCCAAACTGATGGTTGCGCAAAACTGAGAGAACGGATTGTGGTAGACCCTGATGTCATGACAACAAAAGTCTGGAGGCAGCGACAATGCTACTGGCAACAACCAGACTACCAAGCTAGTCAAGAAAAGGGTGTTCGCGGAAGTAGATGGCAGTGATGTGTGATTGGATTGCCAGCAGGAAGCTAGTTAAATAACATTGTATAGGATTCTCTATGTATCATCTTGTGGGATGAATAATGCACACTTCATTTTTTATAACTCTCCTCTTACTATCTTCCAACGGAGTATCACAACATCTCTAGACCTAGCTGATCAGCTCAACCCCACAAAGATCGCCCTTGCGTTGCTCCATCAATGTTGTCGATTGACATGACATCCGCTTCTGATGCTACATCGCTTTTCTTGCTTGATCGACACACACGATCAACTCCCTTAGATGACTCCCTCGATCGATTGACACACTCGATGGACATTGTTTCCTCGCCCTTCTCTCTCTGCATCGTGCTCGACGACCTCCCCAATCCATCATTGTGCACAACTCATCGATCCAACACCGTGCACGAGCTGCTTTCTACAACCGTGCATGGTTTGTATTTCTATGAGAGAAAAAGGAAGTGTGTAAATATCCACCCATTTAACGTCCAAGAAATTGCACATTTTGTGCTCATATCCGTTCCCTATGCATATTAGGAATTCTTCGACCTTCCCTTACTATTTGGGGAGAGCTTGTCGACGATTGCTCTCGTGTATTAGAGTCCCTTGGATCCTTCACAATAGATTAATATTTTGTGATTGGCCCTCACATGACTTCCTAGTTTTGTTAATTATGTCTTCTCTCACTAGCATTGCTGCTCTCAAAAGTGCCTTGCTCAGCGCAAAGCCCAGGAGGCTGCATCTGATCGACCTTATGCGTGTCCACAACTCCAATATGTTGAGACTCTGACCTTTCAGCATAAGATACCATCAACCGTGCATTGCTACTCCACCTTCCAATGTGACTTTTAGCACAAGAGCAGCTTATATATTCATTCTTAGGTTTCAGTTGTTGCCTTTCTCATCTGTTTATCCTTTTTGCATTTGGAGAGTACTGACTTTCTCTTTCTTTTCTTCTCTTTCACTGTTTTCTTTCAAATTCATGATTGCTCGTGTTATGAATTTGATGGAGCTGTTAAATGCCACTGTATAGGCTTCTTTATATACTGCCTTTGGGGATGAATAATACACACTTCATTTATTATTATTCTTCTCTTCTATCATAAAGGTTGTAGGGTTGTTTTCTGTGGCATAACATTTTCAAAATGATTTTCATTCCAAATGAAATGATTTGAGGATTATTCATATCTTCTCTAAGGATATTTGGAATATTATTCATACTTATCAACAAAGGAAAAGGATATTACGTCACTGATAAATGTAGAGCTTGAATGTTCTAGCGAGTGGGCTTCATATTAAAGGATAAATCTAGGATTTCAATGTTTCATTTAAGCCATTTTGAGCAATAACTCAGCTCCTCCTGCTCTCCTGTTGTGATCTCATCTCTTGTGTAACAAGAGCTGCAACAACACGGTTCATAATTACTATTGTTTTCCATGCTCTCATGAAGCTTCTATCATCTCAATTCTCATTTCTCAATAGAGACTCAGAAAAATGCTACTCCTCTTTATTTCTCTTCTTAGTCAACACTCAACAATGCTTCTATGCTGAATAATTTTACTGATTTTATTTTACTGTTTATTATTTTATTCTTGTATGTATCCTGTTACTCGTGTATCAACCTTAGCCTTGACTATACAGTTGTACAATATTTTTTTCAAGGTGCACTTTTCACAAGTGATTTCAAGCCAGTTCAGATCAAGATCCAATTTCAAACTTAGCAAAAAATTGCTCATCTGAATTTGAATCGAGCTCAGATTGGATTGAGTTCAAATCGATACAAGACCTAATCACAACAAACATCGAGAAGAAATATTTGAAAGAACAAGACAACTTTCACAACTATATTGAAATATAAATTTAACCATAAGAGATGCTAATTAAAGGACACCAACATCATTCTCATCATGAGAATTAAACAAGATTTCAAACCTGTGGCTCTGGTCATTCATCTCAAGTCCACTTGGCACGTCATCTTTAACTTTTGCAAGAGGAGAAAAGAACTGGCAGATAAAACAACATGATTAGAAGAGGTGGTAAGCAACAGTGCATTAATACAAAAAAAAAATAGATAAATGCCGACCTGGTGCATTGATATAAACACTATTGAAATGCCCAATATAAAGTTTATGGTCAGCGTGTGACCAAACAATGCAGCAGAGGCTATGCCAGTGAAAATGGTTGCAACAGTTGATGAATATTTCTTTAGTATAGTATCTGCATGTATATAAATAATAATAAGTAAAATTCGTACACACAAATATCTACATAAGTGATTCATGTTTCTCCTGAAAAGTAAAAACATGACCATGAATCTGTTATTCTAAATTGTAAAAATGTATGATTGGTTTATGGGTGAGCAAAGAGGTTGCTCTACAGAAGATAGCAGAAATTACTTCACAAAAGGTAGACTAGAAACATCAATCAAATGACTGTTCATTACCAGCATATTTGAAAAAAAATGAGGATAGAATCCCTTGTGCTGCGTTGTTGCATATTAGAAATATTGTGGCCCTTGAATGCCCTTGTAGAATGTCAAAGCTGCCAGGCCCTGGATAAAATTAAAAGCTCAGATAAGAATCACTCCATCTGTCTCCATGCACAAAACCAATTGTTTGCATTATTATAGTAATACATGAAGGTGTAATGGAAGACAAATAATGGAAGCCCAATCTAAAGGACGACAGCTCATAGCAACTCTGAAATTATGTATTACAATCTGAATCTCACAGCAGTTGCGTTCTTTATAAAATATTAAGCATTATGACATACTAAGAAATCAATGAATTAAATCATTTTCTATCAAAATAATTTCATAAATGCAAAAACGTCAGTGCCAAATTGCCATTGATAGAAATGGCAACCATATCCTGATAATAAATCAAACCTCACTGAAAGAAGATCAGCATTTTAAGAAAAAAAAACAGAATATCATGGTGGATACACGGAGGGATAAATACTTGCTATGCATTAGATTGATACGGATCTTGATATCTATCACAGAACACTTGTTACGATTAAGAAGGAAGAACGAGACAAGATTGCATTAATCAAGAACACAGATACAATCCGGAGTGAACTCCGGCCAAGATCAAGGAGGCTGGGTCCTCCTACGATCCCTCTCTCAAATGAGAGCCCAAAAACCTAAATGATCAAAAGATGTCTTCTACTCCCAAACCACCTCCTTATATAGGGGGGGGGGGGGGGGGGCTCACATGCCAAAAACCTAGAACAATAAGAAGTACAATAATACGCGCGTCCGCGTAACAATCCATCCCGCCAGAAAATCAACCTTGACCCCAAGGTCGAAATACCGCCCGCCATCTAGTAGTAATGTGTCCGCTGGTGGGCCGCCGCAGAGGTGCCCGGATCTCCGTCTGGTGGTACATCCTTGAGCAGAAGGGTGTCCAAGACAGCCGCACCGATCTCGTCCAAATCATCCCCGTTGAGGGCCCGAAACTCTTTGGCAGGACAATTATGATTAGGCGAGTAGGGTTGCTTGCAGCAGTAGCACAGACCCTTGCTCCGCAAGTCATTGTACTCTTGGTTGGAAAGACGGAGGGTGGGGATATGACAGTTGTTGCGTGGGCCCATAATGGTTGGTCGAGGAGGAGGAGGTGGCAATGGTGGAGGTTTAGACGGGGGCGGAAAATGTGGTTGGTAGGGAGGGTTGAACGGAGGCGATGGGAAGGGAGGGTCCCCGGACGTTGCCATGAATTCGGCTTCCACCAATGGGGAGAGGTTCATGGCTTGGTGGACAGTTGACGGTTGCAGGGTGCGGAGGCGGGCTCGGATGTGGGTTGTAAGCCGTGCATGAAGTAGGCCAAGTAATGGTCGGGTGGGAGACCAGGAACATGGGTGACCAACTCGATGAACGCATCAACGTACGAATCAATGGGGCCGGTCTGACGGAGTCCGCAAAGGCGTTCGATCATGGAGCCGGGGTAGCGGTGATCAAACCGCTGAATGATGGCCTCTGTGAGAGCTGTCCAGGTGAGGCCGGGAGAGGATTGACGGAGCCAGCGGACCCAGTGGAGGGCGGAGCCCTCCATGCCGATCAAGGCCGTGCCGACCTTCTGTGGCTCCGAGATCTGCTGTATCTCGAAGAACTGTTCGGCCCGAGCAATCCATCCCATAGGATCGGTGCCGTTGAAAGAGGGGACATCCAAGGAACGAGGGCCCGGTGAGCACACCCCGGGCAGGGGGGCTGTTGCACGGAAGAGTTCCGGGGAAGCCCCGAGGAGGGGCGGCGGATCCGCCATCGACGTTGCAAATGTGGTAGGGCGGCCGACCAGGAGGGAGTTGAGCTTAGCATCCATGCGTAACATGAGGGCCTGCAGCAACGCGATGAAATTGTCGTGGTAATCCAAGCTACGAAGAATGGCGGGATCGGTGGTTGGGTGAGAAGGTGTGGGATCAGGGTTTCCCATTAGACGGCTGGAACGGCGTGGCATGCACGCAAGTAACCGCAGGGGGCGGAGAAGGACGCCAACTGGAAGGGGGGTGCGCTGGATCGGCAGCGGGGCGGCTATCCGGTGAAGGCGGTAGGATCTGGAGGGGAAACAGAAGGTAGGCGCGGAATCGGGAGGAGACGCGGACGCGGGATGTGGAGCACCGACAGGAGAACGCGTGCGGAACGATCGGCGGAAGCTGGGGATCGGCTCGGCGAAGCTCGCGGGCGTGGAAGCGGATCGGGATCGGCGTCTGGTTGCGTACGCAGGAACTGGAGCGGCGCTGGTAGCGGAACGGCAACAGGAGCGGGCGCTGGTAGCGGAACGACAACAAGAGCGGGATAGGATCGGGGACAGGGCGCTGGATCTACTTCGGGCGGCGGAAACCGCGGCCGGAAGGCGGCAGGTCGGACCACTTGTTACGATTAAGAAGGAAGAACGAGACAAGATTGCATTAATCAAGAACACAGATATAATCCGGAGTGAACTCCGACCAAGATCAAGGAGGCTGGGTCCTCCTATGATCCCTCTCTCAAATGAGAGCCCAAAAACCTAAATGATGAAAAGATGTCTTCTACTCCCAAACCACCTCCTTATATAGGGGGGGGGGGGGGCTCACATGCCAAAAACCTAGAACAATAAGAAGTACAATAATAATACGCGCGTCCGCGTAACAACACTGCTCTGAATTGTTGCAGTATGAAAGTGTAATACAGATTCTATGGAGTATCAGTATATAAATTCCACGATGCAATCACATGAAGGTTCTAGAGGGTAGCAGTTCTCGCAATAATGATGCTAGATGCCTTGCATTCATACCTTTGAAAATAGCACTTCCAACAATACCAAGTAGGTTGAATATTGCACCATAACCATACAAGAATAAGTTCTGCAACAAAATTAAAGGTTACTTCCCTGGGTTTGAATCAAAAAGCAAAATTAACAGAATGTGCTTATAAGAAATTAGGAAAGAGAAGTTCTCTCAACACAAGAGAAGAGATAACTGAATAGAAATTATGAAATTCTCCAAATTTAAAGTGACGAGTTACCTGAAGATAAATGCTTGTATCAAACTGACTTTTTAAAGCATATTCATTGTACACAGAGGCCAAGGATGGAATGGTTACCTGAAATGTAACATTTATTCATAACCATCAGCACCCAATAACACGCATAAAGTTAACATTTTCAAATAGAATGATGAATTCAAACATTTACAGCCCAAACTAAATAGGATAGTCGTTCAATACTTTCATAACAATTTAATCAACCATGTAAGTTCCATGCAAATTATTTTGAAATTACAGCATATATATATTTATTTAGAAGTGCTAGTTGCAGTAATTATGATAGTGTATATGAAAATTTCAACCAAAAATAATCAGAATATGGATCAATTAATATGATACCTTAAAGGGGAATATTTTACTAGGAATAAATGAAATCAGTTCTCATGCGTAAAAGAACTTTAGTTTCTGGTAGTATTTACCTAAGACAATAGCGCTCATAGAGATTGTGTTGTTCCCCAAGCACGGTTCGACCAGATTATCATGAGCCCCGAAGAGGTCATAATATTGGAGAGAATGATATTACTCGCCACATCGGTATTGATGATACCATGTTCATGATAATCCATACTAATATCTCCTTCATGATTTTTACACATTAGACAAGATATAATGATGATTGGCTGCAAATATGCAATACTTAAGGAATTTTTAAAGGCTTGTGTGGATATTTAGTCCCACATTGGTAATCTCATGCTGCCTTGTGTACTTTATATGTTCTTGGGCCTCTCCACCTAGAACCAATTGATTTTAGGTTGAGTGTTTGGGTTTTAATATGATATCATATCATGCTTGGCTTCATCCATCTTCGTCGTCCCCCATATCCCACATGTTATATTACATGAGAGAGTGTGCCAGATATTTAGTTCCACATGAAAATCTCATGTAGTCTTGTCTACTTTATATGTTGTTGGACATCTTGTTCCACGCATTCCTACATGTGTAGGTGTGTGTTGGATATTTAGTCTCAAATTGAGAATCTTATATTATCTTGGCTCTCTTCACCTAATACCAATTGGCTAGCCGTTTTGGCACTAATAACTAGAAATACATTTGAATGTGATACCACTTGGGTATCGGACAGCCGGCGAGGGGAGGCGGTAGCGGCGGCGGCTGGCGGCGGCGGGCGAACTAGCGAACCGAGAGAGAGAGAGAGAAAGAGATAGAGAGAAAGAGGGAGGAGAGGGAACGAGAGAGAGAGAGAGAGAGAGATAGCGGGAGGAAGAAGGGGAGCAGCCCCCAATAACTCAATTGATCCAAAAGATACTAATTAAGTTTTTAGGAGGACCTCTTATACTATGAGGTCTCCTTCAATACATTACCCAAAATACCCATGCTCAAAATAATAAACTCCTAAGCCTGCTCTTCACCCAAGCCAGCGCCGGCCCTGCTGTCGCCCACGGTATCGCCGGGCGGTAGTCCCCTGCTGTCGCTTGTCTCGCTGTCGCCGGTGATGTCGCCTGGCGGTACCGACTCCCGTGCTGTTCCTGTGTCTCCCGCCCCACGAACTCGCCGTGCGTACACCCGCCATGGTGGTTCCTCCTCCCGCAAGTCGGTAACAATGCCGCCGTCTGGGAAATTGGCCTTGTCCTCAAGGCAATAGTCCGGAAATTGACGGCGGAAGTCGTCGCGAATTAGCCACGTGCTCTCGGATTGGGGGCGATGTCGCCATGCTACCCGGACTTCCTCGGGGAAGTGCGTCCCGGAGTGAGACGAGCGGCGATCGATGATGGCGGCCGGATATAGGGGGCGGTGCTGGAATAGTCCAAGTCGGCGGGGATGTGATCCACGGCCGGGTGGTCGCCGATGACTCGACGAAGTTGCGATATGTGGAAGACGGGATGGATCCGGCTGTTCTCCGGTAGGCGAAGGCGGTAGGCCACCGCTCCAATGCGTCCGATCACCTCGAAGGGGCCGAAGAAACGTGGGGCTAACTTTGGGCACGATCGGCGAGCTACGGACAGTTGTCGGTAAGGTTGTAGCTTGATGAATACTTTCTCTCCAACTGCGAGTTGTAAGTCCCGGCGTTTGCGATTCGCAAACGATGTCATTTTGGCTTGAGCGCGCCGTAGGTGATGCTTTAAACTGTCCAAAATGGTGTCACGATCTTGCAAGTGGACCGCGAGACCGTCCACATTGCATTCGCCGGGCAGATACCGCACGATCGATGGGGGTGGACGGCCGTAAACCACTGCGAATGGGGAGGTGTTCGCGGCGTAGTGATAAGCCGTATTGTACGAATATTCCGCCCACGGAAGCCACTTGGCCCAAGTCCCCGGTCTTTCGCCAATGAAGCACCGTAGGTAGGTTTCAAGGCACCGATTGAGAACTTCTGACTGTCCGTCCGTCTGCGGATGTTAGGCCGTGCTCATGCGTAGTTGAGTTCCTTGTAGACGGAATAGCGAGGTCCAAAAACTGCTCAAGAAGAGGGGGTCTCGGTCGCTCACAATGGAGCGCGGAAACCCGTGAAGGCGCACTATGCCGGAAATGAAACTGTCCGCGACCGTCTTTGCCGTGTATGGGTGATGAAGGGGGAGGAAATGGCCATACTTTGAGAGGCGGTCCACCACCACCAAGATGCAGTCGAACCCGTCAGACCGGGGAAGCCGGGTGATGAAGTCCATGGCAATGTCCTCCCAAATACGCTCCAGTACCGGAAGGGGATGGAGGAGGCCGCCCGGAAACAGTGCTTCATACTTGGCCTTCTGACACGTAAGGCATTCGGCGACGTAAGCCTTGACGTGGCGAAACATCCGAGGCCAGAACAAGGAGGCGGACAAGCGGCGATATGTCCGGAAGGCGCCGGCGTGACCGCCGGTGGGGGACGCGTGGAACTCAGCCAGCAACCGAGGAATGCACGCGGAGGACGCGGAAAGTGCCAAACGTCCGCGGTAGAACAGTCGTCCGCCAATGAGGGAATAGGGGGGTGCGCTGCCGGGTCGGTGATGAGAGCCGTCCGGATTGCCGATAAGTACGGGTCCTGCTCGACTCCCTCCTGTATGTCGGAGCTCTCCTCCCAGACCGGTCGCGAAATGGCGGACAGCTCGGGCGCGTGCGGGTGGCGAGACAACGCATCAGCCGCGCGATTGGTTTTGCCGGAGCGAAACTCGATCGAAAAGTCGTAACCCAATAGCTTCGCGACCCAAACTTGTTGTGTCGGTGTGGCGATTTTCTGTTGGAGAAGATAACGGAGGCTGTGGTGATCCGTCCGAACCACGAATGGCCGACCGAGAAGGTAGGGGCGCCAGTGCTGTACCGCCAATACCAAGGCCATCAATTCATTCTCATATGCCGAGCGGCTGCGAGTAGTGGGGGAAAACTCCCGGCTGTAGAAGGCTATTGGCCGGCCGGCTTGCATAAGGACCGCGCCGACACCGGTGCCCGACGCGTCGCACTCGACGATAAAGGGTTGTTGGAAGTCCGGCATAGCTAAAACTGGCCCATGCACTAAGGGCCGATTGCAAGGCGGCAAACGCTGCCATGGCCGCCGCCGACCAGATGAATGAGCCCTCCTCCGAAATCTTGAGCAGTTGGGTGAGGGGGCGGGCTAAAGTCCCGTAGCCTTGAATAAACCGGCGGTAGTAGCCGGTCAAGCCCAGGAATCCGCGCACCTCGCGGACCGATGTGGGCGTTGGCCAGTGCAGCACCGCCGCCACCTTGTCGGCTTCCATGGCCACTCCGTCGGCCGAGATTGTGTGGCCCAGGTAGCTAACCGAAGTGGCTAACCGATTGTGGGGCAAACCGGTCGGGGCCACAAAGATGTCGGTAAACTCGTCCAAGATCCCCCGGATATCATCCAGTAAAGGGTGTGGGTCCGCTTGGTCGCTCACCAAGAGCCACAGCCAAGCCGAGAAGGGGAACGACGAGGTGCGTTGAAGTGCCCGGAAGGATACGGGTGTCCGCAGGAGGGTGGAGTCACCCGTAAGGCAACACGGCGTCGCCCCCTGTTGAAATTGCATTGTCATCTTCGCCCAGTTGACTCGAACGTCGCCCAGAGTTTGCAACCAAGCCACCCCCAGGATGGCGTCAATGCCGCCTAACTCGAAGATGTAGAAGTCGGCCGTGACGGAGCACGAGCCCGCGGTCAGCTCGAGCGCTTGGCATAGGCCCTGTGTTGGTCGTCGGCGGCCGTCCCCTAAGCAAACTGTGAACTCCTCGGACGGAAGGTGGGAAAGGGCGAGAGCGCGCGCCAGGTGCGCCGAGATAAAGTTATGGCTCGCGCCACTGTCAATCATGAGAACAATGTCGCGATCCCGAATGCGGCCTTGGTGTTTCATCGTGCGAGGACCCGTGATGCCGCCGACCGAGAAGCAAGGAAGCTCCAAGCAGTGGAATGGCTCGGTGGGGGGAGGACGGGGTTCGGTGTCCTCGACTAAGAAAGGTGCAGTCTCCTCGGCCAACGTCTCCGTAGCCGTGTCGTCCCCAAACAGGGCATGAAATTCTTTGACCGAGCAGACATGGTTGGGCGAGTACGGTTGACGGCACCGGAAACACAACCCCTTGCGGCGGAGGTTGTTGTACTCACTATCAGAAAACCGGTGGTGAGTGGGGCGGCCGGTACGCTGGCCACCTTGTGGAACTTGCCGGGGCGCCACGTCCCGCGGGAGAGGCAGCCTCGGTGGGGGGTGGGAAGCCGGGAGCGGGTGGCGAATGCCCAGGTCCGCCTCGACGGCGCGAGCAAGGTCGATTGCGGCCGAAACAGTGTGGGGATGGTGGGTACGGAGCCGAGAGCGAATGGCGGGCAGCAATCCTTGCAGAAAAAAACCCAAGTAGTGGTCGGGTGGCAGCCCGGGTACGTGCGAGACCAAGGCCACGAACTCATCAATGTAGGTATCGAGGTCGGAGGACTGGCGTATGCTGCAGAGGCGCTCAATGGCGGAGCCGGAGTGACGCGCATCGTATCGCTGAATCATTTCGTGCTTGAGCTCGGCCCAGGAGATATGGGGCTGCACCTGGCGGAGCCACCGCGCCCAGTGCAAAGCGGAGCCCGATAGGCCGACGACCGCCGTGCCCACCTTGTCGTCGTCGTGGGTAAGGTGGAGGTCAAAAAATTGCTTGGCGCGGGCTATCCATCCCATGGGGTCCACGCCGGTGAAGGACGACAATTCCAATGCGAGCGGAGGTCGGCTGGCCGCCGGAAGGGGGGCCGCCGGGCGCGGCTCGAGCACGAGGGGCGGCTGGTGATGGGGGGAAGGGGGCTGCCCGAGGATCGAGCCACCCTCCCGGGTTGATGTGGAGGCCGCGGCCATGGGCGAGGCGACGACGAGCTGGTCCAGGCGGGAGAGAATGGAGGCGTTGGTGTTCTGATTGTTGAGGGAGAGGGTTTGGAGCGTGGCCATGGACGCCCGGAGGTCCGACAGTTCGGAATCGAGGGCGTCGGCGCGAGCGCGGAGGTCGTCCGCGCCGTCGAGGGAGGCGGAGGAGTTGCGGGTGGTGACTGTCATGGCGTTGAGATTCCGGCGGCGCTGCGGCGGGCGGAGCGGCAGGTCGGACCAATGATACCACTTGGGTATCGGACGGCCGGCGAGGGGAGGCGGTAGCGGCGGAGGCTGGCGGCGGCGGGCGAACTAGCGAACCGAGAGAGAGAGAGAGAGAGAGAGAGAGAGAGAGAGAGAGAGAGAGAGAGAGAGAGAGTGTGTAACGGCCCCTTTTATGGCTACCGCTACAATTATACTACTTTACCTACATCAGAGAGCAAGGCCAAATATCCAGAGCGAAGCAGTTTATGAAAGAGTACAAAAAGAAGAATGTAATACAACATAAAATCATTTCATTCCATTAATGTTTGATAACATATCATATACACGAGTACAACTGGTAGCCCTATACACATCAAAAGGGGGTCTACCATAAGTTTACAAACTAGCAAACTATTTTACATAAATACATGAGGACTGTACTACAGACTCTATTTGAAATAAAACTGAAAGTCATCGTGGGGACACTCCAAGTCTTTACATCTCTCCTTGTGCGCATCCAGAACTTCAAATACAGCTGTAGACACCTCCACCCAAAGGCGATACCTCTTGGTTTGACGAGAAGTACTAACCCTAATGGGAGGAGGGGGAATCTCTTCTTGGACCTGTTTAGTATACTATTACATTAGTCAAAAGACTACGTGAATTCTTAATCTTTAATATATTGGGTTTATCTCTTTTTTTCTTAAAACTCTTTCATTACACAATGTCTTTATCTTAATTTTCTCTTGTGGGTATTATGAAGGGTAAATTCAACTTCATATATATTGTACGTGCCCTTGACTCGCACGTTAAACTGGCAACGCGTACCCTTGACTCGTACACATATTTGCCAATTATTATTCGTACCCTTGACTCGTACGAATCTTTTTAATATATATGTGAAAAGGTTATTCTCCCCGCCTTTTCGTTCGGGTTAACCCTTATTTATACCCAATGCGCATATTTATTTCTTTTGCTTTACTTTACTTTTCTTAGCATTTTTCATTACTAAACAAGATTATACAAATAATATGAAAAGTAATGACATGAAAAGAAATAACTAAGAACTCACATCAACTTTGCCTTTGCCTTTATCCTTGTTGGGCTCATTTCCTCTTCCTCTACCTTGAGACGCCATGTCCTAAACATTGGCATTTAGATGAGCATAACTTATAATAAAATCTTCGCTTAATATACCATTTCCCACTCTACTAGTGCTGCCCTAGCATTTTAAAAATGGATATATATACATATTGAAAGTTCCTTCGTATCAGGACTTCTAATTTGCAAGCCCGCTTTATAATTCAACTATAGTTGGCTGCCCTATTTAACCCAACTTGATATACCACTATTTCCCTTCCCTATTTCCCTTCCCTACCAAGTAAATAAAAGGCTAATGAAGTTAGGGTTTGCTGCCCTAATACTCAATATCAGAGATTTTGCATCAAACCCTACTTTTTGGGTGGCTGCCCTAATTTCTGAGGAAGGGTTTTTGCCCCAAATGAGGAGGAGCATGTTTCTAACATTCGGAATGTTTAATATTTCTGAAATCGCATAAGAATAATTAGGGTTTCACATAGGAAGACTTAAAATCATGGAGTAATGCCAAGAGACACATAAGTATTCATTTCAGAAACTTTTGAGAGGCAAAGGAACTAAAAAAACTCCGCAAAGCTAAAACCCTAGATTTCTGCCCCACTCCAACGAAGCAAATATTTCACATAAGAACTAAGAGGAGTCTAGAGGAAGACATTACCTTTCTCTAGGAAGAAAAACGAAGGAAATCGGAGGAGGATTGAGGCGGCTGGAGGGTGCGGCGCCGTGCGCTTCCTTCCGCCTGACGTCGGGTCTCGCGAGTGCTAGGAGGAAGAATAGAAACATCGACTTCTTAATACTAAGCCGCACCGCCTCTTGCATGCCTCCCACGTGAACCGTGACTCTTCCGCCCCCCTTGGACCGGCTAAAATGATTTAATGCCTTCCTAAACCAGTTCAGCCCTCTTGGTTTGCCAATAGACATTTACTTAAACCCCCTTTTTTTTATTTTTCATTGCCTTTACACTCCTCATACTAAAATAAATGTTTGTACACCACATTAATAATTATTTGTATATGAATAGTACCTGTAATAAGTTTTGCGACGTCACAATTCTCCCCTCCTTATTGAATTTCCGTCCGCGGAAATCTTCATTCTATATCTGCATCATCAAACAGGAAGGGGAAAAGATTTCGCATGACCTCTTCTTTTTCCCAGGTAGCTTCATCTATACTATTATGTCCTTTCCACCAGACTTTTACGAATCGAACTTCTCTGTTCCGAAGTTGCTTATTCTGCCAATCCACTATTTTAAAAGGTTCGGTTGGACTTGATAAGTCAGCTTCAATTCGGATCTGTTCGGAAGGAACTATCTTTTCTGGATCTGCTATATACCTTCTCAAAGAAGACACGTGAAACACATCATGAAGATTCTGAAGAGTATCAGATAACGCCAAGCGATACGCTACCTCTCCAATCCTTTCAATAATTGGGAATGGTCCTACATATCTTGGACTAAGCTTTCCAATTCTTCTGATTCGTGATGTACCTTTAAAAGGTTTTATCTTAAGACAGACCATGTCACCCACGTTGAATTCCACTCTTCGATGTCTGGCGTTGTAATACTTCTGCTGTCTATCTTGAGCAATTTTCAATCTTTCGCGAATGATTGCTATTTTATCATCCATTTTATTTACTTTCTTTTTCTCAAATAATTTGTTTTCACCATCTTCAGCCCAGCTCAGAGGAGTGCGACACCTCCGCCCATACAAAGCTTCGAATGGTGCCATTTGTATACTGGATTGATAACTGTTATTATAAGAAAATTCTACTAGAGACAAATATTTTTCCCACGATCCTTTAAAATCTAAAACGACCATTCTTAAAAGATCTTCTAGCACTTGAATGGTTCGCTCAGATTGACCATCGGTCTGAGGGTGAAACGCAGTACTATATAACAACCTGGTTCCCAGTCTTTTCTGAACTAGTTTCCAAGTGTCAGATGTAAAACGCCCATCTCTGTCTGAAATTATAGATCGGGGGATCCCATGATACTTCACCACGACATTGATGTATTGGTCGACTAACCTTTCAACTGGTCCATCTTTCTTCATTGGAATAAAGTGTGCAACTTTTGTTAGTTGGTCAACAATCACCCATATGCCATTATTTCCAGTTTTACTTCTTGGTAAACCCATAACGAAATCCATAGTGATATCATCCCACTTCCATTCAGGGATAGGTAAAGATTGTAGGTACCCGCCAGGCTTTTGATGTTCTGCTTTTACAAGTTGACAAGTGTTACAGTTGGCAATATATTTTATCACATCGGATTTCATTCCTGGCCACCAAAATTCTTGTTTCAGATCTTGATACATTTTCGTTCTTCCCGGATGGATAGAATACATGGTATTATGTGCTTCATATAAGATTTCTGCACGAAGGGCATTCACATTTGGAATACATAATCTTTCATTCAAAAACAACAAGCCATTATCTTCTACAAATGATGATGATTGGCCATTTCTAACTTTTTCCAGGAATTTGATAAAAACAGGATCTTGATTCATTGCATTCCTTACTCTTTCTTTAATAGGATGTGCAACTAACATCTGATAAAGTTGACCTTGCGTCTGGGACGAAGAGATGAAAGTAAGAATTTCTAGTTTCTGTAGTTCTTTAAGTAATTCTTTTTGTTCCGTCAATTGCACTGCTATGCTTGCAACATTCTTTCTGCTTAACGCATCCGCTACTACGTTAGCTTTGCCTGGATGGTATTTGATGTCTAGATCATAATCTTTAATAAATTCTAGCCATCGCCTTTGTCTGAGGTTTATTTCCTTTTGGGAGAAGATATACTTCAAACTCTTGTGATCCGTAAATATTTCACATTGAGCGCCATATAAGTAGTGTCGCCAAATTTTTAAAGCAAACACGACCGCTGCTAGTTCCAAGTCATGAGTAGGGTAATTACGTTCAGGATCCTTCAACTGTCTTGAAGCATATGCTATGACCCTTCCATTTTGCATAAGGACGCAACCAAGTCCTTTTAAAGAGGCATCACTAAAAATTTGAAAACCATCAGTACCATATGGCATTACTAACACGGGTGTTGTTGTTAATCTTTCTTTTAATTCATCAAAGGCACTTTGGCATTCCTCAGTCCAAGCAAATGTAACATTCTTTCGGGTTAACTTGGTAAGCGGTAAAGCAATCTTTGAAAAGTTTTGAACAAACTTCCTATAATAACCTGCTAACCCAAGGAAACTTCGCATCTCTGTTACAGTAGTTGGTCTTGGCCAATTTAGAATTGCCTCCACCTTTATCGGGTCTACTGACAACCCATCAGCTGTAATAACGTGGCCCAAAAAAGAAACTTCATTCAACCAAAATTCACATTTCGAAAATTTGGCATACAGAGCATGGTCTTTCAAGGTTTGCAGTACTATTGTCAGGTGTTTGGTGTGTTCCTCTTGATCTTTTGAATAGATAAGAATGTCATCAATGAATACAATAACAAACTTATCCAGAAAATTAGTAAACACCCGATTCATTAAATCCATAAACACTGCTGGGGCATTTGTCAAGCCGAAAGGCATTACCACAAACTCGAAGTGCCCATACCGTGTACTAAAAGCTGATTTGTAAATATCCTCTTCCTTAATTTTCAGCTGATGATATCCAGATCTAAGGTCAATCTTTGAAAAGACCTTTGCATGAACTAACTGATCAAACATATCATCGATGCGGGGTAAAGGATATTTATTTCTGATGGTCAGTTTATTTAATTCGCGATAATCTATACATAATCGCAATGAACCATCCTTCTTTTTAACAAAAAGCACAGGGGCTCCCCATGGTGATGTACTGGGTCGAATAAAGTTCTTATCTAGAAGTTCTTGCAATTGGATCTTCAGCTCTGTCAATTCTTTCGGAGCCATTCGGTATGGTGTTTTTGCAACAGGTGTCGCTCCTTCAATAAGGCTAATAGTGAATTCAACCTCTCGTGTAGGCGGTACACCTGGCAAATCTTCTGGAAACACTTCAAGGAAGTCACAAACTACTGGAATTGTACTCGGTTCCCCAGTTGTGATACCGCTCCCTTTTACCATAACTAGTATTGCCTCACAGCCTTTTCTAATTTTCTTCATTGCTTTTATCGAGGAAATCATCGTTTTAGCTACTTCATTGATCCCTTGAAAGAGACATCGTTTTTGATCAAATAATTTGAAGGTGATTTCCTTCTTTCTACAGTTAATAACTGCTTCAAATTTTGATAACCAGTCCATTCCCAAAATTATATCAAAGGCAGATAGGGGTAGCACTGCCAAATCTGCTTCTAATGATTGATCACCTATGCTTAACCAAATTCTACATCGAAGCTGAGTATACATTTCGGCATTGTTGGGCATCGTAACCTTTAATTCATTATGGGATTTATAAGGTTCCATATTCAATCGCTTCACTGCCATTGTCGCTATGAAGGAGTGACTAGCTCCGGTGTCAAAGAGAACTTTCATAAGATGACTATGAACATAAATCATACCTGTTATCACATTATCATGTGATTTTGCTTCTTGCTGATTCAGATTGAAAACTCTTGGTTGTATTTGTCTTTCTTCCTCTCTATATTGCACTGATCCTGATGCTACTGATTCGACACCTTTTCCTGTATCTCGTGTAGGAGTATCAAGATGATGCAAGGTAGATGATTGACCTGGTCCTCCTTTTGGATTCCTCCCTGCTTCAGTTTTCCACAATGGGCATTCATGTTTCAGATGTCCAGGACGATAGCATTTAAAACAAACACCGGATCCCTTCAGACATTCTCCGGGATGAGCTTTCCCACATTTCACACAGGTGGGGTTACTAAAACTAGCAGTACCACTTGTTGCGGGGGCTGGCAAAGGAGGACCCCTTTTATGCTTCTTCCATTTGGAGCCTCCACTTTTCCCCGAGAAAGTTTTACTCTGTTCTTCTGGTAATCTCTTTTGCGCAACATCAACTTTTCTCTGCGAGCTTTCCACATCCCTTTCAATTAATTTTGCCGTCTCCACCAACTCATTATAATTTTTAATTCTCTGGGAAATCAAGTGCACCCGAACGTCTTCCCGTAAGCCTAACTGGAAACGAAAACAACGTTCTCGTTCATTCGGCACCATCTCACTCGCATAATAAGCTAGCTGAGTGAATTCCATTTCATACTGGACTACTGATCGATTTCCCTGCAATAAACGAAGGAATTTCTCCTGAAGAACTCGCTTCTCAGATGGTGGCACAAACCAATCGATAAATTCCTTCAGGAAGTCATTCCAGGGAATATCGGCATTCGCACGTCCAGTAAAGTGGCCTTGAGATAAACTATCCCACAAATCAATTTTTCGATCCTCTGGACACCTCATCACTTTAAAGATTAATTCAATCTTTTTGATCCAGTCCTCTGTCTCCATCGGAGTTAAACCACCATGAAAGATTGGGGGTCTCATGTCTAAGAATTGTTTTAGTTGCATATCAACCGCTTCATGGGCTGGTGCTGGTGCTGGTGTAGTATTGCCCATCCTAATAGCCTCTGCCAACGCTTGCATAATTTCCGCTAAAGGAGGGTTTGATCTCCCAGAACTATAACTTTCCTCTTGTTCTCTTTCTCTTTCTAATTCTTCCCTTTGTCTTCTACTCATATACGTTCGGGGAGGTTCCTGTATAAGGAATTTAAAGTCAAATTTCTGGAAAGATGTTAACGTGTCATAATTCGGTTTAAGTTGTCTTACAGTTCCTTCAAGTACTCATATCACCCCAAAGATTCAAACCTCCTCTGATACCAATTAATTGTAACGGCCCCTTTTATGGCTACCGCTACAATTATACTACTTTACCTACATCAGAGAGCAAGGCCAAATATCCAGAGCGAAGCAGTTTATGAAAGAGTACAAAAAGAAGAATGTAATACAACATAAAACCATTTCATTCCATTAGTGTTTGATAACATATCATATACACGAGTACAACTGGTAGCCCTATACACATCAAAAGGGGGTCTACCATAAGTTTACAAACTAGCAAACTATTTTACATAAATACATGAGGACTGTACTACAGACTCTATTTGAAATAAAACTGAAAGTCATCGTGGGGACACTCCAAGTCTTTACATCTCTCCTTGTGCGCATCCAGAACTTCAAATACAGCTGTAGACACCTCCACCCAAAGGCGATACCTCTTGGTTTGACGAGAAGTACTAACCCTAATGGGAGGAGGGGGAATCTCTTCTTGGACCTGTTTAGTATACTATTACATTAGTCAAAAGACTACGTGAATTCTTAATCTTTAATATATTGGGTTTATCTCTTTTTTTCTTAAAACTCTTTCATTACACAATGTCTTTATCTTAATTTTCTCTTGTGGGTATTATGAAGGGTAAATTCAACTTCATATATATTTTACGTGCCCTTGACTCGCACGCTAAACTGGCAACGCGTACCCTTGACTCGTACACGTATTTGCCAATTATTATTCGTACCCTTGACTCGTACGAATCTTTTTAATATATATGTGAAAAGGTTATTCTCCCCGCCTTTTCGTTCGGGTTAACCCTTATTTATACCCAATGCGCATATTTATTTCTTTTGCTTTACTTTACTTTTCTTAGCATTTTTCATTACTAAACAAGATTATACAAATAATATGAAAAGTAATGACATGAAAAGAAATAACTAAGAACTCACATCAACTTTGCCTTTGCCTTTATCCTTGTTGGGCTCATTTCCTCTTCCTCTACCTTGAGACGCCATGTCCTAAACATTGGCATTTAGATGAGCATAACTTATAATAAAATCTTCGCTTAATATACCATTTCCCACTCTACTAGTGCTGCCCTAGCATTTTAAAAATGGATATATATACATATTGAAAGTTCCTTCGTATCAGGACTTCTAATTTGCAAGCCCGCTTTATAATTCAACTATAGTTGGCTGCCCTATTTAACCCAACTTGATATACCACTATTTCCCTTCCCTATTTCCCTTCCCTACCAAGTAAATAAAAGGCTAATGAAGTTAGGGTTTGCTGCCCTAATACTCAATATCAGAGATTTTGCATCAAACCCTACTTTTTGGGTGGCTGCCCTAATTTCTGAGGAAGGGATTTTGCCCCAAATGAGGAGGAGCATGTTTCTAACATTCTGAATGTTTAATATTTCTGAAATCGCATAAGAATAATTAGGGTTTCACATAGGAAGACTTAAAATCATGGAGTAATGCCAAGAGACACATAAGTATTCATTTCAGAAACTTTTGAGAGGCAAAGGAACTAAAAAAACTCCACAAAGCTAAAACCCTAGATTTCTGCCCCACTCCAACGAAGCAAATATTTCACATAAGAACTAAGAGGAGTCTAGAGGAAGACATTACCTTTCTCTAGGAAGAAAAATGAAGGAAATCGGAGGAGGATTGAGGCGGCTGGAGGGTGCGGCGCCGTGCGCTTCCTTCCGCCTGACGTCGGGTCTCGCGAGTGCTGGGAGGAAGAATAGAAACATCGACTTCTTAATACTAAGCCGCACCGCCTCTTGCATGCCTCCCACGTGAACCGTGACTCTTCCGCCCCCCCTTGGACCGGCTAAAATGATTTAATGCCTTCCTAAACCAGTTCAGCCCTCTTGGTTTGCCAATAGACATTTACTTAAACCCCCTTTTTTTTATTTTTCATTGCCTTTACACTCCTCATACTAAAATAAATGTTTGTACACCACATTAATAATTATTTGTATATGAATAGTACCTGTAATAAGTTTTGCGACGTCACAGAGAGAGAGAGAGAAAGAGATAGAGAGAAAGAGGGAGGAGAGGGAACGAGAGAGAGAGAGAGAGATAGCGGGAGGAAGAAGGGGAGCAGCCCCCAATAACTCAATTGATCCAAAAGATACTAATTAGGTTTTTAGGAGGACCTCTTATACTATGAGGCCTCCCTCAATACATTACCCAAAATACCCATGCTCAAAATAATAAACTCCTAAGCCTGCTCTTCACCCAAGCCAGCGCCGGCCCTGCTGTCGCCCACGGTATCGCCGGGCGGTAGTCCCCTGCTGTCGCATGTCTCGCTGTCGCCGGTGATGTCGCCTGGCGGTACCGGCTCCCGTGCTGCTCCTGTGTCTCCCACCCCACGAACTCGTCGTGCGTACACCCGCCATGGTGGTTCCTCCTCCCGCAAGTCGGTAACAGAATGCACCGCATGACGTTTTAAATTTATTTCTTTTGCAAGGAAAACATATAAGAATGCATTTCATGAGAAACTAGTCAGAGTAATTTTCTCCAAGCATCTCGTGTAGGTCTAAGCGGATTCAGATTTGAAACAGTCCCATCTAGATAACTGAAATGACCCGGTCCTTCAAGCTTAATTGTGCATAAAAGAACTTGGACAAGAACACATATTGCTTGCTAATCATAAGGTTTCAGCAAAAGCTTTGGCAAAGAATTTTCAAATGAAAAAAAAAAGAAATTTTTAAATATAAAAAGACAACAACTACACCGATAATTAATATGAAAGACGGAGACAATACAACCACTGATAAGTAAGCTAGCCAAAAATGCATGTAACGTAGGGCGAATCAATAGGCGACGGACGTGTGATGCCCTAACCTTCGATGCAATGCAAGTAAGCACGTGATGAATGCAATGGATGGACGACAACCCTAAAATGAAAATGCAGATGAATACACGCACACACTCCGACAAACTAACGAAGGCTAACCCTAATGCGACGCACATGCAGTGATTCAATCAAACAAGTATTTATTTCTAACGCACAATTAATTAAACAATATGAACTTTAAAATCTTGAGCATGCGTCACTATTGATCGCGAACATTGCAATTTAAGTAAGCAGATAATAATTGCAACTAAATGAGAATGCGCTGAAATTAAATGATAGTCGAATAAGAAATGCACGTCCACTGAAACTGGAATAGTCAAATTATATTAGAGCATAAGATTTCTAGCAATAAAGGTACTCGTACAAGACGAAGAAATGAAACTGTAAGTAAAAGATCACCATTGCCGGTGGTGGTGGGCAAGATCTGGTGGTGGCGATGGCTGTCCAGCAAGGAGAATGTTGTTGTGTAAGGGTTGTCAGAGAGGGATGGTGGCCGTTTGGTGGATGGGATGGGATGGGAGTGCTGTATGGAGGCCCTTTTAGGGTTGTATGGGAGTGAAGGAGGTCTGCTATGGCTTGGGGGTGGGTTGGAATGGGCTGTCAGGGCTGTTAAAAGAAGGATGAAGGCAGGTGTGGTGTTGGAGGGTCTGTTGGAATGGATATACATATGAATATTGCAGTGGAAATGAAGGAGGGGGGCTATAGGAGGACTGGCGGTGGCTGTAGCGTGTGGGTAGGCTTTGTGGCGGCAGAGGAAAGCCTTAGGGGGATGGCGACGACTGTAGAGGGTGCAGGGTGCGTGGGCGGGGGTGGATCTGAGGAGGGATCGACGGTTGGAATGTTGGATAGGGGTCACTCGGGGCTGTAGAGGCAGAGGGAGGTGGGGACAAGAGCTCTAGAGTTAGAACCAGAGAGGCGGAGGCAGCGACATCGGCGCCACACCGAGCACTCGACGTTACACCGAGCGTAGGAGGACTGAGCGGTTTCGATTCTGATGCAACCCGAGTCGCATCATGCGCCTTATTTTATTTCACGCAATTTTACTTTTTTTTTCCAAGCATTTTATTTTAGTATTTGTAGCGCATGTATTGTCGCACATGTATTTTATTTCGCGCATACGGCTTATTGGGGTGATTGTCCAATAAGTCCCTGAATAAAAAGATCCATCAAATTAGGAGAAAAGTTAATTAAGGCAAGCTCAACAAAATCGATATCAAAAAAGATATTTTAAAATATAAAATATAATTACAAAATATTTATCTTGTTATTTCTTTTAGGAATAATTTAAAATCAGGAAACATTAATTTCTTTCCAATCTTTTTATCCAAATTAAATATCACATGCCTTTTGAGTCAACATGATTTGAAAAGCTACCTCCTACTTTAATAGGCCCTTTTTCCTATAATATATTAAGCCTAATGACCGCCCCCCATTAAATATTTATTTACTTTTTTACTTTCATTCTAGCTCCAATAAAACTCATCTCCTCCTTCCCGAACAACCAGCTTGGACAGATTCTGAAAACAGAGGAAATCTCTGTTTTCAGGAAGTCCAGCCCGACAACTGCTTGGCTCCGTTTCTCCTTCCCGACTCCAAGTAGACCTGCTCTCCTCCCCGCCGCCCCACGGCCATCTTCAGAGTCGAGCCTCCACCGGAGATCCCCTCTTAGTACGGCGACGTATTTCCCGCCATTTCTGCTCGCCGACGAAACCCCAATCCGCATTTCTTCAAACTTTCGGTCCAGATCAGACGAAATCTGGTCCGGGACACCACCAACAGCTCTTACGGACACCGCCGGACAACTTCAAACCTTCCCGGCCCTCGCCAGGACCTCTACAGCCCAAATCTGACCACCCTCGAGCCATCCGGAGCCACAGAGAATTCCCTTGTTCTGAATTTTTTCACGTAGACTTCCTGTGCCTCTTCGCTTGTGGTCCCATGGTATATTTCCAAACCTAGCTCATTTCTGAATAGTCAAATATTATGTTTGTTTGTTTATTTTGATCCTTAAATTCCAGAGCGTCGCTTGCCTTAATTAATATCAAACCTCGTTGTCGTTAATTTGAAATTCTTTTGTTGTTTCTTTACGCTTGTGGAAGAATTACTTTATAGTCGTTAATTATGCTCGATTGCTAGGCGCATATGCGTGTTTGCGAAACTGAAATCGATTGTCGCTTCCGTTTGCTTGAGAACATCACTTGCGCTACATATTTAAAAGAGAAATCAAATTTAATTTATTTAAAATCGACTCGAGAATTTTGGTTTACATCAGATTCTTAAACCTAATTTCACGATAAACCCCTTTCAGTCAGCTGCACGCAAAATATAAATGAGGGGATTAGGTTAAGTGATCCGATGACCCAAATCGGACGATCGCATTACTTGACCTAATTCCCAAAATATGCGTCCGAAAAAAAACAAATACATGAAAAAATGCAGAAAAATGAACCTGACGTGATCATGGTCTCCGATCGTCGATCTAAAAATCCAAAATGTCCTCAATGCGACATGATTGATCTCCATCAATCTCCCTAATACGTCACAATTGATCTCCATCAATCTCCCCAATGCGACATGATTGATCTCCATCAATCTCCCCAATGCGACACGATTGATCTCCATCAATCTCCCCGGCTAAGAACATTCATCTTCGGTGAATGGAGACTATATGCTTCCGATGCAAACCAGACAAGACTCACTATCGCTCCAGGTAGGGACTGTCTTCGCATAAGATCATCATGTCGTTGAAGTAGCTGAGGATCCCATGCACCAAGCAACCCGCCATAGGGATGAAGATTGGGGGTACAATGGTAAAGGGTAGGGCAGTAGTGTAAGCTGGGGGTATAGGAGAGGCTATACTGATGGTGGAAGTAGGAGCTAAAATGGAAGGTTGAAGGCCCAAAACTAGGTGACTTCACATCTAGAGTCAAATCTTCTACACTGAGAATAAGATAAACACACCCATTTCTAGTAATATCAAGCTTGAAGAAATTTGACTTAGACTCTCTTTTGACAGTGTATGAACTTATTCATCTAGCACTCAGATTCATGGATGTCCCCAATGGGAACCTCTCAAATAATGTGCAAATCATCACTCAATTACCTTCATTGAGCATTTGCTCTCTCATGTGATCACCCACGTAAGTTTTAATTTTATTATTATTTATAACTTTATGTTGGAATATGACATGTACATCATGCAGCCTATGCAAATGATGAACGATGAACCCAACAAACTTTACGTGGCGATGAAATCCTTAAAGATGAGTGGTTTGTCCAGAGGTTCTTCGGGTGGAGTACAGAAATATTCATCGAGTGTGTGAACACCCAAATGACTACCTAGGACACTGACACTGAGCTGTAATATCATGACACACCCAATGTCTCCTAAGGGACGTAAATCATCGGGAGGCTCACCAGGAGGGCGAAAGAAAAATTTGTCGTAGACGATGCAATCTCTCGAGGGATGTCGTGAACTCAAAGATGAGTAGCATATCTCTCAAAGGGCAAAACACGCCAGGTAACTTCTCAGAAGGTGTACAAGGATGCTCATTGTGAATGTAATGGTGGCTTAAACGACTACCAAAGAAATCCACACTAAGGAAATTGCTACTTAGAGAGGATTCAACAGGTAGCTCACCCGAGAGCTCAACAGGAAGATCCTCGAGGAACCCATTAATAACAGAGTGACACTCCAAGTGAGTATCATCAATAACAGTAGTGTCCCTATGAACACGTGAGACAATCACAATGCCGTCAATCATAGACTCTAGACTCGCGCTAGAATCAGGACAAGACGCCGCGAAATAAAGAGACTCTAAAGGACATGCACTCGAGACTAGGTCTGTGATAAGTGAAATAACAACATTTGTGTTCGGAGTAGGGGGAGAGAAAATCACGACAAGCTTGTTAGACAGTTCGTGAATACTACCGGTCAATGTCGTAGGATCTAGGTCAGATGTTGTAGGGAGATCACACATTGGTTACTGAACCTCATGGGAATGAGATGACTCGGTATCATGAAATCCAACTTTCGTCTCTAAGGAGGTAGGACTTAGGAGTGGGCACGAGGGTAGCTCAGGCTGGGAGTGACTCACGATAGGACAATCAAAGAGCAAGTCCACTCGACTAACTCTAGTGGCTCTCAAGGACTGTTTGAAATGAAGGGAAAGATGGTATGTCTGCTCGAGATACTATAACTAGTGATGAGTCAACTCAGTATGTATCTCGCATCAAAGTCCAGATCGAAATCGGGAAGTGGTCATAGCTGTCTCTTCTAGGATGTCGCTCCTCACTACTAACTAATCAAAACAATTCTTATACTCAGCAATGGACACGGATCCTTGCCGAAGGGTAAATAATTGCTCAAGCAAGTGACTCCAATATGATACAGACAAATACCTCTGACACAACCTACACTTCATCTCCACCCAACTAGTGATGCGATGAAGACGATCCCAGTCACGGTTCCTCTCAATGCTAGACCAATATGCTCTAGTTGATCTATAAGTCTAAGTTTCGCAAATTTAATGTGGCGTTCACCGAATAGTTCAAAATAGTTGAGATAATATTTCATGTCCACGAGCCAATAACTGAAAGACTCAGGACTTGATGAACCGTCATAAGACGGGGCAACAACACGAAACCTACACTCGAGATCTCTCTCGAAAGGATGGCCCTCGTAGTAGTCATCCATAAGATAATCAAGTCGTGTCGAAGGTTCAACACGGTCCGCTCCTACGTGTGGATAGGGACGACGATAGTCATCGGTAGTGATCACCTCTAGCATGATGGAATCCGGTCGAGGGGTCGACACGATCTCTAGAAGTGGTGTGTTGGAAGCGAAAATAATCGTCGTGATAATATGAAGACCTCTAAAGTGAAACACGACCGGGTCGAGTACAATTGTCGTGATAACATGTCATATGACGGAACCTAGACTAAATGTCTGTATATCAAAATAAAGCTCGATCCTCGTTCTGATACCAAACAGACGTAGGACGAATCTATAGGCGACGGACTCGTGCCCTAACCTTAGATGCAATGCAAGTGAGCAACTGAGCACGCATAAATGCAATGGGCTGACGACAACCCTAAAATGAAGATGCAGATGAATACACGCACGCACTCTGATGAACTAATGAAGGCTAACTCTAATGCGATGCACATGCAATGATTCAATTAAGCAAGTATTTTTTTTCGGCGCACAATTAATTGATCAATATGAACTTTAAAATCTTGAGCAGGTGTCACTATTGATCACAAACATTGCAATTTAAGTAAGCAGATAATAATTGCAACTAAATGAGATTGCGCTGAAATTAAATGACGGACGAATAAGAAATGCATGTGTACTGAAAGTGGAATAGTCAAATTATATTAGAGCAGAAAATTTCTAGCAATAAAGGCACTCACACAATGCGAAGAAATGAAACTGAAAGTAAAAGCTCACCAGTAATCAGTGGCGATGGTGGTGGAGAAGATCTGGCGGTGGCGGTGGCTGTCTGACAGGGAGAATTTTGTTGTATAGCTTTCGAAGAGGGATGGTGGATGCTTGGTGGATGGGATGGGATGGGAGTGTTGTATGGAGGACCTTTTAAGGTTGTATTGGAGTGGAGGAGGTCTGGTATGGCTTGGTGGTGGATTGGAATGCATTGGGAGGGTTGTTAAAAGGACAAAGGCAGGTGTGGAGTTGAGGGAGTTGCGGGAATGGATATAGGGAGGAATGCTGTCGTGGAAATGAAGGAGGGGGTTGTAGAAGGACTGGAGGTGGCTGTAGAGGGTGCGGGTAGGCTTTGCGGTGACGACGGAGGGCTCTAGGGGGACTGGCGGCGACTTTAGAGGGCGCAGTGAAGCTTTGCATGGGCGGAGCAGTAGCAGGAGGTGGATCCGAGGAGGGATCGGCGGCTGGAATGTTGGACAGGGGTCGCCCGGGCTGTAGATGCAGAGGGAAATGACGACAAGAGCTCTGGAATTAGCACTAGAGCGGCAGAGGTAGCGACAACGGCGTTGCACCGAGCGCTCGACATCGCACCGAGCGTAGGAGGACCGAGCGATTTCGATTCTAAAACCTAATTTCTCGATAACCCCCTTCAGTCGGTTGCACGTAAAATATAAAGGAGGGGAATTATGTTAAGTGATCTGATGGCCCAATCGGTTGATCGTATTATTTGACCTAATTCCCAAAATATGCGTCCGAAAAATAAAACAAATACATGGAAAAATGCAGTAAAATGAGCATGATCACGGTCTCCGATTATCCATCTAACGATCCAAAATGCCGAACTCGTAAATCTCCCAAATGCGACACAATCTATCTCCATTAACATGTATTTAAAGAAGTCGTGGAAGTAAACTCATTGCAAGAACAGAAGTTATTACTTACAAAAATCAGTGTGTACATATATGCACCAGTTGCAAGTGGAAGACCAAGTAAAGTAGTACCCTCTGGTAAAGACCGCAGCTGATTAACACAAATCCCTATAAGAAGCAGTGCAAGTGCCTCCCACTGCGCATAACAAAGAACGTATTAAGAAAAAATGATAATAAACCCTGTCAGAGGCATACCTTTACAGCTCAAAGCTATGTTCCCATCTTAAATCAACATTGAATAGTTTTTAATAGCAATTCAAGAACAAAATAATCGAGTTAACCAACTCTAAACCTTCTGAAAAGTTTAGAGTTGGTATTGATGAAATACAAAATCATATACCTGAATTACGGAAAACCGTCTTTTCATTATCATCTTTAATAGGAGCGCAATAACCAAGACCTGAAAGAGTTTATAATCATGAAATAATTAAATTTTTTAAATATGATTAATTTAATCAATAAATATAAAGAAAGGCAAAACAATACACTATCGTTCATTGACACGATTGTGTCTTATAAGGCTCAGAAATCAAACATAAGTGACAGTAGATATTGGGTTGCTAAACTTTGGATCATTCAATCATTTAGCAGAGGTAAACTGAGATCTATACTAAGAATTTACCCAACAAAAACAACAATTTATCAATAGGGCTGGCATGGTATTGATAATGATCTATCCTAATAAACTAAATATTATCAGGATGGGGTTAACCCACTCCAAATAAAAGTAAATTGGATATGGATCATCTAGAAATTTATTGAGGTGTTGCGAGCTCAGGAAATGCAGCGTACTATTGCAGGTGGGAAACTCCTAAGTCTTGAACAGATGTTTCGTCATGGAATCCCCAAGTACTTTATTCATATTTCATGCTCGTGCAATTTCACTCACGGATAATGTAGGTCACTTTTGGAATATTGTGAACATTTCTCCTCACTATTTGAGGGGTAGTGAATGACAAGCAAGAACAACTATTTTCCCTTTCCTTTTATTTCCTTCTCTCCCTCTCCTCTCTCTCTCTCTCTCTCTCTCTCTCTCTCTCTCTCTCTCTCTCTCTCTCTCTCTCTCTCTCTCTCTCTCTCTTTAATCGATGCCACCTCTAGGGCATCGTGAGATTGAGCTCGGCTCCCTCATCACACCACATGGGCTGAGCTCGGTTCCTCATCAGAAGAATCCAAAAATAAGATTGATTTAGGTCATTGACAATTTTTGGATTGTTGGATTGACGATCCGAAACCACTATTGCGATCGGCGTGATATTCACATTTTTATGTATTTTTTATATTTTCATGAGCCATGGTTTGGGAGTTAGGTAAAGTCATGTATTCGAACGACCAAACAGTCAGGGGATTTAAAATAAACCTCCCTTCCCTTTATATATCATGCAATTTTAGGTCCTGTGTTTTCATCGAGAGTTTGACTCCAAGAGACGGGAGCTGCTCGATCTTTTTGTTGGGCGTCGATGCCCAACTGATCTCCCTGGTGCCAACTCCAGGATCCGCCCCACCAGCACTGTCTCGCTTCTCCATCCCTCCACGTGCCGCTCCTCCACTTCTCCATCCTTATAGGAGACCCGACACAGATTACTCCTCATGCCAAGAACACCACTAACCATTGTCTTCTCCATGTAGGAGGATCACCACCACCGTCCCTCCATTCGAGGCCTCCATCCGCCCCTCTCCTCCTTGTAGCCTCCCTAGCTGCCAGAGACCTTCCATCCACCCCTCCTCCCCTTCCTGCAACTTCCCCAGCCGTCAGAGGCACTCTAGCCACCCCTCTTTCCCTTCCAACATCCCTCCAGCTCCCCACCACCGTTTTCCCTAGCCTCCTACACCCACACCACTGCTGTTACAACCCTCCCCATCCCCCATTATCCCTTCCTCAATCCCCCTACAATATTCTTGATTCCGACCCCCCCCCCCCCCCCCCCCCCTCCCATCGAAGCCCTTTCAAATCCCCCAAACCCTCAAATCACCAAAACCCTAGGTTCCCCACTTTATAGTGTCCTGCAAACAACGCATTCAATCTTTAACATCGCACCTACGACCACACCAAACCCATCTACATTGTCCTCATCACATCAAATCCAGTTACTTGGCGAGTATCATTTTCTTTTTAGATTTTATTCCCTTGCATTATACAGGTGTACCTTTCTATCCTAAGCACATGCACATATTTTTATATCTTTTAGTGCTTCAAAAATCTTATACAAAAAGACAAAAAAAATTTACTAGGACAACAACAATGGTTGGCTTGATCCTTTTCAACCTATGCAAGTCATAAAATATATGAAAATTAGAGAAAGTAGATGAAAAGTACATCTATGCTGTGACAAAAAAGAACATGGCCCTTTAGCACCCTGGAAAAAGATGTCTCAGGGAAGTTGACTAAAATATGTAGCTATTCTTATCCAGAAAACACTAGGTAATGAAATAAACTTTTACCTCTACATTTCTCAAAGTTGACCAAATTTATAGAACGTTTTGACATCAGAAATGGTTTTCTTAGTTACTTGAAATGCTGATTGAGAGCTAGCTAGCACATTCATTATGTATAAAAGATAATGCTGCACTTAAAAAATATAATAACAAAAAAACATTAAAAATTGAGTCTTCTGAAGAGAACATTACCTTGAGGTTGCTCAACATTTTAACTGTTGCAGGATTAAAGTACAACTGCAAAACGGTTCCTACCGATCAGTAAAATGTAAGCCAATTATAGAAATGCAAAAACAAGATAAGAAAACCTTTTGGTGCAAACCCAAAGATTCCACAGATACAAATAAATCAGTACAGCTAATCAAGGAAGAATGCATGTGCTCGGACATCACAATTTTCTTGCATCAAGGTGCAATGAATTTTACATACAGTTTGAACAAATAAGACTCCATTTGACATTTTATGGTGTGTTTTGTTGTTTTATGATGTGTCAGAATGTGTTTGTATAGTGGAGTAAAGAGAAATTTTGTTTGATAAAGTTTAAACCTAAAGTGGTGTAAGAGTTTTTAGTTGTCTGATTAAAATAGTGGTCACTCGTGCAGCTGCGCAACTATTATTCATCGAATGATTAAAATAAGTACTAATATAAATATTAGCATAGAATTTTACATTATTTAAATACTATAAAATAATCTTAAGTAGACTATAATTGATTGAAACATTTTATTTATTTATTAAAACATCATCATTATCATCAATAGCCTTATTCCAACTATTTGGGTTGGCATTATGAATCCTTATTTTTCATCTGTTCCTATTGAATGTTGATTAGTATTACACCTAATCTATGCAAATTAACTAGAACAACTTACATCCATATTACCTTGGTTCTAGCGTTACTCTACCTAAACCTTTGACACTACTTACCTCTATAAGGTGGTCTATTGGCGCATTTTTTAACTTTCATTTACATGCTCAAACTAAGTTTATTTTTATTATCTTTTCTTTACTTTTCTAGTTTTGCACAAATTCTATTTTAACATTCTCAATTTTGCCACTTAACTTAGATATCAATGATCCTTTTGTTGTCCAACACTCAAATCCGTACAACACTACCAACCTAATCGCAATTTAATAAAATCTATCTTTAAGTCAGCTTGATATCCTTTTATTCTGTAGTACTCCTGTGACACAACCTTAATGCTAGAGATTGTCATTTATAGCATCATTCTTCAAAATAGGTGATTCATGGTGTTTAAACTTATCTCACGTATGTTTTTTTTTAATCTTTTAATAAGATAAGCTACTGATTGTTGACATCATCCCCACTAAAAATATCATGCATTCGTTCTTTATTCTATTAGTTTGAATTCCATTATCTTCTCACCAATATCTCTATTATTTTAATTTTCTACTTAACTAAATAGATGTCTCACTGATTAGAACAATAAAATATGAAAAAAAAGACACAGACGCCTCGCTTTGGATATCTTTTGTGAACATCTCCATAGCTAATAAAAAAATATGGATTCATCCTTGATATAGATATTTTGTGAATGAAAATTATTTGGTCACTCCACTACTACATTTAATACTAGTTAGTGTTCCATAAGACACATCTTAACTAACTTCAATGTATCTTAGACACATAGTTTTCCTTAATACGCATCAAATCAAATATCGTGATACCAGATTGTATGCATTTTCAGGATCAATAAAACTACATGAAGATCCTTTTTAACTCTCCATACTTTCCCGTTAATTCTGTCAACATAAATATCACTCCATAATAAATCTTCCTGACATGAAAAAATTAATTCTCTGAAATTGATCCAATTGTTTTAAATCTATGCTTCATAAGCCTTCCTCCTATATTCACAGTCTGACAAATGTTTAATTCTACTATATAATCAACACAATCTTAAGCAACTTCTTTGTTATTGAATAGTGATACCAAAATAATTTCTCAAGTCATTTGACATCACTTGAGTCCATAAAATAAAAAAATAAAATGTGTCAACCAAACAACTGTACTATCCATCATTATTCTCTAAATCTCATTAGTTATCTCATTGGGACCTAAAGTCATACCTGCATGCAACTTAAATGCTAATTACACTTAATTTTTCGGATCAATCTATAATATATTGTTATGGGCAACGTGCCAATTAATTATCGCGTCTTCTATTATAGTTATCGTATCAAGTCTTATTATGTATGTTTTGTTATTGTTAAGGGACAGGGTATTTATGTTAATACCCTTGTATTTTCTATCTAAGAAACCTTGGGGGACTTGCAATGGTATGAACTGAAGTTAAGTCTATTTCATATGTCCTTGTGAGATTTGTGGTAACTCTCTCCTCTAACGAGCAAGCAAGCTCCACTTAGGTAGCAGCGGTTCCGGCTTCGTAGTATCATCCGTCGTCATTCTCGTCTCCAGTCACCTCTCCGGTGAACCCATAACAAATTGGTACCACCACTGTTGAAGTCATTTAACGAACAACCCGACAGTTTCACGACCCGCGGCGGTCGTTTCCCCCCTTCCACTGTTTCACGGTAGCCCCTCCTTCCTTCCTTTCAGTGTCGTTCTCCATTTCCTTCACAAGAACAGTCGACAAGTCCTACACCGATTTCGTCGAACCCTCGATCGGAAGCCCAACAAAAATCGGCCCGTCTTCTCCCTTCCCCTTGCTTACGCCCTCTGTTATGGGCGTGACGACGCCAGTTATCTTGTTATCTTCAAATTTATGGTTTGTTATTTTGTTGTGTTATTTTTAATAATATTGTGCTCATTGTGGTAAGCCCAAATGGGGGGCATGTGTGAACTTAACTATTAGCGGGCTAGGCTTTGGAAGGGAAGGAAAATCAGAAATTAAAAACCTCTCTCTCTCTTAATTTCTTTTCCCTCCTATCTCTCTCTCTAAAACCCACAGATAACCGGTGAGTTTGCCCTAGCCGCTCCCTCGTAGGTATCGTTCCCGATCGACGCCGCCGCTCTCCTGCGCATTTCCCGTTCCAGATCATTGCTCCTCCACTCCACCGCTCACGAGGTCCAAGGGAAAGGGCTCTAACAATTTGGTATAAGAGCAGGCTGCCGGCTCTTCTTCCGGCTTTCCCTCCGCCCGCCCAAATCAGCGACGCCGCTCCTGCGCGCCCGTCGTTTCCTCTTCCGACAGTCCGTGCGCCCCTGACAACCACCCCAGCCCCGCCGCTACTACCCAGCAGCACCCGGAACCCCTGCTCCCATCCCCGCGGCCCCTGTGCGCCGCTCCTCCTCCCAGCCCAACGACCTCTGCTTCAAACGCTTCTGCGGCCATCGTCCCCCTTCCCAACCCCGCAACAACAACTCCACGGCTCTTCCCCTCAGTCGGCCTACTTCCAACACCGCCGACTATTTGTCCACCTCGATCTCTGATGGCGGACGGTGCTCCCTCACTCGCAGAGACCATGACACTCTTCCAATCCATGTTTGTGACTCAGAACGCCAAAATGGACGCCCTCAACGCACGCTTGGATTCCCTACAGGGGACGCCTTTTCCACCTATGCACCCGACCGATCACCCTTCGACAAGCCGCGTGGGCTCCACCGCTCCTGCAGGCGCGGACTACCCCGCCAACGCTCGATCTCTCCGGATGGACTTTCCGATCTATGAGGGCCGCGGAGACCCTCTTCCTTGGCTTACCCGCTGCGATATTTTCTTCGCAAACCAATGCACGTCGGAGGCAGAACGCGTCCGCATCGCCTCCTTCCACTTGGGCTGAAGTCCAACACCAACAGTCGACGCTTCCAACCTTCTTCCAGTGCTGCTCCTCGTCATACGTCCACTGCCAAACTCACGCGGGCCATTCTTTTGGCCTTATCAGACTCTTTCTCCTCGGGATTTTTCCTTCGTATCAACATAGGGAAGCATGGTGGGTCGTGTGGCACACCAAAGTTGCACTCGGACGCTCCGCTCGCCCAACCGAACTCAAACTGGCCCATAACTTGCTCCATTATATCCACCCAACAAATCATGGGTGACTCATCGGACCAGATGAGCCAACTTATGAGTATGATGCAAGCCTACATAGCGCAACAAATAGCCATCACGAACCGTCAACAGGATGCCATTATTGGACTCTCCAAACGTCTTGATGATCTCTCCACTGCTCCCACACACGAACACGCTTGCAACAATCAAGTACCTCCCCCGCCGCTCATTCGCCACGAGCCACCAACACTGACCCGCTTACGCCCCGAAGCTAATATTCCGTGGCACTATACCCGGTTGGAATTCCCCACCTACGATGGTAAAACTGATCCCTTGGGCTGGCTCACCAGGTGCAAGCAATTCCTTGGCCACCAACAAATTCCGGCAGCTGAACGACTTCCTCTGGCCTCCTTCCACCTTCTCGACTCGGCATTTCTTTGGGTCACTGGTCTTCTCACCGATCAGCCGGGTTTGACGTGAGACGACTTCAAGCGATTTTGTAACCTGCGTTTCGGCCATCCCATTCGCAGCAACCCCCTCGGTGGCCTCACGACACTACGCCAGACGGAATCGAAGGATGATTATCTGGAACAGTTTTAGCTTCTTCTGGTACACGTCACACTTTCCTTAGAGATGCAAATCACCATCTTCACCGTCGGATTTCGCGATCGCTTACTACTGGATGTCGAATTCGAGGCCTCTCCAGACTTAGTGATTGCTATGAATCTGGCCAAGCTATGCGACCGTCACCTCCAGCTGGCTCAAGAGGCCTACTTAACCACTGACTCTGGCACAAAGCAGGGCCGTACCAAGGACCATCCACCCCTGCCGGTCCGCCGACTATCTCAGGTCGATATGTTGGAACGACGTGCCCAGGGATTATGTTTTAACTGCAACGAGCAGTACACTCGCGGACACAGGTGCAAAAGGCTTTTCTACCTGCACGTCGAGGACTCTGACGAGGAGGGCATCAGATGAAGTTCGCACCACGTCAATCTCCCTTGAGCTTGACGTCAAGTTCATTTTTGGATGGCGGGAGTGATATTATGGGTAGCGTGCCCAATTTGTTATCGCGTCTTTTATTATGTTTATCGTATCGTATCAAGTCCTATTATGTATGTGTTGTTTTTTGTTAAGGGTCGGGGTATTTACGTTAATGCCCTTGTATGTTCTATTTAAGAGACCTTGACGGTCTTGCAATGGTATGAATTGAAGTTAAGTCTATTTCCTATGTCCTTGTGAGATTTGTGGTAGCTCTCTCCTCTAACAAGCAAGCCCCGCTTAGGCAGCCGCGGTTTCGGCTCCGTAGTATCATCCGCCGTCATCCTCATCTCCAGTCACCTCTCCGGCGAGCCTATAACATATACATCCTTATTCTATTCACTATGCTCATCTAATTTTATTCTTCCTTTAAACTCTATTTTAGTAACTCCTCAAAGTAGAATTTAATTGGTCCTTGATGTTTTCATTACTAATCAATATCTTATTATTTATCACTTAAATAAAACCGCTAAAATTCTACTTCATACAGGTGCATTTTATCTCAAAGCAGTTAAACTGGTTGCCTTAAAATTGCTTATGCTGCTTTAAGAAACAAGCAGACAGAAACAATATTACCAGACCCACCCTAATACATATATACCTGCATAATAAACTTCAAGTAGTTATTGATGGCATAAAGAAGAGCTGGAACAGCAAGAAGAACGTTACTCCGGGCTGCCTGCCAAAGAAGACCAAAAGAAAGCTGTAAATTTTTAAAATGATTCTGAGCAATTTAATATTTCTGGAAAATAAGACAGAACACAGTGCTATACCAAAATTGAAAAGTGAACATGTAATACAAAATTTTAAACCATCTGGTGGAGACCAGCCCCGATCAGGTCGACGCATAAGTGCTCGACGCCGCACCCGTCCAAATCCCTACCGCCCTAAGTTATCACATTATGCATTCTATGTTACAATTTTTTTTATGTGTGTGAAAATATATATATCTGTATATATAAATATATATATATACTAATATATAAAGATATTAAGTTATGGTGTAACCCGGTCCATCAACGAATATAAGCCGTCGGATAAAGATTCAAATGATCCTATCCATTCGCAGGTGATCTGCGAATAGCCTTTCAATTTTGCGCTGGTTGGCTATTCGCAGACCACCATAGTTTGCGAATAGCCAAACAGTTTTGCACCGGTTGGCTATTCGCAGACCACTTGCGTAGAGTTTTTTTTCGCAAAATTATAATAAAATACCGTATAAATAATTTAAAAACTGAAAAAAAATTTTATTAAAAAAAGGCAAAAAATGATGTAATTTTAAAAAAATAAAATTATTTAAAAAATAAATTAAACAAAAAATTTAAAATAAGCCCGCCGATTGGAGGCGGGTGAAGCACGCCGCCGCGGGACGGGTACTGTCGCGCGGGGCACGGAGGGCCCCCCGTGCACCGTCACTCGTGTGTGTGTGTGTGTATATATATATAATACCTATAAGTATATATATATATAAATGCTAACTAATCTGTAAGACATAAAAAGCCGGTTCAGCCACTCCCAGACAATCGATCTTCCTGTCGGCCTGAAGAGATCTCGCATACGTTGATTTCGCCTTTGGCGCTGCACCAGTAAAAGCGCCCGCTTCCACCGCCAGCTGGAACCCCCGTTTCATTCAGACGCACGCCCACGTCCGCCGCCTGCAAGAGCTCCCCCAGACGGTTACGTCAACTCCCGATCACATTGGTTTTAGCTCTCTAGTTCGCATTCTTCCGCTGCTACCCTATAAAAGGGGAGCGTTTTGGCGTCCTGGAGGTGGTGAAAGTTGAAGAATGAATGCTGTGTTGGCTTCCGTGAGAGGAGTCTGGCTATTGTGAGTTGTTTATTTACTGTTTCCTGTTTAGGAGTTAGGGAGAAGATGAACAGTGCTTTCTCTTAGTCGATGTTAGAGTTGTTGAGTATATGAATTTGATTTGTTGTGTGCTTCCAGCCTTCCGTAGGGGATGATGAACAGTAGCCGAATATTTAATTGTTGCCTGATGTGTATGATAAATCGTACCATCAAAAATCACTGTTTGATTTCCTTTTTCCTCTTAAACTTGTATTGGTATTGTTTTAGGAGTGTGGCTGCTGTGAGTTAGTGGGTGGGATACTGTCTCTCATTTCACTCGACTAGAGATTTCGAGGAACCACTTTGAGTGATCGAGTTTTCGTGGATCCACCTTGGGTGTGAGAGCGAGTGAGAAATTAGGTTTGTTAGTTTGTGGCTTCCTTACACTAGTGAGTGTTCGAGATTCCGCGGAACCACTTTCGTGTGAGAGTGAGCGAATTTATTCCGTGGTGCCCGTGAGCGATAACGGCCGACCTCGGAGCGGGAGTTCGAAGGTGACGAGGAGCTCCTCGCGTGATCGCCGTCGACTTCAATTGCGGAAAGACGCCTCTTTTCGTGGGTAACTTGTTTCTTTTTCTTCCTTTGCGTGCGTCTAAATTTTCTCTTTAGGTTATTCGACTCATTGTTGAATTTTCGCCCGGGTTTTGTTAGCGAACGCTACGTCGAAAACTCCAAACGGAAACGTATTTGGAGTTCGCGATTTCTGTTTGCTACAACAAGGGGAACGAAACGAAAGTTGCGAGCTTCCTTGCCGGATTTAGAATCAAATCATTTTTTAAGAAAATTCATTTTAAAACAAAATAGTAATTTTGTACTTGTAAAAATCTAGTTGCTTAATTTCTTAAAGTCGTGCGTCGCCCGCTCAAATTTCAATTTTTATTTGCATGCATTTAGGGTTTCCTAGAAATAGCCGACAAGCGCGCAAACCCTACGCGCCGTCCTGCATCAATTTGGTATCAGAGATAGGTTCTGAAATTTTTCTAAGTTTTGAAATCCGCCCTGCGTAGATTAGGAACCCCGCATATCATATTTTTTTTATTATACTGTCAAAAAAAGGGGGTTTAAAAAAAAATAGCATACTCATACATTTGCATTTTAAATTCTGAGATACGTCCAGTTGAACGTGGTCACTAGAGTCATGAAGACGAAGGTAATGAGTCAACCCCGTGGTTTCTACCCTTCGCTCACCAAATGACAACGTTAATCGAGAGTGTCTATCAAGTGCGAGAAGGATTTAAAAACCTTAGTGGTAGGGTGAATAGTCTAGAAGTACCCCCTCGAGGTTCAATGCCACCTCCCATTCGAGATTGGCATTCCATTAGATCCCATCACGAAACCCCACACCCCTACCTAGAAAGGTCTACACTTTGGAGAAATCCTTTATTTGTGGATTACTAATCCATTTACACCCACTCCCATGGAGCCCCATCAAGGAGATCTTTATGATACTTCGACGATTATCCTTCATCACAGTACATCGCTTCCAGAGATCGTGTTGACCCACCGATACGATCACCTTATACTAGAGACGACCAGTATGATGATTGTCGTTGTTTTTATCCTCGCACTCGAGTGGATCCTGTTGATCCTTTGACACCATATTATAAGGGTAGAGTTCAGTATCACTCCAGTTACCGATACTACATGTCACCTTTATATGAGGAAACTGAGTCGTTATATGCGCGACCACCCCCACACGTTCGCAGGACTCACGTCCAACCACGAGCACGACATGATCATGTTATGAACGATCATCACGATTACCCTCAAGAATCTTGTAGAGGTCACCCTCATCAAGATTACAATACACGTTGTGATCCTCCTAGTGTTCCGAAAACGAACATGATGGTGTCCATTAAGGGTCGACGAGAGCACTCCTCTTCCCAAGGCAGGGAAACTTCACCCACTCTGCCTGATATTCTAGTACAGGATGTGTGGAGTCAACCCCCACGAGAGTCTGCCCCACTTAGTGAGACCACCATAGAGACTATATCCACATTGAGTGAAGACTCTTCACATACTTCACCCGAGATTCTAGATTCTCTATTGAGTGAAGAATTTTCGCGCACTTCACCCGATAGCGCACCGAGTTACATCACGATTGAGAGTCGAGAGCTTTGTAGTGATTACGAGGTTGTCACCTCTCCCTTTTCCGGGAGCACAATCCCTTCTGATGGTTTACTTCTGGAGGACCATCACTCTACTGATGGGTTCTTTGACGATCCTCCTATTGAGCCTCCAGATGAACCACCTCGTCCATGTATAGCTGAGGTACCTGTGAGTAATACCCTTATGAATTCCAAGACATGGATACCTGCTCCATCGTCGCCCTTGATGTCACTAGTGCTCCAAAGAGATGGTTTTGAGTGTGACATTTATATGGTGAGGCTTGATCGTAGACATCTGGTCACTCGCACTCTAGATAAGTTATGTGACGTACCGCCTACTCAGCTCATTCAAGAGTCGCGTCATATTTTCAGTGAGTACGATCATTACTTTGAGGACCATCGTATTTGCGATGAGTTTTCATATGTCCCACCTGGTGAGCCTCCTGATGCCTCACATTCCATTAGTAAGTTTATTACGATTGTCACACTTCACGTGCATTATTGTTTATATAAGAGCACTTTATATGTTATTGGAGCCTATACCGGCACTCGTCGTATTTGTGACGAATTTTATTATACCCCTCCCGGTGAACCCCCAGATGAACCACATATGGGTTCACCACACATTTGGGATGTATCTATCCTTAGTTGCATAGTCGAGTTTGAGGGTGCATTCAATGATTCGTTGATTTTATATCTCATCACCCGCACTTGTAGAGACAGTTCGCACACAATGTTGACACATCCTATCACTGATGTCTTTGATTTTCACTTGAATGTTCATCGCCCGCGCGATGAAGTCTTTTATGAGCCACTTTCCAAGCCTCCTGATCGCGTACCTATCTCAGGAGTTGTTTTTAGTATCTAAGACCTCCGGTTTGGGAGCCAGTCGTGTCAGTAGTTCATCCTTTTCATTTGCAATATTTGTATAAAAATTGAGCAGAAATTGCATAGTACTTATGATTTATATGCAACTCAAGCTAACAGACATAAAAGAGCTACAAGTTTCAAAATGGAAGACTTGGTGATGGTTCGGCTAAATCCGGAACGGTTACCTTCGGGTACCTTAAAGAAGTTGCTGACCGTAGAACTGGACCTTTTCGAGTAGTAAAGAGGATTGAGCAAAATGCGTATGAACTTAAAATGCCTTCTGTTTGGGGTGCAAATCCGGTTTTTAACGTAGCCGGTCTGACTTTATTCCACGATTATCCACATGAGTCTTTAGATTTTCCATTGTCTTCTCCTCCATTTGTTTCTTCTGGGTTGGCGAGTGCTAGTGAGGAGCCACATTCTGGACACACCGACACTCATTCAGTTACTGACACACCATCTGCAGTTCTTCTGTTTTCCACTGATAGCTTTCAGGCTGAGTATGAGACACCAAGTGATTCCTCCATACCAGTTCTCAGAGCCGCTGACAGACTTCCTTCGTTGGCATGGCAGACCAGAGACCGAGACAAGCTGGGTCTTGGCCAAGGAGTTACAACGTATGGATGCCGATCTTCTACAACAGTACCGCTCGGAGCACTCACCAGAGATGAGTGATTTCGAGAGGGGGAGAGTTGGTGGAGACCAGCCCCGATCAGGTCGACGCATAAGTGCTCGACGCCGCACCCGTCCAAATCCCTACCGGCCCTAAGTTATCGCATTATGCATTCTATGTTACAAATTTTTTTTGTGTGAAAAATATATCTATACTATTCTAAAAAGAAGTATGGATGGCTTTAAAAAACCATGAATTAAAATGCCATCAAAGAAATCATGTCCGTTCATCAAAGCTTAAATTGAATCTCCCGGTATAAAATTAAAAAGAAATCCCGATACTCATCCTTCCTCTCTCTCTCCTCATTCCCGATCCCAGTTTCTCCCGCTGCCCTTGGCGCTAGGTTGCTTCTCCTCCCCGGTGTAATACCTCCACAGGCTCGACTTTCTTCTCCCACTAGCAGTCATGGGGGCATACATCTATGTCTCCCCTACACCAGTCGAGGCACCAAAGTCAACAGCATCCTGCAATCTTCCCGCGTCTCTCCCATATCTTCCCTAAAAAACTTTTTTTCCTCCTGAGATATATAGTGTTATGCGGTCCTTCTACCTCCACAGTTGTTGATATATAGTGGAGGTGCTAGGTTAGGGAACTGATCGTTGCCGGCGTTTTTGTGATTTTTCTTTTTCCGATTTGTGATTGGATCCACAGTTTTGACAGCCGCCGTCTGCAAATCGCCTCCAAGGGTTGGAAGACGAGGCGGATGATGAGAATCTAGCAAGAAATTGTGGATTTATATGGCTAGATTTTGCTGTTTCAGGGGCTGCTGCTCTCAGGTGAGAAATCGCCCATCATTTTTTTCTCGGTTTACTTCACAGAAATGTTGTATTTGATTTGTGTTTTTTTTCCTGCTCGAAAAGTTCATCTTTTGGTATAGTATCATCATTGGCAACACATAATGATATGGATTTCTACAGCAAATTATCATTTTGTATGGGATAATAGAGTGTTGTGAGGCTGCTATATTAGGGGTTTTCCTTTTTCCATGTACTTTTACAAGGTGAAAAATTGTTGTTAAAACTTATTCATCTAACCCAAAATCAATTGTCCATAGGCCGAGGGGCCAATGATCTGTATTAAAGAAATAAGACTACATGAGTTTCTCAATGTGGATGGCCTTTTGCCCTCTCTTAACACAAATCTTCTTCTTTTTTTAATAAAAAAACAGGGGTGAAGTGGAGTGGAAAGTTGGGCTTATTTTGTTCTGATGGAGGGGTTCATAATAAATTATAAGTGTGCATGTTACATGAGTTTTCTGGTGTGGGAATGCATCTGAACAATTATAATTTTGCTATTTCAGTTTACAAGCCTTTCCGCCGATAATGATAAAGGAAAGAGTATCGAAGAAGATCGTGCGAGGATAACATATGGTTTTAGTCTTCATAAAGGGAAGGCCAATCATCCTATGGAGGATTACCATGTCGTCAAATCTGTACATGTGAAGGGGCATTACATTGGTTTATTTGCCATCTTTGATGGACATTTGGGAGACAGTACCTCAATACTTACAAAAGCATTTGTTTGATAATATCTTAAAAGAGGTTTGGGATATCATACTCCCTGTTTTTTCCTTCCTCAACCAATGATAGGTTGTTTTGGTTAAATAACTTTATTTATTTTAGCTGCATTAACATTCTAATTTTCCACATTTCATGTTTTGGATGAATTTTGGGCCCATCCGGACAAAGCCATTTCAAAGGCCTATGAGAAGACTGATGAAGCAATTCTTTCACTCAGCCCCCAATTGGGAAGGGGTGGATCAACTGCTGTTACTGCCATTCTCATTGATGGAAGGAAGCTTTGGGTAGCCAATGTTGGCGATTCACGAGGAGTAAATCAGCAGTGATGTGATTGATGATGGGTTGATAAACAAGGTAAATATTCCATATGAATTTTAAGTTTTGACTAGATATACCATATGAATTTAAGTTTTGACTCGCTTCGATTTTATAGATGGAAATTAAATCATTCTTGGTTTTATGATGCAGGACGCTAGATTACCTATTTCGAAAAGGAGCACATTCCGATTACCTATATTGAAAAGGAGCACTTTTAATTAATATGACTCAATAGGCGTGCTTTAAAGTATTATTGTACTTTATAGGTACTTACTTCATCTCTACTTCCTTTTAAATGCACGTACTCTATGTGTGCTTTGAGGTATTTGTCAAGTAGTGGCAAAGCAAAGCACAATAGACTCTGTGATGAATGTTTATAGGGTTGTTCCGTAGTATTGTACGGTAGAGGGTCAAGCGGAGCAAGTAGATCTTTATTTATATTCTTTGTTGCAATGCTTTCATGTTTTATGCACATGTTGTATCTAATGATGATTGTGTGTTGGGCTCCTTACCTCATAAGAAATTAGTAATGACTTATTCAATTCCTGTAAAATGAATGTGTGGATCATATATGTGGTTAGAGTGTAGGCATTAGTGCATAACAATGTCGATTTGATTAGTTCTTTTTTCCATCATGATTAAACTTCTCTAGGTATTTACTAAATATACTCAACCCTTTCACTATCAAACCATTTCTTTAAAGAGTTGACTGATGGATTTAAGGAAAAATCATTAAGAATTCTAAGAAGTTGAAGAGTGGTAAGATACCTGATAGTTTCAGGAGGAATAAGGTTGGGGTTGTAAATGGTGTGATGGTTGGCAAGGGAAATCAGGCAAATTTGAGTTACACTAGAAGAGTGATGACATGCATGTTCTGTAAATCTGTGTTAGTCAATATTAGTTAATAAGGGATGACATGCATGTCATCGCACCCGCCGGATGTGGCCGCACCCGCCGGATGTGGCCGCCCCCATCGGATGTCGCCGCCCCCATCGGATGTCGCCGCCCCAATCGGATGTCGCCGCACCCGCCAATGTCGTCACGCCCGCCAAATGTCGCCGCCCACGACAAATGTCGCCTCCCAGGACAAAGGTCGCGCTGCACGACAAATGTCGCCCCCCAAGACAAAGGTCGCGTTGCACGACAAATGTCGCCCCCCAGGACAAATGTCGCGCCGCACGACAAATGTCGCCCCCCCCCCCCTGACAAATATAGCCCCCCACGACAAATGTCGCCCCCCACGACAACTGTCCCCCCACAACAATTGTCGCCCCCACGATAATTGTCGCACCCACGACAAATGTCACCCCCACGACAAATGGCACCTTGGATCGGGCCGGAGGCCCGTGCCTGTCACTCGTATCTGTATATATAAATATATAAATATATAAATGCTAACTAATCTGTAAGACTTAAAAAGCCGGTTCAGCCACTACCAGCCGATCGATCTTCCCGTCGGCCTGAAGTGATCCCGCATACGCTGATTTCGCCTTTGGCGCTGCACCAGTAAAAGCGTCCGCTTCCACCGCCAGTTGGAACCCCCGTTTCATTCAGACTCACGCCCACGTCCGCCGCTTGCAAGAGCTCCCCCAGACGGTTACGTCAACTCCCGGCCACGTTGGTTTTAGCTCTCTGGTTCACATTCTTCCGTTGCTACCCTATAAAAGGGGAACGTTTTGGCGTCCTGGAGGTGGTGAAAGTTGAAGAATGAATGCTGTGTTGGCTTCCGTGAGAGGAGTCTGGCTATTGTGAGTTGTTTATTTACTGTTTCCTGTTTAGGAGTTAGGGAGAAGATGAACAGTGCTTTCTCTTAGTCGATGTTAGAGTTGTTGAGTATATGAATTTGATTTGCTGTGTGCTTCCAGCCTTCCGTAGGGGATGATGAACAGTAGCCGAATATTTAATTGTTTCCGGCTGAGTATGATAAATCGTACCATCAAAAATCACTGTTTGATTTCCTTTTTCCTCTTAAACTTGTATTGGTATTGTTTTAGGAGTGTGGCTACTATGAGTTAGTGGGTGGTATACTGTCTCCCATTTCAGTCGACTAGAGATTTCGAGGAACACTTTGAGTGATCGAGTTTTCGTGGATCCACCTTGGGTATGAGAGCGAGTGAGAAATTAGGTTTGTTAGTTTGTGTCTTCCTTACACTAGTGAGTGTTCGAGATTCCGCGGAACCACTTTCGTGTGAGAGTGAGTGAATTTATTCCGTGGTGCCCGTGTGCGATAGCGGCCGACCTCAGAGCGGGAGTTAGAAGGTGACGAAGAGCTCCTCGCGTGATCGCCGTCGATTTCGATTGCGGAAAGATGCCTCTTTCCGTGGGTAACTTGTTTCTTTCTCTTCCTTTGCGTGCGTCTAAATTTTCTCTTTAGGTTATTCGACTCATTGTTGGATTTTCGCCCGGGTTTTGTCAACGAACGCTACGTCGAAAACTCCAAACGAAAACGTATTTGGAGTTCACGATTTCTGTTTGCTACAACAAGGGGAACGGAACGAAAGTTGCGAGCTTCCTTCTCGGATTTAGAATTGAATCATTTTTTAAGAAAATTCATTTTAAAATAAAATAGTAATTTTGTGCTTATAAAAATCTAGTTGCTTAATTTTTTAAAGTCGTGCGTCGCCCGCTCAAATTTCAATTTTTATTTGCATGCATTTAGGATTTCTATAAATAGCCGACAGACACGCAAACCCTACGCGCCGTCCTGCATCACCATCAGGTCCTAGTTTATATTGCAGTATTGAACACATGAAGCAAACTGCAAAATCAAAATAGCATACACCAATTACTTCAATAAAGTAAATCAGCACAGTGAACAGATCAAATAGAAGATATGCATTTATTTCAGTCAGCAGTTTCTTATTCATGTTGAATGCACTTCAATTATTTATATTGCATTTTGGAACTAATCCCCTTGAATTGTATGTAAGTAGTTAAAGAGGTAAGAAGTCACTGAGTCTGTATGACTGACGGGTTTTAACCCTTATCATTTTAGGACAAGGACGACGAGGTGTCTAGCCGATTATCTGAAGAGGGTAAGAGAATGCTTCGAGAGAATAAGGATATTAAAGCCCAATTGTAAAGCACATATGAGAGCCCGTAGTAGATTCTTCCTCACAATAAATATAGGATCTGCACGAAACCATCTATATGGAGCAACCACGGGGTTATATTGCCCATACGAAGTCTCAAGTATGCAAACTGCAGAAGACAATATATGGCCTTAAACAAAACTCTAAAGCGTGGTTTGACAAGTCCAGTCATATTGTTTCTACCATTACATTTGCAGAAGTAATGTAGACCACTCTATCTTCATCCAAAAAATCGACAAGTACTGTAACTGAAACCAGAGAAAAAAACTTAGTTCAGATCATTATATGAGTAAATAAAATTAGTGTTGAAGCATTAGTAATGAGAAGTGGTAAACCTATTGATGTGGATCATCCGCCACACTTTGTTCGTTGCACGGCAGGACCCACGTCCATCTACTCGCTTAAGAGCTTGACCGGATTGACGATCACACTTCACGAATGCGTCCTAGGTGCCGACTCCTAGGTAATATCTTTTAAACATTCTCCCAAATCCTCATGGTGACGACTCCGTGAAGCCCTAGGTGCCGACTCCTAGGTAATATCTTTTATTTTCTTGTTTCCTCATCTATTAGATGCCACTCACCATCCCCCAAATCCTCAGCTGACGCCTTAAACATTCTCCTGATTCTCCTGCTGCAGGCCGCATACTCCCACCAACTGAATTGCCTGGGGCTGAAATCTGCAGCGACTAGGCCTGTTTTCCCCACCAAGCAACCACTGAATACCTCCTCCAGTCGCCCCCCCCCCCCCCAACACACAAAAAAAATGCCCACAGCCGCCTTCGGCCTTCTCCCCAGCCCCCACAGTCTCCTCACAGCCTGTTGCCGCCCACGACAGTCCCTGTCCACCATCCACCACCACCCTCTCCTAAGGCCGCTACCACCCTGCCCTAACTCTTCCATCCCACGACACCACTCCTCTCATCCCACTACCGCTCTAAATCACCCTGGTCCAATCCCCTCCCTTCCTCCGGGCAACTGTCAATGCCTCTACGGTGATCAGATCTCTGCGCCCTTTTAATTGTGAGTGTCTCTTATTGTATCGACTTTAGTTATCATTATTGTTGTATGGACTTTAGTTATCATTATTGTTGTATGGACTTTAGTTATCATTACTGTTGTATGGACTTTAGTTATCATTATTGTTGTACGGACTTTAGTCATCATTATTGTTGTAAGGACTTTAGTTCTCGTTATTGTTGTATGGACTTTAGTTCTCGTTATTGTTGTATGAACTTTAGTTCTCGTTATTGTTGTATGGACTTTAGTTCTCGTTATTGTTGTATGAACTTTAGTTATCCTTATTGTTGTATGGACTTTAGTCATCATTATTGTTGTATGGACTTCAGTCATCATTATTGTTGTATGGACTTCAGTCATCATTATTGTTGTATGGACTTTAGTTATCATTATTGTTGTATGGACTTTTGATCTCATACTATTTTGGATATATTGTTTTGTGGTTGTTTGCTATGGAATACCTTGTGATTTGCATGATCTATTTGCTAGCGCGCTTTTGTTTTGGCCCTTCACGCAAAGAAAAGCCTAAACTTGCTTGCCTAAAAGAATAATTTGCACTGCTTTGGTTAATTACTTGAGATTTAATCCTTTATTACTTGCTTGTGATTTATCCGTCGGGTCATGTGTGCATTGCATGTAACATCCTAGGTTAAATGAGTTATTTCCCCCGGCATGACATCTAAGGTTGCATATTAGAATTCACACACACTTATCCTACCCTATATCACCTAAAGTAACATAGATATGAACTGTCAAAAGGAATTGTGAGGAATAGGGTTAGCACACCAAACAATACTTAGCAGGAATGCATGGAAATTGAGAAGATATAAAGCCAGACCTAAATAATTGTGACAAGGTGTTTCTGATGGTAATGATGATGAAGAAAAGATAAGGATGTATACTTAGAATATAACAAGATATACTCCAAGTCTCCAACACATCAATCAGGTTGCCTACTTCATCCCGAATGAAAACCACCCAATTCACTATTTCATAAGCAGCTACTCTGAATCACTGCCTAACAATGTCTATACCCATAAAAAAAATATCAAAATACTGAAAGCAAACTAAACACAATATTGAGTCTTTTTCTCTAAAGTAAAGAATGTATCTCCCAATAAAACCTAGTATCTGATTGTGTATGGCCATTAGCTTACTCTATAGCTAAAATAATTACTTTGATCCCGTGTATGAAGAAACAAGCATATATATTTAATAATTCAAGATTCCAAGGTGTCATATACTGAAGCAAAAAAGAAAAATAGAGTAAGTTCATAGGGTGGTGACCATAACCCGAATTACTCATGATAAATTCTCTGAGCAAAGCATATTTCTACTACAATCAAGTTTTATATTTCCTTGATCTGGGGGTGGCGTGAGGAGCTAGATCTTGGTCCCTTCGTGCCAAGTTATTTTTCTAATATCAAACATGGCATCAGAACAAGATCGAACACGTCATTCATATCACATTTAATCCAATGTTTCACATGAGAATTAAACATATAGAAACTGATTGCCACTTTATACGTGAGAAAATTCAAAACAAAGCCATTATGAGTCCCTTATTTTCCTACTGGTGATCAGCTGAAAGATATGTTTTCTACGACTGTGTCCAGTAGAAATCTTTAAGAGATCGTTGCACCTGAGAATAATTCATGCATATGGTGTTAGCTTGTGGCAAATTATATACATATATATTACAAAAGATTTGAATTTCTTTATATTAGTTCATCAAACTAGTATGAGAAGTGCTTTGTTGTTTAGTTTCCTAGGGTGGGTATAATGACTGAACATGGGTTTTATAGTTATGTATATTAATCAAAGTGTCATTTTACAATATATAAATATAAATAAAGCGTTGTTTGGAAGACTGACAAGAGGGCAATGATGATTGTAAACACAGTGGTGATAATCACAATTAGTATTTTCATAGAAACATCATTTTCCCTAAAACATCACCGTAGTCATGAAGGTGTAGTAGGGCGTTAGCCACCGCGAACACTCTTGACTCAAAAAAGATAGAATATGGTCATTGATGTGTTTACTAACCCAATTTTGCACCTCCACTACTCAGCTCAAATGTCATAGATGTTCCAAACAAAACCTAAATCTTACAATCAAATAACTCCTCAAACTCTAAAACTAAGTTAGAGCTAAGATCAAAACAACCTCTATATTTTAATAGTTCCTTCTAATTAGCTTTTACAGGATCCTTATACACCCGATAATTTTGTTCCCTCCATAAAGCCAAGCAATGAAAGCCAATATAAGACCTTTGAGCCGCAGTTGTATGTGTTGGAAAGTAGAATAAGAAAAGATAACTTGTGTATTATTCATCCATAAAAGGGCAATTATATAGCATTACAACAGGACAGACAAACATGACACATGATGTGGGACCTACGAAGCATGGATACACGAAAAATGGGGCCGTACCCGTACCGGGTACGTTTCCGGCACGGGTACGCGTATGGTACGCCCCGATACGCATTATATCGCAATCCTAGGGTTTTCTCGGTTCATTTCTTCCGCGCTCCCGCTCGATGCTGTCGCTCCCGCTCGCTGCTCTCGCTCCCGCTCGCTGCTCTCGCTTGTGCCGCTCCTGCCGCTCTTCTTCTGGCTGTACTGTGCAATTTCCTGGCTGTACTGTGCAATTTCCTGGCTGTACTGTGCAATTTCCTGGCTGTACTGTGCAATTTCTGTTCTGCAAGTGCAATTTCTGTTCTGGCTGTGCAATTTCCTGGCTGTGCAATTTCTGTTCTGGCTGTGCAATTTCTGTTTCAATTCAATAGCAATTTCTGTTTCAATTCTGTGCAATTTCTGTCATTTCTGTTGTGCAATTTCTGCTGCAATAGCAATTTCTGTTACAATTCAATAGCAATGTCATTTCTGCTGTGCAATTTCTGTCATTTCTTCTTCTTCTTCTTCTGTGCAATTTCTGTCAATTTCTGCTGTGCAATTTCTGCTGCAATAGCAATTTCTGTTTCAATTCAATAGCAATGCAATTTCAGCTGTGCAGCATTATTATATGTGAGAATAATTGCAGCATTATTATATGTGATTATTTATTCTGCTTCAATAATAGGCTTTTTTACCTAAAGATTGGTGGGGTTACTATGGAACTTCAGCACCAAAATTGCAAAAGATTGCTTTGAAGCTTCTAGGTCAACCTTCTCCATCTTCCTGCTGTGAAAGAAATTGGAGCACATACTCGTTCATTCACTCTTTAAGAAGAAATAAAATACTACCACAACGAGCTGATGATTTGGTGTATGTGCATAGTAATCTACGCCTACTCTCGAGAAGAAATGAAATCTACGGTAAAGGGAGAAGTCAAATGTGGGATATAGGAGGAGATGCTTGGGCAAATCCTTTTGATGGAGTTGGCATGCTTGCAATTGTCAACTTGTCTTTAGATGAGCCAGAAATTGAAGATGCATTGATCTTCAACAATACTAAAGATGATGAAGAAAATGAGTGATGGATAGGCCGTGCTTCATTCTATGATTATGAACATTTATAATTTATGTCTAAAAACTCCATTCTATGTATTAATTATGATCTTGTATTTCAATTGACTATTTATGCTTCTTGTTTTATTGTTTTGAGAATTTATATTTGTATTTGTGATATATATATGTATTTATTTATTATATTTAATACAACGTATCCCGCCGTACCCGTATCCTTGCTTTTTAAAATTTGCCGTACCGCCGTACCGGATACGTATCGTACCCGGTACCCGTACCCGTACCGGTGCTTCGTTGTGTGGGACTAAACCCACTCACCTACAAATATTAATATAATACTAAACTCATAATCTCCAACACTCCCCCTCAAGCTGAAGGGGAGACCCTTCAGCTTGGATACCACAAATAACGGCAATGGCGGTAGATGATGCGGGACAAAACATCAGATGAGCCACTGGGGGAAATTCCAAACCGGGGAATCAAGTCGGGGACATAGCCACACACGACATTGACCCACACACGACGCAGGACCCACGCACGACGCAGGACCCACACACGACGCAGACTCACTGGAAACCGGTCAACCGACATCACCTACACACAAAACATGCGAAGAGAACAAAAGATGTGGAGCAAATCATCAAACGAGTGATCGTGGATAATCCGTCGGGGATAATCTGTCGGGGATAATCCGCAAGAAGGGCGGTCCCACACGACACAGTCCCACACGACACAGTCCCACACGACACAACCCGCTGAGATTATAACAACCAACACAATCGTGTCCCAACACATGACCAATTCGAAAGACAAACTGGGGAGACACAAACACACATACAACAAGCCTAGAGGCCGTGTGGAACGAAAGCGAAAAATCGGGAAAGATCATCCGAGTCGCATTTGTCCCAACACTCCCCCTCACGTGGATAACACGTGCATATAGGCAGAAACTAGACCAAACAAAGGAAATACGAACAAACACATAAAGACATACTTAAACTACCCCAGAAATGCAGCATCGGCGAGATATCAACACACCAGTAGGGGTGACAGCAGCGGAGACAAATAGAAATCCGTGAAGCAGTGGCTGGAAGCGACGAAATACACTAGGAGAAGCTGCAGGAGACGGCACGAACCACAGACGACAGCCGGAGCAGCAGCGGGACAGACGGCGGGATCAATAACAGCAGCCGGAAGCTCTCCCGGTCTGCAGTCGCCGTAAGCAGCAGGGCAGTCGTCGATGGCAGCAGGACTGGAAGCCGCAACGGCAGATCTGGAAGCAGCGGCAGATCTGCGTCGACAAGAGAACGACGGAGGGGGAATAGCCATCGTCGGACATGGAAGAGCTTCAAAGAGATCGGCAGTCGACGGCAGAAGATTCGTCGATGGCGTCGTGGTCAGCATGCGTCTGCAGCAGTGGACAGACGGCATCGACAACAGCACAGGAAGATGCGATGACGACCCGCAGCGCAAGGAGGCGGACTGGAGCAGCAGCAGGCACAGTCGACGGGATCTGCGATACGAGAAGGCAGAAGCGCTGACGGGAAGCAGTGTCAACGAGAACGACGGGATCAGCGTCGATGGAAAACGACGGAGACGGGCCAAGATCCGCTCCCGTCGATGGAATCCGACGTCGATTCCGTTTGACGAGAGCGGGAGCGGAAGCACGAGACGCGACGGGAGCGGGTTCTTGCGGCTTGACCGGGGTGAGAAAGAAAGAAAAAAAAAATTTAGGATTTGAGATCGACTAGCTTTGATACCATGTTGGAAAGTAGAATAAGAAAAGATAACTTGTGTATTATTCATCCATAAAAGGGCTATTATATAGCATTACAACATGACAGACAAACATGACACATGATGTGGGACTAAACCCACTCACCTACAAATATTAATATAATACTAAACTCATAATCTCCAACAGTATGATTATAGTATCTCTGCTGAAGGTCTCGACAACATCAAGTGATCGCACATCCAGTGAGGCTGAAAAAGAACCCAAATATGCCCAATGATGACCCTACGAAAGAAGAGATGATGACACAACTCAATGGAAGAACTGCAAAAGATACAAACGGGTTTTGGAACAGGTATCCTCATCCGAATAAGCAGCTCCCTTGATAGAAAGCAATAATTTTGCACCTCTTGTCCTTCAACTCATTTCACTATGATTATGTGGATATAAGCCTAGGAATACCCATCTGGGAAGTAATTACTAAACCGTTAAGATAACAAAACATAGAACTATAACATCGTGCATTGAACTGCACTTCACAGTTAAATTGCAAGTCCCAAATATCATGATACGGGGTAGTAGAAATCCTAGGGGAGTTCTAGTGGTTAACATGAGCAAATGCAACTGAACATTAGAACAGAATACAGGTGATCAATGAATCAATGATAGCATAATAAAAGAAAATTCTAGTTCAGATAGCCACCAAAATAATGCAAAAACAATGTCATCGTTAGCAATATCGGGACAAGGAATTTTTACCTGCACAAAGGTGGAAACAGAAAGCAGAGATTTTTCGCCAACTTTTTGTCGCCTAGCCTGAAGAAATGTTATGAGATATCAACATTAACTGCACAATATTCATAAATCATATTATGTAGAACTCACCAAGTAAATGAAAGATTACATTTCTTTTCGTTAAATGGAAGATCACGGAATATGAATCACATTAATAGAGAACTCAAAATGCTCTTAAAATGAATGGAGAAAAAGAATTTGCACAATTGGACCTCTTTAACAACATAAGATACAGAATAAATATTCTACAGCAACATCTGTCAAAATGTATGTTCCAATAAACTGGAACAACTTACTTAAAAGTATGTTACGAGTTTCACGCCCAGTTATTATCAAGTGGGGCTTTATTATTGTTGTTTTTTATTATGTTGTCTTTTATTATTGTTGTTAGAAGATGAAAAAGGAAATACTTCATGCTTGTTATTCATCCACAAAGGGGTATTAAATAGTACATACATGGACTCAAGTTAAAATTGTTGGGACTAAACCCCAAACACACATAATCTCTCTAATAGACCGACATTGACTCAAATATTTCCAACCCCCCCCCCCCCCCCCCCCCCCCCCCTCAAGCTGGAGGGGAAACCTTCAGCTTGAAAATAACAAATAAAGGTAATGGAGGTAGGCGATGTGGGACAAAATATCAGACGAGACACCGGGAGAAATTCCAAACCAATGAATCAAATCAGGGGCATAACCACACACGATATAGATCCACACACGACGCAGGTCCCACAGACGACGTGGATTCGTTGGAATCAAGTCAACCAACATCATCTACACACAATATGTGGAGGATAATGAACGATGTTGGGCTAATCATCAAACGGGTAACCAGGGATAATCCGCACAAAGGGCGGTCCCGCACAACACGGTCCCGCACGACACAACCCGTTGAGATTAAGACAACCAACAATGATCGCGCCACAACACGTGTACCAATCGAAAGAAAATTGGGGAGAAGAAAACAACACACGACATAAGCCTAGAGGTCGTGTGGGACTAAGGCGAAAGTCAGGAAATACCATCCAAGTCGCTTTCGTCTCAAACACTCCCCCTCACGTGAAACTCGCGTGCATGAAAGCATAGTTACAATACACAAACACTAAAAAAAACTGTTAAAGACACAAAACCAACTAATCCAGAAACTCCATCGATGAGAGATCAACACCCTGGAAGGGGTAACTGCGGTTGGTAGCTCGAAAACATGAGGGGCAGCGGCGGGAGACGGCTGGAATCGTCCGAGACATGAAGGACAGCGGCGAGGCTAGCCAAAAAACGGCGGCTGACAGAAGAAGCAACGGGATAGAAGGACAAGAGTCGCAGTGGGATCCACAGAGGAAGCCATAGTCAGCAGCAGAAAGAAGCGAGGGACAGATCTTGAGCAGAGAGGACCAGAGGAAGCAGTCGACTGGATCAGTAGATGAGAAGCTCGACGGGATCAACGACCACGAGCGCCGACAGGAACGTTGAAGTTAGCAGCAACCAGGATCGTTGGAAGCAACAGACGGCGGATTCGACGACGGGAGATGGACAGGGAAGCGTCGAAGTCGTCAGCAGTGCTCGACGGGATCAGTGGTTGGAGCGTCAGGCGAGATCGACGAGAGAAGGAGACTTGTCGTCGATGGAAGCAACGGCCATCCGACGAGATCGACGAAGCCAGCAACGACGGGCTCTACGAGATTGACAACGATGAGCAGCGACGCAGATCTGCGTCGATATCGACAGGAAGAAGAGACTCGATGGGTACTCCATACGGAATCGTTGATGGAGCAGGAGCCCGTGGGCTAAGTCGTGGATGTCGATGTCGAGGCTGCTGCGGGTGGAAGAACGACGTGGAGGGCAGAACCAGCGGAGGGGCTGGTCGAGGCCAGTAGACGAATCCGCAGCGAGCCCACTCGCGTGATAAACGGCCGAACAGTCGCCCTAGGCGCGTGGGGAGCAGAAGAAATCGGGGAGGAATCAATGACTCTGATACCATGTTGGAAGATGAGAAAGAAAATACTCGATGCTTATTATTCATCCACAAAGGGTATTAAGTAAGACATACATAGACTTTTAAAGTTAAAATAGCAATGTGGGACTAAACCCCAAACACACATAATGTCTCTAATAGACCGACATTGACTCGATATTTCCAACATTCGTCTTTTATTTATTAGTGGTTGGGAGTTAGAAGTTAGGAGTTGTCATTATGGGGTCATGTAAGTCTATTTAAAGGCATATGTTGTTGGTATGAAGCACGGAAGAAGTTAATTATATTCCCTTGTCTTCAAGAGGTTTTAGTAGCTCTCTCTCAAGCACGCCTCTCCTAGGCAGTCGCGGTTCCGACTCCATATCCTTCGCCACCGCCACCCCTGCCTCCGGCCATTCTCTGGTGACTCTACCGATACTATACGACGAGCTCGTACCAACTTGGTATCAGAGCGTCCTCAATCTTCATCTTCCCTGTCGATACCACTGCCATCCTAAAAAAAAGCATTTTCATCTTTGTTGGTTTCAACCTCTGTTTTCCACGAACCAGCCTCCTTCCAGTTCACGTCAACCATAGTTTCGGATCTTCGTCTTCCAGAGTTGCGAAAGAGTTGCAACGTTGCATCCTGAGATTCACACTTCCGATTTCACCAACAGCCATCGACGCATCACCGCACGTCGTCGACGCTTCACCGTGCATCATCGACGCCTCACTGCGTTGTTGCTTCGACTTCGATGCCTCCGCACGCCTGCTGCTACCGATTCGACGCACCCAACGGCTCGTCGGAGGCACCAAGGCTGCTGCCCAGTTTTTCTCCAGTCGACCCTGCTGCAATCGTAGGCATGCCTCCTCCAGAGCATCCGACCACCGGTCGTCCTTGTGGACTCCGAGAAGAACACAAAAAAGACCTTCCAGACATCGTCTTCCTCCCTTTCCGTCTCTGCTTCGATCCAGTGACCTTATGCTGAACGCAAGCAGAGGAGCAACCCACGCCTTCAATTCCTCGAGTCCCACACACGTCTTGCCCGCCACAACAAAGTTTTGAGCCAGCGCTTTCGAGCCCTGTGCTTTTCGAGCTCCATTAAGACGATGCAACCGATATTTTGAGTAATTAATTAATCACATAAATGATCAATTAATTCATTTTTATTCAAAAAAGAACAAGAGGGGCGTTTTATTATTGAGTGGCAACATAGGGAAGCGTCGCGGGCCTCGCAGCAACTCGAATATTCCAACCGCCTCGGAGGAATAAATCGTCCATGTTGAAACCAGAGAACCGGCATCGATGTTCGCAACGGGTATGCGAATGATCCTTACTTGACCTGAGCTAGAACCTTGACTAGTTGCTGAGAACCGAAGGACCTTGCACCTACCAAGACCTGAAGATCTGAACTGACCCCTTAAGCTGCAGCGAGGAGGTCTCACCACACACCCGGAAGTTCAAAGAGAGTTTCCCCTCCCAAGCCAATGTTGAGCCTGGGCACCTTGGAGGGCACTAAGGGTCATCTCGCCGTCAACTTTAACTGACAGGGGGGTGGAGTGCTTGCTCACAAGACATACACGAGGGAGGGGGGAGACCAGCCCTTCCCAAGGTGCCCATAGGGGTCTATTTATAGACTTCCCAAAATTGGGATGCGGATATCCCAAAATCTACTATTTGCAGTTCAACTACGAACCTGAACGACCAACACAGGAGGGGGGGGGGGGGGGGGGGGGGGGGGGGGGGGGGGGGGGGGCGAGTGGGAGATGAGACGTCCACTCCCCCCTTGCCGGGACAGTCCGCCCCACCCTTAGCATAGGGAGACCATGCGGAATTCCATGCCCAACACTAGCTTGTGATCATCCATGGCTGCTACCGAGAAGTTCACCTTTCCTTTCCACGTACCCAAGCGAAGCTCCATGCCACGAGCCACTCCTGCTAGCGGCCTCGCCTTCCCGTTCACGGTCTTTAGCCATCCCTCACACTTGGTCACTTGGAGGCCAAGTCTTATTGCTTCTTCCTCTGTCATAAAGTTATGTGTGGCACCCGTATCCACCAAGGCTTTGGCGGACTTGTTGTTGATCATGGCTTCCACGTACATAAGCCCCTTGCTAGCCACCTTCTTAGCTGGTTTCACATTCAAAGCACTTAGAAGTTGCAAATAACATATTTGGTTTGTACCTTCTTCACCTTCAGGTCCACTTGCATCATCCTCCTGCAGTGCTGTGAGCGAACCAAGCTTTGGGCACTTGCTCATCATGTGCGGTCCCTTGCATAAGTAGCATCCCCCCTTTGGTGTGAAGCTCTTGTTGCCGCCCTCAATCTCCTTCCCATGAGTAGGAATTCGATCTCCTCTATTTGGTCTTCGCAACCCTTGCCTTTCTCCCACACCTTTGGTGTGGTCATTCTTGTTGGTCTTCCTTGTTGCAACCTCCAACGGTCTTTGGAATTCTGTCATTGCTTCGGCCGTCGCGATAGCTTCATCTAGCGTCTTGGCATCCCGCTGATGCACTTCTTGCTTCACCCAATTCTGAAGACAATCTTTAAAGTTGAACAATTGATCATCTTCGGACATACCTGGCACCATCAGCATTAAGGTTTGGAATTCCTTCACGTACTCCGTGATTGACCCCTTCTGCTTGAGTTCCTTTAGCTTCTTCCTTGCCTCATTTGCGGCGTTCTCCGGGTGGAAGTGCCGCTTAAGCTCAATCTTGAACTCATCCCATGTGTCCAAGTTACATGTTCCCTTCTTGATATCTGCAACTTCCGTTGCCACCAAAGAGATGCAATATCCAAAATATAGTAACTAGCCATCTTTACCTTGAGTACTTCCTCAGTGAGGTTACATCCTTCAAGGTAGACCTCCATTTGATAAAGGAAGTGTTCAACTTCCTTAGTATCCCTATTTCCGATGAAAGGTTTTGGCTTAGGCACATCGATCCTTGAGTTAGCCACAACCCCATTTCCACCATTAGCAATGGTCTTTCTGCACAAGGCCAATTCCTCCTCCAATTTGACGATCCGCTCCTCATAGTCATCCTCAAGTTGATCGTACCTTTGAGTAAGCTCCGCATTTGCGCCAAGACATGCTTGGACTTGGGCCTTCAAAAGTTCCAGTTCTCCGCGAGCCGGTAGCGCTTGTTTGACAGCTTCTAGTTCTTCGCGAACATGTGAATGGTCTTCCTCCACCGCCGTCATGCGCTCCTCCCATTCAGCTAACATGCGGTCCGCGTGCGCTTCATCCCGAGATTTGCTATGGCTCTGCCTCTTCTTCTCGGACTGGGACAGCATCTCCCTGCCGCGCTCATCCACCACGCATGAGTTGTTGTTCCCTTCACTAGCCATCTAGTCTTCTCGGACACCAACCACGAACTTGAGCAACCTTGCTCTGATACCAACTGTCACGGACTTGTCTTTGTACTAGCTCCCGTGCAGCCTTAGCTCCTCCGTGTCACTCCGCGTAGCCAGGCTAAGTCAGCCTCTCTCTGCAAGAACTAGGTGGTGATGAAGAAAAGAGTGGGAAACAACACAAGAGGAAGCTCACAAGCGAAAGAACTCCAAAAGAACTCTATTGCTCTCCAAAACGTCGATGCTATACAAATGAGGGGGCCTTCCCTTTTTATAGGCCCTAAAGAGGTTTCCCTCCAAAGGAGAGAAGATTCTAGACTACTTCTATTCTAGAATATTCCATACATGTTTAGTATGTACAAGACTCATGAATTCTCTAGAATGCACCATCATCTTCCTATGTACAAGCCTCCGGATTTCTCTGGAATCTTCCCGGGCCTTAACCTCAATCATGCGGATCCGTGACATCCTCCCCCACCTATCCTGGTGACGTCCTCGTCGCCTCGTACTTCTGAAGAATGTCCTTGAATTGCCACAAGTCTTCTAATGTCTCCCAAGTAGTTTCAGACTCTGGCAATCCCTTTCATTTGATCAAGTATTGTGTGCATGACTGCACACCTCTTCTTCGCACCACTCTCTTTGTTAGCACCTCTTCGATCTCTTTGTCAAAAGATTTTGTCATCACTGGAGGCGCCCTTTGAGATTCTCCTCTTTGAAGATCCTCATTATCCCCGTAATATGGTTTGAGCATACTCGCATGAAACACCAGATGTAACTTCAAAGAGCTAGGTAAGTCAAGGCGATAAGAAACCTTACCCACCTTAGCCATGACCGGGAATGGGCCTTCGTATCTCCGTACCAAGCCTTTGTGTACACTACGCAAGGTCTTGAACTGCTGGGGTAAGAGCTTCACCATCACTTTATCTCCCACCGAATATTCCGTATGTCGCCGCTTTGCATCGGCCCACTTCTTCATCCTCTTGCAGGCCTTCTCCAAGCACGTCCTAGCTAAGTCCGCGTGTTCCTCCCATGACTTAGCCATCTTCCAAGCACCTGGGCTCCTTCCATCATCCGTCGTGGTCGCCAATGTTTGCGGAGTGAGGGGTTGTCTTCCCGTGGCAAGCTCGAATGGACTCCTCCCCGTGGCCTCACTCCGATGCAGGTTGTAGGAGAATTGGGCAACATCCATAAGCTTGGCCCAGTCATTCTGGTTGGCACTCACAAAGTGCCGCAAGTAGTACTCTAACAATGCATTCACCCTCTCGGTTTGCCCATTGGATTGAGGGTGGAAGCTAGTGGAAAAGTTCAGTTCCGACCCAAGTAGCTTGAACAACTCTGTCCATAGCTTCCCTGTGAAGCGAGGGTCTCGATCGCTCACAATGTTCTTCGGCAACCCCCAATACTTCACCACATGTTTGAAGAAGAGTCGCGCCGTCTCTTCCGTTGTTGCATCTTTCACGCTGTTGGAATTACCATTGTGATCTAGAAGTGGTCAAACATGTAATGTCACTGCCAACGCGATATGAGCCTGCATGGTCGCACATAAGAGCATGTGGAGAAGATGGAAGATTGACTGTGTTGGTAAAGGTTACCAATCACCATATATAGAATGGGGGAGGTCCAGCAAATGTTGCTGTCTGAATTCATCGGGTTTACACGGATAGAATTCGTCGGAATTCGTCGGATTCGTCGGATTGTTCCGTGGAATCCCGACGAATTGTTACAGTGATCCTTAACTCGGCAAATGTTGCCGTCTGATATGATTCGTCGGAATTCGTCGGATTCGTCGGGTTGTTCCGTGGAATCCTGACGAATTGTTGCAGAGATCCTTAACTCGGCAAATGTTGTCGTCTGATGTGATTCGTCGGAATTCGTCGGATTGTCCCATGTAAACTCGACGAATGCTGATTCGTGCAATCCCGACGAATTGTTACAGAAAGAGTTCTACTTCTGTATGGACTGCGGATAGCGCTTTTTCTAGGTCTTTTTATACTTCGGGTATAAATAGAACCGGTTTTAAGGGTTCAAGAGACTACTCTTATTCGAAAAAGAAGAGGAGCCGACGGAAGAGTTCCGCCCGAGCCCTAGACGGAAGGAGTTCCGCCGCCTCGTTCGCCTCCGCCGACCTCCTCTCCGGCGATTGTCGCCGTGATTGTTCTTCCTGGAGCGAACCTAGCAGTTCGTGGAAGTGCAAGGTGCAGTCGTTCTTCTGCCGGCTCGTGTGGATCTCTGTAGAGACGTAGACATAATTCTACGTGAGAACTCTCTTTGCCGCCAACAGGAATCTTCTTCTTGGAGCATCTAGGTTGGATTTGATCCAATCCCGCAAAGGTAATTTCATACCTAGCAATTTTATTAACTTCTTGAATCAATATTCATGGCCCGATCCGAATCTTTTTGGGTTGTTTCTCTTTATTTCCGCTGCCCCTACATGTGATGTATGGTTCTAGAAAAACCCAACACACGCTTGGTATGAAAGTGCCATACTTGGAAAAGCGATCTACCACCACCAAGATAGATCCGCAACCTTCAGATTTGGGCAGAGCGCTGATGTAATCTAGCGTCACCGTCTCCCATGGATATTCCGGCACTGGTAGGGGCTCCAAGAGTCCTGCTGGCTGCTTGTTCTCCACCTTGTCTTGTTGGCAAACAAGACATGTCTTCACGTACAGCTCAATGTTATCTCTCATCTGTGGCCAATAGTAGGAATCCTCCATCAACGCCAAGGTGCGCTTTTGGCCTGGATGTCCAGCCCACTTGGTGTCATGACACTCCTTGATTAAGTCCCTCCGCAGGTTTCCCCACTTTGGGATATACAATCTCCTTCCTTTGGTGTAGAGTAGCCCGTCTTCTACCCAAAATCTCTTGGCTTGACCTTCTTTGGCTAGCTGCATGAGTTGTTTGGCCAACGGATCTTCTTCCAACCCACTTTTTACCTGCTCGAGAAGGTCGCACTTCACCATCGAGATCGCCGCTAGCTCCGCCTTGCGGCTAAGTGCATCCGCTACGACATTGGCTTTGCCCGGCTTGTTTTCCAGGACAAAGTCAAACTCTGCCAAGAAGTCTTGCCACCTTGCTTGCTTCGCCGACAATTTCTTTTGAGTTTGAAAGTAGGTAGTCGCCATATTGTCGATCTTGATCATGAACTGTGCTCCCAGCAAGTAATGCCTCCATACATGTATGATGGTTATCATCTCCTTCTCTAGCACGGTGTAGCGCCGCTCCGCTTCATTCAACTTGCGGATTTCGAATGCAATTGGGTGTCCTTCTTGCATCAACACCCCTCCAATAGCAAAGTCCGATGCATCTGTATGTAACTCGAACTTTCTCACAAAGTCTGGTAGGGCAAGTACTGGCTCCGTACTTACCGCCTTCTTCAAGTCTGCAAAAGCTTGCTGGCATTCCTCCGTCCAGTTCCAAGCTTTCTCCTTCTTGAGCAGATCCGTAAGCGGCACCGCTCTCTTTGAGTACCCCATGATGAACCGTTGGTAGTAGTTCACCAAACCAAGGAATGATCTCAACTCTGTCACCTTTGTTGGCGGATCCCATTCGACGATTGCCCGCACCTTGTCCATGTCCATCTTCAATTGGCCATGTCCAATGACATGCCCGAGGAAATGCACTTCTTCTTGCCCGAGGAAATGCACTTCTTCTTGCCCAAAGGAACACTTTGACCGCTTGACATATAGTTCATTCTCCCGCAGCACTTGGAACACTAGGCGAAGATGTTTAGCATGCACCTCAATTGTATTAGTATAGACGACGATGTCGTCCAAGTATACTACAACAAACTTGTCCAAGTAGGGATGAAAGATCTGATTCATCAAAGTACAAAATGTAGCGGGTGCGTTGGTTAGGCCGAATGGCATCACCAACCACTCGAATGATCCGTACCTTGTCACACATGCAGTCTTTGGCTCATCTCCTTCAGCAATCCGTACTTGGTGGTAGCCCTTTTGCAGATCCATCTTCGAATATATCCTTGCTCCTCCAAGTCGATCGAACAAGTCAGCAATCAACGATACGGGATACTTGTTTTTGATAGTTACCTTGTTCAATGCCCGATAGTCTGTGCATAACCGCAAGGTTCCATCCTTCTTCTTTTGAAAGAGCACCGGTGCGCCAAAAGGTGCCTTCGACGGTCTGATCATTCCAGCATCGAGCAGTTCATGTAGCTGCTTCCTCAGCTCCTCGAGCTCGGGAGGAGCCATCCGATATGGTGCCTTTGCCGGGGCTTTTGCTCCAACCTCCAACTCAATCTTGTGGTCTATCTCTCTGCGGGGAGGCAACTTCTTTGGTAGTTCGCTAGGCATAACATCCTTGTTCTCCTCGAGGACTTCCGCAATAAGTAGAGGCACCTCCTCCATGATCTCGCCCGCTTCCTCCTTCAAAGTCGCCAAGAAAGTAAGTTCCCCTTTCTTCACGCCCTTGTCTATTTGCATAGCCGATAGCTGTTTTGCTCCACAGCTTGGTGGCCCTTCCACCGCAGGTACCATGCATGTTGCACCTTTCTTCATAATGCACACCGAGCGGTAAGTTGGCATGACAATGACAATCACCGCATCGAAGAAGTCCATGCCCAACACTAGCTTGTGATCATCCATGGCTGCTACCGAGAAGTTCACCTTTCCTTTCCACGTACCCAAGCGAAGCTCCACGCCACGAGCCACTCCTGCTAGCGGCCTCGCCTTCCTGTTCACGGTCTTTAGCCATCCCTCACACTTGGTCACTTGGAGGCCAAGTCTTATTGCTTCTTCCTCTGTCATAAAGTTATGTGTGGCACCCGTCCACCAAGGCTTTGGCGTACTTGTTGTTGATCATGGCTTCCACGTACATAAGCCCCTTGCTAGCCACCTCCTTAGCTGGTTTCACATTCAAAGCACTTAGAAGTTGCAAAGAACATATTTGGTTTGTACCTTCTTCACCTTCGGGTCCACTTGCATCATCCTCCTGCAGTGCTGCGAGTGAACCAAGCTTTGGGCACTTGCTCATCATGTGCGGTCCCTTGCATAAGTAGCATCCCCCTTTGGTGTGAAGCTCATGTTGCCGCCCTCAATCTCCTTCCCATGAGTAGGAATTCGATCTCCTCTATTTGGTCTTCGCAACCCTTGCCTTTCTCCCACACCTTTGGTGTGGTCATTCTTGTTGGTCTTCCTTGTTACAACCTCCAACGGACTTTGGAATTCCGTCATTGCTTCGGCCGCCGCGATAGCTTCATCTAGCGTCTTGGCATCCCGCCGATGCACTTCTTGCTTCACCCAATTCTGAAGACCATCTTTAAAGTTGAACAATTGATCATCTTCGGACATACCTGACACCATCAACATTAAGGTTTGGAACTCCTTCACGTACTCCGTGATTGACCCCTTCTGCTTGAGTTCCTTTAGCTTCTTCCTTGCCTCATTTGCGACGTTCTCCGGGTGGAAGTGCCGCTTAAGCTCGATCTTGAACTCATCCCATGTGTCCAAGTTGCATGTTCCCTTCTTGATATCTGCAAGCTTCCGTTGCCACCAAAGAGATGCAATATCCAAAAGATAGTAGCTAGCCGTCTTTACCTTGAGTACTTCCTCAGTGAGGTTACATCCTTCAAGGTAGACCTCCATTTGATAAAGGAAGTGTTCAACTTCCTTAGCATCCCTATTTCCGGTGAAAGGTTTTGGCTTAGGCACATCGATCCTTGAGTTAGCCACAACCCCATTTCCACCATTAGCAATTGCCTTTCTGCACAAGGCCAATTCCTCCAATCTGGCGATCCGGTCCTCATAGTCATCCTCAAGTTGATCGCACCTTTGAGTAAGCTCCGCATTTGCGCCAAAACATGCTTGGACTTGGGCCTTCAAAAATTCCAGCTCTCCGCGAGCCGGTAGCCTTGTTTGACAGCTTCTAGTTCTTCGCGAACATGTGAGTGGTCTTCCTCCACCGCCGTCATGCGCTCCTCCCATTCAGCTAACATGCGGTCCACGTGCGCTTCATCCCGAGATTTGCTATGGCTCCGCCTCTTCTTCTTGGACTGGGGCAGCATCTCCCTGCCGCGCTCATCCACCACGCATGAGTTGTTGTTCCCTTCACCAGCCATCTAGTCTTCTCGGACACCAACCACGAACTTGAGCAACTTCGCTCTGATACCAACTGTCACGGACTTGTCTTCTTACTAGCTCCCGTGCGGCCTTAGCTCCTCCGTGCCACTCCGCGTAGCCAAGCTAAGTCAGCCTCTCCCTGCAAGAACTAGGTGGTGATGAAGAAAAGAGTGAGAAACAACACAAGAGGAAGCTCACAAGTGAAAGAACTCCAAAAGATCTCTATTGCTCTCCAAAACTTCGATACATGTCTAGAATATTCCATACATGTCTAGTATGTACAAGACTCATGAATTCTCTAGAATGCACCATCATCTTCCTATGTACAAGCCTCCGGATTTCTCTGGAATCTTCCCGGGCCTTAACCCCAATCATGTGGATCCGTGACAACATCCTCTTCATTCAGATGGTCGTCGCATTCGTGATGACTTTTCTTACACACCTCCTGGTGAGCCCCCTGATGTGTTACGCTCCCCGAGAGACTTTTGGCCCTTTACGAGCTCGTCTTTGAGTGTAGATGTTTCGCACGATTACCTGAGCACTCAGCACACACGAGATGAGTTTTTCTACACTCCTCCGAGAAAGCCTCCTGATAGGTCACCTCCTTTAGTAGATTTTCAAGTGGTTATTAGCGTTTCCCGTCGCACGTATGTTGTATCCGTCGTGTCTCATTTACATCATTTGCATGAGTATGTTGAGTCGTTTCTTCATCATCTGCATGAGTCAGTTGTGTTGTCTGTTCATCGTTTGCATGAGTGTCATGAGTCGGTCCGACGAATAATCCATATTGGTAATAAATCTTGTAAATCACATGCGGATGTTCATTAACAAGTGCAGGTACTTCATGAAGGCGAGCAGGTGATGGTGAGAATCTGCGTTGTGAGGCTCCGTGCGAGGCTTGCTAAAAGCTTGAGCGTTAGGCGAATAGATCCCTATATAATCATGAGACGGATCGAAGCAAACATCTACGATCTTGATATTCCTGCAAGTATGAGTATCTACCTGGTATTTAGTGTTGAAGATATGACGTCGTACTACGAGCCACGCGAGTATGTGTACCCAAGCAGTAGGGACTTCCAGCCGCCCACACCTCCACTCCCGTTGTCTTACCACCCTCATAGCCCACCTACGTTTGATGGCCACTGCTACTCACCCACTTCTGACACCCACCCACCTGGGAACTCGTCTTCTTTGGTTCTACCCACAACGCCACCGATCGCACCGGGATCCACCACTCGTGAGTTGAGCGTTGAGAGCATCACAGAGACCATATTCCGCCGGTACATTCCTACTACAGACGTTGATGACATTTGGGAACTTGCAGCAGAGCTTGATCGATTCGCCCCCGGACTTCGACTTCAGTACGTCCGTCTCCACTCATCGGGGATGGAAACTTTTCAGTCCGGAGGAGTTCATTGGCGAGGCCACTTATCAGCGGCGATACTTGGACGACCTATGGCGGGCCTCTTCGAGTTTTACCTGGCATACGACGAGAGAATTATGACCCCTATTCATCGGGAGATGAATTCTTTCAAGCTGGGGAGATTGATGCGGAGCAGAGACGAGGACGAGTTTTGGGACCATTCTGGGCTGATTGGCGACTTTCCATATATGGCGTGCCCGGATCGACGATCGGACTCCGCAGATGTGTTCGGATTCGCGTTGCGAATCAATTTGATATATTAGTTTATTATTTTTGCATTTGTTTTGATGTATTTGGGTGGCCCCACCTCCGGTCAATCATAGTCGTTGATGGTGGGATGCCCTAATCCTCCTTTTATTATAAATAGATGGTTTGTGGGCTGATTGAGGCATTGCAGATTTTGGAGAAGCTTATTCCCGGAATTCCACGATCCCGCCATGGTGCCGACTCCGTGGAACCCTAGGTGACGACTCATATGCTTGTATCTCCCTCCCCAAGGTACCCCATAACCCTAGACTCCTTCTTCCCCCTCTGAAACCTACATCCGCAGCCCCTGCAACCGCCAAAACTTCCAGCCAGACTGCAGTCCAGCACTTCCTACAGCAGCCGACAGCCCTGAACCATAGTAAAATTTCACTATTCATTAATGAAATACACTATTCATAACCTATAGTTCTTTCCCCCCCACTTCAACCACCGCCGGACACCTTAAAACCCCCTCCCAAGCCGCCACCTTCCCTCTCTGTCCAGTAACCTGCCGCCCTTGCTGTCCAGGTCCCAGCCACCCTTCCCCAAGCAGCCCTCCTCCTTGCCGCCAGCCCACAATAGCCCTCCTCCCCCGCCGCCAACCCTCAGCCGCCTACCCCCTTGCCTCCAGCCGCCTCAGATCCAATCATCCCCTACAGCATACCACCTCCGGTTCCGCCGTGGATCGCCATCACAGCGCATCGTCTCGTAGGATCTCCATTGCCTTGGGCAGCCCCCATATTTTGTGAGTTTTATTTGTTCTATGGACGTTTAATTTTCAATATTAATATATGGTGTTATGATTTCATGTTTACTTGGATCTCTAGAATAGTAGTTGTTTGCTTTAGATTATTTTGTGATTTGCAGGGCTTATTCGCCGCGCGCTTGTGTTTTGTCCCTCCACGCGAAGGAAAGTCTAAGTTTGTTTTGCCCTAGTAAATTATTTTGCTTTGCTGTGAATTTATCTGCGTGGGATATTTTAATTATTATCTAACTGTGGCTTAACCGTCAGATTTGTATAACATGTAAGGTTAGGTTGCAGTTTCTCTCACCGCCTATAGATTCGTCCTGCGTCACCAATACAATCCGGTTTTCTTTAATAGATGCTTGCATGAAATGGAAGGGGGAAATGAATAATATACATAAGACCATCAATAGATTACACTAAGGCGGCATGAAGGTGTTAAGGACTCTAGAAAGGCGGTGTCCTATTGTGTGTGGGAAACCCTTAAATCATAGACACGTGTATCTATTTTCGTTATCGCTCAAGTACTTTATTTTATATTTTGCGCTCTTGCATTGTCACTCACTGATAATGTAGTCCGTGTGAGGGGAAATTTTGTAATATTGTGAACCTTCCCACACTATCTAAGTGAGTGGGATAGTGAATAACAAGCAAGAACAAATATTTCCCTTCTCTTAGTTCTTCTCTCCTCTCCCTAACTCTACCTCGGCTCCTTTTTGGAAGTACCCTTCTCACCCCCCCCCCCCTCCCTCCCTCCCTCCACAATTGAGAACCCTAGGTTCAAGAAGGGCCGAAAGGATCTCCTACGTGACTTCACCCTTTCGCGTCCACTCACGCGCTCAAACGGAGGCCATAACAGAATGACAGATGGGAAAACCAAAGATTTGCTTTTCTTGATTTTACACCTTTTTTATGTTGTGCCGCATACAACTATCCATATTAACTTGTTTATATGTATAATCACTCCTGATTTCTTAGCTTTATGATATGGAAGAAACAAGTTTCATACATATAGCTAAAAAAAATTCCTAACACAACCCTTAAATTATGTGCAGACATTTAGGCCTTCATAAAGTGTACAATCTAAAAAGCCTGAAAGTTGCATTGTAATAGATATCAGGTTAAGTGGACTAATGGTTAAATTAAAACAGATAAAAGAACATGACCTCTAGAGTAAGATGACAGTAACAACCTGCACTACTAGCATTATGATGGCAAAGAGAACCTTTGTAGCCTCCGTTAAAAAGTTCACACTGATGGGACTAAATTTAAAGTTTCCATCCACCTTTGACATGTAGACCAAGATAGGCTGCAAAAAATATTGAAAAAGATTGCAACTTATTGATGTTAAGTTTGCAGGGAATATAGCTGTGTACTTAGGTACTGAAGATCTGCGTCTGTATACGCATTTTTCAAAAACAGTAATTTAGAAAGATGACAGTTCTCAATCAAAAAATGATGTCCAAGCAAACTTCAACTTTTCCTAGATTATACAAGAAAACACAAAAATGCATTTTATATGAGTTCTGTTTTTCAAGAAATCCAAAAAAAATGAAATCACGACTAGTTTTCTGGAAAAAAATTTAAAGAAATAAAATTATAAAGTACATTGCACAGCTTGTTTTTGTCAGTAAGCAATCCTTCTACATCTTTAAAGAACGTTGGCACAAAGTAGTGAATCCAACAAAAATATTTGATATAATTGTTGAAACCACCGAATGATAACAACCGAATGATATTCAATGCAAGATCAGTAAAATCCTTTAGCTACAATCATTGAAGAAAAGCTTAAGCGAAAGTGTTAACTAAATCCATCATATCAAAGAGATGACTGTGATTCCTCATGGAGACATGCAATATTCTCCTCTCCTTATGCTCTCCTAGATGATGGGGTGTCTAGACTAAATGAGGGATCTTTCACATAACCCAATGATCATAATCCCTCTATTTATATAGAAATTTCAATTGTGCAATTTACATTTAAGTCCATATAAACACAAAATTATGCCTAGTATTCACGCATTATGTACCCAACATATATTAGATGTCATTAAACCTAAACTTAATAGAAAAATCAGATCACTTAATTATGAGTTTGGTCCTTATGAAAGCCCATAACACAGTTAATTAGAAAATTGATCCATATAGATTATTATTTCTAACAATAATAGATGCACTTTCTACAGAAAACTCTCATAGCAGAAAATCATACACGTAATAAATAGATGCATTTTATTTATATTAGAATCATACACTAAATAAGATGGTGAAGTATAACGTCACTTGCAAAGTGCTAAAAATGCGAAAAAATGGAGGACTAATAAATGCCGATTGCTAAAAAAAATTGATGGGGAGACCCAAAGGTAGCTCGCTGCAAGGCAGGGCCCACATCCGTGTATTCGCCGGGAGGACTTGACCGGATCGACGATCCGACTCCACGGATGCATCCGGATTTTCGTTTACCTACGTTTTCATATATTTTGTTGTTATGTTTGGTCACTATTTCATGTAATCGGGGCGGCTACATTAACGACCAATCATAGTCGGTTATTATTGCAGATTTTGGAGAGAACGTTCTTCCCGGAATCCGGCAATCCTCTCATGATGACAACTCTGTGAGGACTAGGTGACGACACTTGGGTAATCCCTTGTATCCTCTTCATAATGTTCTCTAACCGCAGCCCACTCCCACACCCAAAACCCCTTCACCGAGCCTAGCCCTACCCGCTGCCACCGATCCAGCATCATCCCATCCAGCCTCCCACAAAACCCTTCCGCCTCCTGTCTATGCGCCCAGCAACCAACGGTCCAGTCGCCCCACAAAAGCCCTCCGCCCCAGCTCCCCACCCCCATGCCAAGCCCTCCACAAAGCCGCTGACCTCCCTCCTGGAAGTCCCAATCCAGCCCCTTACAAAGCTCTCAGGCCCCTCCAGGAAGTTTACGCCCAGTCCATTGCATCCGACCCTACATCCCACACCCCAATCCATCCACCGAACCCCAAGCAGCCCCCATCCAGTCACCACTCACCACTAACCAGTTTTGCATCTAGCAACCCAACGTCCAATGGCCTTTGATTCCAGCAGCCAACTCACCTTCCAGCCCCCTTTCATACCACCGGATAGCAGTTTATACAGCCGTAAACATCGGATCTCCACCCTACGGCATTCCCCCCTACTTCGTGAGTATTGTTTTGTTGTATGGATCTTTATTCTCTATATTAATATATGGTGTTTTGAACGTTTGCTCTTTTAGATCAATAGCATTTGTGGAATTTTGTTCTAAATCAATCGGTGATTTGCAAAAACTATTCACTGCGCACTTTTGCATTGGCCCTCCGTGCGGAGTAAAACCAAAACATGTTTTGCCTAAAAGAATTATTTTGCCTTGCTTTGATCATATGCGTATGATTTAATCTTTTGTTATTGAGTTTTAATCCCGCCGTTGAATCATGCATGTCTAACATATAGTGGTTAAAGGGAATAGAATTATTTCCACATACTTCACGTAGGATTGCATTTCAGTCGGGCACTCACGTAGTCTACCCTACATCAGTTGGTATCAGAGCTAGGTTTGGACCACTTTTATGATTCATAGTGTGCTAAGTTTTTCAAATCCCCTACGTTTGATACCCGCATCACTGACGACGGGGCGGTTAGCACGAATTCGGGGCATGTCCACCACTGAGTTCCAACGATTAGTCCTAGATCGATTTGATGCCTTAGGCACCCAGTTTGAGGATCTTTGTTATGACGTCGACACGTCGTTGAGTTGAACACGCGAATTGAAAATTTAGAAAAATTGAGAGAAACACCAACACAGCAAGATAACCCTTCTGAGGGGGACCCCGATATGCCTCCTCACCCTGACCTTCGTCCTAGAGGTGCTCCTCCTCCTGTTGATCGACACCATCATGAGGCTCCCCATCGGGGTCCCCACACCACCTTTGAGGAGGAGCCCCGATCATACCCACAAGCGACGACAGGGCCCCACCTATATTAGGCATCAGCAGCTGCATGGCAAGAGAGATCGTGGACCCCCACTCGGTCGTCGTGACCATGAGCACGAGGATTATTATAATCTAGAATGTAGAGAGCATGGTCCCTCGTCTGCTCGACACGACTACGATCACTGGGATTATTTTGAGGATTATTCAGAGCCTTGTAGAGGTGGCCCTCACCAGGAGGACGACATCACCCGTGTATAACCCATAATTCGTCGAGACCAGGGTGGATAGTGAAAGTGGCTGGGACAAGCAAATTGACCGATCGGAGGCAACCGAAACCGACCGAAGTAGTGAGATAAGGCCCGGGGGTGGCGAGTGGACCATGGTCCACTCCCCCCGGGCATTCGGGCGAGGTCCACTCGCCCCTATGGGGAGTGGACCGAGTGGTCCACTCGCCCAGCCCAAGCAGTGGACCACTCGGTCCACTCCCCTGGCCCCGGCAAGGGGGGGGGGGGAGTGAAAGTCTTGAGTCCCACTCGCCCCCCCCCCCCCCCCCCCCCCCCCCCCCTCTTGTCTCGGTCGTAACCGTTGGTTTGGATTCGAAGTTGAGCTGTGGATAGCGAAATTTGGCTATCCGCAGCGCAAATTCAGGAAGTCTATAAATAGACCCCCATGACCACCTTGGGAGGGACCTCTCTTCTTCTCTCCCTCGCGTATTACTTGTGAGCAAGCACTCCAGCCCTCTGTCAGCTAAGGTCGATAGTCAGGTGCTCCTTAGTGCTCTCTAGGGTGCCCAGACTCAACATTGGCTTGGGAGGGGAAGCTCTCTTTGATCTTCCGGTTTTGTGGTGGGACCTCCTCGCTGCAGTTCAAGGGGTTTGTTTTGGGCTTCAAGTCTTCTTCGGTGCAAGGTCCATCAACTCTCAGCGATCGGTCACGCGTTCTGGCTTAGGTGAAGTAAGGGTCAGCTGCATAGCCGTTGCGAACGTCGAATCCAGTTCTCTGGTTTCAATAACCCCACACATTCGCATCAACACTCCCTCCTTCGATGGTCATCTGGACCCAAAGGCCTTCAGTGACTGGCTTTTAGACATGGACCGCTGCTTCGAGTGCTACGAGATGAGTGAAGAGCATCGAGTCTGCTTCGCAAAAATGAAGTTACACGGTCGGGCGAAGACGTTTTGGACGAGCCTTGAGAGGAGTTTAAACCGTGATGATTATTATCCCATCACCAGATGGGCGGACATGAAGCAGAGACTCAAGGATAAATACATGTCGGTATTTTACCGTGATCAACCCCTTGACCAGTTATATGCTCTGCGATAGGGGACCCTCTCCGTTGCCAACTATATGTCCCGTTTCGGAGCTGGTCATTCGGAGTGATATTTTAGAGGAGCGCATCGTGTCGGAATCCCGCTTCCGAGCTGGGCTGAGGACTAACATTTGTAGACAGCTCATTCTCCATCATCTTGAGACGGACGAGTAGATTTTCCAGTTATCTTTAAAGTATGAGCAGTACTTTCACTATACCGGTCTGAGGCGGGACTACAGGAGCCCGCGCGCACGGATAGTTTCACGTTTAGGAGACCACCCCAAACTGCACCTACTACCTAACATGCACCTGCCGACACGAAGGGCACGACGGTTGTCATGAGTGCTCCCAAACCCGGGGGCATCCAGTGTTTTAGATGATCGGGAAGAGGTCGTGTGGCGGCGTAGTGTCCCACGCGGAATCTACTCATCGAGGACGGCGATCTTAACACTGAGGTTGAGGATACAACCGAGAAGGAGATTGTAGCTACTGTAGAGGATGGTTGGGAGAGTGATGTTGAGATGCCACTAGAGATGGAGTAGTTAGACACCTCCTGTATACTCCATGTGCGGACGAGGATTGACAACGCACAACTATTTTTTATACTTATTTCCATAGTGTTGGCGGTCCCCGCAAACTGGCTATAGATAGTGGAAGTTGTGTAAATATCGTAGCCCAGAAGGGCTTTGAGCGTATGCAGGTGAAGGCTGAGCCTCACCCCCACCCTTACCGTGTCATCTGGGTCGACAAGACTGTGATCAAAGTCACCCAACAGTGCCTTGTTCCGGTTAGTCTTGCTAAATTTGAGGATCGAATTGGGTGCGATATCAATCTATCATACTCATGGATGTCGCCCACGTGTTGTCTGAGAGACTCTGGTTATATGATTTTGACGCCACGTGTTTTGCTCGATCGAGCATGTGTGTATTTTTTGATAAGGGCTGCAAGATCACGTTGTCCCCAACCCAACTCAAGGAGAAATCCAAGTGTCGGGTTGAGCCCTTAATTAGTACGAGCTCGTTGAGACCTTTACACATCTTGAGATGAAGTGAGTTTTTGAGGGACAACATTGATGTGGGTATTGTCTATGTAGTGGCGGTCACCATGGCTTCCGAGTGCCCTATCAAGGCCCACAAGCCTCACCTGTACGTTCGTCGCATTCTGGATGAGTTTGCTGATATTATGTCTGACGAGCTGCCCGACGAGCTACCACCCCTGCGTAACATTCAACACGCCATCGACCTAGTCCAGATGGCTTCACTAGCGAACTTCCCCCATTATCGTACCTCGATGAGCATGTGGAGCTCAAGAGGCAGGTCGATGTGCTTCTCCGGAAGCACTTCATTCGCAAGTGCTTGAGTCATGCGCGGTTCTAGCCCTTCTTACTCCCAAGAAGGATGGAAACAAGCACACGTGTATAGCTAGTTGGGCTATCAACAAGATTACAGTGAAATACCGCTTCCCTATCCCCGGCTCGACGACTTATTAGACACAATGGCGGCCACCCAGATCTTTTCAAAAATCAACATTCGTAGTGGTCGCCTTTAAGACCAAGGACGGTTATGTATAAGTGGTTGGTCATGCCATTTGGGCTATCGAATGCCCGAGATAACTTTATGTAAGTTATGACACAAGTGTTGCGGACCTATATGGGCACAGTTTCTACATCCAGGAACATCGGACCTCCCCCCTATGGCATTCCCCCCTTATGCATCTTTATTATCTATATTAATGTTTGGTGATGTGAACTTTTGCTCTTTTGGATCAATACCATTTGTGAAATTTTGTTCTAGATCAATTCGTGATTTGCAGGAACTATTTGCCACGCGCTCTTGCCTTGGCCCTCCACGCGGAGGAAAGTCAAAGTTTGTTTTGCCTAAAAGAATTATCTTGTCTTGCTTTGATCATATGCGTGTGATTTAATCTTTTGTTACTGAGTTTTAATCCTCTCGTTGAATTATTTATGTGTTACATATAGCGGTCAAAGAATAGACTTATTTTCTCACACTTCGCGTAGGATTGCATTTTAGTCGTGCTTCCACGTAGCCTACCATGCATCATTATATATATATATATTAAATCTTTAGTTTTATGAGACATTGGTGCCTCCTTTATTTTTCAGCTCATGACCTACCCTAAAGCAAGAGGAAACAAAAGGGGAAGGTTACCGGACAAAAAAAATTATACTATAGGACTCAAACAAAAACGCAAACGGGAATAAAATACAAATATAGTAAACTAAATGAAACTACTTAGAAAGATGAGCGACACAAATGGCCATTTGAAAGACAAGGCTTTCAATGTAATACTTCATATGCTACTTCTGGGCAGAAGATCGGATCCGCTCGGCCATATTTTGGACCATATTGTAAGGCGATCAAATAATTAGATGAGGTTCAAATAGCTAGACCTGATGCTGACCTCTACTATCTATTACTTACAGAAAGGCATGGCATATCCTAACTATTTAGATTAGAAGACTAATTCTAGAGAGAGGATTGGGCTACTTATTTCTTGTAAGTTGTAAGTAGAAAATTCAACATAATATAAAATTTAATTGAAAGCTGCCCCCCCCCCCCCCCCCCCCCCCCTCTTTCTCTTTAGAAATCATATATTGCCTACACATGTATGTGATGATCAATCAAAGAGTCACCCTGCTACAAATTGTGTTCCACTGCAGAAAGTTTCAAAGCAAATTTTGTTAATTGCCACGCACTCCAGGGGTCAGTGGTGAACCAATGAAAGTTAACTAGTCTAGCCAGGACAAAAATTATCATTTGTGTTTTGTGTACTATAGTCTGACTACATCTCTACATTTCACATATAGCATATCCTCAACATTAACACAACAATATGCTTTATCTTTATTGCTCCATAGCCCTTTTCTCGGAATGCTTCAGATGCACTAGAAAAATAGACTTACCATCCTTTTCATCATACCTCGTACTCTAAGATCAAGAAAGAATAGAAAAAAAAAGTCAATGTGACCTTTATAGGAATTCATGGTAAGGGTTGACAATTATGCAGAGGATGAGGTTAGATGATAAGGATAAGGATCTTGGGTTTTTTGTTTGTCATATGGGATTGTATTAAGCTTGTTGCACATTTTATATTTATGCAAAAAAAATTATAAGATCAAGGCTATAATTGTTGACCAGTGAGGATGAGATATTATAAATGATGAGGATAAGGATGATGTTGGATTATTTGTATGTTATCATAATACGGGGCACTAAAACTACATAGAACACACCATCACCAACATCACATGATTAAAATTGATCATAATGAAGAAACTATCATCCATGATTAATTCTAAGAATATGATGAGATGCATAAAGACATTAATAATAACAAAATTATCCTACATCTAATTATGATAGATTTTAATTTGCATTAGAGCTTACACCTTAATATGCTCTTGAATTTGTACTAGAATGTATTTACACACCTAAAATTTGAAATAAATCAAGAACAAAAGTTTGGATATGAGATGTGAGAATAATAGAAATACCTTAGGATTCCTGAGGGGGTGACCACACCCCTCCTAGGTTCGATATTAGGGGTGCAGACGGTTCGGTTTAGAGTGGTTCGGTCGGTTTTCGGTTTTTTATACACACCCCTATCGATTATAAGTCACCATATCTTTGTTATTAGGGTAAGACATGAATATTAATACCTAGCAGTAGCACTCTAGTCATTCCCTCGGGGACAAATACGACGTCCTTTGCATTAAATCACTCTTCAGCTGGAACTTTCCAACTCTCCAAGTTTGTTTAAATGTTAACAAATCATCCACTTAGTATCATACTTATTGTTATCATTCAGACTCACCATTTAGCATTAACTGATTTACTTCAGTAAACTTTATTATATTAAAATATTTAGTTAGGTGAGTTTAACTACTCATTCACCCATTGATACTATAGTTAGTTTACATTATTAACTATCAAAAACAGTTAATTTATACTGATAAATCTGTGTAAATTACAAGCCCTGAATTAACTACCACGTTGTTGTAAAACTGCTATACTCTTGTTCAATTTTGTAACGAGAAACTTGTAACGTACTATGTCACTGTAACTGAGCCTTCTCCAAGAGATTTCTGTCTAGTCTGTGAAGATTAGTAAAGTGATATTTCATTTAGTAGAAGGTGAGACTAAGTTGCATGTGGCAACTTCGTGGAGAAGCAGAGATGATGGTTGGGCTTGAACTTCTTATGTCGCATGTCTTCTCTATTCTTTTCATTCATTCATGATTTATTGTGATTGTATTTGTGTAGTTTTGATTAAATACTAATTAATCTTAAAATATTAATTTATTAATATCCCCAATTTACACCTCCTCTTCACAGGTAGTGCCATCCGCGTTTCACAAACTAGGTCCTTGTAATGTCTATAACTGACGACATACATTACATTCCTCAATCCAACAAATTACATTGGAAAGTGTGTTAGGCAAATCATAAACATTTAAAATAGGATATTTGACATAGTAGAGGCTATATAATCATAATACAATCCATCCTTTTCAGTTATTTTTCCATTTTTTAGTTGGAAGCAGTACTTCAACTTCTTCGCTTCGCTCTTACCTTCTTTGGAACATTCACTTTTGAACTTTGCATAGAATCTAGCTGCAAAAATTCATTGTCTTTTTCCATTTTCATGGACAAAAGTGTTTCAAACGCATTTTACTCATATTACTGATTTTTTAATATGGTTTGAAGAGAAAAAGTTCATTTTTTTCATCACTTTCTAAATGTTTACCGGCTCTTTGGCCTCACAGGGTGAGATATCCTTGCGATCGACTTGAAAACAAGAGTCGTCGAATCATCACCTAAAATGATAATTGCTCAAACTGCAGCATGACATGTAAGAACGATATCTACGACAGGATGAATCAAGAGCAACTGAAAAGAACAAATGTTCTTACCTGCAAACCAACCAAGATGCAATCACCAAGAACTAGGAGCACATGCAAAGCACGATGTTTAGATGACACATTGCTTCTATGTTTATCATATGCCCTTGATATAGCCTTGGTGCTTGGTGACACCAATTTAGAATGGCAAACACTGCATTCTAGCATCCCGTTTTTTAACATTCCAAATCTTCTTCCCAAATAGAAGAACCAACAGAAAGTCCCTCGGGCTCAAATGCAATGCTGCAAGGCAAAGTCAATAAATTCTTCAGATGCAACATACTAGTTTGTTACTGAACTAAGACATCCAAAATTAACTTCCAGTTCATGAACTAGAATATCATAATTTATGACATTAAATGTATTAAGTTCCAAGACAAGACTAAGAACCTCATAATTCAAAAATTATAAGAATATGAAAGCAACCCCTTTGATCTACCGAATAATCCTCCATGACTTCAAGGAAAAAAAAACTTTCCCCATGAATCCATGGTAGTCCCACTGCAAGGTATTATTCAAGTAAAAAACAAAAACAATCTTGTTCTGTTGATCAAATTAGGCTCGTCCATCTCAAAACAACTTGGTAGACCTTTTAGCACTGTATCCAGCTCAAAGCTGCAAGCTAGCCAATATGATGTCAGCCCACAGAAAGACCTTCAAACAAACGATCATGGGAGAGAATCTCTACATCTTAAATACTCAAAGAAATCCATAACATGCTGACAATTTACACAAATATTGTCCTCTCAATAAGCTCAATCCCTCCACAAGCAACCCCAAAACTCCGACACCATAACCACAACTCGCTCCCATTGCTATTTACCCAGCAATTCAATCGGCTCAAAACATCCAGCTAAATCCTGATGAAATCAAACGAAAGAAACGAATGCGGGCGAGAAAGTAAATTAACGGGTAGCCATACGAACAACCACAGACGAGAGAAGCAGATCTCACCAACCTCCTCAGCTCCTCAGTACATGAACAAGCAGATCCCAATGAACTGAATCTCCGGCAGCAGATCCGGAGGCGAACAGAAACGATCGGATTCGCACTATCGAAGATCGCCTCCCCGGCGGCTTCGGAGCTCAGCGGAGAATAAGAGGAAGGCCGGGGGCCGGATCGGATTGGAATATTCAGATTCTGGAGAACTGGAGCGCGGGTGCAGGGAGAAGTGCCCGGCAGCGTTTTTATAATGAGGCGTGGGATCGTCGCGGCGTTTATCTGGCTTATAAACATTTCGCACGAACACATGCAACGGACGGCTCTGATTTCGCCTTGCCCGCTTGATTGATCATATTACCAAAGTTCTGGTACACCCGAGGAACAGATTAACCGACGGCGCCTTCCCAATTGGCTTTCGTTCCATCTTGTCTTCTTATTTCTCGAGAGTTGATATTAGCAGTCCAATTCTCGCTATTCGCACTCCAAAAATTGTAAAAATCATAATTATATTCACAGTCCACTTCTCGCTAATTGCACCCCATCGAATAACCTCGTCCTCTCCATCTCTCTCCTCCCGTTGCCTAAATCCTAGCCGTAGTTCTATCGGTCGCGTCGTCTTTCCCCCTCTTTGATTCACCTTCTTCAAAAAAGAAGGTGAATCCAACGAACATCCCAAAAAAATAGTCAGTTTTTCTATTAGAGGAATGTTTGCATGTCATTTAACATGTTTTAGAGTTGATTCCTCTATGCATACCATTTAACTTGTTTTCCTGCTAGTTCTTAAATTGTTTTAGAGTCTTTAAGATGTTTCTATATGTTGAAGCCAGAAAAATCTCGGCTTCAAAATTCGGATCAATGCAGCCGGAGGCTACTCGCCCAGCAGTCCGGCTAGAATAGAAACGACAAAAAGGGCTCGGACAAACAACAACATGACCTCAGGCGCTGCGGCAGGGAGGTCCCACCACGTACCCAGAAGCTCAGAAGAGACTTCCCCTCCAAAACCAAAAATGGCCGAGCAGGGTATGAGGAAGGCACCGACTTGGCTAGTACCGGGAGTAACGGCCAAGGATGACGGGTCCGAGAATTTGAATGTGGGAGTTTCAAAAGCTCAAGTTCAGGTGTCAATCCAAGTACCCCTGGGGTCCTATTTATAGGAAAACCAAAGAAAGGTGGGGTCTTATTTATACTCCACCCAACTCGGCAACTAGGCGACATTGAGGCGATTTCGCTTGGAAAGGGGCAAGCATCATCTATGGCCGCCCAACGTTTGGCGAGTACCAGGGCTACTCGCGCAAGTCCACCTATACTCGCCCAGGCCTTCTTCTGCTCCTGCTGGCTGAGATGTCTTGTGTCTTGGACTGCTGGCCTCTGTGTTGATCATTTGACCTTGACTTCTGCCTATGTCGCTTTGAGTGAGCCCACCCTTGGAGAATGAGGATTGTATACTATAGGTTTCTAGTTCTTAATAAATCAGCAAAGTGTTTCACTTATTTGGGATGAGAGTGTGGGGCAAGTATAATTTTTTACAACAAATAAAATTTGCAAATATAATTTTGGACAACAAATAAAATTTATGGACTACGAATAGCAATGGACTGCAAATATCCAGTTCCAGACTGCTAATATCAACTCCCTATTTCTTCTGCAATATTTACACTATCTGCACCATCCATATAAGATTGTTCAAAATTTGAAGAAAAAAATCTCGTGTAAAACTTGGGCACTGGTTTCGGAACCCATATTTTTTGAATTTTAACGTTATGTTTTCTTTCATACATATGTATTCTTCATCATGCGTACATCTACGCTCATGATGACATCATTTTCTCTATGTCAGTAAAACTGTAACACCCTGCCAGTACAAAAAGTATAACAGCAGGTCCGGCCGGGACCCCACGCCATACAAACCACACTAGCTAGGAGTTAAACTAAAGAAAGTGCAACTACACGAGGTGAGGTTTCAAGCACAATCAATCTTCTAGGTTGAGCATCAAAAAGAAGGGAACCTAGGTATGCACATGATGTTGGTTGGGTTCACCCGAAGGTTTCCCACAACCGCCTAAGCAAATCGCATGAGGCTAAACATAACATCAAATTCACAACACTCCACCCTAAGGGTCACAACCTTAGGTGGGAAACAAGAGCTTTTGGTCGGTCTAGGTATGACACCTTCCACGACCTCTCCCATGATCACACGGCCTTCATGAGGAAGGGACCTCTCGCCGATCTGCATGGAAACGGGTTCGGTTCAGCTTTGCCCGTGCTCTAATCGTCGCGATCTATCGCACGACGCGGGTACGGCTTCACCTCGGCCCGTAAGGGTTTAGCACTTTCAAGTGCTCCTCAAAAAAATATACACTACGCACCTAACCCCTTCATAAGGATCTAGGCTTCGCGAATTCTCAACAAGGGAGGTACATACGCTCCGCATCAATAACGTGGTGAAGGTTTGCCTTCATCCAAAACTCAAAGCATGGGGCTTTCGTAGGGATCTTCACAAGACGCCTACACTTAACCCCCGCAATACTATAGGTGAGTTCACGGAGTCATTCTCCGGCACGCATTCTAGGTCTAACCTAAATGCAACGTCGCAAATCAAGCATCACCGATTCGGGCTCACGGCCACGAATAGGCTTCACACAAAATGCCTAAATCCGCACGACTACCGGATTTTCTACATGCAATATGCCGGGGACGGACACAATCTACCCGGAGTCCCGAAGGACTTGAGGAAATCCTACACTTCACCCATTTGGTGAAAGAGATACCTCATGCAAGCAAAGAAAGAGGAATAAATGGACAAATACAAGTCCAAAGTTCGGGAGGAAGAATCGTTACCCTAGACGTGTTCCTCTTCGCCATGGATCCGAGATTCTACGCGGAGGGAAAGAACCGCACCGGGCTGCACGCTCCGGATCTGGAAACGGCTCGCGAAACGGAGCTCCGGAGCTCCGTCAATGGCGGGATCTTCCTTCTTCTTCCTTGCCTCCTTCTTCTTCCTCTAGCCTAGGAGAGAGAAACACCTCAAAATAATGAGGATTAATCTCCTCTCATAAGCCCTAATAGCCTCCAGCATCTAATCCTGGCCATCGGATCAGATCTCAAAAGATTTGGACGGCCCGATCTTCTTCTCCGCTCAAAATCGCGGAACAGAATAAACAGGGCGCACGATCACAGGCGCACGGTCAGTGGTCGTGCGCGACGAGGGCAATGGTCGTGCGCACTATCCGGGACAGAACTCTGAATTCTTGCGAATAAGCGCACGATCGCTGGCGCACGATCACTGGTCGTGCGCGAAGAGGGAAATGGTCGTGCGCACTGTCCGAGACAGAACTCGATTCTCTTCTGAATTAACGCACGATCGCTGGCACACGATCACTGGTCGTGCGCGATGAGGCCACTGATCGTGCGCTAAGAGCAGACAGGGAAAATTCTAGCCTGCTTCACGTGCCGCACTACCACTCCGCCTACTTCGCGGAACTACCAGATTTGGGGTGTTACAACTCCACCCTCCTTAAAAGAATTTCGTCCCGAAATCCAGGAAACAGTAATAGCATAAATTACCGTTATACTTTACCTGAGGGAAATAGCTCGGGATACTCCGCAAGCATCGTTTGCTCTCTCTCCCAAGAGAGCTCCTCTCGGCCGCAGTTATCCCACCGGACTTTTACCATCCGAATGGACTTGTTCCGCAGCTGCTTTACTTCGGTATCTTCGATGCGTAAAGGCTTGACTTTCGTCGACAACCCACTATCGACCGGAACTTTGCCGACCGCAACGATATGAGTAGGCTCTTGCACTGCCTTCCTCAACACTGAAATGTGGAACACGTCGTGCAGACCGCTCAGCTCTGCAGATAGCGCAAGCCGATAAGCCGCATCACCAACACGCTCCACGATCTCGAACGGTCCTAAGTACCTCGGACTGAGCTTTTTCAAGCGTCGAATCCTTGATACCCCTTTGAACGGTTTGATCTTCAAGTAAACCCGGTCACCGACGGCGAACTCTAAGTTCCTATGCTTGGCGTTGAAATACTTTGCTTGCCTATCCTGGGCAACCAATAGCCTTTCGCGTATAGTCCGGATCGTCGACGTTGCTTCTTCAACATCCTTTCGCTTCAATAGCTTAGTATCGCCCGTTTCCGCCCAAGACAACGGCGTACGACACTTCTTACCATAGAGGGCCTCGAAAGGAGCCATCTTTATGCTGGCTTGGTAGCTATTATTGTAGGCGAATTCGATCATAAAGAGGTGATCCTCCCACCTCTTTCCAAAGTCTAGAGCGCACATTCGGAGCATATCCTCCATAGTCCTGTTGGTTCTCTCGGTCTGTCCATCCGTTTGCGGGTGGAAGGCCGTGCTGAACTTCAATTTTGTGCCCAACAGTTCATGGATAAGCCTCCAATCTTTCGATGTGAAACGCCCGTCACGATCACTGACGATGCTACGAGGGACACCGTGCAGTCTCACGATACTATCCACATAGAGCTTTGCTAGCTTCTCTACGGAATCATCCTTCCGGTTCGGAATGAAGTGTGATACCTTTGTCAAACGGTCCACGATCACCCATATGGCGTCGTTTCCATGTTGCGATCTCGGCAATCCGTGCACGAAATCCATCGAAATATCATCAAACTTCCATTCCGGAATCGGCAAGGACTTCAGAAACCCACCGGGACGTTGACATTCCGCTTTCACCAACGCGCAAGTATGACACTTGGCCACGTAAAGGGCAATGTCCTTCTTCATGCCCGGCCACCAGAACAGTTTCTTCATATCCATAAACATTTTAGTGCTCCCCGGGTGGATCGAGTACTTGGTATGATGAGCCTCGTACATCAATTCCGCCCGTAGAGTACCAACGTTTGGGATGCATAATCTTTCCTGCTTCCACATAAGGTCGTCTTCGAAGGAGAAATCATCGTTTAACCCTTCAACGGTTTCCGCTTTGTATCGTTTCAAGCTCTCGTCCAACTCCAATGCTTGTCGAACTCGGTCGGCAAGGTCGTAGTGAACTTCCGTCCAGTTCAAGCATGCTGAAGTAGACGTTCTCCTATCAATGCATATGATCTCCATATCTTCTAGCTCACGGATTAGACGCTCATCGTGCATCAAAATCCAATTTGCTCGTGCGGGAGCCCGACGACTCAACGCGTCTGCAACTACGTTTCCTTTACCAGGAGTATATTTGATATCGAAGGTGTAGTCCCCAAGGAACTCCATCCACCTCCTTTGGCGCATGTTCAACTCCCTTTGATCTAGTAAGTACTTGAGGCTCTTATGGTCGGTAAAGATATCGATCTTCACGCCATATAGATAGTGCCTCCAAAGTTTGAGGGCAAAAACCACGGCCGCTAGCTCCAAATCATGGACCGGGTAATTCCTCTCGTGAACCTTCAGTTGCCGGGAGCCGTAGGCAATTACCTTCCCGAACTGCACTAGGACACAACCCAAACCACTTCCTGAGGCGTCGCTATATATTTCGTAGCCTTCCGTACCTTGTGGCGAGCATAGAATGGGCGCCGTGGTCAGACGGCTCTTTAGCTCTTCAAAAGCTCGTGCGCACTCGGGCGACCAAACGAACTTATTATCCTTTCTAGTCAGTTTTGTGAGAGGAAGTGCGATCCTCGAGAAGTTTTCCACAAAGCGCCTATAATAGCCGGCAAGTCCTAAGAAACTTCGGACTTCCGCTACGTTTTTCAACAAAGGCCACGCTTGGATCGCTTCTATCTTCGACGGATCAACTGCAATTCCTTCGCCACTAACAACATGACCAAGGAATGCCACTGACGGTAGCCAAAACTCGCACTTGGAGAACTTGGCATATAGCTGACTCCTCCTCAAGGTGCTCAGGACTGCGTGCAGATGCCCTACATGCTCCTCTTCCGACTGAGAGTATACCAAAATGTCGTCGATGAAGACGATCACAAATTGATCTAAATACTCACGGAATGTCCTATTCATCAAGTCCATGAATACCGACGGTGCGTTGGATAGACCGAACGGCATTACCGTGAACTCAAAGTGCCCAAAGCGGGTACTGAACGCTGTCTTTGGGATGTCGCATTCCCTTATTCGCAGTTGATAGTAGCCGGACCTTAGGTCTAGCTTGGAGTAAACCGTCGACCCCATCAGTTGGTCGAAAAGATCATCGATTCTAGGAATCGGATATCGGTTTTTCTCGGTCAACTTGTTTAGCTCTCTATAATCAATACATAGACGCAAGCTCCCATCCTTCTTTTTCACAAAGAGGACCGGTGCACTCCAAGGCGAAGAACTTGGACGTACGTAGCCTTGCTCTAGCAGCTCTTGCAATTGGACCTTCAACTCTGCCAATTCCTTTGGCGCTATTCTGTATGGTGAGCGGGCCACAGGTTTGGCACCTGGCACCAACTCGATACAGAAATCAATCTCCCGATGAGGCGGAGCCCCAGGGAGTTCGTTAGGAAACACGTCGGCGTATTCCGCTACAACTGGGACATCACACAACCTGGGCTTTGGCTCCGAAGCCTCCAACAAGGTGAAGAACAACTCGGCGCCTTTTCTCACCGCCTTAACCACCTGGAGAGCAGACATCAGCGTCTTGCTCGCTCCTCGCATACCGGCGAATGTGGTTTCATCGTCGGTGTTCGTTCCCAGAGTGATCTCCTTTGTATTGCAATCTATGCATGCTCGCTGCTCCGAGAGCCAGTCCATGCCGAAGATCACATCGAATTCAGCTAACGGTAGTAACGACGCTTCCAAGTCGAAATCTCGACTTCCGATCCGCACCTTCACACGGCTCTTCCTATCCGCACTCATTCGAGATCCATTGGGTAGCACTACTTCCAATCTATCCTCTACAAAGGTAGACGGCACTCCGATTCGCACCACGAAGTCCTCAGACAGGAAAGAGTGCGATGCACCCGTATCGAATAGAGCTCTCGCCGGATAGTTGAAAATTAGGACGAAACCTAATTGTACACAAATAACACATATAGTCGTACCACAGTAAGAATCATAACATAGCTGTAAAAGCTAACTTCCAATTCGTACCTGTGACGACATCGGGTTGTCGTATAGCTTCTTGTTGGCCAAGCGAATAGACTCTCGGCTGAGTCGGAATGTGCTGGGAGGCCGAAGACTCTGCCGCTTTGCCCTTTTCCGCAGCCCGAGCATAATCCACCACTCGATTTGCCGCCTTTGGGGGACCACTTCGACACACCGCAGCTTTGTGTCCCACCTTCCCGCAGGTGAAACACGTAATAGGAGTCCGCGCGGTCGTGGCTCCCGAAACATTCGAAGAAGCTGGTTCCGCCTGCTTGAACTTCCGCTTGTTCCTTCTGAAGTCCGGCTTGGACTGAGAGGCCGGCGCATGAAACTCGGGTTTCTTTACAACACTCTTTGCTTGTACCCTCTTCATGTCCAACTCCAAAGATCTGGCGGTTTGCACCATCACTTGGAAGCCAAACGTCATAGGGCCTGCAAGGAGCAGCCTCAACTCGTCCCGAAGCCCTTCATAGAATTTATTCGTCTTCGTCTCCTCATCCTCCACCAATGCCCCCGCATAGCGACTCAGTCTGGTAAACTCATGTAAGTAATCGTCAACGGAGCGATCACCTTGAGTTAACCTCAGGAACTGGTTTTGTAACGCAATGCGTTGGGCAGAGGGGATAAACCGCTGGAGGAACGACTTTGAAAACTCAGCCATTGATATTTCAGTAATGTCTCTATCGCCGAATTTGTGCAGTTCCTGCTCTTCCCACCACAGCACAGCCTCTCCGTCAAGAAGGAAAGTGGCTAAGGTGACCATCATGGCTTCGTCCGTCGCCGTCGCCCTCAGAGTTCTTCTAACTCTTGACAACCAGTCTTCTGCCTCCGTTGGGGACTCAGATCCCGAGAAGGTAGGAGGATTAAAGCTCAAGAAGTGCTTTAATTGTTGGTCACGCGCTCGCCCCGCAACTACTTGCGCAACTTGACGCTCCACCCTCGGTGCTAACGCCGGTTCCACTGCAGCTACTGGCACAGGGGCATCAACCCTTGGTGCTACCGCAGGTTCCACTGCAGGTTCAACTACCGGGGCTGCATCAGTAGTAGGCGTAGCAGGCTGTGCAAGCCTTTGCGGTTGAGCATTGATCATCGCGAAGACTGCTTCTGCGACCATTCTGATCATCTCAGCCGAAGGAGTGGTCGCTGGCACCTCAGCCGACCCACTACTTTCAGCGGTGTTACGGGGTTGAGACCGCCCCGCAGCACTTCTAGTCACCTATAATCATGCAAGGCACAATTTAGTGACCCTAAACATATCAAACATCAATCATGGAACGCTCAGGTTCCGCAAACAAGTATGTTTTTTCATTCCTAAGTGGACATTCTTATTAGTTTTTGTCGTTTTAAGTGAATGCACAGCCCGTGCGCACCACCCCTTAAAAGGAATTCGTCCCGAATTCGCTAAACTACGGATCGACGCCTTAAGTCCGATACCAAATTGTAACACCCTGCCAGTACAAAAAGTATAACAGCAGGTCCGGCCGGGACCCCACGCCATACAAACCACACTAGCTAGGAGTTAAACTAAAGAAAGTGCAACTACACGAGGTGAGGTTTCAAGCACAATCAATCTTCTAGGTTGAGCATCAAAAAGAAGGGAACCTAGGTATGCACATGATGTTGGTTGGGTTCACCCGAAGGTTTCCCACAACCGCCTAAGCAAATCGCATGAGGCTAAACATAACATCAAATTCACAACACTCCACCCTAAGGGTCACAACCTTAGGTGGGAAACAAGAGCTTTTGGTCGGTCTAGGTATGACACCTTCCACGACCTCTCCCATGATCACACGGCCTTCATGAGGAAGGGACCTCTCGCCGATCTGCATGGAAACGGGTTCGGTTCAGCTTTGCCCGTGCTCTAATCGTCGCGATCTATCGCACGACGCGGGTACGGCTTCACCTCGGCCCGTAAGGGTTTAGCACTTTCAAGTGCTCCTCAAAAAAATATACACTACGCACCTAACCCCTTCATAAGGATCTAGGCTTCGCGAATTCTCAACAAGGGAGGTACATACGCTCCGCATCAATAACGTGGTGAAGGTTTGCCTTCATCCAAAACTCAAAGCATGGGGCTTTCGTAGGGATCTTCACAAGACGCCTACACTTAACCCCCGCAATACTATAGGTGAGTTCACGGAGTCATTCTCCGGCACGCATTCTAGGTCTAACCTAAATGCAACGTCGCAAATCAAGCATCACCGATTCGGGCTCACGGCCACGAATAGGCTTCACACAAAATGCCTAAATCCGCACGACTACCGGATTTTCTACATGCAATATGCCGGGGACGGACACAATCTACCCGGAGTCCCGAAGGACTTGAGGAAATCCTACACTTCACCCATTTGGTGAAAGAGATACCTCATGCAAGCAAAGAAAGAGGAATAAATGGACAAATACAAGTCCAAAGTTCGGGAGGAAGAATCGTTACCCTAGACGTGTTCCTCTTCGCCATGGATCCGAGATTCTACGCGGAGGGAAAGAACCGCACCGGGCTGCACGCTCCGGATCTGGAAACGGCTCGCGAAACGGAGCTCCGGAGCTCCGTCAATGGCGGGATCTTCCTTCTTCTTCCTTGCCTCCTTCTTCTTCCTCTAGCCTAGGAGAGAGAAACACCTCAAAATAATGAGGATTAATCTCCTCTCATAAGCCCTAATAGCCTCCAGCATCTAATCCTGGCCATCGGATCAGATCTCAAAAGATTTGGACGGCCCGATCTTCTTCTCCGCTCAAAATCGCGGAACAGAATAAACAGGGCGCACGATCACAGGCGCACGGTCAGTGGTCGTGCGCGACGAGGGCAATGGTCGTGCGCACTATCCGGGACAGAACTCTGAATTCTTGCGAATAAGCGCACGATCGCTGGCGCACGATCACTGGTCGTGCGCGAAGAGGGAAATGGTCGTGCGCACTGTCCGAGACAGAACTCGATTCTCTTCTGAATTAACGCACGATCGCTGGCACACGATCACTGGTCGTGCGCGATGAGGCCACTGATCGTGCGCTAAGAGCAGACAGGGAAAATTCTAGCCTGCTTCACGTGCCGCACTACCACTCCGCCTACTTCGCGGAACTACCAGATTTGGGGTGTTACAAAAACGCTCAACAAGTGAGTTTATTCACTTCTTTGGGTAGACAAAAAGGCAAGATCTGAAGTGTCTTTATTAAAAGCAGTTGATTGCTTCGTTCTTACTTTGTATAGATTACACAATCATCTTTTGTCGTCCAACTTCCCCCTTGTGATCATTTCACTTCAATATCTCTCAAAACTTGTTTTCAGTATCACATTTGTTCTTGAATTGATAGAATAATAATCTTACATTCTTGTCATGATTGTAGGTTGGAAACTTTGATGATGGTGTTTTTTCAATGTCATTGACACAAACGAAGCCGATTGGTAATAAAAATACTCTCAATAGCAACAATCATCGTCTAACCTTGGTATGTAAATATCGTGGTTGGTTGGTTGTTACCAACAAACTTAAAAAAAGTTTCGAATACCCAGCAAAAAGATTCAACTGTTTCTTCTACTATAAAGAACCCGCCTACAAAAATATTTTGTCAATGATGATTTACCGCAATGAATGGAGCACAAGTCAAATTATATTTGTTTAATCCACATGTTATAGCAAAAATAATAACAACACCAAAAAATCGTAAACAATTTTATTAGAGCATTGTTAATATCACACCTCATCTCGCTATTAACTAGAGGTGCAAAAAAGATCATGCGGACCCAGGCCGGGCTCGGGCCCCCTGGGCCCGGGCTTTTTTGCTGTCAGACCCTACTCAAATCGGGCCCCGACCGGGCCCAGGCATGCATAAAAAAGGGGGCCTGATTGGGCCCTTTAGAGAGGGCCCAATCAGGCCCAAAATGTTGGCCGCCCAACATTTCTACTGGGCCGCCAGCATTGGCAGCCCAGCAGAAATGTTGGGCGGCCAGCATTGGCAGCCCATGCTGGCGGCCCAGCAGAAATCCTGGGCGGCCAACATTTTTATGATAGCTGCCGGCATTTAATGTTGGCTGCCAGGGGCTTTAATGCCCGGGCGGGCCTGGCCCGGGCCTAGCACCAAGCCAGGCCCCTGCCCAAATAAGGGGGTCTGTTGAGCCCCCTTAGGCTTGGTCGGGGCTTGGCCCGGGCCCAGGCCTAATCGGGCTCAGACACGGGCAGACTCGAGTCGGGCAACCGGACTCGGGCCAAATTTGCACGCATACTATTAACACACTTAAAATAAGAATTAAACCTCTATTTTACAAGTATAGTCGCACACCCTTTATTTCCAGTGAAAGCACATTTCGCTAGGTCTTCCACTTTTCTAGTTTTCTCGATATCACTAGTTCTTAGCCACGCTCGCGTACGACGCGCCTACTCGCCTGACCTTCCCTCGGTGCGGCTTCGCCTGCAGCTCCAACACGAGTGCGAAGCAAGGAGTTGCCGAAATCACATTGGTTCCTCTGATGGCTGCATCGCGGGCCGGAGTGTGCATGATGTTGACGAAGAGCAAGTGTTGGTGAGCCTAACGGAGTCGTAGGGATGGGGCACTTCTTCTCATGCCCCCGCCATGGTTAACCAAGTCATACAAGATCTCCGTGCCCTGGAGAGTGACGTCGATACAAGAATGAGGTTCGGCGGACTCGGTGGAAAGATTCAGGTGGACGATACCGTCCTTACATCACTTCTTATCTGTCTTCCGTCTTCATAGAAAACTGCACTGATTTGGATTTATTTGAGGCTGCAGGATTGCGGGTGCTTTTGTGATTATTTTTTCTCGAGGAATCAAGATGATTTCCCTCATTGATTCAGACTCAATTAACTTAAATGCTAAGTTTAGTAATGCTGAAGATTATGTAATCTCTCTCTTCAAGTGGAGATGGAACAATCTCTACACATGGCTTTCGAGTTTGCTAGTAGGAATTGAAAAGTTAATCTTTCACCTTCAAGAATGAACTCGAATCATGCTGATTTCTTCACTTTCCGCATGTTCCTTGGAGAAGTTTTATCTGATATCTTCGTTCTATTGCAGATGTTTAATCTCAGGAGCTTAAAGACTACGCTTAATTTCTCACACTTGTCAATTATTTTCGTTTTTGGCTGGTGTGCTAATAGCCAATAGGTGTGAAAATAGAATTTTTTGAGGAGCTACTATCGCAAGGTGTCTACTAGCGAGATAAGATCAATGCTATTATAGTATGCCGGTCAATTCAAAAAAATTTGATCAGTCTATTCATTTCATCTATTTGCACATCATATGAAAACATGTCATCTAATTGCATTTCCAGTAATAATTTGAACAAACTTATTAAATCACCACATTTCTATTAATGTCCTTAAACATGATTATAGTCCTCACTCTTACAAAACCTAATATTTTCAAAACCGTCAACTTAAAAAGACTCGCTTGGATGTCAAATATATTTCAATGAGAACTCAACAAATGCGCGTAACTTCCATCAATGCATGCACATATATTACTCTATGGGAGGCACAGTAGTTTGAAATTAGTAGGGAATCTTAGAACAAATACAATACTACACAATTTCAGATAACATTGAAGAATTACCATATATTCGTCTCTTGGATATAATATTAAAGCTCTTTTTTGTCCTTTAAATTTTATTTTTATACATATGTATATATATATATATAACAATGTCACACAAAATTAGTCCCACCGCTCGTATAAACATACATAGTTTAATTATTTCATAAAAAAATTAGTTGATACATGATTCATCCACCAATGGATCTTAGAGATCAATATATTATTAAAAAAAAATTTCGTCGAGTAAACCGATACCATAGTAAAAACGCGATGAATGATAGAACAGTGGGATTGATTAAAAAAAGCCTAAAGTTTTTAATTAAAATCACTATTAATTGAATAAAAAGGTAGGAAAACAGTTGATTGGGCACAGGGTCGACAGGGATTCCCTGTAGAAAACTGATGATTGTCAGATACATATAACAATGTAAGCTTATTCAAACTTCTCAAAATCTCATGCAGCAGCCGTATCATTAAATAGCTTTAGGACTCAAATGATTTTCGATATCAACTAGCAGTCGTGCACAGGATCCCAGGGCGCACTGAAACCGCAGCATCCAACAACACCAAAAAGCCGAGCAACAATATGCCGCGTCGACTGCAACAATTACAAAATACATAACGACTACTGCTGCAATCAAGCGAGCGTACATTGCTAAGCTTTTCGGTGTCCTCGAATGGACCCGTGCAAAACAAACCCAGTTGAAGACGGGATCATAGTAGATAAACCGGTCCGACAATAACAAGCTGAGTCAACAACCTTTCTACTCAAGGTTGACTCTGCAGCAAAAAGGCAAAGCAAAAAACCAACACAAGATTAAAACTTTATGAAAGCAAATAAAAAAATCCAGTCTTTGCTTTCAGAAAAAAAAGTTACAGGTAGTAATTCTAGCAGTTGTTGGCACAAATAGGCAGATTCCTCCCCAATGGATCCAAAAATTGCAAAACCTGTCACCAATTTTGTCACCAAAAAAAAACTTCAGAGACCATATAATAAAACAATGTGCAGATAGATACACAATCATTAATAGAGAGGAGAGACTTTGTTTGTAACATCCGTGTTCATAAGGGCGTCAAAGTCAGCAATCCCGATCTCCTCCAAGTCATCCCCGATGAGGGCCCGGAACTCCTTGACAGGACAATCATGAGTAGGCAAGTAGGGCTGCTTGCAACGGAAGCGCGGACCCTTTCATGAAACTCTTAGTTGGAAAAATGATGAGTAGGGATAGGACGGTTGCTGTGTGGACCCATAACGGTTGGGCGAGGTAGAGGTGGCGGTGGTGGAGGTTTAGACCGGGGGGGGGGGGGGGGGGGGGGTATGGTTGGTAGGGAGGTTTGGAAGGAGGCGATGTAAAAAGAGGGTCCCCGAACGTCGCCAGGAATTCCGCCTCCACGAGTAGGGAGAGGTACATGGCTTGGTTGACGGTTGACGGATGGAGGGTGCAGAGATGAGCTCAGATATGGGGTTGTAAGTCATGCATGAAATAACCCAATTAATGATCGTGTGGGAGACCTGGAACGTGGGTGACCAACTCAATAAATTCATCAACGTACGAGTCAATGGAGACGGTCTGACGGACCCCGCAAAAGGCGCTCGATCACGGTGCTGGAGTATCAGTGATCATACCGTTGAATGAGTGCCTCAGTGAGATCTGTCCAGGTGAGGCCAGGAGAGGACTGCCGTAGCCAGCGGGCCCAATGGAGGGAGGACCCTTACATGCCGGTAAGAGTTGTGGAGACCTTCTGCGTTTGATGAGTCTGGTGAATGTCAAAATACTGTTCGGCGCGGGAAATCCAACTCAGGAGGTCAGTCCCTTTGCATGCGAGAATATCGAGGCAAGGGAGATGTGGAGGAGGCAATCCCACCAAAGTGGGTTTTTCGGGGGACAATGTGCTGGGGGATCTCAAGGCAGAGGTGGCGTTAGACCCGGAGTGTTGGCCGGGTTGCAAGTTGTGGAGCATGGCCATAATCGAAGTGAACTGCTCGGCTTGGGCCTCGAGACGAGAGTTGATGGTGGTGAGGGCGTGTTCGAGGGCCTCCACACGGGATTCCGACGAGTGACGACCCTTTGGCATAGGCCGAAGCGAAGAAGGGCACGAACGAAGCGCAACAGAGGGAGAAGCCCACCCGCCGGAAGGGCGTGCACAGAAGACGCAGGAGCTGGAGTTACGATGGTCGCACGAGATGAGGCGGGAGAGGGTGCAGGAGCTGGAGGGTCTAGAGAGAGCGCAGGAGGCTGGAATGCTGAGAAGGTTGAGTGTTCGAATGCGTGAAGGCTGGAGCAGACGATGCTTAAGGCGTCGAGTCTGTAACTGGGCATCGATCAAAGAGTTGTGCGGAAGAGGGCGCAGGAGTTGGACGTTGTGTGGAAGAGGGCACATGAGTTGCTGATGTCGATGGTCGATGCCCGTAAGCAGGCGAGGAAGCAGCAGGGGGAAATGACGATCGACGGAAGAGGGATCTGGAGGACGATCGCGGAAGTTGTATTTGGCGAAAGACTTATCTGGCAGAAGAAGGGCCTGGCGGAAGAGAGCGATGGCAGAAACCTCAGTGTAAGAGTCACGGGCGGCTGCTGTCGCGTGAGGGAGAAAATAGAGGATGCGGACTGTGCGCGGGAGGCGGACGCGGGAGGCGGACGACGTGATCGGAGGAAACGGAACACGACGGCACACGATGCGCAGGCGGGGAGGCTAGGTCGGACCAATGTTACCGTGGAAAAAAATTACTTGCAATAGACTCGAATTTTACTTGAAGGGGAGCCATGGCGCACCGGTTAAGGTGTTGTCGTGTGACCATGAGGTCACGGGTTCGAGTCCTCGAAGCAGCCTCTTGCAAAATGCAAGGTAAGGTTTGCCTACATTTCACCCTTGTGGTGGGACACCTCCCGGGGCCCTCGCTACGCGGGGATGCTTTGTGCATCGGGCTGCCCTTTTTTAAGACTCGAATGAGCTTGGATAAAATCACGAGGTATGCTCGTGCATAACCTCGGGAGGCTGGTTCCTCCTAGAAGTCCCTCTCCTAATGAGAGATCTCAAAATCCTAAAACAACAAAGATCATTAAAACTCCCAAGCCACCTCTTTATATAGGGAGGGAGGCTCACATACCATTTACCCTAATGCCCTACAAATTAAAAATACAAAATACCATAAGATGTCGCGCACGCGTGCGTAACGAACGGCCAATAAAAAAACTAGTTTTGAACATAAAAGTGGATGAAGTTCTTTAGGTGACGTCGAGCGTTCACGAACGACGGTTCATAACCACAACGTTCACGATCGCCACCGACGCGCTAAACGAAGCCCTAACCAGACAACGGACAGGGTTTTGATATTAATATAAGTTGTTAATAATAAAAAATTACAGAGGGTAGCATGAATCCTAATTTTCTAAATCAATTATAACTCATACAGAGAATTAAAAAAAGTAAAATGTTCCGCAAGTTAGTGATAAAATCTGCATAATGTTACTTCAAAAATATTACAACTTTGGTAAGTAAATAATTTAAATCATCGGTGATGTAACCGTGCAAACATATATCTACAAGAAGAGAGCTCACCAGATAATCCATTAGGGCTATTAATTAACAAGAAAAATCCAGTTTGTGGGAGGGCTCTCTGCAAGAACTTTTTTCAAATCTTCCAAATGACAGCACTATCCTCTGCATTTCAAATTTTAATTATTATAGAAAGTAGGGAAAGGAAGTTTAATAATAAGCAGATGAGAATAATTCAGAATACATCATAAACAATTTAGGCAGGCTCCGTTTGGCACGGTGGTGGGCGGTTGTGAGCGCAGTGGTTATGAACCGTCGTTCATAACCGCCCGACCTCACCTAAGGAATTTCACCTACTTTTATGTTAAAAACTAGTCTTTTTCTTGGTGATGGTCATAACCATTGTCATGCCAAACATGCATTCCATAATGGTGGCGTTTTTGTTCAAACTCACCGGAGCAAAAATGCCGCCCCAAACGGAGCCTTAGTGTAACTGCTTAAAAAGTAAGAGTTCATGTTGGATTTACGGTACATTTCTTCTCTTAGGAGAAGTATTATAATTCTCCACCCACTAAGATTTTGATATAACCACCTTCAAATTTAAGATCAAAACTACTAATATGTTAACATTTAACTAACGGCATATGATTTCAAGAATTTTAAGATCATGTGATCATCAATCAGATGCGTCCATAAAATAGTTGTTGTGAGAGAAGGTAACACAGGACGGATGTGCAAAAGTGTATATGTCGATGCCTAAATGAACTTGACAATTTTTCGGCTACTAAATTACAGCAAAGAACGTTATAAATAATACGACACAATATTCACAATTTAGGTAAAGCAACAAATATAGTAATACACATGCAAGAGTGCTAGAAGTCATATTTTTAGACAAACAAAACCCGACACTTTGTAGGATAATATTGACACAAATATTACAAACTTATATTACCCAAATATGAAATAAACACACAATTCGACAAAAAAAATGACAATCAAGCAATAAACTCACAATAATCATAGAATAGAAGGCTCGGCGAGTGTCCGATGAGTTGATGATAAAGTGCAGAAACTAGAATGTTGGAGGGGAATTCGGTGGACGGTCCCCTGCTGATTTACTATTCTGTGGAATGGACGTTGGCCAGCAATGCTGGGACGAGTCTGAATGATTTGTAAGGGGATGGGTGGACTGGTTTTAGGGATAATCATGGACTGAATTGCAGAAATAGTAAAATCTGGGTGCTGGATGGGTATTCCAGAACCCAGTTTTCAGGACTTACGGGATGTCACGGATGATTCAAAGGGTTTAGGGAAGGCTGCGGTAAACATGGAAATGCTGGAGTAATATTGTGGCTTGGTTAGGGAGGACTTAATGGCTTAATGTCTGAAGACTTAATGGTTGAAGGCTTAAAGTACACCTGTTACTCTAGTCTGTAGATATACTTGGACTTGGCAGATCGTTCTGCTTATTGTGATAGGAGTATGCTTTTCTAAAGTAAACAAAAGACTTATGCGTGTCTTTTAGAAAGAAAAAATTGGTACTCATAAATACAACTAACGTTTTTTTTTTATTGTAGTAATAAATGTGCTTCAGATTTAAGTATCTTTTTTTCGTTAGGATTAGGAAAAAGTTGGCGGGGTATTCAGGTGGGGAAGGAATTAAGGAAAGGAGTATGGAGGAAAAGTGAAGGTGGCCGGTGGTGGAGGTTGGAAGAGGGAGGGGTGGACGGCTCTTAGGTGGTGGTGGGAGAGGAGGTAGGTCGGATCTTTGGTGGAGGGATAGGAAAGAGGCTGGCCAAGGAAGGTGGAGGAGAGGGGAGTAATGTCCAAGCTTCACACTTGGAATCCAACTTCGGCACCGATGATCAAAAGGAGTCTTTCAATACCCTCTAAATGAACCTTCTATCCCTATTTATAGACTAAGGGGTCATCATGGACGGTTATGATTCTCCGATCACGAAGGCCCTCAAAATACATTCACATGTGTGTGTACATTCTATATTTATATATGTGTGCGTGTTGTGCGCGAGCGTGGGTTTGTGTGTATACACGCACGTGTCTGTGTGGGTGCGCACACGCTGAGAAATCAAACACGAAAATACAAATCCCAACCACAGATTTATGCAAGTTCATCCAATATCTTTCTGACTACACAAATACATTTAGAAAAAAAATATAATGGATTTAGTTTCAAGAAACTATATAGCAGTACTATGGGTAAGGGGTATATTTGGATGTCCATTTCCTCGTCAAGTTTGATCAATGATCCAATCCTCATACTTAAAAATCACATTAGATTATCAAGTTGCTCTTAGGTTTTAAAGTTTAATGATTTTGATCTTGCATTTGAAAACGGTAACATAGAAAATTACATCCATCTAGATTTGAATGTTATGGCCTTCAAAAATTACATCTATCTTATAATATTATTAGAAAGGAGATTGATTTTGAAAAAATAATAATTTACAAATACAATGAATGACATTGGTGATCTGGGCTATCAAGATAATCATTAGCAACATTAATTACTTAATTCCTATAATGCAATGTAATCAAATTAAATAAAGTTGATCACTTGTAAATACACAGGAATACTTAAAAATGAAATGAAGATAATTGATTATGCAACAAATGAAGTGCGCAAAACTGAAATTGCATACTGTTCTTGGATTCAGTATCCGAGAACACATTCACGCCTCCAACGCCAGTTGTACAAAACACATTAGGGCTCCGTTTGGCACGTCGGTGGCGGTCATGAACGCGGTGGTTATGAACCGTTGTTCGTGAACGCCCGACCTCACCTAAGAAAATTCATCCACATTTATGTTCAAAACTAGTTTTATTTTCTTCGTGGGGTTCGTAACCATTGTCATGCCAAACATACATTCCATGACGGTGGCATTTTTGTCCAAACTCACCGGAGCAAAAACGCCGTGCCAAACGGAGACTAATTGTCTATTTGTCTGTTTGTAATGCATATTGACTCGGGGGAAGCGGTAACACGACGCGGCGGCTAAGAGTTGGATGATGGTTTGATTTGAATGTTTCTACTCAATAAAGCTAATAACGTGCATGATTTTTTAAGATTATCATCAATTGGACACATCAAACTTCATCAATGGATGGTTAGTGCGTGAGAAGATAATCATGACTTTATAATGTAGGGAGTAACTAAAGCTTGAACTAGATACATGATTATTGGCAATATTGAAGGCTGTGGCATAGCACAAGAAGGGAGTGAAATGTGTTTGATTATTTTCCTACTAGAAAACTTGGAATCACAATTTAACTCCTACCAATTGTGATTAAATATATGTATTTTTTTTAATTTGTAATAGGTGAGCGACATATTTTGAAAAGAAAAGAAAATTTCATCAAGTCGTAAACCATAAAACCCCGCATAAGCATTAAGGTTTTGTTTAGGGCGGCCGCAATGCTGACATAAGCAGTGACGTAAAATGTGCTGGAAAAATGAGTTGTAGGGAACACTTCCCCAACTTCTAAAATGCCCAAACAAGCTCAAGAGTGTAGATCAAATTTTCATGGCTCGAGAAAACTATCCACACCACCAAATTGTCATTTAAGTTTAACGAAATAGACTACTAGCAATAAATTACAAAGGCTTTACTTGAGAATCTACAAATTATGAGCCTATATATAGTATTCATGCCAGTAGACAAAATCACATTAGCTTAACATTCAACATATTGCAATATACCTCATGCACACACGTATGACTATGTTCAAACAGCTCATTTAGGAACTCAAATACGTACCTTTAATCCTTTTCTTTACCCAAACTTCCACTAGCATCCCTGCACCAACTCCAGCGACACAACAAGCCCCGTAGAAGGCAAGTGTAGAAGGTAGCGACCACTTCGGGAGAAAATAGTAATCTGGGATATGCCTAATCTTTTTTGGAAGATTTTTTCGAGGAACTAATCCACCTTTCTCAATAGCATCGGCACTACCAACAGTCTTCCAGTCAACATTTTTCAACAAGTCTTTAGAGTCATCCATCCCCATTACAAGTAGCAATGTTAATTATCCAAACTGAATATCTGTGAAGTAGAATAACTGAAACATGTTAATGAAGCCAAAAAAATTATTCTGAGATCATTAATAGGATAACTATAAGACAAATATATAATATACAAAACGATTTCAAATAAGAAACTATTACTGAAGCAAAGTGTAAATAAGCATATCATAATATAAGAAAGAGTAAATGAAGTTAAAAAAAATCCATAATCTGATAGATGTGTGAATTTATATATGTGCGCATTATCGATTTTAATTTTAAGATCAAAAGCAATTATTTTTGCTAGAATCATAATTATGCACTACTATAAAAAAGTTTCATACCAAAGAAAGTGATGAATAATACAAAATCATTTGTCTACACAAACATTAAATATTACAAATTTTTATCTAATAAATTGATGTAGATGCATTAAAGTTATATTAAATAGGACGTTAAAAAAAGAAAATTAACTTAGAAGTTACAAAAGGAAACTAGCTGAAAAAATGAGAAACCATTTTGTTTGCTACCACCAGCCAAGTAATACTCATATATAGAGAAGCTCCCTTAAGGTGACATATTCCAATTAAATGTCCAAGTTATGATACTTGCTTATAATGCAATGGATTATTTTAATTGCAAATTATAATAATAATAAACTAATGTTTCCACTCAGAATCCATCAAGTCCCTACCACTCACATCCTTGTACTATAAACCTCTCATAAGTCATAACTCCTCTCACCAATTTCTTCCACCCATCTCTTATCATCCTCCTCTGTGTCTCTGTCTCCTTGATCACCAACCTCATTCGCATGTACCAAGTTTTCCCTTAACCATCTTTAATCAATGACTGCCCCCTTCTTTTATGGGTCAGTGACTAGATCACACATCACTTGCAAGGGATACATGTTATGGGCCTTTTTTAAATGTAGTTGCCAATAGATCATAGTCTTGGTGCTCCTCCCTCTCTTGGTACACCCTTTACGTTAATTTCCTCCGGACACTCAACTCCAACCTATCTACTATCACCTCTTCCTTATCATCCCACCTTAGTCACTTGTTTGTTTGCAGGATCATCGGGTCATTGCATGGGATTCATAAGATTAAGCCCTGACAGTAATGCCATGATCGAACTCAACCTATTGGAGCATATTCATACTTAGGCTAACTCTGCGATATAAAATTAGGACAACAAAATAATAGAAGAAATCGGGTACTCGCAAAGGCGCCAGAAAGGAGAGGGAAAGAGAGAATGGAGGAGGATATAAAATCAACTAGAGGTGCAAAAGCCTCATGGGCCCGGGTCTGACCCGGGCCCAACGGGCTTTATGCTTTTTCTTACCGGGCCCAGTCTGGGACCTTCTTAAATTGGGCTTGGGCCGAGCCCGAGCCTCCCTTAAAAAAGAGGGGCTTGTTTGAGACTGCCAAGCTGGGTCCAGGCAGGCCTAGCCAGGCAGTCTCCGAAAAGCTGGGCAGGGCTGCCCAAATTTTTCTGGGCAATACCCCATGCAGCCGTGCACCAGGACGGTCGGGCCCACGCCAAAAATAAGGGCCTTGTACAACCCCCTAAGTCTAGCCTGGGCATAACCGGGTAAAAACCAGGCAGACCAGGGTCGGGCTTTTGGGCTCGGGCATTATTTGCATCCCTACTATCAACTCAGTTCATTAATCACAACATATCTCAATTACAACTCATGGTTCGTAGTTTATATAAATAGGATTAAAAGATAATCACAAAATATTAATGTTCATTGTAAATCTAGTTACCCTACCTCTTATAAATAACCGGGCCCCGCCTCCTTTACACGACAACTTGAACAAAATCAAAACAGAGAAAGTTTTCTAAGTTTCGGAAATCCAGCATGATATCCCTCCCCTCACACAACGCACGACACCTTTCCTGCTCCTAAAAACCAGTCACCTGCCTCCTTGCCCCTCCACCACCTCTCTCGACACCCCAGGCCTCTAACGACCTACCCCATTCCATTCTCTGAAGGTTTCAATGATTCCATAATAGGATCTGCCTCCCAAGCTACAAAAGATCGACCACCGCCATCCACACCTCCATCTCCCCCTACCCTTCCATCCAACCTTCCCTTTCGTCCAGCCTTCCTCCTCCGACCGGCCTCCAGAGCACCCCCCCCTCCATTTCCGACCAACCGCAGCCAATTCCAACCAACTTTCTCCCATTCCCAACTGCCATTGTACCCCCTCCTCTGTTTCAAGGATCCAGCTGTCCTAGCCTCCATTCTTGCAGCTGATACAAGGGATCTGATGTGGTGCTTGAGCCTATGGTATGTCACTCCCTCTTTTTATTGTAATTTGTTAGGTTTAAATTGATGCTTATGCTTAATGATCATCTAATTCAGAGCTTGCTTGCCTTAATTTTGATGAAACTCTGTCATTAAATTTCAAATGTGGTTGTTATTCACTTCTTTACTTTCATACATGTGGAACGTTAATAAAAGCTTATTCTTCGATCGATTGTGAGGTCCTTGCATGAGAATTACGAACTCTAGATGAATTACTACTTGTATTGTTTAACGAGTCGACACAAGCATTGCCTAATTTAATCAAGATAACAAATTTATTTAATATAAAATCTTTTGGATCTTGGTTTACATCATAAAGCAAGTTGTAAATGAGGATGTTGATCACTGTGCAAGTACTACAAGGGGTATTGCTAGAAGACATGAGTATATTGACACCCTCTCCACTAATGTAGGGAGTTCGAACCATCTTTACTCTCAGATATGAAATATACACATTTATATGATCTTCTGGTCTTCGGTGGAGGCATCAAGGAATGATGTATATATGCTCAACATCTTTTGCAAATTGATATAGAGTCGTGAGATCAATTGTTCAACAATCGTTAAAGAGTACATTATGATGCTACTTGGCAGAGACAAAGGGGATAAGATACATGACGCTGATCAAATACTATTTTTCCTTGCTCATCTCTTAATCTCGTGAACTCCAACAACAATGACCTGTCATTCTTTTGTTTTTACTCCGATTTCATTCACTATTTTCATCCGCACACACCAATTGTTTCTATTCGCCCTCCGCTCACTTCATCGAACTTCATAATCCAAGACTCCGATTGTTAGATATGTTGTCAATTCATGCACATGTTGTAAACTATGTATGCTACCGTTCTGACCTCAATCCACGCTTGGTTTCAAATCAGATCAAGCTAATTTTACTCAGGCCTACTACATCTATCGTGATCTGAGTAGCTCAAACTCACTCTATTTCAATCAAGTTCAAAATTGATTCAAGCTGGCTTGAAACATTCCAAGGGACCAGGGGCAAAGCAATGAAACAATGATGCAAAAGAGAGTGCTATGTGTTGACGCCAGGAAAATCCTGACCTCAAGATTCGGACCGATGCAGCCGGAGGCTACTCGCCCAGCAGCCCGACGAGATGGCTTGGCTGGCAACGACGAAGAAGCTAGAAGAGCAACAAACAGGACCCCAGGTGCTGCGGCAGGGAGGTCCCACCACGTACCCGGAAGCTCAAGGGAGTCTTCCCCTCCAAAACCAAAAATGGCCGAGCTTGGTACAAGGAAGGCAGGGACCTGGCGAGTAACTCGCCTGAGGGGGTCAACCTCGTCCAAAAAGTTCTCTTTCTTGTACACCTGGGGGTCTATTTATAGACAAATCCTGGGGGGGGGGGGGGGAGTTACCTGACCATACTCGCCCATACTTGGCTCTGCTCGCCCAAGCTCGCTTCCTGCTCGCCCAGCTCGCTTCCTGCTCGCCCAGCTCGCTTCCTGCTCGCCCAGCTCGCCCAGCTCGCTTCCTGCTCGCCCAGCTCGCTTCCTGCTCGCCCAGCTCGCTTCCTGCTCGCCCAGCTCGCTTCCTGCTCGCCCAGCTCGCTTCCTGCTCGCCCAGCTCGCTTCCTGCTCGCCCAGCTCGCTTCCTGCTCGCCCAGATCGCTTCCTGCTCGCCCAGCTCGCTTCCTGCTCGCCCAGCTCGCTTCCTGCTCGCCCAGCTCGCTCTGCGAATAGGCGTCTCCTTAGGCCTTTCTAATCTCGACGAATTACGGGTAGTACACTATGCATCATATTTAATTATCCGTACCAGTAAGAACTAATGTAAAGACTAATGATAATAGGAATATTACACCAAGAAATTAAATGGGGATCAAGCGACAACGTTTTTTAGGGCTGAAAAGCGATCCATGTTCGTTTGGTAGGTTTTGATAGAAAGAAATTGGTTTTGGCCGAAAACCTACGGTGCAGAGGTTTTGGAATTGGGCCAAAATCAATTCTTTTGTTCATTTGCAGGAAGGTTTTTAGACACAGGAATTGAATATGTCATTTTTTCTATTCGGTTGCAGAATGTAATTCAAAGACAACAATTGATACTACAACTTCCAAAAATACACTGGTTGATCCAAAAATACACCGGTCTTCATACTATATTAAGATTCAAAGGTAGAAATTAAAATATTCAGTAGAAATAAATAGAAAATAAAGATCCATACTACAAAAATCAAATAATTATTGAGAACTGCATAAAACTAATCTTCGTCAACAAAAATAAAAATAATTATGAGCAGAAACACTACATAATTAGAGTAACTATTGAAATCAGATACGAAATAGAGATCAAAATAAGCATTTTCTTTTTGCAGAGATCAAGTGAAGAGGAAGAAAATTAAGTTGAGCTTGAAGGAAATAAACGGAGGATGGAAAAGGGAGAGAATGGAAATACTAGTTGCCAGTTCTCTTCATGGCGGTGGGGAGAAGGTACTGTTTTTTAGAGGAAAGTGAGAGGAGATACTCTGTTGTGATCCGAACGCAGCATTGTAGTGGCTCTCATGTCTTATCTGTTATGCCTTCTTCCTCCTCCATCTTTATCTTCACCCCGTCGTCTCCGTCAAGTAGATAGAGAAGACAGTAGGAAAGAGAAAAGGGGAAGAGAGATAGTATGAGAAAGGAGTTTCTCATCCTGTACATCAGAGATTATGTTGCGGTCTGAATAATGTGCTACTTTGTTTCATGTTAAATAAATAGTTGCCTCTTGATCAATCATACTTGATTAACTGTTGTTTGCTGTAATGTTGAATTGTGATCTGAAGCTATTTCAAAGTTTGCATACTTGATTGAGAATTGAATCTGAGTTGTTAGTTCTGAATTGATTGAGATTTGTGCAATTCATGGTTTCGTACAAATTGTGGTGATATCTGGTTGAATCGCAACAGATTACCTCGCTACCGTGGAAGCCAGACCGATCCCCGTTGCCACTGTGCTCCGTGTAGGAAGTTCCGCTGGCTAATTGTTCAGCGCCAAAACCGACCTCAATAGGTCGGTTTTGTGAAAGGCTCGTTTTCTACAGCGGGGAAAACTCAGCAAAAACCAATTCCGCTCGAAAAATGGTGAAAACTAACGCAAGAATTGGTTTTGGTCCTCTCAATTCCAATTCCTTCAAGCGAAAAGCTACCAAACGAACGGGCCCTGAGAAAAAGAATACTACACCGAGGCTCCGCTCCGACAGTGGAGTGTACCGAGAGCCTTAAGTGGAGCAGCAAGGAAGAAGGAGTTTTCCTAGAGACTTACAGCTTTTCCTGTTCTTTCAGAGCTCATCAGCGGCGAGAAAGAAGGAGATGAGCAGCGACCGGACCCGGGCGATGGAGGAGCCGCGAGGCCCGACTGTGAGCAGCGGCGGATCCGGCGATGGAGGACCGTCAGACGTTCCAGCGGCGAGGAGGAGCACTTGCTGGATCGGAAAAACACCCTACCTCGATTCCCGATACCTTGCTTTTGCTCGAGCGGCGAAACGCGCGATATCCTTGTCGCTAACTTTTATGAGATTTTCGCTATATATAGAATATAAAATATCCTTCTTTAGCTATTCGGAAATCAAAATTTTAAAACCACATCATTTTTTTTAATCGCAACCCAAACTTAAAACCTTAACCTCTCGCGTATCCCCATCTTCAGCCCTCGAATGAAACCGAGTCGGCAAATCAAATATCGGGTTACGCTTAAATTTTTTTAAATTTTCAGATTGCAGTTAATATTTGGATGCGACAAGCCAAATCGGATTGCGATTAACAATCGCCATTTGTTTATCACATTTTTAAAGGTAAAAAGTTTACTTATATTAAGCTTATTCAAAGTTCGATAAAACATCAAATAATACTCTGTCAAGCCAAATGATTCGACAAATCAAGAAAAATTTGCGTCGAGGACCAATGAAAATACATAAATTGTAGCATATAGCGGGCCCCACAGCATCCAGGACCCGAACCCAAGTATTTTCCGTTCAAATCGGGCTTACATAACATGATTTTTTGTGTATCACCCGAGATCGACCTATGGAATTATGTGATAGAAGTTGGATGCCTTATGCGCCGTCTTTTGGGTGGCGAAACTGTCAACGCCCCAAGGGAGCTCTTCCCCGCAAGAATTTTTTGTGTCCGGGCTTCAGATGTCATTTTCACTGTAAAACTCTTGGTTGGGACCTCTGATGCGTGTGAAAAGTGCGACGCCTGAGATGCATTTTTGCATGTGCGCCCCGGGCTGACTTGGAAGGCTGCATACAATTGATCCCGGACCAGTTGACCATGTTCGAAGCCCGAACACAAAAATTGACGCTTCCACACAGGGATGTGCGAGTTGTTGGTCTTTACCGGTCTTGCCTTCGATACTCCTAACCGCATTGCCTCAACTTGCATTCAACTACTCTATCTTAGAGTCGCTAAAACTCGAGTTTACAATATGTACGAGTAATCGACTTTATGTTCAATTCGTGTTTTTATGGTGTAGCATGCATGTATTGGCTATATAGTCATCATATCATGCACAGACACAGCAGGGTGGCAAGAACATATTTAGCCTCAACATAATTTTCTCTCCCTTTAACTTCTAATTTATTTTACGTTTTTATTATATTGCCTATTTTTCTCTTTCATTTTATGCTTTCAATATTAATTTATGTTATTTGAATTTAATTAATTTGTATTATTTTATAATATATTCATGCAATGGTTGAAGGGGAGGCTTGACGCACCGGTTGAGTTGTTGTTGTGTGCCCTTGAGGTCACAGGTTCGAGTCCTGGAAGCCAGCCTCTTGCAAAAATGTAGGGTAAGGTTTGCCTACATTTCCCCCGACCCTCACTACGCGGGGATGCTTCATACACTAGGCTGCGCTTTTTTTGTAATTAAATTTTAATTGTAATTAAAATTCAAGCTGCTCTTCGTCTGTTCGCCCACCTCTTATCATGTTCGCCAAATTCGAGCTGAAAAAAAGTTGGGGACTGAAAACTAGCACAAAAAATAAATAGGATTTTTGCCTGCTGAAATCAACAGAAATTAAATGTTAAAAAGCGCAGTTAATTTCGGAGGCAGGCCCGGAACTCGCACACCAATAGGAATTTAGGCATGCAAACGTGGACTAGCGGACGAGCATTCATCGGTGGCATGCAGATGTCCAGACGCTCTTTCCGGCACGTCGCTGCATGTTTTGTAACATTTCGCAGATTCAAAGTCGTGAGTCTAAGATCGTCGCCTTTGCGTAACCCATTGAGCTCAAAAAAGTCCAATTAGTCCATGCAAAATAGATAGAAAGAAACATTTATTGAGTAGATGCAGATAGAGAAATCATGAGACCTCAATTTGACTTCATGACTAAGAAAAAAGACAGTTTTTTTAAGCTCAATATGAAAAAGGGCAGTTTTATTAAGGAATTCAAGTATCCTAAAAAAAGAGTTGCCTGGTGCACAAAGCATTCCCACGCAGTCAGGGTCGAGGGAAGGGTCCCACCACAAGGGTGAAATGTAGGCAAACCTTACCTTACATTTTTGCAAGATGCTGCTTCCAGGATTCGAACTTGTGACCTAAGGGTCCCACCACAAGGGTGAAATGTGGGCAAACCTTACCTTACATTTTTGCAAGATGCTGCTTTCAGGACTCGAACTTGTGACTTCAAGATCAAACGACAACACCCCAACCGATGCGTCAAGGCACCCTTTCAAGGAATTCAAGTGCCCTAAACCCTAAAAAAACTGGTCTAAAAATTGTTTGGATCATTGATGAGAAAATGAGCATAAACCTAGCCGTCCCGAAGAAACTTTTCAGATGAACAAGTTATCAATATATGCACCTTCTGCAACGAAATGCGGATGAATTGTCAGTCGACTTCAAGTATTTCATAAAGTCCGTACCGAGGACTACTTCTACAGGATGAGAAACGAGAAGGTCGAGGAATCTCATGTCCTCTGCTCGTCATTATTCTAAAAGAATCAGACATCTTCTCCAACGAGATGTGGATGAACTGTCAGTCAACTTCAAGTATTTCGTGAAGTCCGTACCGAGGACTACTTCTATAGGACGAGAATCGAGAAGGTCGAGGAATCTCGTGTCCTCTGCTAATCATTATTCTAAAAGAAACGGGCATAAAGGAATTGATGTAAAACAAGCAATCATTAACTAAGTATTTGTAGATTTTTTTTATGTTTAATACAACAACACTCAAGCATTTATCCCACCGTAGTGGGGTCGGCTATATGGATCCTTTGTCGTCACTGCGCCCTATTTTGTCATAATCTCACTAATTCCTAAGTACATCATGTCTTTCCTTATAGTTTATTCCGAGTCTTTTTTGGTCTACCCCTCCCCCGTTTAACATGTCTAGTGGCTAAACTCCCACAACGTCTAACAGGTGCCTCTAATGGTCTCCTTTGTACGTGTCTCAACCATCTTAATCAAGCTTTTCGCATCTTCTCAACAATTGGTGTCACTCCTGTTGAAACCGATTTCTCAGTCTCTGTGGAGTTCGGGGCCCCCAACAAGTTGAGGGGTGGCCAACTCTTACTCCCCTCAAGGGAGAGCTCTAGGTTGAAGGTGTTGGAACTACGAACTGGACCAAGGGCTCGGCGAGGAGATCCCACCACATACCCGGAAGATCTTTAGAGCGCTTCCCCTCCCAAGCCAATGCCGGGCTTGGGCACCACTGGAGACTCTCCTCACCCACTACAGAGAGGAAATGGGGAAAGAGAGAGAGAGAGAGAGAGTTAGCCTAGAACCAGCTTGCCTCCAAATGGTGCCCCCTTGGTCCTATTTATAGGATTCCTAGATTTGGACTGCAAATAACCAAACTCTGGCCTAGCAGATTACCAAAATACCCTCGGATTTGGCCTGCGAACAGCCAAATCCCGCTGTTCTGAGGCGCTAAACGCAGACCGACCCCTCCCCCCGGAATTGGGCGAGAGGGGGTACTTCGCGGGGCTCGACGAGCCCACTAACTGGGTGGGGCGAGACCCAGGGTTCCCTCCTGCTGGTCTCGCCCCCTGCTAAGAATGGGGGCGAGAGGGGGGTCGGCCCCCGCCTCCTCTCGCCCCTGCTTGGGATGGGGGCGAGAGGGGGGTCGGCCCCCGCCTCCTCTCGCCCCTGCTTGGAATGGGGGCGAGAGGGGGGTCGGCCCCGCCTCCCCTCGCCCCCTTTGCTTGGAAGGGCGAGCGGGAGGCTCCCGCCTCCACCGCTTGCCTCCTCTCTTCCTGTCCTGGAACATACTGGAAAATGATGTTCCGAAATATTTCTTGTCTCGAGAACCTACTCGACGAATACAGGGTTGTACACAATCCCCGCTCTTTTCGAGCGAGGTACACGCTGGGAAAGAAACGTCCAACCCTGCATATTCGACGAGTGTCGCTGGGAATTCGGCTAACGGTGCTATCTCGAAAAAAACATATAGCCTCCCCGAGAGTTCCTCCAACCCTGCCGGCTAGTGAGACCGTCTCAGGGGAAAAAGACTGCGCCTCTTAAGGAGGTCAACCTGCCCTGCCAGCTAGTGAGAGCCCGGTCAGCGGAACCATCCGAGGGGAAGAAAACTTTGCCTCCCTGGGAGGTCAACCTGCCCTGCTGGCTAGTGAGGGCCCGGTCAGCGGGACCGTCCGAGGGGTGAAGAAAATAGCCTCCCTGGGAGGTCAACCTGCCGGTTAGTGAGAGCCCGGTCAGCGAGACCACCTCGGGAGAAAAACATTTGGCCATCGAGCGGTTCCCGGCCCTGCCAGCTAGGTGGGAGCCTGATCAGCGGGCCAGCATCGGGGCCAAGTACCTTGAGAACTTCCTGCCACCGAGCGGTTCCCGGCCATGCCAGCTAGGTGAGAGCCTGGTCAGCGGGCCAGCATCGGGGCTAAGTACCTTGAGAAACATCCGGCCACCGAGCGGTTCCCGGCCCTGACATCTTGATGAGAGCCTCTGATCAGCGGGCCAGCATCGGGGCTAAGTACCTTGAGTCATTCCTGCCACCGAGCGGTTCCCGACCCTGCCGGCTAGGTGGAAGCCTGGTCAGCGGGCCAGCATCGGGGCTAAGTACCTTGAGACATTCCTGCCACCGAGCGGTTCCCGGCCCTGCCATCTTGATGAGAGTCTGGTCAGCGGGCCAGCATCGGGGCTAAGTACCTTGAGACATTCCTGCCACCGAGCGGTTCCCGGCCCTGCCATCTTGATGAGAGTCTGGTCAGCGGGCCAGCATCGGGGCTAAGTACCTTGAGACATTCCTGCCACCGAGCGGTTCCCGGCCCTGCCAGCTAGGTGGAAGCCTGGTCAGCGGGCCAGCATCGGGGCTAAGTACCTTGAGTCATTCCTGCCACCGAGCGGTTCCCGGCCCTGCCAGCTAGGTGGAAGCCTGGTCAGCGGGCCAGCATCGGGGCTAAGTACCTTGAGACATTCCTGCCACCGAGCGGTTCCCGGCCCTGCCAGCTAGGTGGAAGCCTGGTCAGCGGGCCAGCATCGGGGCTAAGAGCTTGAAACTTTCATAACTTTGATCATCATCTTACATGAAATAAAAACTAAGTTTGGAAGTGAACCAACACACTACATGGACTTGAAGAAAAAGCTAAGCAAGAAAACTAAAACTTGGTCTCCTACTCCCAAGTCTGATCTTCCTTGACCTCTCCTGGTCGTTGTTGTTGCTGCCTCGGACACCTCGCCTCCCTTAATTCCAAGAACTCAGGGCAGGCGGACGTCGCGTGACCCTCCTCATCGTGGAAGTCGCAGTAAGGTAACTTGACCATATCCCTTCTTTTTCCTCTTCTTTCTGCTTTCCTAGCTCTCCTCCTTCTCCCCCAACCGATTGTCATGGTTTGCTGAGGTGGTGGAGAGGGTGCCTTCGGTCCCTGCCTCCACCCTGGGAGGTCGGACTCTTCTTCCTGGAAGTTGTCTTCCTCTTGGTCGAACTTCCTTTTGGGGGCCCCTACCCTTCCCCCCTGCTGCCTTGCCTCCGGCTCACTCAGCTTGGCCAACCTTCTCGCGAACTCCGGGTTGGCCTCCTCACTCTCAACTTCTTCTGCCACCCCTTCCATCAACTCCTCAAAGGACAAATAAGCTCTCCTCTTGAGGTCCATCTTGAAGAAGCCCTCCTGCAGCCCTAACGTGAAGGCAAGCTTGAGGGTGTACCCGGGCACTTCTTGGACGAGGAGAACCTCATCCCTGAACCGCTCCAGATAGTGAGCCAGCGACCTCCCTGGCTCTTGCTTGATCTGGATAAGTGCTTCGGCATGTTTCTTTCTCTTTCTTGACGTCGAGAAGCGTAACAGGAAAACTCGGCGCAAGTCTTCGAAGGCATAGATGGATCCCGCAGGGAGCTGGTGGAACCAATCTCTAGCCCTCTCCTTCAGAGTTGTCGCGAAGAGGCGACACTTGAAAGCGTCCGTCATGGGCCTGATGGAGACCATATCCTCAAACCACTGTAGGTGCAGGACGGGGTCATCCTTGCCGGAGTAGTGAGACATCTCCAACCTTCCGAACCCCTCTGGAATCGGGGCCGAGAGAATTAGCTCACACAAAGGACTTCCTATGCTCGCCCCCTTTGGGGCTGGACGAGTGGGGGCTGGCCGCCTCCCCACTCGCCCCCTTGGGGCTGGGCGAGTGGGGGCCTGGCGCCTCCCCACTCGCTCCCTTGGGGATGGGCGAGTGGGGGCCTGGCGCCTCCCCACTCGCCCCCTTGGGTCTCCGCGAGTGGGGGTCTGGGACCTCCCCACTCGCCCCTTCCTAGGGGACCGGGCGAGTGGGGGCTGAATGCCTCCCCAATCCCCCCCGCTGATACCTCATTCCTGGATGGCTGGCCGAGGGTGTTCTCGCCAACCTGCTGAGACGAGGCCTCCGGGCCACTTTCTCTCCTGCCTTCGCCTATCGAGGCGAAAGCTACCTGCAAGGTCTGCATGACCTCCCGCTTGAGATTTTCGAACATCTCCAACGTCACCCCAGCCACTGGGGGCTGCGAGTGACCTGGGTCGGATCTTCCTCCACCTCCGTCCATGGAGCTCATCTTGAGAGTTTCTTGAGTTGGTCACACTCCACATTCACCACACCATGATGTTGAAACCGATTTCTCAGTCTCTGTGGAGTTCGGGGCCCCCAACAAGTTGAGGGGTGGCCAACTCTTACTCCCCCCAAGGGAGAGCTCTAGGTTGAAGGTGTTGGAACTACGAACTGGACCAAGGGCTCGGCGAGGAGGTCCCACCACATACCCGGAAGATCTTTAGAGCGCTTCCCCTCCCAAGCCAATGCCGGGCTTGGGCACCACTGGAGACTCTTCTTAGCCACTAGACAGAGAAAATGGGGAAAGAGAGAGAGAGAGAGAGAGAGAGAGAGAGAGAGAGTTAGCCTAGAACCAGCTTGCCTCCAAATGGTGCCCCCTTGGTCCTATTTATAGGATTCCTAGATTTGGACTGCAAATAACCAAACTCTGGCCTAGCAGATTACCAAAATACCCTCGGATTTGGCCTGCGAACATCCAAATCCCACTGTTCTGAGGCGCTAAACGCAGACCGACCCCTCCCCCCGGAATTAGGCGAGAGGGGGTACTTCGCAGGGCTCGGCGAGCCCACTAACTGGGTGGGGCGAGACCCAGGGTTCCCCCCTGCTGGTCTCGCCCCCTACTAGGAATGGGGGCGAGAGGGGGGTCGGCCCCCGCCTCCTCTCGCCCCTGCTTGGAATGGGGGCGAGAGGGGGGTCGGCCCCCGCCTCCTCTCGCCCCTGCTTGGGATGGGGGCGAGAGGGGGGTCGGCCCCCGCCTCCTCTCGCCCCTGCTTGGAATGGGGGCGAAAGGGGGGTCGGCCCCCGCCTCCTCTCGCCCCTGCTTGGGATGGGGGCGAGAGGGGGGTCGGCCCCCGCCTCCTCTCGCCCCTGCTTGGGATGGGGGCGAGAGGGGGGTCGGCCCCCGCCTCCTCTCGCCCCTGCTTGGAATGGGGGCGAGAGGGGGGTCGGCCCCGCCTCCTCTCGCCCCTGCTTGGGATGGGGGCGAGAGGGGGGTCGGCCCCGCCTCCTCTCGCCCCTGCTTGGAATGGGGGCGAGAGGGGGGTCGGCCCCGCCTCCTCTCGCCCCTGCTTGGGATGGGGGCGAGAGGGGGGTCGGCCTCGCCTCCTCTCGCCCCTGCTTGGGATGGGGGAGAGAGGGGGGTCGGCCCCGCCTCCTCTCGCCCCTGCTTGGGATGGGGGCGAGAGGGGGGTCGGCCCCGCCTCCTCTCGTCCCTGCTTGGAATGGGGGCGAGAGGGGGGTCGGCCCGCCTCCTCTCGCCCCTGCTTGGAATGGGGGCGAGAGGGGGGTCGGCCCCGCCTCCCCTCACCCCCTTTGCTTGGAAGGGCGAGCGGGAGGCTCCCGCCTCCACCGCTTGCCTCCTCTCTTCCTGTCCTGGAACATACTGGAAAATGGTGTTCCGAAATATTTCTTGTCTCGAGAACCTACTCGGCGAATACAGGGTTGTACAACTCCCATCTGATCCCTGATACATTCATTCCTAATTTTATCCAGTCTCGTGTGTCCATGCATCCACTTAAGCATTATCATCTACGCAACTCCCATTTTTTTGCTCATGCACACAATTCAATGCCCAACACTCGTAACCGTAGAGCATCGTTGGTCTAATTGTAGTACGGTGAAACTTGCCTTTAAGTTCTAATGGAACTTTACGATCACAAAAAATCTCAGACGCGCATCTCCAATTCAACCAACCTGCTCGGATTCTATGAATCACAAAAAAAACTGATATTTAAAAAAAACATAATCTAATCAATATGTTAAATCATATGAGTAGAATAGCGATTCAAAGAATATGAGGAAGATCTTAATAAACTTAGCAACATACCAAAGTTATCGGAATAAGAAGGTTGAATTTTCGCAGGCAGTACTTCTTTCCTTCGTATCACCGGAAACAAGCCTTCGGCGAGATGATGTCATTTCTTCCTTAGACGTGCTTCACGGCGGTCCGCTCATTCAGTCACGAGGATATCATGAATGTTAGGGTTCTAATCACCAATATTTAGTTGCCAACCGCCTGGAATGCACAAATACGACTTCCACTTGCCGAATTCTTCGCCGGACTCCAGTCATCAGCTTCCTGCTTTGTTTTTTGCGCTTGCTCCTTCCTCTTGACGTCTGCTTCGGAACAACCTCAGAGCCATGCCCACCCAACCGAACGACACGCCACACCATGTTCCTGATACATCTTCTGGGTGCGTCGGCTCTACCACACCTTGCCTCTCGACATTGTATCCAACGGCTCCTTCTGTGGCGCCACTCGCACGCGATGCGCCCTAATAGGCCTATTGATATAGCCTATAGTGCCTCCTCTTCCACGGACTCCCGTCGTCGCTCCATTCTCTCATCCGGAATCTTCACTCCATGTCCATGATCTATTCAAAGGTCATCTGCGCCGATAAGGACGCCTCTGCTTCGACATCCATAACGACCTCCCGTTTGGCTCGATTGGAACCTCGACTAGACGACCTCACACTCCATCGAGAACTTATGACCCCCGTCACCCACAAAAGGTCGGTTTTACTTTTACCTGCCCTCCATAGCCGCCCCTACGGGCCCGTCGTTGACTACATAGGATTCCTACACCTCGTCGAGGACATTAACCTGGGCCATCTACAGCGTGTTGAGATTCTGATGTTCAACGACACGACCCCTCTTGGCTGAAATACCTGTGTTGAATAATTCTTAGATCTCCAGTTCGCCCCCGCAAACCAGAAGGTCTTCATGGCATCTATCAAAATTGAATGCTCTGTGCTCCATTAGGTGCGTTGGACGCGTCAAAATATTCATGATATGTCCTAGCCCACACTTAAGGAGGAAGTTCATCACTACGACGTCAGCCAAGGGGGCAAGGCATATGAGTGCATTAATTTCATTCGTCAGCCCTACACCATGACGACATGCATCACGGAGTCATCGAGGTCACCATGCATGTCACTGAGCTCTCCCCAGAACATTACCTGAGATACTTCCTAGCGAGTTTGCAGCCCCACATCCGCACGACGTGCCTCATGTCCACAACCCATCCACCCTCTCCTGAGGTATGAAGCAAGCTCGTTGATTTGACGAGGAAGTCTACTCGACCCAGCCGACCTCATCTACTTGGACACCCCGCTAGCTGATGCCACCTCCCAAACCTCAGCTAACACTCTACAGACCGGATCCCCCACCTTCAGGTGGACCTCCATTGTTTAGTCTGGTGCCACCTTCACCGGTTCCACCACCGATGGTTCCTCCTTCACCCAATTATTTATGCAGGTTCCTCCACCACCCAATCACTTATGATTTGATAGCATGTGCTAACATAAAAATACGATGGCCAAAAAATTATGCAGGTAGCTCCCAATCGTACATGCTACCGAATAGTAGAACTCATGTCTAACAACAACGGGTCTGTCCACAACAACCCAGCTCGGAGTTAGCGAGCTACAACCGACCACTGCTAAGAAGAATCGGATTATGAGGTACTATGTGCACTCATTAAAGGTCGTACACGAGCGGAATCACTGACTATAGATGAGCTGCACAGGCACATCTATGAATTCGTCAAGGAAAAATGAGAGGATGACACTGTAAGAGGGAGCATGATCTGCTGTCACGACAAATGGTGAGTGAAAATGTGATCTTATGTGAGGATGTGAGCAACAAATGCACGTCGGGGATGCTGATTAGATAACTCACATATATAACAACATTTTTTGTAACTAACGAGTTTTAGTTCATGCAGAATTGCAGTCATAACTCTGATTTAAAAGTTATTCAAAATGTTTAAAAAGAAAAAAAAACATATATAATCTGCCCTAGTTGTTGAGAATATAATCTCACATCAAGACAAAGAATCCAAGCAGGTTGGTTGAAGTGGAGAGGTGCGTCTAGGATCTTATGTGATCGTAAAGTACTATTAAAACTTAAAGGCAAGTTTTACTGCAATTAGGCCAACAATGCTCTACGGTTCTGAGTGTTGTGCAGTGAATGATGTACATGAGCAAAAAATGGGAGTTGCGGAGATGAGAATGCTTAGGTGGATGTGTGGTCACACGAGACTGGATAAAATTAGGAATGAATGTATCAGGGATAAGACAGGAGTGACGCCAATTATAGAGAAGATGCGAGAAACTCGTTTAAGATGGTTCAGACATGTACATAGGAGACCATTAGAGGCACCTGTTAGACGTTGTGAGAGTTTAGTCACTAGACATGTTAAACGGGGGAGGGGTAGACCAAAAAAACTTGGAATGAAACTATAGGGAAAGACATGATGTATTTAGGAATTAGTGAGACTATGATTAAAGATAGGTCGCAATGGCGACAAAGGATTCATATTGCCGACCCCACTATGGTGGGATAAAGGCTTGAGTGTTGTTGTTGTTGTATCGAGACACTCATGTAATCTTGTGTACATATATAATATGCTCTAGTTGTTGAGAATGTAATCCTACATTGGGAAACTCATATAGTCATGTGCACTTAGATCTATTCAAAAATAAAAAATACACATAATCTACCATAGTTATTGAGAATGTACTCCTCGCACTAGGAAATTCATGTAGCTTTGTGCATTTAATATAGGTTATAGGCCCCTCTGCCTCCAACCAAGTGGTTTAGGGTTATTTGCAAATTTATACTATATCAAAAGAAATCTGTTTCGACTCTTACATCCCGTTTTTTAAAACCAAACTTGTCTCCAACTAACATTCTTCTCTATGGGCATTCATGCCTGCCTCCTATAACATCCTGGACAGATTTTCCTGCCTATGTTCATGCTGCCCGCAAAGTGGAATTAGGACAATTCAGAGTTCTATGCTATGCTATTTTCCAGAACTGGCGGGCTAGAAATGCTAAGCTTCATGGACGCGATTTTAGCAATCCTACAGTAATCGCTGCTACAATTATGGAAAACATTAACTGCCCAAATGACTTTCCATTCTGGGGATGCTGGAGCAGCAATCAGCCGACCAGGCTGTCTCTTTCTCAGTTTTGGTGCCCCCGCCACCGGATTGGATAAAAATTAACACAGACGGTGCAGTTTTTTCGAACAATTCTGCGGAGTTGGGCATTGTGGTGTCAGACGATCCTTGGCAAATGATCCTCGGCTAACCTAACCACGCATTTGGCATCCAACGTGGTGTCAGACGATCCTTGGCAAACCTAAGTGCCTGAGATCAAAGAGAGAGGGAGAGGGGGAGAGAGAAAAAGGAAAAAAGTATCATCTTTTTCAATAAAAGGTGCCTAAGATCACTAGGACAGGGAGATAGACAAAAAATTGGATTTTTGTAATCTTGTTTTTCAAGGGAGGCAATGTGCCCTGCCTCTAGTGCCCTAACATAGTACAAAAACATGCTACACCAAAGGAGTCACGCCAACATCACCCAATTAAAAGAATATAAATCATGTATTCATGTGTTGGAGATCAAATGTCCTACATGCTGAGAATCCCATGAGCTCGAGCTCGATTGCGAGCCGAGCTCGATTGCAAGACGAGCTCGAGCTCGATTGCTCTTGTTCATGAGCTCGCGAGCAGGCTCGCGAGCTTTTTATTGGGTCATTTTTAAATATATATATATATAAAGAAAAATAGGCTCATGAGCAAAAAGCTCGTAGCAGCTCAAGCTCGCGAGCTCGAGCTCAATATACTATTCTCGAGCTCGAGCCAAGCAGGATGACCTCGTCAAGCTCAAGCTCGAGTTTGGAATTTTTGCCAAGCTCGACTCGAGCTCGACTCATTTACACTCCTTAACTTATAGTCTTATGCCGTTAATATAGATCCAGTGCCACTCACCCAACAAAAAATTATTTTTATGATGAATGCATGGTTCTAACACAAGCAATGAACATGTCCTTCGTTGTAAGAGAAAAAAAGGTTCAATACCAAATTTGAAATTCCGACCCATAATTCCGAACCCATAATTCCTCACTCGAAGCAAGCTAGACTTTTTAGATCATTATCCTGCTCTATCTCAGGAGAATCTTAAATGTTCCCCTTCTAACCCACTTGTTCTTCAATTGAAGGATCATAACAGCCCCATAGGCACCCTACAGAGGCTCTACTCCCACAGAGGGATTCTGAATATTTTGCTGCTAGAGGTCGGTCTAACTCTAAATGGTTTTCCACCCTTCTGGACATCTTTCTCGCACATCTCCTTCGACAAAGAGAGCCAACAACATATATGGTAAGGTGTGAGCCAACTTTTTCTCAATTCAGCCATCCACTAATTCTCCTTTTGAAATTAAGCTTTTGAGATGTTAACAATCCATTCATCACCATTTTCTCATTCCGCCTCGAATAGTATGATCTAAAATCATTAATTGGAAGCAAACAAAAAAGAATCAAGAATCCAACCAAAATGAGGGTAACAAATAGCAGAGAAACACATAATTTCTTACATGACATCAATACTCTTTTGTTCTATCACAATGTCGTAGAGATCAAGCAAGCCAGTACCAAACTGGATTCATATCCTTGTTCATTGCTATTGTTTCTTGTAATAGATCAGGTAAAGTAGAGAGCAAATCAATTAATCGATCGTCTTGGAGATTGATCACGCACACAAAACAATCAAACTTTGCAAAAAATTGCCGATTCCTCTACTGAAATGTTATGTTGTTGTATGTCCTAAATGTTGAAGATGTGTGGTCTGATGGATATGTAATGCACACATTGTCCTGCCGCATTTTAAGGGCATTTTGATGATTTCACCATGTTCTTATAGGTCTAGACTCTGCCTACATAGAAAATTGCCGAACTATTTAAAACTTTTTATAATGTTTACTTCCTACACAGTTCTCATATTACTCTCTAACGAACGCCGGATCATTTGAATCCTAATATTATAGTTTCATCACAACGTAATTGTTGCGGAAACGATAGTAGAAAGATCAAACAAACAAAAAATCACAATATAGACTACGTCCACAAGCAGCAACAATTCGTTTGTTTCATTAGATCAAGAACAAAGGCGGTTACAGAAAGTTGTCAGATTTCCGAATTTCAAAAAAAAAAAGATCCAGACCCTAGAACGACAAGGAGTTTATATAGCACTCTGTGCATCTACAAAATACCCCTAATAACTACCAATCGTCGTCTTTGGATTAGGCTTCAAAGCATATAATTAGCAATAATAATCTTAATCAAACGAATGAATTTATAGATGAAATTTGTGGAAGATACTATAAACTCACATCAGATCCTCCACTAACCTTTTGGCAACTATCACTGTTTAAACATGAAGGCATGATTCAAGCGAGAGAAACAAATATTGAAATCCATGCTAAACCTGTACAACCCCGATGTTCGCCACTCGCGCTCGAGGGGGCGAGCCCAGCGGAGGGGAGTTAACCAGCTTCTTTGAAGCTCGCCGAGGTGGCGCAGGCTCGCGAGCTCCACTCGCGAGGAAGGCCGTCTTGGGGTACAGATAGCCATTTTGGGGTGCGGATAGCCATCCTGGGATTCGCCGAGGTGGCGCAGGCTCGCGAGCTCCACTCGCGAGGAAAGCCGTCTTGGGGTACAGTTAGCCATTTTGGGGTGCGGATAGCCATCCTGGGATTCGCCGAGGTGGCGCAGGCTCGCGAGCTCCATTCGCGAGGAAGGCCGTCTCGAGGTGTTAGCCATTTTGGGATGCGCCGAGGTGGTGCGGGCGAGCGAGCCAGGCAATGTGGCGATAGTAATTCGGGGGCTCACTGACCCAGAGGCTTGCGAGCTCCTCTCGCGAGGAAGGCCTCGGGGCAGGCCGGTTCGCCCAGTAAAAGTCCGGGAAGGGATTTTTACCAAGAGGCCCCTGGTGGTCTGCGGTTAGCTTCCTCAAACAGCGGAGTTTGGCTGTTAGCAGACCAATCCGGTGTGCGGATAGTAAGATTGGACAGCGGGATTTGGCTATTGACAGACCACAAAACTGAAATCTATAAATAGACCTCAAAGGGCACCTTGGAAGAGACCGGTTCATTATCTGAGCTCTTCTCTCCCTAGGTCGCTTTGGTTTGGGCTCTCCAGCTCTCCAAGGTGCCCGAGTCTTAGCTTTGGCTTGGGAGGGGAAGCGCTCAACGATCTTCCGGGTTAGTGGAGGGACCTCCTCGCTGAGACTAGGGTCTTTGTTCTTTGCTCGAGTCGTCAACCTTACCTCTCCCGAGGGACCGGTAAGGGCTAGCTGCCCCTCATCTCGGTGAGGGCCCCGAGCTCCACTCGAGACCGAGAAATCGGTTTCAACATTCTGGTGCGGTGAGCGTGGAGCGCGGCTGGTTCAAGAAAGTCCCAAGGAAGAGTTATGGCTGGGGATGAAGAGCAGGGCGAGGAGTTCGGCGAGACCCCTCAGGAAGCAATGGCTAGGATGTTCGCGGATTTCAGGAAGGAGGTGCTCGACACCTTGGGGTTCACGGTCACGGCTCTGCGGAGTGAGTTCGCGACCCCGGCACCTCAGGCGACCACTCCCCCAACAGCAGTCGGCGAGAGGGCACCAGGAGGAAGGGCTGGAAAAGAGGTTGCCATTGAACCAGGACATGACAGGGAAGGGCGAGTGATGTTCGCCAGTCCGGCGAGCCCGGTGTTAGCGAGCTCCGCGCCGGCGAATTCGGTGCCGACGAGCTCTGCCCCAGCGAGCAAGACACAGGCGAGCGCACGCCAGGAAGACGCGACGACAGTCGGGGTGGTTCAGGCGAGCGTCGCCCTCGCGAGTGCGATCCCGAGCTTGGCGAGCGAGCTGGGTCCGCGAGCCGAGCGAGAGAAGATGGTAGGAGGGGGAAGCCCCTTCTGCGAATTAGTGTTGTCTGCACCCGTTCCGGCGGGATTCGGAGAATGGGATAGAGTGTACTACAATGGCAGAGATGACCCAGTTCAGCATCTGCAGTCTTTCGAGGACTCGGTCTCCATCAGGCCGATGTCCGATGCCTTCAAATGTCGGCTCTTCGCCGTCACTCTCAAGGAGAAGGCCAGGGACTGGTTTCACTCACTTCCGGCAGGCTCCATCTACGCGCTCGAGGACCTGCGCCGTAGTTTCTTGTTGAGATTTTCAACTTCAAAGAGGAGGAAGAAGGACGCTGATTCCCTCTTCGCGGTGAAGCAGGAGTCCAGGGAGACGTTGGCTCAGTACGCGGATCGGTTCCAGGAGGAAGTGCAGCTCACTCAGGAGGTGCCCGGGTTTGCACTTCAACTCGCCTTCACGGTCGGGTTGAAGGAAAGTTTCTTCAAGATGGCATTGAAAAGAAAGGCCCCCGTCTCCTATGAGGAGCTGATGGAGAGGGTGGCGGAGGAAGTAGCAAGCGAAGAAGCCAACCCAGAGCTCACCAAGAGGCTGGCCAAGCTCGGTGAGCCGGAGGTGAGGCAGCAAGAGGTCAGAAGAAGAGAAGAGCTCCGGGCCCCGGAGGGGGGATGGAGGCCGCAGGGTGGAGGAGTGCAGGGGCAAGGAAGGGGTTATGGCCCAGGAAGGGGTAACCGTTTCGAAGGACAATGGAGACCCCCCCAGTTGGGGTGGAGGCAAGGCCCTATGCAGTTGCCTCCCCCACCTCAACAGGCCATGGCAATTGGCCGGGGAAGAGCAAGGGGAAGAGGAGAAGCGGAGGCGGCGGCCGCTAGGAGAAGAAGGAACAGGATAGCAGAGACCGGGGCAAGGGAAGCGGCGGTGCCCTATTGCATCTTCCACGATGTGGAAGGCCACTCCACGGACACCTGTCCGGAGTTCCTGGAGGTGAAGAGGGGCCGAGCACCCGCGCCACCACCGCAGCAGCCATTAAGGATCGTGGAGGTGGAACCTCGGGAGGAGGATGAAAGATGTGAGGATAGAGCAGATCTGGGGAACAGAGGAGGGATCAGAGTGATCCATGGGGGGGTAGGGGTGGAGGCGACCCGCAAGGCTAGTCTCCATACCATTTACCGCCGGAGCGTGGCGTCAACATCCACCGCTCCACCCCCGACCGAGAAAATTATTTTCACCCAAAAGGACATGCCGAGCTACGAAGACCCGTTCTGCGACGCGCTGGTCATCCAGACGGCGATCGAGAACTTCACCGTCTCCCGGATCCTAGTGGACAATGGGAGTTCGGTCAATGTCATCTTCAAGAAGGCATTCGACAAGATGGAGGTGGAGCCCAGAAGGGTGTTGGCCTCGGATGGCCCTCTGTTCGGATTTTCGGGAGAGAGGAAGGAAGTAGAAGGAGGGGTAGGGCTCCATGTGACCCTGGGTGGGCAGTCTCGGAACTGTCGCTTTGTCATAGTGGACGCCCCGAGCAGTTACAGCGCCATCTTCGGACGACCACTCATCAGCGCGTTCCGTTGCGTCCCCTCCACTTTTCATCAGTGCCTCAAGTTCAACGACGGAGGGGTCCAGGTGCGGGTCCGGGGGGATCCCAAGGTAGCAAGACAGTGCTACGTGACGGCCGTCAACACCATCTCCTGGATGGGAGAAGCCGAGGAGTGGGATAAGGTGATGGAGGAGGTAGCCGAAGCCGGAGGTCTGGAGGTGGCTGAAGAGAAGAAGGGAGGTGAAGTTCATGCCCAGGAAGGGGTGGCTGAGATACCCCGGGCGGAGAGAAAGGAAGAAGAGGAGAAGGCCCAGGAGGAAAGGGCGGAAGAGCTGATGGTGTTAGGGGAGGGAGTCGAGGAAGAGATCCCGGCTCCCGCTCGTGCCGAGGAAGAGAAGGCTTGGGGGGAGCAGTCCCGGTTGGAGGCCGTGGACGAGGTCGTGGAGCTCGAGGTCGTCACCCGGTTGGGGGTGGTGGAAAAAGTCCGGGTCAGCGGAGGACTCAGCCCAGGAGATCAAGCGGAGATTCTGGCTTGCGTGCAACAGAACGTGGACGTCTTCGCTTGGAGCGCCGCCGAAATGCCCGGGATCGATGCAGATGTGGCGTGCCATCGCCTCAACCTCGACCCCGGTGCCCGCCCCATCCGCCAGAAGAGGAGAGCCGTCGCAGACAAGCTGGAAGGGCCCATCCGCGAGGAGGTGGGCAAACTCCTGCAGGCCGGATTTGTATCGGAGATCCAGTATCCAGGCTGGGTCTCCAATGTCGTTATGGTGAAGAAGGGTGGAGGTAAGTGGCGTATGTGTATCGATTTTTCACTTCTTAATAAAGCATGCCCGAAAGATTGCTACCCCTTGCCCAGAATCGACGCGCTGGTTGACTCAGCCGTCGGTTTTACTGTAATGTCCTTCTTAGATGCTTTTTCAGGTTACCATCAAATCCGCATGCATCCCCCGGACATTAAGGACGTTTCCTTCATCACGGGGGATGGATGTTATTGCTATAAGATGATGCCCTTCGGGCTCAAGAACGCAGGGGCAACATACCAAAGGATGATGGATAGGGTCTTCCGCGAACAGAAAGGAAGAAATTTAGAGGTCTATGTCGACGACCTCATGGTTAAGAGCCGAGACCTCGGGACCCACCTCCGAGACCTCGAAGAGACATTCGGGACCCTGCGGCGGTACAAGATGAAGCTCAATCCCTTGAAGTGTGTCTTCGGGGCAAGCCGAGGGAAGTTCCTGGGCCATTTGCTCACCCCCGCGGGAGTGGAGCCCAACCCGGACAAAGTTAAAGCGGTGATGGAGTTAGAGTCGCCGAGGAACCCGAAGGAGGTCCAGAGCCTCACAGGGAAATTGGCTGGGCTCAGTAGATTCCTCTCCAAGGCGGGAGAAAAATGTGCACCTTTTTTCAAAGTACTGCGGGGAAACAAGAAGTTCGAATGGACCCCGGAGTGCGAGAGGGCCTTCCAAGCCCTGAAGGAACAGCTCACTCAAACCCCTCTACTCCAGGGACCGAGACCAGGAGAGGACCTATCTCTATACCTAGGGGTAGGATCCGAGGCAGTAAGTTCCGTGCTAATCCGGGAGGAGGGGAAGAAACAGTTCCCAATCTACTATGTTAGTCGAGTGCTGAAGAAGGCGGAACTCCGATACCCAATCCTAGAAAAGTTAGCCTTCGCCTTGGTGGTATCGGCCCGGAGGCTCCGGCCTTACTTTCAAGCCCATTCAATTAAAGTAGTGACCGACCATCCGCTCCGCAAAATCATGGAAGGGGTGGAACACTCAGGAAGGTTGGCAAAGTGGTCCGTGGAGTTAAGCGAGTTCAATATCACCTTCGTACCCAGGACATCCATCAGGGCTCAAGCAGTGGCAGACTTCATGGCCGACTACGCGGCCGAAGTGGGGGAGCACGAGCCACCTCCCCCGGAAGCATGGAAGATGTTGGTGGACGGAGCGTCGGGAAAACACTCCTTCGGGGGGGGAATAGTCCTAGTGAGTCCTCAGGGGACTCGGATTGAGCAAGCCTTAAACATCCATTTCCCAATTACCAACAACCAGGCGGAGTACGAAGCAGTGATAGCGGGCCTTCGGCTGGCCCGGGAACTGGGTGTGCAGGACGTGGAGGTCTCCACAGACTCCATGGTGGTGGCATGCCAGATCAAAGGCGAGTTTGAAGCAAAGGATCCAACCCTCCTACTATACCTGGAGAAGGTTAAGGGAGTCATCGGGCAGTTCCGCACCTTCTCAATCAAACATGTGCCGAGGGAGGAGAGCACCCAGGCGGACCTCCTAGCCAAGTTCGGTCCTCGAGCGGGGGGAACGACTTCGGAACTCTTCCGGCCCTCCATCGAGGAGGGAGAGTCGATGGAAGTGGATCAGCAGGCCTCATGGATGGATCCATTCATCACCTTCCTATCCTCCGGACAGTTCCCTGGAGAGGATGTGGACAAGAGGCGTTTCAGGTACAAGTCCGCCTATTACTCTTTGCATGCAGGGGGGCTATATAGAAAGACTCTCTCAGGACTTCTGGCTCGTTGTGTCTCCGAGAAAGAGGTCCCGAGGGTGCTGGAAGAAATTCACTCCGGGGAGTGCGGCAGTCACTCTGGGAGTCGGACCCTGGAAGGGAGGGTGTTGAGACAAGGCTACTTCTGGCCCACTCTCAGCAAGGATGCAGCAGAGTTCACAAGAAAGTGTCAGAAGTGCCAACTCTATGCTCCGCTCCAACTCCTCCCCGCTCAGAGGCTCCGATCCATCACGGCTCCCTGGCCTTTCGCCATATGGGGGTTAGACCTGGTCGGCCCCTTTCCCCGAGCCAGCGGTCAGAGGAAGTTCCTGCTAGTCATGATCGACTACTTCTCCAAGTGGGTAGAGGTGAAGGCGCTAGCTAAGGTGACCTCTCAGGTTGTAAGGAATTTTGTGTGGGGGGAAATAATCTGCAGACATGGGCTCCCTCTAGCCATAGTAACGGACAATGGGCCACAGTTTGCGAGTGAAGAGTTTGTCGACTTTTGCACTCAGCTCGGCATTAACCTCAGGTTTGCTTCAGTCCACCACCCGAGGAGCAATGGGCAAGTGGAGGCGGCGAACAAGATAATCGTCAACCTGCTAAAAAAGAAAGTGGAGAACCTACGAGGAAGTTGGGTGGAACAACTACCCTCCGTCCTCTGGGCCATGAGGACTACTCCGAATACCGCCACCGGGGAGACTCCGTTCAGGCTCTCCCACAGGTCCGAGGCCGTTCTCCCCATAGAGTTCGAGGTAAAGACCCCCCGGGTGACCGCTGCATGCGAGGGGGATGAAGGGTGGCTGGAAGGTAACAATGCCGAGCAGAGGCTATCCTTGGACCTGGTGGAAGAGCTCCGGGACCTGGCCACCATCAGGCAGGAAGAGGTCAAGAGGCGGATGGCTCGATATTTTGACAAACATATCCGGATCAAACACTTCCAGAAAGGGGACCTGGTCCTGAAAAAGGTCGATGCGGCCGGCAGGGGGGCCACAGTGGGTAAGCTTAACCCCAACTGGGAAGGCCCGTATATTGTAAGCGAGGTGCTCAAGTCGGGGGGGTATCACCTCCAGGATGTGGAAGGGATGCCCCTTGACCGGGCTCGGAGCGGGGATGATTTGAAACGATTCTACCCTTAAAAACTTTATTTTGTTATCCAATCAACATCTCACTCTCATTCGTTATGCTTTCAACTGCTGCGGTACTAAGGTTGGAAATATTGGTGCTGGATTGCCCCAGATCGATTCCGCTCCCGGGCTCTCACCTAGACGGGGGGTTCTGGTTGATCTCTGGAGAGGCTGGCAAGGTTGGAAATATTGGTGCTGGATTGCCCCAGATCGATTCCGCTCCCGGGCTCTCACCTAGACGGGGGGTTCTGGTTGATCTCTGGAGAGGCTGGCAAGGTTGGAAATATTGGTGCTGGATTGCCCCAGATCGATTCCGCTCCCGGGCTCTCACCTAGACGGGGGGTTCTGGTTGATCTCTGGAGAGGCTGGCAAGGTTGGATATGTTGGTGCTGGAATGCCCCAGATCGATTCCGCTCCCGGGCTTTCACCTAGACGGGGGGTTCTGGTTGATCTCTGGAGAGGCTGGCAAGGTTGGAAATATTGGTGCTGGAATGCCCCAGATCGATTCCGCTCCCGGGCTTTCACCTAGACGGGGGGTTCTGGTTGATCTCTGGAGAGGCTGGCAAGGTTGGATATGTTGGTGCTGGAATGCCCCAGATCGATTCCGCTCCCGGGCTTTCACCTAGACGGGGGGTTCTGGTTGATCTCTGGAGAGGCTGGCAAGGTTGGATATGTTGGTGCTGGAATGCCCCAGATCGATTCCGCTCCCGGGCTTTCACCTAGACGGGGGGTTCTGGTTGATCTCTGGAGAGGCTGGCAAGGTTGGATATGTTGGTGCTGGAATGCCCCAGATCGATTCCGCTCCCGGGCTTTCACCTAGACGGGGGGTTCTGGTTGATCTCTGGAGAGGCTGGCAATGTTGGATATGTTGGTGCTGGAATGCCCCAGATCGATTCCGCTCCCGGGCTTTCACCTAGACGGGGGGTTCTGGTTGATCTCTGGAGAGGCTGGCAAGGTTGGATATGTTGGTGCTGGAATGCCCCAGATCGATTCCGCTCCCGGGCTTTCACCTAGACGGGGGGTTCTGGTTGATCTCTGGAGAGGCTGGCAAGGTTGGATATGTTGGTGCTGGAATGCCCCAGATCGATTCCGCTCCCGGGCTTTCACCTAGACGGGGGGTTCTGGTTGATCTCTGGAGAGGCTGGCAAGGTTGGATATGTTGGTGCTGGAATGCCCCAGATCGATTCCGCTCCCGGGCTTTCACCTAGACGGGGGGTTCTGGTTAACCCCTGGAAAGGCTGGCAAGGCTAGCAATAAGGGTCAAGGACTAAGATAACAGGTTGGAATACTAGTCAGGGAATCTCAGCTCACGGGATGACTACCCATACTCACCAAAGTTAGGCTCGCCGGGCAGTACTCGCGGGCGGTGATAACCCGGGCTCGCGAGACCCATAGAAAAGAAAACCTCGGCGAGGCGAGCCCAGGCACGCGCGCTCGCGAACTCTCCGGGAGCACCACCACGTGACGATTAGTTATGAGGTTGGAAAAGAAATCCACGAGAAGAAATAAACACAAGCATGATCATAAAGGTTAACAAAAAGTTATGACTATATGTTCGGCAGCAATCTCGCCAGCCCAAAAAATGATATACATTTGCGAAAAGGGGGAAAGAAGAAAAGAGCTCATCCTGGGGGGCCCTCGCCGTCTTTGCGAGTCCCCAACCAGGGCGCCATGGCGAAGAGGTCCGGACAGACGTCTTCCGCTGTGAACTCCATCGCGTCCTCGGCTAGCAGGCTTGCATCCTTAAGGGTCGTGAAAACAAGGTTGGCGACCTCCTGTGCATCCCGCCGCCTCTGCTCCTCACTTTCGGCAGCCCTCTGTTGAGAGCCGACTCGCCCAGGAGAGGGAGGTAGCACGCCGCGGACCAGCTCATCCACTCGAGCCTTCAACATGATATTCTCCAACTCCAGCTCGCCGTTGCGAGCGAGGAGCTTGGTGGCCACGTCGGCATCCTGAGCATCAAACGAGTTAGGGGAAGGCCAGAGATCGTAAACAGCAAAGAAAAGAAACCCGGGGGTCGCGTACCATCTTGCCCTGCATCCCGGCGAGAAGGGTTTCCGTCACTTCTTCTTTCTCCTTGAGGCCCTTGATTTCCTCGCGAGCCTTCTTCAGCTCTTCCCTGTACGCGCGGATGTCCCTGTCCGCCTGCAGATATCGGCGCCCCGCCATATGTGCGAGCTCCGTCGAGCGGAATTGGGCTCGCATTTCTTCATAGACCAACTGTCTGGGCCCCATCTCTTTGTAGGCGGCGGCGTCCTCGCGGCCATATAAGCCGAAGGAGATGGAGAACGCCTCCTCCCCGGCCTTACCGAGCTCCACCCAGGAAGGGTGAAGGGTGGAGCAGGAAATTCGGTTGGCATTGGGGTCCCAGGCGAGCAGGGGCTCGCCAAGGAGGTCGGAAACTTTCTCGCCTAGACCAAAGTTCCTGTGACCTTTGGGTTGAGGGGTCACGGAGGAACTCCCAGCACCCTGGTTCACCGGGGGGTCAAGCTTTTCCGCAGGGGAAGGAGGCGAGCCGTCGGTCTCGCTCAGATAGACGACTGCGCTCCTATCCTTAACAGCGGAGGTCTTTCCTTTCAGCTTCTTGGAGGACCGCGAACTCGGCTGACTCGCAGAAGGGGGCCGCTTCTTGCCGGACCCGACGGCGGGAAGGTCGCGGCAAGCCTCTGCCGCCGCGGTCGCGAGAGTATCCACCGTGAGGGTGATGCCCTGCGCGTGCGGGGGATTGACGGGGACCTCGCGCTCACCTGTAAAGTAAGCGTTATACGATGAAAGGGAAAAGAAAGTGAGGCGCGAGCGAACCCTACCTTCCCCTTGAGGAACGGAGAGTAACGAATCGACGTTGCGCCGCAGATAGGCGACTTCGAAGTTCTTGCCGGAGAGGTATTGGAGGAGTTTGGCGTCGGCGCCGCCCAGCGAGCTCGGAGGGCGGTAAGTGGCGTCATCCCGCTGGATGGGGGTGAAGTGGAGGTTGCCGAAGGGTCCTTTCACTAGGAGGAACTTCTGGGTCCAATAGTGGCTCTTGTTCACCGTCTCGCAGACGGTGACGTGCTGGCTCGCGAAATAGGTAGTCCCATCTCGGAAGGCGCGGAAAGAAAATACTTTGCGGAAGACGAGGAGGCTGAACTCGATCCTCTCTTCCCGCAGATAACAGGCGAACGCGACAATGTCCGCGATCGCATTTGGGGTCAACTGGCTCGGCAACACCCCATAATATCGCAACACCTACAAAGAACGATGAGAAAGTTGCGATAGCGAACACGAGGCAGCGAGAAGGTCAGGCGAAATACCTGACGGATTTCAGGCCACAGAGGGAGTCGCAACCCATTCTCAAAATGCGCGATGGGGATCGTGAGCTCGTCAGCCTCGGTCTCGTTTAAGGTGGAGTTCTCGCTTGGACAGCGAGCCGAGTAACCCTCCGGGAGATAGCGGTCCACCGCGAGCTTATACTCCTCGGCTGTGATGTTCGCGCAGTAGAACTCGTGGGCTTGAAACGCTGAGGCGCATTTTGACCGCCCCTCGCTCTCGCCATCCGCTCCCACTTGCTGATTCGTCCGCATCGAGTCAGGAAAAGACAGCCTACGAGCAGCGAACGCGAACACGATCTTGCGAGAACGGAGATGAGCGTAGGCGCGAGAAGACGGGAGAAATAAATGCGACGGGTAGAGGATTGAATCCAAACTATTTATAGGGGGCTCTGATGGGCACGGGAATCGAAGCGTCAGGAGTGCGGATAACGGAAATAAAGTAAAATCCTACCCGATAGTACAGTAGTCTTGCGAACCCAAGCTCGCCGCGGCCAGCCTGCGAGGAAAAAGGGTCTATGCCTAGCGTTGCATAAAAACTCACAAACGCTCCACGAGGGCGAACGTATCAAACACAGCGAACGAACTAAACAAACCACAGGCACACCGCCGAAACAAATAGAAGAATAAAAGAAAAACGATAAAAGGCGAGTCACAATAGACTCGCGAGTATTACCACACCAAATATTGTTCATACAGACGTCATAAAAGAAGCAAAAACAGCGGGATAGTAGCATTCAACCCGCGGCGGTCTCAGGGGTAAGGAAGCCACTTCCAGCGACCCCGGCCTCGCTTCCCCGCACGCGGCGGCACTCTCGGATAATGGTAGTCGCGAAGCGCTTTAAACTCGCGCAGGATCAGGTGCGCTTGATCCTCGCCCCGCGAGATGTGCACGCCGGGTGAGGTAACATCGGCGCGAGGCACCGGCTCCGCCTCGGCGATCAAGCGCGCATTCGCGTCTTCCAACACGGCGAACCTCTCGTCAAAGGCAGCCCGATCCGCGTCATACCGCTCTTCCAACTCGCGTAACATCATGCCGTGCTTCTGAAGCACCTCGGACACCCGACTCTTCATCCGCACGGGGTCGCCGGGGTCACCCAAGAAATCTTCAATCTGGCTGGGCGAAGGCGGTGGTGACATCTCCATCCTCCCGTGCTCTGACTCAGGGGTGGCTCCTGGGATTTCAGCGGAGAGAGTTAGTAGGATCTGAAGGCAAGCAAGAGATGGGAGCTCGCGAAAACATGCCAACCTGGCGAGGAGGGGGACTCGCGATGGGGCTTGCACGAAGACTCCGGCCGACCCCGGAAGTTTCCGCGGAATCCCGAGACGTGGGGTTTCCCCAGACCAGGAGGGTATACCACTCTCTCCGCGACTTTGGCACCGTCGAGAAGCGAGCCGCCTGGACTTCGCTTCCCCATCAGACCGAAGCCAGGGGTCACCACGCTAACCTTAGGCGGGACCGGCGAGTTCGCCGGTGTAGAGCTTTTCTCCTTGGGGCTCGGCGATGGGGTACCTACATGGACCACAAACGCGTAGATACCGCCGGGACATGCAGAAATAATGGAGGAGACGAGCGACTTACGAGGTTGCGAGAGAGGCGCTCGTTGGGACGAGGTCCCGACCCCAGCATCTAGCGATCCCAGCTTCGCGGGGGACGAAGCATGGGAAGTTGTCAGCGCGAGGCTCGCCATGCGGTCCTCGGGTGGAAAATTCTGCGAAAAGGAAGAGAATGAGCAAGGAGTCGATGTAAAGGCTTTAGGCAAAGGATACCTGTTGTGCAAGCTCGGTATTCGGCGGAGGGGACGAGTCAAGTGGCGATGTCGCGTCCTCCCCCGGCGACCTCCTAACCGACTTAGCTTTCTTAGTCTGGGGGGAAGAAGAGGCGTCAAGGTTGAATATCCAGGCGTTGTGCTCGGCGGCCCGAGCTTTCGCCATCTCCCTGGAAGCCTTCAGCCGTTCCAACGCGCTCTGCTTGGTAGACATCCTAAAGGAAGAAGGATTTCGGCGAGAAGGAAGGGGAAGGAAAGGCTCGACCACTAGCCACGGTGGACGGTATTTATAGTTTCAGGCATGGGGCCAACCGGAAAGATTCCCGCCACGTCAGCAGAATCAGCGAACATCATGGGTTGGATGTATCTTCGCGAGCTTAGAACAACCTCGCGAAGAGCGGGGATTGTGTACAACCCCGATGTTCGCCACTCGCGCTCGAGGGGGCGAGCCCAGCGGAGGGGAGTTAACCAGCTTCTTTGAAGCTCGCCGAGGTGGCGCAGGCTCGCGAGCTCCACTCGCGAGGAAGGCCGTCTTGGGGTACAGATAGCCATTTTGGGGTGCGGATAGCCATCCTGGGATTCGCCGAGGTGGCGCAGGCTCGCGAGCTCCACTCGCGAGGAAGGCCGTCTTGGGGTACAGTTAGCCATTTTGGGGTGCGGATAGCCATCCTGGGATTCGCCGAGGTGGCGCAGGCTCGCAAGCTCCATTCGCGAGGAAGGCCGTCTCGAGGTGTTAGCCATTTTGGGATGCGCCGAGGTGGTGCGGGCGAGCGAGCCAGGCAATGTGGCGATAGTAATTCGGGGGCTCACTGACCCAGAGGCTTGCGAGCTCCTCTCGCGAGGAAGGCCTCGGGGCAGGCCGGTTCGCCCAGTAAAAGTCCGGGAAGGGATTTTTACCAAGAGGCCCCTGGTGGTCTGCGGTTAGCTTCCTCAAACAACGGAGTTTGGCTGTTAGCAGACCAATCCGGTGTGCGGATAGTAAGATTGGACAGCGGGATTTGGCTATTGACAGACCACAAAACTGAAATCTATAAATAGACCTCAAAGGGCACCTTGGAAGAGACCGGTTCATTATCTGAGCTCTTCTCTCCCTAGGTCGCTTTGGTTTGGGCTCTCCAGCTCTCCAAGGTGCCCGAGTCTTAGCTTTGGCTTGGGAGGGGAAGCGCTTAACGATCTTCCGGGTAAGTGGAGGGACCTCCTCGCTGAGACTAGGGTCTTTGTTCTTTGCTCGAGTCGTCAACCTTACCTCTCCCGAGGGACCGGTAAGGGCTAGCTGCCCCTCATCTCGGTGAGGGCCCCGAGCTCCACTCGAGACCGAGAAATCGGTTTCAACAAAACCAGTTTCAAAGTGCCGCTGAAAGTAAAATAAACACTTAACAACAGTAGTATCAAGATTAGCAAGATAAATGCAAAAAAAAAAACATTTTATTTGATGATTAAATTGCTGTACTCCTCAAATAAATCCACACAAAAAATCATTTTTTTGAATCAAAGAAAAACTCATTTTTTAGAGGCACGTGGAATCAAAGAAACCTATTTTAGATATAAATTTGATTGGAGTGTATCTGTATGGCAATAATAATTATTAAGCATAACACCATTCTGAGAATCAAATGCTAACATGATGATTGAGATGGTTGGGTAATGATCTTACAGACGAAGTGAGAATCTACAAATATCCTTCACCGGAATGAGCATCGTTCTTCCCATTATCGCCCACCAAACTTCCAGACGAGAGCTGCTGCTGCTGCGAGTTGTGCATGGCATGGTGCTGCAACCCATTAATCCCACCATCAGTCCCGCCGGTACCTGAGCTCGCAGCCGGGCTCAGAAACTGGCAGGCAAGGCGGACGAGGATTCCGAGCATCTGTATCTGCGCCTGACATGCGTCCACATGCATCTGCATCAACCGCTTCTCGTGCTCCATCTGCATCCCCAGTAGCCTCTCCCTCCACTCCATCTCCTCCTCATCTCTACTCTCCTCCCGCCGCCTCCATCGCTCCCTTCGCTCATCCGCCTCTGCCTCATTCAATGCATCAATTTCGCTCTGCCGTTGCCGGCGCCCATCCCTGAGTAAGCCCCCTCTCTCCCTCCGAGTCTCCTCTCTCCCCACCAGCACACTCCCGAGCTGAGCCACCATCTTCCCCAAGCTGCTTATCCTCCCGTCTTCGGCTGAGGAGGGGGGAGATGATGAAGGGGAGGAATTGAGATCTATGTCGCCGAATACGGCCTTGTAGCGGAGAAAGTTGGGCCAGAGATTTAGGGCTCGATCCCAATTGGGGGAATCGGATGCGGGGGACGAAGAGGAAAGTTTAAGCTTCACGTTTAGGTACTGATGACGCATGTTCTGGATCTTGACGGATACATCCCGCCATGACCAGCAGAAGGGGAAGGCGGCCGGGTCGCGGATATGGTGGAGTGAGTTGACGCGGTCGGCGATGGGCTGGAATTTCTTCTCCCGTGTCCGAAGCTGCGAGAACATGCCGCATGAGGAGAGCAGCTCTGAGTAGGCGTTGATTAGGGTTTCCTCCTCCACCTCCGTCCATTTCTTTCGCTTCATCTCCCCGGGATCCTACGTAGGGTGGAACGTGGCGGCAGCGGGGAGAGTGAGGTGGAGCCGGAGCTGAAACGGAGCCGCCGCCTCTCGATTCCGGCGGAGCACAAACGCCGTTCCGTTGCGGGACTGCCGGGGCCGACGAACCAAATTACTGATCTGATTGAAATGATTTATTAACCGGCCGCAAAATCTATCCTATGCTATAATCCATCTTCGGCAACATAAACAACAAGATTAATGATACTCATACCTCTAATATGACTATTTATACCTCATTTTCGTAAAAAAGAGACGGTATTAAAGCCTTCAATAAATAACAAATATATATTTAGGGACAATACTACACGTACCTAAAGTTTACCTAAAAGCCACAAAAAATGGGCCCCACAGGTAACAAAAACACCCGATTCTTCTAGGATTAGGGTGAAAATCACAAAAAGTGGGCCCCACTCGGCACAAAAACACCCGACTTTATGGTTTGACGCAAAAAACCATAAAATCGGGTGTTTTTGTGACCCGTGGGGCCCATTTTTTGTGGCTTTTAGGTAGACTTTAGGTATGTATAGTATTATTCTATATGTAGTGTACTTATATATATATATGCAAATCAAAATTTTGTTTACTTACAAAATAGTGTTACTTAGTAATGTTAGTTTATTAATTAGTTATTTAATTAACTGAAAATTGATTGGTTACCAAAATTCATTTAATAATCAAGGCTATTGCTAATGTACAACTCTCATATTTTTCGAGTCGGTGCGATCCGACGCGAATGAGGTCGAGATAGTAAAGATGGTCGAGGTAAGTAGAGCGACCGCTCAGAGGCGACCAGAACCGGTCAAGGCAAGAGGGGGGCCCGGAGAAGGGAGTAGCGAGGCAAGAGGGGGGGGGGGGGGGGGGGGGGGGGGGGGGGGGGGGGGGGGGGGGTCCTTCCACTCGCCCGCCCCTTGGGCGAGTGGGGGAGTCCCCCACTCGCCCGCCCCTTGGGCGAGTGGGGGATTCCCCCCACTCGCCCCGCCAAGTTGGCGAGTGGACCGATGTCCACTCGCCCGGGCAGGGTGACCTCGGTTCGTTGGGGCAGGTGGGCCTTGGTTCGCCCGTCCAGAGCAAAGTCAAGTTTGAATTGGGGTGCAGGTAGTATTTTCAAATAGCGGAACTAGGCTATTGGCAGACCATTTTGGCTATCCGCAGACCATTTTTTTGGGAAGGTTATAAATAGACCCCCATGAGCACCTTGGGAAGGGTTGTTAGTACACCTCCTCTCCCTCGCGTGTGAGCAAGCACTACCCCTCCCCCTGTCAGTGAAGGTGGACGGTGAGGTGATCCTTAGTGCCCTCCAAGGTGTCCAGGCTCAGCATTGGCTTGGGAGGGGAAGTTCCATGTGAGCTTCCGGGTATGTGGTGGGACCTCCACGCTGCAGCTTAAGAGATTCGTTTGTGGACTTAGGTGTTCTCCAAGGACAAGGTTCTTCGGTTCTAATTGACTGGTCAAGGGTCTCGCTCAGGTCAAATAAGGGTTAGCTGCATCCCCTCTGCGAACATCGAGACCAGTTCTCTAGTTTAAACAGCTAATGTTAATTATAGCATAAAATAATTACTTAAAGTTTTTTATTAAAGTAAATAATATTTTATTAGCACTAATAACATTCAGTTATATAATTTTTGTTATTAACTTTGTTGCGGGTCACTCGAGGCGCACTTAAACTGGTCGAGAATCAGACCGTCTTAGCTCGAGAGCAGTCATGCGCGCAAACAGTCACAGAAAAAGCTGACGGCTGGCAAGAGAGTTTTTTGTGGAAAAACCTCGGGAAGGAGAAAAACCACGGGGTCGGATCTGTGTCAGCCAAACATCCACTATATCTTGGGGCTATTACAAAACTTTTTAGAGAATTCGAGGGCAACAGATCGCCTCTCGTTACAGTTGTAGAGAGAGAAGGGGAAGAAGCTTCGAGGATGATAGGTCACCGCCCGTGAAGCTAAGTGTTTTCTAAGTTGTTATAGTGGGGAGGAATGCGCTCGTTGCACTTTGAAGTCTTCTACTGATGCCCAGAAGCTTGAGCGGTGCACTCAGCACGATCTGGAGTATGTGGCTTGTCTCCGGTTACGAGCGAAAGATATGCTCGTTGCAATGTGCAGGATACAATGTGTGAGGCGCAATGTGTGCCAAGTGGAATGTGCACGGAGTGCAATGTGCGCATGGTGCAATGTGCACGGGGTGCAATGTACAATGTACAATCCCGTATTCGCCGAGTGGGCCCCCAGGTCCAAAGGGGGTCAAGAGGCAAGATCTGTGTCAGACAGAGCACTCGTCCAGGCCAGAAGAGGCAGGAGAGCCTCCTGGCGAGTGCGGGTCCCATTCGCAAGGCACTCGCCCGTTAAGAGGGGTGGTGCGCGGGAGACAAGACGAGTAGGGGCGGAGTCCCACTCGCCTAGCAGGCCAGGTGATTAGGCGAGTGGTGCCTCCACGGACCACTCGTCCGGTGGAATCTAGTGTGCGAGAATTCGGGCGAGTGGTGCCTTCACGGACCACTCCCCCAGAAAGTTTTGAGGGGGAAATTACCTAGTTACCCATCGTGGGCTGCCAATAACCCTTCAGAACAGCGGAGTTAAGCTGTTGGCAGACCAAATTGGATGCAGTTAGTAAAATCAAAAGGCGAATTCATGCTATTTGCAGACCAGCCTAGAGAATCTATAAATAGACCTTGGAGGAGATCTGATCTTTTAGGCTCTCTCCTCCTAGGCAAGTTTTGGTTGGCTACTAGTGCCCTCCAAGGTGCCCGACTGAGCATTGGTTTGGGATGAGAAGCTCTCTAAGATCTTCCGGGTGTGTGGCGGGACCTCCTCGCTACAGCCTTGGGTTTGTTCCTAGTTCTTCGTCCACCGTCAAGAGCGTAAGTGAGGGATAAGTAGACGCGGGCTACACCCCCCAGTGGGTCCGAACTCAAGAGACCGGTTGCCGGTTTCAACATGCACCGTAAAATCCCCAAGGGGTCTTCGAAGGCTTCTAGGAGATCTTCAAGAGATCTTCGAAAGTCTTCGGAGATCTTCGAGGATTCCTTCGAGCGCACATGAAGACCTTCGAATGATTCTTCAGGAGCTCTCTCAGGCGTAGAAGGCAAGGTGGAACGAAAGGAGGACCTGGGGCCCCTTTTATGTGTTGAGGGTGGCATTTCTGTAAATAAGTTGGTTGAGTGTTCGGTTGCCCGCACACCATAACCAATTTATGTGCTAATTATAAGTAGTCTCGTAACCAATTTATGTACTATACACACACGACGTAACCGCGCGCGACCACACCACTGCCCATCGATGGCCGACCGACCAGTTGTGCGGTGGCGGGCAGTGGTGAGGTCGCGCGCGGTTACGTCGTGTGTGTGGGAGGGCGGTTTGGGCAGCCATGACGTTAACTTTGGTCAACCCCACTTACACTTCATTTTCCCCCACAAAGTTAGTGGGGAATATGAGAATTCCGGATATCCGCAGCCCGGAATTCCTATTGCCCTCCACCATAGTACCTATGCCCAAGCTTTTGAAAATCGGTCTGGTCCAGGTCTGCAAACCCAAGATCAACGAACCGCCCGGGAACCAAGGAACCGTGCTGATTGCCGGAAAAACCAGGAACCGTGCCCGATTTCCCGTAACTAGGAGGGTCGAAAAAGCACTATGCAGGTCTAACTAATTTTTTTTGTAAAAACTGAAGGTGATAGGAGTCGAACCTGCACCACTAGGATGGATTCTGAACACACCATCCACTGGTCCGCTCGCTTCCGAACTCTGCATTGTACTCTATTTTATAAGCATTTTTTGTCACTCCGAGTTCTGTCACCATTGCACACTACGCACGAAAGATACTAGCAGATGTGGGTAATATCGTTGAAGAGACTCAAAAGTTGATGCGTATAACGCACCTTAAATCACCGCGCGCGACCCCCAATCACGCCATATATTTCCGTCAGCACAAATTTTCGCGCATGATTAATCTAAAATAGAATTACTTTTGTATACAAACGTATTTTACAAATTCAGCCGTATATTTTCGCAAACAATCCGTGCCAACAGCACATGGGTCCCTTTTGCTCGATAATATAAGCAATTAATATAATATATATTAGAAACAATATAAAAGAATGGAAGCTTGCCGAGCTGGCAAAATAAAACTGGCCCAAGAAAAACGCGCGGGAGAGGAAAGCGTAGAGCCGGTAGAATCAGAACCCCGCTAACCAACCAGAGATCGTCCATGGCCGACTCCACTATCCTCCCCTCTTTCTATACTAAGACAAATGCCAGAAGAAGAAGAAGAAGAAGCGGATCGCGGAGCCGACGGAAATCCGTGATCGCTGCCGACGGAAAATGGGCGGGTGCTTCTCCTCCCCTTCCGCCGCCACCACCACCACCTCCACCCAAACCCCGCCCAAAAGCCTCCTCCTCGCCCCGGAAACTGCCTCCGATGATGACGATTCATCTCCCCGCCGATTCTCCAACGCCCAGCATTCTCCCATCTCCGTCCTCCGCAACCCGAGCTCCGCCGCCGAGTTCCTCAGCCGCTATCGCCTCGGCCGCGAGCTCGGTCGAGGGGAGTTCGGAGTGACGCGCCTCTGCGCCGACGTTGAGACCGGCGCGGCTTTAGCTTGCAAGAGCATCTCCAAAAGCCGGCTGCAGAGCACCATCGACATCGCCGACGTCCGGCGCGAGGTGGAGATCATGCGCCATCTCCGACCTCACCCCAATCTCGTCCGGCTCCGCGACGCCTACGAGGACGAGGACGCCGTCCACCTCGTAATGGAGCTCTGCGAGGGCGGCGAGCTCTTCGACCGCATAGTCGCGCGTGGGCACTACACCGAGAGGGCTGCTGCATTTGTAGCCAAAACAATCATGGAGGTTGTCCAGGTACGCATTATTTCTGCTCATGATTGAAAAACTAATGGAGTTATGGATCGAAATCCTCTCCATTTTGGGGGAAAAAATTCGGGGGCAGATCGGCTCGTATTTCTCGTATGTCCACCGTAAGATCGCGGATTCTACAGCCGAAATTAATCCCGGGTAAGCGTTACCCGTACGGAAAGATTGCCCCCATTTGGGACCCCAAATGGAGGTCCATTTCATGGTAAGCATTGATTCTCATTTTATCCAAAGGTGCATAATATTTTCGTTAAAGAAAAAATATAAAAGAATGAGATTAGTTAATCCGTCGGATCAGCCGCGAATTAATCTGAACCGTGAAATGGATACTATCATTATGTCTGAAACTCCATGCTCGTTGGATGATGTGCTTGAAATTGAAATCAATTTTGCTTTGCGTTCTTGAGAGATTTTTTTTCATCCGGAACCCATCTTAAATTTTACTTCATAAGCCAATCAGTTTGGGCGATATATGCAATACACTTTTGCGCTTAGAGCCTAGAAAGAGCGGAAAAAATGAAGAGCAACTATGAGCAATCAACAACATGACTAAACCTCTCTCTCTCTCTCTCTCTCTCGCTGCTCCATAGAGAGCGCGCTTATATCCCTAACTCAATAGTGCCTTCTTGTCTCAGTATAGCCCTAATCACTATCGATCGAGATAGGTGATTGGATTAGAGAAACGGTAGTTTCATTGTTTCTACCCACTCTGGTTAGTCAGACGAGTTCTTGAATCGCTAACTCGAGAAGTCTCGTACCCTTTCTAGGTACTTTACCAGCCGTAAAATCGAACTTCAGATGTTGTACTCCCAAGTCCGTCTTGCGATCGTGGGTATACTGAGGTTCACTATCATATACGAGATTTCTGATGTTGAGTTCCTAGGAGCGTAGCAATCTAGATTCCGAGGAGCTCTTGAAGACAGCGAGGAAGGTGTTAAAAAGAGCTCTCGAAGAGAGCGATATAGGATAGGGTTTTATGGTTTTGCTATTCTTAGCTATCTCTACATATTTCATCTCAGAAACCAAGCTTATCAATTTCTATACTCCTCCTTTGTGCTTATTATGCCTTTAATTTATCAATATAGAGCATCAAATAGATAAACGAACCATTAAATGGTATACTGAAGTAAAATAACTAGAGTTCGTTGTAAACAAACAAGCAGTCTTGCACGGGGTTTCTCAAATGCTCAAACAAAGATAGTATTATTGATCATGAAGATTGAGAGGTATGAATTGTGCATCTGTTATAATTTCCAACAAAAAGAATAACTGAAAATTCTCGACGACACAATCTATTATGCGCTCATTGAAAAGCCAACAACTTTACAGTTATTTTTAGGTGGCTTAAGAGTATTTTTCAGGATATCACTCTTCCCATGACTGTTCTTACCGAGAGCTCACTTAACTGTGAAGTTTCTAATCCACCATTTACTTTGAAAAGACGCCTCTGAAAGCTCAACCTTAATCTCAATAATATTTTGTTCAATTTTGATATATGATTAAATTCATTTATACATCTCCTTTCACCTAAAAATTTTCTATCCTAGAAGTCTGACAGAAGTTGGCTTTGTCCGGGCCTCATTTTCCCAAAGGGTCTCTTTGCCCTCATTAAATTCAGGATATTATAAGCCACACCAACTCTGCTTGATTTGTCTCTAAACATAACTCCTTATTGTAAGAGTTATCACTTTGATACATTTGCAACATCCCAACTGATAATGTTTGAGATATTATCTACTTTGATTCTGTCCAACCCATACTAAGTTGAACCTCATGATTTTATCATCTCACAAGGCAACCTTGAATACTTAAAAGAATCTATCACTTGCTCTGAAAAGTCACCAATGCTATTTGAGGTCCAAACAATTACTTAAGTCCAATATGTTTATCTCCAATTCTAATATGAGATTCAATTCATCCCTCACCCTAATAGTTTGTCAAGAACTGCTCTTTATTTGGACTTCACTATCCCAAAGATACTCCCGCTCTTCTCTTGGCCGCCCTTATAAGATAGAGAATATGGTATTCTTACACAGGTTGTGTTTACACGTGTAATGTGTCTCTTTATTTGCATTCTTGCAGAACTCGATCAATCCAATATCACATAATCCGCCCGCGACCTCCTCTTGCTGGTCAAATTTTCCGGTCTCAGCGGTCTCAGTTTCGGTGACCGCCCAAATCGCCAGCTGCCTCCTCGACTGGAATTTTCTAAGTGCCGAGCGGCCAGAGAAGTGTGAGACCGCCAGCTTAAGCGGTCTGATCGTTTTTCATTTCTTTGTTATTTGTATTCCTTTTCCCTGCCCTGACTCTCCTGTATCCCGGGCAGCCCGTAGTTTTCAGTTCTGCCCGTTTGGGCAGCCCCCTCGTCTATAAATAGAGGGGTAGGGGTACCAGAAAAAGGACTTTTTGCTCAGAGGCTCCAGCTTACAACCTGTGTAAGCGGTCTCGTTTCTTCGTGATCGCCATTTCGTGATCGTTTTCCCACAGAACGAACACGCGACCTTCAGATTTCGAAGTGTCAGGTGAAATCCATAGACTTTCAAGATGGCTGATCGTCGTAGAGGTCGTCCCCTGCGATCTCCCAGCGTTCCCCCTTCCGATCACAATCCGTTAGAAGCGCTTGAGCGCCGCTTCGAGCTTCGTGTTGAACAAGCTCTCCGTGAGGCCGCCCGAGCTAGGCAGGACGCCACCTCTGTTCAGCAGGAGATCGCGCGGTCTCAGCAGGAGGCCGCTCGAGATCGGCAAGAAGTCGTCCGGGCTCAGCAGGAGTCTGCGAAGCAGATTGAGGCTATGAACCAGGTTCTAGCCGTAATCTCCCAGAAGATCCTTCCCCAATCCTCTCAGGTCGCCACTCCAGACCGCATGGCAGGCGGTCACCCGAGCGATCACCCCGTCTTCCAGCCCGCAGCTCCTCAGCGATCTCAGCATGAGGAGTTCGCCGCCCGTCGTAATTCTTTTCGAGCCGCAGCCCAGGGGCCTCCGGCTCAAACCCTGAATTTTGAAGAAGGGTTTGCTTACCCTCAAGATCCTCCTCCCCCTTTTCTTCTTCCTCCTGGACCTTCTGTTTTTGGGGAGCCTTCCCCCTTTACCGATGAGATTCGTCGGGATCCGATTCCTCATGGATTCAGAGAACCTCGCCTTCCAGTGTATACAGGAGAAACCGACCCAATTTGCCATCTTCAAGCCTTCGAGTCTGCTGTGGCTCTCAGGAACATTTCAGATGGAGTGAGGTGCAAGCTGATGGTCACATCCTTTGATGGGTCAGCCATGGAATGGTTCTATAAGCTGCCTTGTCAATCTATCTCGAGCTTTGCTGCCCTGAGGCAAGAGCTCCTTCTAAGATTTGCCACTGCGAAGAAAAGGAAGAGTGGTCCTGCGACCCTCTTCAAGATTAAGCAAGGCGACAACGAAACTGCGGCGCATTTCGTTGACCGTTTTCAGAAAGAGATCTTGGGAGTTAGGGATATGGATCCCGAGCTCTATATGGTGGCTTTGATCAGTGGTCTGCAGGAGGGTCCTCTGAAGTTCAAAGTCACAACCAAGGAGCCTAGCTCCTATCAGGAGCTGATCAGCATTGCCAATCGCTACATAGAAGGGGAGATCAACAACCCCACCTATGTGAGCAATTTGACAAACAGGGCCACTCAGAAAGGCTCTGCAGGATTTTATCCGGCTCCGTCTTCCTCTAAGCCCCGACAAGAGCTCCCACCTCCGGCTCCGAGAGGTAAGAATTACCGCAACAACCGCTTCAACCGAGGTAATCAATCTTTCCCACCTCAAAATTCATTTCTTCAAACTCCCGCTACTCTTGCTCCGCAAGTCACCCCCATCCACCAGATCCAGTATGCTCAACCTCCTCTTCTACCCATTCCTTCACTTTACAATGAATCCCAAGAGTCCTTCACGGACTTTGGCGTTTCTATGAATGAAGTGCTTCAAGTCCTTCAGAAGCAGCCCTTTTTCAAGAGGCCAGCTCCGCTAAATTCTGACCCGAAAACCAGAAACCCAACTCTCTATTGTGAATATCACAGAGATAGGGGTCATTTGACAGAGGATTGTAGAGCTCTCCGCCTGTTCTTAGAGAAGCTTCTGAAGGAGGGTAAGCTTCGAGATCTCATCCAGAAGAATGATTCTACCAAAGCCTCAACCTCCAAGGCTAAGGAAGTAGCGGAAGTCCATTGGGAATGCGAAGAAGTGGACGATATTGGCCATCTTGGCAATATCGGCTTTCCCAATGAATGTGTGGATGCTGATGACGAAGGCGCCTTGGGCAATCTCTTCTGCATCCACGGAGGTGCAGGTCCGGAATCTTCAAGGAAGGCGAGTCTGAAAAGGGTTTATCAATCAGAGGTTGCTGCTACCTCTTCAGCCCCGGTCCGGGGAACGGTCATTTTCGGTGACGAAGACCTTCCTCAGACCGCGAATCCTTTTGACGGCGCGGTCGTCATCAAAGCTGTAATTGAAAATTATACAGTAGAGAAGATTCTGATTGACACGGGAAGTTCAGTCAATGTGCTCTTCAAACCCGCCTTCGAGGCGTTGAAGACAGGTAAAACCCTCCTTTCAACTGAAGGCCCCCTTTATGGTTTTTCAGGAGAGAAGAAAGAGGTAGAAGGGCTCGTCACTCTTTCTGTGATTCTGGGGGGGATAGTGAAGCTGGTCAAATTTATAGTCGTTGATGCTCCCAGTAGCTACAACGCCATCTTTGGAAGACCCTTCTTGAATGCCTATCAAGCCATCGTCTCCACCTACCATCAAGCGGTGAAGTTCGCCTTGAACGACAAACAACACCGAATAAGGAGCGACCCAAGGAAAGCCAGGGAATGCTATGTAAAGACGGTCAACATGATCGTATCCTCTTCTCCTCAAGAAGTTATGATGAGTGAATCAATTGAAGTCCCCGAACAAATCCAATCTGCAGAGGAAATTGAGGAGGATGCAAGAGATGGAGTCCGCTTGGAACCTGCCCAAGCAACTCAAGAGGTCCGGATCAACGAGGAAGATGAGAGCAAGAGCCTCTCCATCAACGCTGAGTTATCCGAAGCTGACAAGAGTCAGCTCATCTCTTGCCTTCTGCAAAATCTAGATATCTTCGCTTGGTCGGCAGATGACATGCCCGGAGTGGACCCGGATGTTGCTTGTCATCATCTCAATCTTGACCCAAACTTCATCCCGATCCAGCAGAAGAAGAGGTCTGTTGCAACTACTCTAGCACAGCCTATCCGTGAAGACGTAGAGAAGCTCCTGAAGGCAAAGTTTGTCCAACCAATCCAATACCCAGAATGGGTGTCAAACGTTGTAATGGTAAAAAAGTCGGGTGGAAAGTGGAGGATGTGTGTCGACTTTACTAAACTCAATAAAGCTTACCCCAAGGATTGCTACCCCTTGCCTCGGATAGATTCTTTAGTAGATTCCGCGGTAGGTTATTCTTTTATGAGTTTTTTAGATGCTTTTTCAGGTTATCATCAAATCAGAATGCATAAACCAGATATACCTCATACTTCATTTATCACAAATGATGATTGCTTCTGTTATCTCGTAATGCCTTTCGGGCTAAAGAATGCTGGAGCAACCTATCAGAAAATGATGGATACAGTGTTCAGGAGTCAAAAAGGAAGAAACCTTGAGGTATACGTTGATGACCTCTTGGTAAAAAGTAAACTGTTTTCTTCTCATCTTAGAGACCTCTCGGAAACTTTTGCAACCCTTCGAACTTTTAATATGAGGTTGAATCCGTTGAAGTGTGTTTTCGGGGCAAGTAAAGGAAAATTCCTGGGTCACCTCCTTACTCCAGAAGGGTTGGAACCCAATCCTGACAAAGTGAAAGCTATTCTGGAAATGCCACCTCCCAAGTCCCCAAAAGAAATTCAGCAGCTGGGAGGGAGGATGGCAGGCTTAAGTCGCTTTATCTCCCGTTCAGGAGATAAGAGTGCACCTTTCTTTAGAACCCTCAGGGGAGGGAGTAGGTTCGAGTGGACAAAGGAATGTGATGATGCTTTCACTCAGCTGAAGAAGCAATTGACATCAACTCCTTTGCTCCAAAGCCCGCGAGAGGGAGAAAATCTTTTCCTATACATGGGAGTCGGAGCTGATGCCATAAGCTCTGTTTTGATCCGAGAGGAGAAAAAGAAGCAATTCCCAGTCTATTACGTAAGTCGAATCCTGAAGAATGCAGAGACTCGTTATCCTATCCTCGAAAAGTTGGCTTTAATGCTTATAACTTCAGCAAGAAGATTAAGACCATATTTCCAAGCTCACTCGATTCAAGTCGTTACTGATCTTCCATTGAAGAATGTCTTGGAGAAGCCAGAGCATTCAGGCAGGTTGGCAAAGTGGGTAATAGAGCTCAGTGAGTTTGATATATCCTATGTCCCAAGGGTGGCGATCAAAGCTCAAGTCTTAGCAGACTTCATGGTGGATGCCAAAGAAGTTGAGTCGCAGAAGGGGGTCAGAGTGCCCCTTGCTTGGAAAATCTTCGTGGATGGAGCCTCAGGGAAAAATTCTTCCGGAGCAGGAGTGGTCTTAGTCAACCCAAATGGAGTAAGGCTGGATCAAGCGCTGAAGTTCTATTTTCAAGTAACAAATAATCAGGCGGAATATGAGGCTTTGCTAGCCGGTCTCAAGTTCGCTAGGGAGCTGGGGATTGATGATGTCGAAGTTTTCACAGATTCTTTGGTGATGGCTTCTCAAGTAAATGGGACTTTCGAAACTAGAGATAATATTTTAAAGCAGTATCTAACTCTGGTAAAAATTGAGGTGGGGAAGTTCAAAAGCTTTACTATCAACCATATTCCAAGAGGTGAGAACGTGGAAGCAGATGAGTTGGCAAAATTTGGACTTCTCTCAGGAGGAACGACTTCGGAGTTGTTTCGCCCGGCGATTGAAGAAGGAGAGGTCATGGAGATTGATCAACATCCGTCCTGGATGGATCCGTTTGTTCTATATCTCTCAACTGGAGAGCTCCATTCATCAATAAAGGATAGGAAAAGGTTTAAACGGAAAACGGCTAACTATTATCTTGTTGCAGGAGTACTTTATAGAAGAACTTTCCTTTCACCATTAGCACGGTGTGTTTCGGAGGAGGAGATTCCAGCGGTCCTCCAGGAGGTCCATTCTGGAGAATGTGGAAGTCACTCTGGAGCTAGAACTTTGGAAAAAAGAATTCTAAGGCAAGGCTATTTTTGGCCTCAAATGACGAAAGATGCAGAAAAATTTGCTAAGAAATGTGTAAAGTGCCAGAAGTTTGCTCCTCTCCAAAATCAGCCGGCTCAACAACTCAAGTCGATAGCAACTCCATGGCCGTTTGCAGTTTGGGGAATGGATTTGATTGGGCCTTTCCCTATGGCAAGTGGGCAACGTCGATATATTATAGTCATGATTGACTATTTCAGCAAATGGATAGAAGCAAAGGCATTGGCCAAAATTACGACTCAAGCCGTGAAAAATTTTATTTGGGGAGAGATAGTATGTCGGCACGGAATCCCAATGGCAATCATCACGGATAACGGTTCCCAGTTCAACAATTCAATTCTTATTAACTTCTATAAGCAAATTGGCGTTGAGCTACGTTTCGCTTCCGTGCATCATCCAAGAAGCAATGGGCAGGTAGAGGCCGCCAACAAACTCATCATAAATCTCTTGAAAAAGAAGGTAGAAAATGTCAGGGGCAACTGGGCAGAACAACTACCTTCCGTCTTATGGGCCTTGAGGACAACTCCAAGTTCTGCTACTGGGGAGACTCCATTCAAATTATCACACGGTTCCGAAGCCCTTATTCCGGTGGAGTTTGAAGTAAAAAACCCAAGAGTCTTATTAGCACAACAGAATCAAATTGACTGGATGGAAGGAAATGATGAGGAGCTAAAATGCAGCCTTGATTTAATTGAAGAGTTGAGAGATATGGCAATCATCAGGCAAGAAGAGGTGAAGAGAAGGATGGCGAGGCTATTCAACAAAAATGTAAGAACCAAAGAGTTCACTGTTGGAGATCTAGTCCTGAAGAAAATAGATACAGCAGCGAGAGCTGGTTCAGTTGGAAAGCTTAACCCAAACTGGGCGGGGCCGTTTGTGGTGAAGAGCGTGCTTAAAAATGGCGCTTACCATCTCCAAACTTATGAAGGAGAAGAATTCCCTCATTCATGGAGCGGAGATGATCTCAAGCTCTTCTTTTCCTAAAAAGTTAGTATCTGATTCATTCATTCTTTTTCTCACTTTTCTTTTCTCAAACATCACGCAGGTATTGTCAAAACATTCACAATACAAGTGATGGACGATAAGTTTTTTTTTAAAAAAAAAAAGAGGTTGATTGTTTTTTGAAAAACCAAAAACCTGTCAAATGAGACATCGACGGGTCCTACTATCTTCCCTCTCGACTTGTTAGCTCGACGTGTAATTCTGCCAGGACCACAGATGTCGGGGAGATTTCGAATCTGTGTAGCAGTAGCTCGCCAAGCTCGAGCGGTGGAAGTTTAGGATATCGGGTCCTTGCTGACATCTGGCACACCTCAGCATATCAAGAAGGTCTAGGTGGCTGGCTCAGCTCTGTCATGCATTAAGAAGGACATTGTTACGATCTTAATGATCTTTCAGGGAAAGCAATGTCAGTATAGCCTCAGCGGCATGACCACACCTGCCCTACCGATCATTTTGGTCTGTAACTTTCGAATACTCGTTGAAGCGTGGTTAGGTAAAGAAGGTCGGAAACATCTATGACCGCCACCTGAATCTCGAAGTATAATCAATCACGGAAAGCAATGTCGATATAGCCTTATCGGCATAACCACACCTATCCTACGGATCATTTAGAAATTCTCCTTCTCTCCTCTTCCCACTTCCCATTTCTACAAAGTCCCATTTATCTCCTGATATTGAGATCGAGCGGTCAGAGGTTTTATGAGACCGCATTTTTCCTCTCTTCAAAGGGTGACCTACATTATTCATGATTAATAGCTTGAATCTTCTCCAGGAGCTGGGTGAAAGTGATCGACAATATTAATTTTTTGAAGGAAGTTGGAATCGGCCTTGGTTCGCTGTGATCGTCAGGACTTGGGAAGAAGTGATCGACGGGCAGGACTCTCCAAAGATGACTGAAATTACAACTCAGGAATCCTTTGTTGATAGAAATCGGTCTGATCATAATGAGATCGCAATCTGGATGTCTCTTATTATTCAAAACTATATGAGAATGCTCTTAATTCTTCATTTCCATCAAGTAATAGGTGGGTTTTCTTCAAAATAGCGGTCTGAGTACATTGAGATCGCCAGACTGATATTCAAGAAGATTTATTATCAAGTTAATATAAGTGTTTTAATTTTCTAGCAAGCGGTCTAATTATGCTGAGATCGCAGAGTTGTCATTTTTATGCGAGGTTCAGGATTTCTATCGTTTTCAAACATCAACATGAACTAGAGATCGACGAAATCTAAAGCGTTGAGATCGAGTGCTAAATCTATTTTAAGAGGAACGAAATCGCGTACGAAAGAAGCTGTAGAGGAAACAGTTAAGATTAAATTATTTAGAAACCACAGGAGACCGCCGGTTTGTCTCCTCCAAAATTTGGTTGTTTGAGATTGTCGGTCGGGTCCCCCATTTCTTCAGTGATATTCTTTTCAGCGATCTCCAGAAAGGCTGGAATTGACAATCGTCACCCCAAGAAAAGGCTAAGGATAAAACTACAAGGCATCAAAAGTATTCTTCCCAAACGCTACGAGCGATCAGAAAGAAGTAAGACCGCACTCTGTCCAGTCAATAATATTTAAAGATCACAATCTGGTATAATGAAGATCGCTAGCGACGACCGCCACGAAGAGAGTACTGTAAGATGTTTTCTTTTCTAGTACTCAGATTTTCATAAAGTAGTACTGGCAATTGGAGGATCGCAATTTATACTTATAAAGTAATTATTCAAATTTTTTTATAAGGATCGATAAAATTTAAATGTATTAGAATCGAATACCAATTCCACCTTAAAGTGAAGAGACCGCATAAGGTATAAACAACAGAAGAAGTATAAAAGCAGAAATCGGATCGCAAGAGGCAAGAAAGTCAATGTTATCCTTCATGTTCATTCAAAATATTTAGTTACATCAGACTGGCCGGTCTTCAAAAAAAAAAATAAGAATTACATTTTATCTATTCATTTTTTCGATCTCTTGGGAGACCGCTCATCTGAAGAGGAGGACGAGCCGGCCTCACCAGAAGATTCTTCCGAGCCCTCTCCTGGAACTTTCGACCCAGAGCTTGAGGCCGCTCCTGAGCTCGTATCCTGGCCTTCCACATATTGGCTGCCGCTCAGCTGGTCTCCATCTTCGATCACGACATCTTCCTCGTCATCAGCGGACTCTTCAGTAGTCAAAGATTGTTCAGCAATTCTTCTTGTCGCCTGAGGGAAATGAGCAGCAAAGGTTGTATCTTTGTACTCCTCAGAAAGACCGCCTCGATTTCGGAGCTCCGTGATTACTTGCTCGGCGGTCTCCCTTACGTGGTGCGCCATTGCTCTTTTAAAATCAGGATTATGGATGTCGTAGGCCATTTCCTTCGCCCGCTGAAGAAAAGAGATGATCAGATCGCGCGGTCTAAACGAGTTCAGGAAAAACATTTAGTAAAGAGATATAATACCAACAGATCTTCATTTTCCTTCAAGACGCTTCGGAGAGTTCGCCCCATATGATGCTGAAGAGTGGCATTCCGAAGGGCCGTTTGAGCACAGACATCTGGAAGCAGGTCGGTCTCGATATCAAAAATCTCGGCCGTATTTTTCTTTCCGTATAAGGCCGCGGTCACAGCAGTAGCATGGTGGGTTAGTTTCCCGCTCCAGAGGGGGAGATCGGTGGAAACTCTCACGGTCTTTCCTTTGGCGCCCCATTTGAGTAAAGGTTTGCCTTTTAAATCTTTCTGATGACGCATATAGCCATACAGAGGAAATGGCTCCGCAGCGGTCTTAGAAGAATTACCGATCTCAGCAGTCTGAAATTTTTCTTCTCTCTTCAATCTTCTTTCCCTTTGGGTAAGTACTTCTTCAGCAGGTGCTACCGGGTCCTTCGTCGGAACCGCAAGGGACGCTGAAAATGGAAAGTTAGAAAAGTAAAGTAAAAAATGTAGGAAATGCTGGGAGATCGCTGGAAGCAACTCACTTTCCTCAGGAACAATCTCAGCGATCTCGGGCCAGATCGCCAGATAATGAGTGAGATCCAGGCGCTTTCCAGCCAGAAACGTCAGAATCTTTAACTCTTCCTCTGAGATCGATTTGCTCTTCTGAAAGATCTTGTCAGGTCGCGGAGAAGGGCGACTCTTGAGACCGCCAAGATTGCCTTCGAACACAAGGAACCTCTCTGTCCAGAAGGGAACCTTGTTTGGAAGATTGAGAACTTTGAATCCTTCAGTAGAGAAGTATATTAACCATTTGAATTCCTCTTTCTTTTGACCTTCTTTCAGGACCTTAGCAGTGAAGGACGCACGGAAGAGCGCCATCGTGAATTTTATCTTCTCCGATCTCAGGTAGTTTATAAAAACACTAATAAGACCGAACGAGTTCGGCGGCAGCTGGGCGAGCACCAGCCCGTAATACTCCATGATCTCCAAAAACTCCCAAGGGAGAGGAATCCTCAACCCACACTCAAAGTGATCAATAGGGATGATGAACTTCTCCTCCCCGAAACTGAGCCCTTCGGTCTCAGTTGGCGGTCTCACGACAATTTGAGTCTGGATCATGTGCTTCTTCAAGAACTCAACATATTCTTCTTTTGAAAGGTGGCAAGGTTTGTGATCGGCTCTGAGGAAAATTGAGGAAGCAGTGGATCGAGCGGACACCATTCTTGGAGATCGCTGTGACCGGTGCTTAGGGCGCATACAAAAAATATAAAATAAAATCCAAAAGGGGCGGCTATTTATAGTGAGCGAGTGATGATTTCGTCATCATTACTTTTTCTCGAAGACCGCCCAGTGAAATCTCTCGGATCGCCAAAACCTGTAAAGAAGCCAATGAGGTACTGGCATCTTTTCGACCTCAAAAAAGAGAGACCGCAACATTTCAGATCACAGTACAAACAAGCAATACAAAATGGCAAAAACATCACAACAGAATAATAGATCGCAAGCAAAAGGAATTAAAAACGTATTATACAACAATTGTTCATCATATTGCAAAATCATATGAAAGTGGAACGTCAAATGTTTATTTCGAATGAGGCCTCTTTCTTCCTACAAAGGCCGCGATGTCTTGCATCTCATTAATAGAGCTGAAGGCCGAAGCAAGACCCTGGTTCGCGTTCATCGCAGCCCGGTGAATCCTTGACATTTCTTTATCAACTATCTCCATGGGGACAACCATGATCTCAGAGCTCGGTCTCATATCCTGGTGATCGCCAGATGGTCCCGGTCTCATCGACATTCTCGCAGTGCCGCCCCTTAACGCAGCAACCTCAGCAGACAAAGCGGCAGATTTTCCCTTGTAATATTCAACGTCTTTCTCAGATCGACGGAGTGCTTGAGTAAGCTCGCCAATCTTGAGACCGCTCGCCTCTTCCGCTTTTCGGTGTGACTGGATCAGCTCGCCGGCTGGGTCATAAGCTGCACGGAGCTTCTCTTCAAGGCCGCGGATCTGATCATGATAGGCGCGTTCCCGAACCAACATAGACCGAACATCCTCAAACATAGGATTGAGGATATTGGCAAGTTGATCGGAGATCGCAACCCTCCGCGCCGGAAGTTCCCCCTCTTCCATCTCAAGAATGTTTTCATCTACGAACAAAAGAGCAAAGGTTAGTTCAGTTTTCAAAAACTCAGAATAACAAGGTTCGCAAAGAAAGGATACTTGGAAAGGAATCAAGACCGCAGTCATGCAGCATATTTTCAATATTAATTGTGACCGTTGGTTCTGCGGTCAGTACGAGGCGGTCTGATCCCCTCAAGCGTTCGAGGTTCATTCTTTCCAACTCTCTCTTTTGCGACCTCTCTCCTTCTTTTCTTCTCCTCTTTAACTCCGCGTTACTAACAAGAATATCGTCAGTTTCAATGATAACGACCTCATGTTTTCGTTCCGGAGAATCAGGTCGAACCGTTCGAAGAGGAAGATTTTCTAACGATCTGGCCATGATCAACGCCTTACCAGTTCGCAGAGCGGAAACCGCATTCGCGCGGTCTTCTGCTGCTCGGTTTAGTTCCGCCTCTTGAGCAGCAGGAAGGGTTGGAAGACTGCTTGATAGTGCAGCCTTTTCCTTGGCAATCTGCCGGTTCTTTTCTTCTGCCTCCAGTTCGGAAGCCATTCTCTTTTGTTCCTCGACGGCCGATAGGGCTGCCTTCTTCTCTTCTTTCTTTTTCTTCGCAGCAGCCTGGGCTGCTTTCCTCTCTTCATCTTCTTTCTTTTTCTTTGCAGCGGCTTGGGCTGCCTCCTTTTCTTCTTCTTCTTTCCTTGCAGCGGTCTGGGTTGCCATCCTCTCTTCTTCCTTTTTCCTCGCTGCGACCTGAGCCGCCTTCTCTTCTTCCATCCTCTTCTTCTCCTCCTGTTCGGCGGCGATCCTACCTGCTTCCGCCTCTTTTCTTTCCCTCTCTTCTCGATCCCTCCTTTCCCTATCTTCTCTCAGCTTCGCTTTAGCAGCGGCGATCTCCTTTTCTTTTTCCAAAATCTCTTTTTCAGCAGCGGCTGCTCTAAGACTTTCCGCCTCAAAAGGGTCAAGCACCTGTAAGGAAGAACAAGAAAAATCATTAGAAGAATCTCCTTCAAGGTAGGCGATCAGTTCAGGATCGGCCTCCCTTGAAAAAGCCGAGATCGCTGAAAAAGAAAGGAGATCGGCCGCGTCATTTACCTCCAAAGGAGCATTCTCAGGATCCTTGAGGTCGCCACCATCGGATTGAGCGATCGTCTTAGAGGCGGTCACCCCTTTGACATCGTCATTTTTCGGTTTCTTAGCACTCTGAGTAGAAGGATTTGAATTTTTTCTTTTACCCGCTTTGGAAGAATCCAGAGAATTGCCTAACTGTTGCATAATTTTTTCAGCTTCAGCCTTTTTCTCCCGCAGCCCAGCCAGGATAACCTCTGTGGAAGCGGTCTCCTTATGTTGAACGGTGGTAAGACCAAGCGCCTCCACGGTTTTCTGGTAATTAAAAGAAATGGAAAAATCAGGAAGGATCAGTTCAGGCCCTGAAGAACTAGATGATAAAACAGCGGCAACGCGATGTAATGGAACCTCATTTTCGGAAAGAACGGTGATTTTCTCCGGAGAAGGTCGCGCGGTCTCCTTGGACGTGCCCGCCTCCGGTGAAGTCTTAACAACTTTCACAACCTTCTTCGTAGTAGCAGTCTTCTTCTTCTTCTTCTTTTCAGAGGAGTCCTTTCCCGGAGAGTCGAACGCAGACAATAACGTTGACATTATCGAGCTCGACTTATCTACTTTTTTAAGACCGCTTGCAAGGTAAACTCGTTTACTTTTTCAGGAAATTATGATTTCACAGACTATCGGAGGGGTATTTATAGCCCGGGGGGGCATTGATGGCGATCGCGGTCTCAGCGGTCAAAGCTTACATTTTCGAAGTTCCAGGTGCAACTTAAAAATGTGCGGGGATTATGTTTGTCCGGAAAGCCCGCGACCTCCTCTTGCTGGTCAAATTTTCCGGTCTCAGCGGTCTCAGTTTCGGTGACCGCCCAGATCGCCAGCTGCCTCCTCGACTGGAATTTTCTAAGTGCCGAGCGGCCAGAGAAGTGTGAGACCGCCAGCTTAAGCGGTCTGATCGTTTTTCCTTTCTTTGTTATTTGTATTCCTTTTCCCTGCCCTGGCTCTCCTGTATCCCGGGCAGCCCGTAGTTTTCAGTTCTGCCCGTTTGGGCAGCCCCCTCGTCTATAAATAGAGGGGTAGGGGTACCAGAAAAAGGACTTTTTGCTCAGAGGCTCCAGCTTACAACCTGTGTAAGCGGTCTCGTTTCTTCGTGATCGTCATTTCGTGATCGTTTTCCATTTGTTCCAGCATCTTCTGTCTTAGTAACCTGCACTTCGCAGTTTTCTCCCATCCCCTTTAGTGTGAATTTTGGAGGTACCATTTTTGGCACCAACAAGCACACCCATATTTTTTCGATGAAATCATCAATGAAAGTGAGTATATATCAAGCATTGCCATCGCTAGAGAGAACACTAGAGGGTACCAAAACATTTGAGTATATAATCACGAGTTCCCTTTTTCCATATACCAACCATTGCCATTTGTGGCCCTTTTTCGCTCGTCGACACCTTAGTGTATATCTTTTGCCTATTTTGCTACTGCATCAACCAGCCCTAATGTGCACTTCCTACTTGTAATAATTGCAAGACAAATTCCTACAAGGCCTACTTATATCATTTTTAGAACCTCTTTCCATAAATCACACTGCCATCGGTTGGAGGAGCGAACGAAAAGTAAAAATAAGGAGGGAAAGTGAGGACGAGCAAAAAGATTAGGATGCTAAAATTGTTGGAATATGTGATCTAGAAATGATCAAGAGATTAATCTTACTGTCAACGTAATATGAACATATAGGACTGCACATTAAGAACATACGAAAATTGGAGAACTGGTCATGGTAATTTTATTTATATTATATATATAGATATGAAAAACCAAGTCCAAAATGCGTATTTATGGAATTTAGTTAATTGAGAATTAATTAAATAGGGAACATAGTTTGTTGCTCATCGAACTTGATTCAAAATGGTTGTTACTTTAGCCTATACTCGGGGTACGTCGATTTGAGAAATCGATGCGCCTCGTTTTGATTTGCGCTTAACAAAAATCAAAACGTCGATTAAAATTCGAAGCACGTCAATTTGGTTTGTGGTTAGGAACCGGAACCTAACATCGATTAGAATTCTACGCACGCCAATTTGAGAAATCGACATACGTCGAATTGGGCTGAATTCAGAAATTTGACGTATTAATTCTTCTTGGTTATCGGTTTTGAACCCAAAACGGTTTTCCCATTACCATAACTTCCACTCAGCCGGGATTTTCGAAATCCCTCTCACGCTCTCTGATATAATAAGGATTTGAGAAATTGCCAGAGAACGGTGAATTAAGAAGAGATCGTGAGGAACATAGTAGAGTATCTGCCAAAGACGAAAGTAGTATTTCGTTGAAGAGAAGGGCGATCATCTTCCAACCCGAGACCATTGGACGGACTGCGTGGTGTTTTTTTCGTTCATGTGAATACTTATAGAGACGTGGATTTCATTCCGCGGTTTTTTGTTTTCAAAAACCATTGTATTTGTTGAAACCGATTTCTCGGTCTCCTGTGGAGCTCGGGGCCCTCACCGAAATGAGGGGCGGCTAGTCCTTACTGATCCCTCGAGGAGGGTGGACGGAAGATTAGGAATTCGACTAGGACCTTAGTCACAGCAAGGAGGTCCCTCCACTAACCCGGAAGATCGTTGAGCGCTTCCCCTCCCAAGCCAAAGCTGAGACTTGGGCACCTTGGAGAGCTCTGGAAATGCTAACCAAAGAAAGTCCAAGGAGAGGGAAGCTGCAGTCCTCTCTCCAAAGGTGCCCTTGAGGTCCTATTTATAGATTTTCTGATCTGGCCTGCAAATAGTAGGATTCCGCCTCTAGATTTTACTATCTGCACCCCAAATGGGTCTGCTAACAGCCAAGCTCCGCTATTTGGAGAGGCTAAGGGCAGACCACCAAGGGTAAAATGGTAAGTTGACCCTAATGATTTATGGGTATGGGGTTGCGAGAGCCCTGGTATTGGAGTTCTCGCCGGCCTTCTCGCGGATCTTGCCCGCGGAAGGAGCTCTCGCGAATACTGCCCGCGGCATTTCCTTCGGAGGGTCGTTTTGCGAGAACCCTGCTGAAGGAGCTCTCGCGAGGACGAGGGTCTGCTGACGAGGTTCCCGCGAGGACCGCGTTGGCCCACTCTGGTGGTCTGTCGGGGTCTCATTGGCTGGGAGTCGATCTCGTCGAGGCCCAGATCTCGTCACTCCCGTCTCGCTCGATTTCCTTGCCTGGCGAATATCGGGGTTGTACACAATCCCCGCTCTTCGCGAAGACTAATGTCCTCGCGAAGAATCGTCCAACCCCTGATATTCGACCGCCCCCAGATGACCTGTCAGGAATCTTTGGTGGGACCCACCATGCAGGCTATAAATATCGTCCCGGACCCCCCATTGGTGCGCGTCGTTTCTTTTCCTTCCTTTCTTGTTCTAGCTGCCGGGAGATGCCGATTTCCGAAGAAGCAGAGGCTCGCCTGAGGGCGATGAGAGCCGGCGGGCTACCTACCACGACCAAGGTACCCGCCTGGATGAACCGGCCGCCTCCCGCCCAGTCGCCAAAAGTCAAGAAGGCGAAGGCGGTTCGCCTCTCTGGAGATGACTCCGTGACGCTGGACTCCTCCCCGGACGATCGCCGCCCCGAGAAGGTATGAGTTATTCGAATTCACGTCAATAAGTTGTTCTTCACTAATTTTCACTCGCAGGATACTTTGCCGAACGAGAACATTGGAGAACCCGCTGAGGGGTCTCGCAAGAGTCCACAGGCGGACCTGAACCTTGCGCGGAAGGATATCACCGGTATGATCTTAATCTCGCATACCGTAGTACTTTAACCCGTATGTGACCTTCGTTACTATTTTCTTACAGTCTCACCCTTGAAGTCCCCGGCCCGCCCGTCGTCGCGGCCGCCGTCTCCGCCTCCTCCAGATAAAATCATAGATAAGCCCGGGTTCCAGCTCCTGACGAGCGAGGAGACGGGTGGCTCCGCACCGCCAAAGATTCCCCCGACCAACAGTACAGCTTATCCTGCCGGCCTGGGCAAATCCCTCTACCCCCACTATGGCAATGTGTTCCAGGGCCGCCCTTCGACTTCTCGCCGCCCTCTCGGTAAGCGTTATGGCCTCGCCGAAACCCCGCGTGATCTCGCGCTCGTCATCTAATCATTCTGAAATCTTGCAGATAATGCCGAGAATCCACCTACCGATTCCGAGCTGGGTGATGACGAGATGTCTCCCCTTCCTGACCAGGTGGAGGAATTCTTAGGGGATCCGCGCGATCCGGAAACGATGAAGCAGCGAGCCGCGGAACTCTTGAGGAAGCATGGGCGAATGCTGATGGATCTCAATATGCAGGCGAGGCGGGATAGGGAAGCCGCGGAGGATAGGCACGCGGTCCTGATGGAGGAGTGCGCGAGGCTCCGGCAAGCGAGACACCGCGATCAGGATGAGGTCGCCACGACGCCGGAGGTGCACATAGCGAGGATGAGGGACTACGCCTACCTCACGGATCGGGAGGGTCGCTTGGCAGAGGAATATTATAATTCTAGGGCACCGCCGAGGTCAGGGTCGCGGGGTGGTGGCCGGTGGAAATGGCTTCGCTCCCCCACGATTCTCGTTAGACGTTGTATTATGAGTAATAATCGTTATCTTTGAACGGTCTCGCCACCTTCTGTGACTCGCATATTCGCCACTCCTGCTGGCTGTTATTTCTTCCGACAATTAGTATCATCTTTTATGGTTTCTCGCTTGTTATCAATAAATTTGTTTATTTTGTTGCATCGTGCTCGCAAGGACCCTCTGTCCTCGCTAAACGTATTCTGCAGGGATGTCGTTTGTGCTAACCTCGCGGGTTTTCCTCGCCAGCGTACGTGATGTGATGTTTTTGTTGATACTCGTGCTCGCCGACGTTTGGACTTCCTCCCGCCCTTTTGCTTTGGCTATAAATAGGTGGTCTTGACTGGGCCAACCACCGCATTTATTCCCGACCTTCTTCCCCTTTTGCTGCAGAGCTCTCGCTCTTTCTCGTTCTCGTGCTTCTCCCTTTTCTCGCAGGTTTTCTTGATGGGTGGCGACGCGGAGTCGGAGGGTCGGCGAAGGGTCGCGAAGGCCTTCGCCGAGCATAGCTTCTTCACTTGCAATCTGACCGACGAAGAGTACTTTAGCGCGATCGCCGATTTCGTTCTCCCCCCGTTCGAGGCACGCCGCCCTAGCGAGGACGACGTGATCAACGACCCATTGGTCGACGAGTTGGCCATCCCTATCGCCCACTTTTCGGTTGGTTTGCGCCTTCCTTTGTGGCCCGAAGTTCGCAAGTTAACAATCGTTCTCGCTTACTTTCTGTTTATTTTGCCACTCGAGTTTCGCTCGCCACGCGGATTGATCCTGTTCTCGCTGCCTGTTAGGTGCTCAAGCATTATGGCGTGGTTCCCGGCCAGCTCACACCCAATGCCGTGGCGGTGATCATCGCCTTCGCCTGCTACCTCCGCGAGGAGCGAATAGAGTTCAGCCTTCCTGTCTTCCGGAAGCTGTTCTCCTTCCGCGCCTACAAAGATGGGACAGCCTATTTCGTGGGCACAGGCCCGAAAGTGGTTGAGACCGTCAACAAGGCCCACTTCTGGGCCCAAAAGTTTGTCGTCGTCAAGGGGAATTTCGGCAACATTCCCTTCTCGCCGATTCAACATAGCGAGACCACCTACCGACCCACCACCCTCGGCGGTCATGACGCCCTCCTCTATCAGTTCTTCGGCAAGAAGAACTTCGAAGTCGTCTACCTCCGCCGCAACCTTGACAAGCTGCCTCCGGTCCTCGCCGGAGAAGGTAAAGATCTCTGTCTAATATATATGTCTCAATTCGCATGCCTATCATTCTTATCCATATGACTTTTGTTTTTAGGCGAGCGGGACGTTCCCCTCCATCCCCCTTACGCGAGCAACCGGAAGACCGACGCAACAATGGTCCTCGCTACTATGGGGGCGGGAGCTTGCCGAGGCGATGTCACCCCGGCCGAGCCCTCCTCTCGCAAGAGATCGGGAGCTTCCGGCAGTCATGCCGCCCCTTCGAAATCTCCGCCCAAAAAGAAAAGCAAGAAAAGCGCAGCCTCGCTCGCTCCGTCAAAAGGTAAGGATCCTCGCGAGACTGCCTACGACGAGTTTGACCTCACCGGCCTCTCGGCGGGCGAGGACGAAGAGCCTTGCCAGGATGGGGTCAGGGCCTCGGTCCTCCCCATCCCGGTGAATCATTATAACTTCGGGCTCGGCCAGAGGCGTCGGGACGAGACTGGCGAGCCCCTCGTCACCTGGAAGCCGGAGACCAACATGGTGGACATCTCTTCTATCCTCCCCTCCTGGGTGGAGAAGGAGACCGTCAGTGGTCACGCCTTCGACTTCTCGTTCGCACTTTATGGTCGGGAAGATGCGGGGTCTTATAAGGATGAGACCGCGAGGACCCTCGCTTACGAGAGTGCGAGGTCCCAGCTGCACTCTGCCGAGCTCGCCCATATGACGGGGAGGCGTTGCTTACAGCTCGAGCTTCAGAATGTGGAGCTCGCGAGGTCCTACCAGGGAGTTCTTGCCGAGAACGCATAGCTGAAGGAGAAGCTGCTTGCCGCGGAGGGCAGGGTGGTGAGTCATCTAGACCTGCTTCCTCCTTTCCCTTGGTCTTTTCTCCTTTCTAACGGAACTTATTCGCAGGATGTCGAGGCTGCCGGGAGGGCCAACGCTCGCATCAAGAATTTGGAGGGCGAGGTGGCAGGGCTGAAGGCCCTAAATAGCGACCTCACTCGCGCCGCTGTTCCCCCCTCGCCTCACCGTTTAAAAGAAGACCGGCGAGCGCGAGATGAAGAGATCCGCGTGGGATCTATAGAGTCGGCTCGCTACATTTTTTCGGTGGCGAAGGCGGTCGGCCTTTTGGCGGATAATGCGGTCGACATGACTCTAGAAGACATCGTCCCGGAGCTCTTCCTCCCTCTGCCGCCAGTGAAGGACAGTGACGACGAAGAAGGATCTGCGGGCGGTTCCTGAATCTCGCCGCTATTCCCCCTTTTGTGTTGTAATTTTTGATCGGCGAGATCGCCGGAGATTGTAACAACTAATGAAATGTAGAATGCAGATTTTGTTTTGTTCACTGCGCTTTCCCTTTCTCGTTTTGTTATTTTTACTTGTCGAACGTCTCGCCCTCGCTTATCTCGTTATCCGCTTTCGCGGAGGTTATTCTCGCGGTGGTTCTTCTCGCGCCGTATGTTATTGGGTAGGTGCACGTAGGACGCTTTGGCTGCTCGGGCCTTTCGCCGTTTGCCCTAGGCTTATCACGCCTTTTGATATGCGTATTTTCTTAGGTTTCGCGGGGCATTTTTCCTTTTGGCGAGAACTCGGCTCTTACCCGGTGTCGGCAAACTTTCTGCCGAGGACCGAATGTTTGGGACCGTATAGGGTTGATCCTCGCCACTCGCGTGGTGTGAAAATTCTCCTTGCCGAGCGAGAAGGAGTTTGCCAGCATAAAGACCTGTTATCTTTCCGGCCTCCCCAGAGATCAACCTGAACCCCCCGTCTAGCCTCTCCAGAGATCAACCTGAACCCCCCGTCTAGCGAGAGCCCGGGAGCGGAATCGATCTGGGGCATTCCAGCACCAACATATCCAACCGTGCCAGCCTCTCCAGAGATCAACCTGAACCCCCCGTCTAGCGAGAGCCCGGGAGCGGAATCGATCTGGGGCATTCCAGCACCAACATATCCAACCCTGCCAGCCTCTCCAGAGATCAACCTGAACCCCCCGTCTAGCGAGAGCCCGGGAGCGGAATCGATCTGGGGCATTCCAGCACCAACATATCCAACCCTGCCAGCCTCTCCAGAGATCAACCTGAACCCCCCGTCTAGTGAGAGCCCGGGAGCGGAATCGATCTGGGGCATTCCAGCACCAACATATCCAACCCTGCCAGCCTCTCCAGAGATCAACCTGAACCCCCCGTCTAGTGAGAGCCCGGGAGCGGAATCGATCTGGGGCATTCCAGCACCAACATATCCAACCCTGCCAGCCTCTCCAGAGATCAACCTGAACCCCCCGTCTAGTGAGAGCCCGGGAGCGGAATCGATCTGGGGCATTCCAGCACCAACATATCCAACCCTGCCAGCCTCTCCAGAGATCAACCTGAACCCCCCGTCTAGTGAGAGCCCGGGAGCGGAATCGATCTGGGGCATTCCAGCACCAACATTTGTTACCTCGACACAGCAGCAGTTAAAAGCATAACAAATGAAAGTAAGACATTGATTTAAACAACATAATAAAACTTTCAAGGGTAGAATCGTTTCAAATCATCCCCACTCCGAGCTCGGTCGAGAGGTACCCCTTCCACATCCTGGAGGTGATACCCCCCCCCCCCCCCCCCGACTTGAGCACCTCGCTTACGATATATGGGCCCTCCCAGTTGGGGTTAAGCTTACCCACCGCGGCCCCTCTGCCAGCCGCATCGACCTTCTTCAGGACTAGGTCCCCTTTCTGGAAGTGCTTGATCCGGATATGTTTGTCAAAATATCGAGCCATCCGCCGTTTGACCTCTTCCTGTCTGATGGTGGCCAAGTCCCGGAGTTCTTCCACCAGGTCCAAAGATAGCCTCTGCTCTGCATTGTTACCTTCTAGCCACTCTTCGTTCCCCTCGCTCGCAGCGATCACCCGGGGGGTCTTTACCTCGAACTCTATGGGGAGAACGGCCTCGGACCCGTGAGAGAGCTTGAATGGAGTCTCCCCGGTGGCGGTATTCGGAGTAGTCCTCATTGCCCAGAGGACGGAGGGTAGCTGTTCCACCCAGTTTCCTCGAAGGTTCTCCACTTTCTTTTTTAGTAGGTTGACGATTATTTTGTTCGCCGCCTCCACCTGCCCATTGCTCCTCGGGTGATGGACCGATGCGAACCTGAGATCAATGCCGAGCTGAGTGCAAAAGCCGACAAACTCTTCACTCGCAAACTGCGGCCCATTGTCCGTCACTATAGCTAGAGGGAGTCCATGCCTGCAAATTATTTCTCCCCACACAAAATTCCTTACGACCTGAGAGGTTACCTTAGCAAGTGCTTTCACCTCTACCCACTTGGAGAAGTAGTCGATCATGACCAGCAAGAACTTCCTCTGGCCGCTGGCTTGGGGAAAGGGGCCGACCAGGTCCAACCCCCATATGGCGAAGGGCCAGGGGGCCGTGATGGTCCGGAGCCTTTGAGCGGGGAGGAGTTGGATCGGAGCGTAGAGCTGGCACTTCGGACACTTTCTTGCGAACTCTGCCGCATCCTTGCTGAGAGTGGGCCAGAAGTAGCCTTGCCTCAACACCCTCCCTTCCAGGGTCCGACTCCCGGAGTGACTGCCGCACTCCCCGGAGTGGATTTCTTCCAGCACTCTCGGGACCTCCTCCTCGGAGACACAACGGGTCAGGAGTCCCGAGAGAGTTTTCCTATATAGCCCCCCTGCATGCAAAGAGTAATAGGCGGACTTATACCTGAAGCGTCTCTTGTCCACATCCTCTCCAGGGAACTGCCCGGAGGATAGGAAGGTGATGAACGGATCCATCCACGAGGCTTGTTGATCCACTTCCATCAATTCTCCTTCCTCGATCGAGGGCCGGAAGAGTTCCGAAGTCGTCCCCCCCGCTCGGGGACCGAACTTGGCTAGGAGGTCCGCCTGGGTGCTCTCCTCCCTCGGCACGTGCTTGATTGAGAAGGTGAGGAACTGCCCGATGACCCCCTTAACCTTTTCCAGGTATAGTAGGAGGGTTGGGTCCTTCGCTTCGAACTCTCCTTTGATCTGGCATACTACCACCATGGAGTCCGTGGAGACCTCCACGTCCTGCACACCCAGTTCTCGGGCCAGCCGAAGGCCCGCTATCACTGCTTCGTACTCAGCCTGGTTGTTGGTGATTGGGAAATGGATGTTTAAGGCTTGCTCAATTCGAGTCCCCTGAGGACTCACCAGGACTATTCCCCCTCCATAGGAGTATTTTCCCGACGCTCCGTCCACCAACATCTTCCATGCTTCTGGGGGAGGTGGCTCGTGCTCCCCCACTTCGGCCGCATAGTCAGCCATGAAGTCTGCCACCGCTTGAGCCCTGATGGATGTCCTGGGTACGAACGCGATATTGAATTCGCTTAACTCTACGGACCACTTTGCCAACCTTCCTGAGTGCTCCACCCCTTCCATGATTTTGCGGAGCGGGTGGTCCGTCACTACTTTAATTGAATGGGCTTGAAAGTAAGGCCGGAGCCTCCGGGCTGACACCACTAATGCGAAGACCAACTTTTCCAAAATCGGGTACCGGAGCTCTGCCTTCTTCAGCACTCGACTGACGTAGTAGATAGGGAACTGTTTCTTCCCTTCCTCCCGGATTAACACGGAGCTTACCGCTTCGGACCCTACCCCCAGGTACAGGGAGAGGTCTTCTCCTGGCCTCGGTCCCTGGAGCAGAGGGGTTTGGGTGAGCTGTTCTTTCAGAGCCTGGAAGGCCTTCTCGCACTCCGGGGTCCATTCAAACTTCTTGTTTCCCCGCAGTACTTTGAAAAAAGGTGCACACTTCTCCCCCGCCTTGGAGAGGAATCTGCTGAGCCCAGCCAATTTCCCTGTGAGGCTCTGAACCTCCTTCGGATTTCTTGGCGACCCCAACTCCATCACCGCTTTAACTTTGTCAGGGTTGGGTTCCACTCCTGCGGGGGTGAGCAAATGGCCCAGGAACTTCCCTCGGCTCGCCCCGAAGACACATTTCAGGGGATTGAGTTTCATCTTGTACCGCCGCAGGGTCCCGAATGTCTCTTCGAGGTCTCGGAGGTGAGTCCCAAGATCTCGGCTCTTCACCATGAGGTCGTCAACATAGACTTCTAAATTTCTTCCTTTCTGCTCGCGGAAGACCCTATCCATCATCCTTTGGTACGTAGCCCCCGCGTTCTTGAGTCCGAAGGGCATCATCTTATAGCAATAACATTCATCCCCCGTGATGAAGGAAACATCCTTGATGTCCGGGGGATGCATGCGGATTTGATGGTAACCTGAAAAAGCATCTAAGAAAGACATTACAGAAAAACCAACGGCTGAGTCAACCAGCGCGTCGATTCTGGGCAGGGGGTAGCAATCTTTCGGGCATGATTTATTAAGAAGCGAAAAGTCGATACACATACGCCACTTACCTCCTCCCTTCTTTACCATAACGACGTTGGAGACCCAGCCTGGATACTGGATCTCCGATACAAACCCGGCCTGCAAGAGTTTGCCCACCTCCTCGCGGATGGGCCCTTCTAGCTTGTCCGCGACGGCCCTCCTCTTCTGACGGATGGGGCGGGCGCCGGGATCGAGGTTGAGGCGATGGCACGCTACATCCGCGTCGATCCCGGGCATTTCCGCGGCGCTCCAAGCGAAGACGTCCACGTTCTTTTGTACGCAAGCCAGAATCTCCGCCTGATCTTCTGGGCCGAGTTCTCCGCTGACCCGGACTTTTTCTACCACCCCCAGCCGGGTGGTGACCTCGAGCTCTACTACCTCGTCCACAGCCTCCAACCGGGATTGCTCTCCCCAAGCCCTTTCCTCTTCGGCACAAGTGGGAGCCTGGGTTTCTTCCTCGACTTCCTTCTCTACCACCATCAGCTCTTCCGCCCTTCCCTCCTGGGCCTTCTCTTCTTCATCCTTTCCTTCCGCCCGGGGTACCTCAGCTACCCCTTCCTGGGCATGGACTTCATCTCCCTCCCTCTTCTTCTCCGCTACCTCCATGCTTCCGGCTTCGGCCGCCTCCTCCATCATCCTATCCCACTCCTCAGCTTCTCCCATCCAGGAGATGGTGTTGACAGCCGTTACGTAGCACTGTCTTGCCACCTTGGGATCCCCCCTGATCCGCACCTGGACCCCTCCGTCATTGAACTTGAGGCACTGATGAAAAGTGGAAGGGACACAGCGGAACGCGCTGATAAGTGGTCGTCCGAAGATGGCGCTGTAACTGCTCGGGGCGTCCACTATGACAAAACGACAGTTCCGGGACTGCCCAGCCAGGGTCACATGAAGCCCTACTCCTACTTCCTTCCTCTCCCCTGAAAATCCGAACAGAGGGCCATCTGAGGCCAACACCCTTCTGGTTCCACCTCCATCTTGTCGAATGCCTTCTTGAAGATGACATTGACCGAACTCCCGTTGTCCACTAGGATTCGGGAGACGGTGAAGTTCTCGATCGCCGTCTGGATGACCAGCGCGTCGCAGAACGGGTCCTCGTAGCTCGGCATGTCCTTTTGGGTGAAAATAATTTTTTCGGCCGGGGGTGGAGCGGTGGATGTTGACGCTATGCTCCGGCGGTAGATGGTATGGAGACTAGCCTTGCGGGTTGCCTCCACCCCTACCCCCCCATGGATCACTCCGATCCCTCCTCTATTCCCCAGATCTGCTCTATCCTCACACCTTTCCTCCTCCTCCTCTCGAGGTTCCACCTCCACGATCCTTAATGGCTGCTGCTGTGGTGGCGCGGGCGCTCTGCCCCTCTTCACCTCTAAGAACTCCGGACAGGTGTCCGTGGAGTGGCCTTCCACATCATGGAAAATGCAATATGGCACCGCCACTTCCCTTGCCTCGGCCTCTGCCACCCTATTCCTTCTTCTCCTAGCGGCCGCCGTTTCCGCTTCTCCTCCCCTTCCCCTTCCTCTTCCTCTTCCTCTTCCAATCGCCATGGCCTGCTGGGGAGGGGGAGGCATTTGCATCGGACCTTGCCTCCACCCTAACTGGGGGGGCCTCCATTGACCTCTGACATGGTTACCCCTTCCTGGGCCGTAACCTCTTCCCTGCCCTTGCACTCCTCCCCCTTGCGGCCTCCATTCCCCCTCCGGGGCCCGGGGTTCTTCCCTTCTCCTGACCTCCTGCTGCCTCACCTCCGGCTCACTGAGCTTTGCTAGCCTCCTGGTGAGCTCCGGATTGGCTTCCTCACTTGCGACTTCCTCCGACACCCTCTCCATCAGCTCTTCAAAGGAGACGGGGGCTTTTCTCTTCAACGCCATCTTAAAGAAACTCTCTCTCAACCCGACCGTGAAGGCGAGTTGGAGTGCAAACCCAGGCATCTCCTGAGTGAGCTGTACTTCCTCCTGGAACCGGTCGGCATACTGAGCCAGCGACTCCCTGGGTCCCTGTTTTACGGTGAAGAGGGAATCAGCATCCTTCTTCCTCTTCTTTGAGGTCGAGAACCTCAGCAAGAAACTCCGGCGCAAATCTTCGAACGAGTAGATTGACCCTGCAGGGAGATGATGGAACCAGTCCCTGGCCTTCTCCTTGAGGGTGACGGCAAAGAGCCGACACTTGAAGGCATCTGACATCGGCCTGATGGAGACCGAGTCTTCGAAACTCTGCAGGTGCTGGACAGGGTCATCTCTACCGTTGTAGTACACCCGGTCCCATTCTCCAAATCCCCTCGGGACGGGTGCGGAAAGCACCAACTCGCAAAAGGGGCTTCCCCCTCCCGCCACTCTTCCCGGCTCCACTCGTCCCCCGAACTCGCTCGCCAGACTTGAGCTCGCCGGGACTGTGCTCGCGAGGGCGGTGCTCGCCTGAACCACCCCGACAGTCGCCGCTTCCTCTTGGCGCGCACTCGCCAGTGTCGCGCTCGCCGGGATAGAGCTCGCCAGCGCTGAGCTCGCTGGCACGGAGCTTGCCGGACTGGCGAACAGCACCCGCCCTTCCTGGCTCTGGCCTAAGCCGACGGCCACTTCTTTTCCAGCCCTTCCTCCTGGTGCCCTCTCGCCGACTGCTGTTGGGGGAGTGGTCGCCTGAGGTGCCGGGGTCGCGAACTCACTTCGCAGAGCTGTGACCGTGAACCCCAAGGTGTCGAGCACCTCCTTTCTGAAATCCGCGAGCATCCTAGCCATCGCTTCTTGAGGGGTCTCGCCGTACTCCTCGCCATGCTCCTCATCTCCCGCCATAGCCCTTTTCTGGAACTTTCTTGAACCAGCCACACTCCACGCTCACCGCACCAAAATGTTGAAACCGATTTCTCGGTCTCCTGTGGAGCTCGGGGCCCTCACCGAAATGAGGGGCGGCTAGTCCTTACTGATCCCTCGAGGAGGGTGGACGGAAGATTAGGAATTCGACTAGGACCTTAGTCACAGCAAGGAGGTCCCTCCACTAACCCGGAAGATCGTTGAGCGCTTCCCCTCCCAAGCCAAAGCTGAGACTTGGGCACCTTGGAGAGCTCTGGAAATGCTAACCAAAGAAAGTCCAAGGAGAGGGAAGCTGCAGTCCTCTCTCCAAAGGTGCCCTTGAGGTCCTATTTATAGATTTTCTGATCTGGCCTGCAAATAGCAGGATTCCGCCTCTAGATTTTACTATCTGCACCCCAAATGGGTCTGCTAACAGCCAAGCTCCGCTGTTTGGAGAGGCTAAGGGCAGACCACCAAGGGTAAAATGGTAAGTTGACCCTAATGATTTATGGGTATGGGGTTGCGAGAGCCCTGGTATTGGAGTTCTCGCCGGCCTTCTCGCGGATCTTGCCCGCGGAAGGAGCTCTCGCGAATACTGCCCGCGGCATTTCCTTCGGAGGGTCGTTTTGCGAGAACCCTGCTGAAGGAGCTCTCGCGAGGACGAGGGTCTGCTGACGAGGTTCCCGCGAGGACCGCGTTGGCCCACTCTGGTGGTCTGCCGGGGTCTCATTGGCTGGGAGTCGATCTCGGCGAGGCCCAGATCTCGTCACTCCCGTCTCGCTCGATTTCCTTGCCTGGCGAATATCGGGGTTGTACAGTATTCTTCACGAAATTTTATTTCGTTGCAGATATATGTTTAACTTTCTTGATTTACTAGCTTTGCATGATTCCTTGGTATGAGTTTTCGTATTTCGTTGTGCATTAGATGTTCAATAAAAACCCAACAAAAACAAGCCAACTTCCAGGGCTTTGCGACACTGCTACTCCGTTTATCTATTTGGCTTCTTGATAACGCTTTGATTATGGCCTCATAAATGGTCTAAACGACTTTCGTTCATGGTTCGATATTCTGGTGTCCTAAGCACACATGGACCACACCACAGGCTTCAGAATAAAGTCAATTCCAATTATATCTTAAGGAATGTAAAGATACATGTACACATTTTGAAACTTTGATATTATTATATTATGTAGTAATAACACTCTGGTAATCAATTATTACTTGCCCTCTTCCTATAAAACAATGTTCTTGAATGGAACTCCCTCCCTTCGGTTGGAAGTGCGGTCATAAAATGACGTTTTGAAAGATCAGTGGAATGGAGGTTATTCATATTGGTAAAAAAAATAGCGTTGGTCTTTATTCAAAAGACGTAACAAAGAAAAAACTCCCGAACAAACAGAGCCTTGGTGGGTGAACTTGACTTGAAGCTCTCCTTGGATAGGAACTCTTAGAGCAAACCAACACCTTAAAAGCTCTAGCATGAACATACCTCGCAATTGCATCCAGTTTCTCTGTTCTAATGCAATCCAATTTCCAGTGAGCATCATCTAATATTACTTAGAATAACTTGATAGGCAACCTATCAGATGAAAAAACTGATATCTCTCTCCATTTTACGCCCTAATTTCTGATATTGTTCCCAAAGGATCTCTACAATTCGAACTTAAATCTTCCCGCAGGTATGCCATAAGCATGGAGTAATTCACAGAGACCTCAAACCCGAGAACTTCTTGTTCCTGAATGAATCAGAGGACTCTCCACTGAAAGCGATCGATTTCGGCCTCTCAGTCTTCTTTGAGCCTGGTAGGACTCCTATCTTGTTCTGTTCATATCTTCACCCAAATCTACAAATTTTCTTATAAATATATATATATAATCATAATTGTTAACCGGCATTTTCGACAGGCGAGCGATTCAGCGAGATTGTTGGAAGTCCATATTACATGGCGCCCGAAGTTTTGAAGCGCAGCTATGGCCCCGAGGTGGACGTGTGGAGCGCCGGGGTTATTCTATACATCCTGCTGTGTGGAGTCCCACCCTTTTGGGCAGGTACTTGGCCATGTGTGTCCCTCCATTCTCTTTACATTTTTTCTATAACTCTTCATTATCTCTTGGCTGAAAGGTTTTGACTTCTTTTTCCCAATAAATTTGTTATCATTAACGTTGTTGCAAGAAACTTGTTGTTATGGGCTCGCCGGAGTAGTGACCGGAGGGTACAGTGGAGCAGGAACCGCAGCTGCCTAGACGGAGTGTGCTCGGGAGGAGAGAGCTACCAAGATCTCATAAACAAGACAATAGTAGAAGAGACTAATTTTTGCTTACCATCACAAGACTCAAGAGGTGCTTTAAATAGACTTACAAAGGGACATAATTGTAAATAACGACAATAGACAATAACACCAAATGAAAGATGACATAATAAAACATTAAAGATAATAACCGGGCACAAAGCCCATAACAAGTTTTAGAAAGATCTAAAAAGTAATAGGTTTGAGAACAAAATGCAATGTGATCAAATAAGAAGATTGCATTTCCCAGAGGTAGATAGGTTCAGCTAGAAACTCCCCTCTTCTTCATCGTTGAATTCTGTTATGGGTCTAGCCCATAATGTTAGTAGAGTCGCCGTAGGATGACCTGAGGCAGGAATGACGCGGCGAAGGAGACAATGAAGACAAAACCGCGGCTGCCTACGCGGGGTGTGCTCAGGAGAAGAGAACAACCACAATCTCTTCAATGGGGAAATGAATAGACTAACTTCTCACTTGATTCCATTCCATGTGATTCATGCTTTTCAATAGTCTTACAAGACACAGAACTCATAAATGATAACTCTCTCGACAAATCTAATCTGTTTTGCTGTTCTAACCGGCTATTTTGTTCTGAATTATTGGATTAAAGAATTTCTCTCTAACATAGGTGACAATCAAAACTTTTTCAATTCTTTTAGTTACTGATTTATGGATTGGATTTCACTCGTCACGTGGTTGGTAAGCAATGATTGATTTGTGCTCCGTTTGGCCTATGTGTTTGGCACGACAACGGTCATGACCAGCACCAAAAAAACTATTTAACATAAAAGTGAATGGAGTTCCTTAGGTGAGGCCGGGCGTTCATGAACGACAGTGTTCACGATCGCCATCCCCGTGCCAAACTCACCCTTGATCTACAACAATTTCCTTCCGGCGACAAAAGATGACAGAATTTTTTTAAATAAGAAGAGCCCTTCTATATACTCAAACATCTTAGCGTTAGTAATACAATCTTTCCAAGCTTTTGGATCAATAATTAAAGTAGTTATTCCATTTGAAAGGCTTGAAACAGTAATCTTCGTCCAGAATAGTTCATCCTTCTGCTACTTTTCATGAAAAGTTTCTAACCAAAACAGAGTTTGCTGCGCAATTTTGCGACTTCTATGGTTTCTGATGGGGCCTGTGACATGCAACACAGAAACTGACGAGGGAATTGCACAGGCGATCATGAAGTCCGTCGTTGATTTCAACAGGGAGCCGTGGCCGAAGGTCTCACAAACCGCCAAAGATCTTGTGAAGCGCATGCTCGATCCAAACCCTCAAGCAAGGCTGACTGCTCAGCAAGTTCTTGGTAAGGTTTTGCGCAAATTATCCATCATCGTGTTTTAATGTAGTTTTGAAAGGAGTTACATCAACGATAATATTGTTAGAACCAAGCATCCAACCTTAGTTATTAAAGGTTGAAGGCGCACCAAAGCGCAAAGAGCTCTTGGAGTCTGGGTGCAAGGGGCAGGCACGTGCCTGACGAGGGCAAGCCGCAACCACATCCATTTTAAATAATCATCATCAAACATCAGTTTATATCAGATTTTTCATCTATTCTACTCATTTATCATTCATTACTATCATTTATATCTCTTAAAAAACAGAATCAATGTGATCATTTGCATCATATCTAAATCTCAACGCTCGACTATATTCTCTGCACGTCCCCCTCACGTGTAGGATTCTTGTCCTCTAACATGTCTTTTTTTAACCCAATGCTAATTCACAAGCATCCAACTCAAAATCAATTGACAATAGGCGGCAAGTTTCTTCAATGAATTTTTTTTTATTAATTTCGTTCAGAATACGGCGACAACTCATTGATTTTTTTAATCTTTTGCATGAAGAACATCCTTGGCTGCGGAACGCGAGTTCAGCCCCAAATATTCCTCTTGGAGAGGCAGTTAGGTGTAGGTTGAAGCAGTTCCTAGTGATGAACAAGTTCAAGAAGAAGGCATTGAGGGTGATCTATGCCTCCAAACTCAAAATAATTCTTTTTTTATATATATATTTTTTTTGCTGACGAGGGGGAGCCTTGGCGCACCGGTTGAGGTGCTGCCGTGTGACCTGTAAGCAGCCTGTTGCAGAAATGCGGCGTAAGGTTTGCCTACATTTCACAGACCCATCCCCTGACCGTCGCTGCGCTGACCGGGCTGCCCCTTATATTTTTCTTGCTGATGATTATAAAGTGTTTTTTTTATATATAGATTGTAGCTGAGCAATTGCCTTCAGAAGAAATTAATGGAATCAAGCAGGTTTTTCATATGATGGACAAGGATAAGAATGGGACACTGACACTGGAAGAGCTCCAGGAAGGCTTCCATGAGATTGGTCAGCCTGTTCCTGAACCAGATGTCAGGATGCTACTGGAAGCAGTGAGTCCTCTTTCAAATTTTAATTTTTAGGGTCATTTGCTCGACCTAGGGTTGTTCGCAAACCATAATTTGGGAATCGATACGATTAAAATTCGTATTTTTCAAACTCAAATCCAAATAATATTATCTCTATTGGCAAAATTCGCGAATAATACACAATAATAGGAATATTTATATAAAGTTGATCCTAGCCGTCCGATCAAAAGTCTATTTGGTCTATCATTTGAAGCAAATTTGAATCCCTAGAAGAGGTCTTCTAGGTTTATTATTATTTTATGCTAAGTTAGAGGAGAGTTTTTCATAATTATTATTTTATTTTTATCTTTTAAATTACTTTTTTTACTGAAATATACATATTATCATCTATCACTAGGTGATTTCCTTCTAATTATGATCTCATCATCCCAGGCGGACATAGACGGAAACGGCACGCTGGATTGCGACGAGTTCTTGACCGTCTCCTTGCACCTGAAGAAGGTCAGCAGCGAGCAGCATCTTCCCAAAGCATTCAACTACTTCGACAAGGATGGCAGCGGATATATCGAGATTGACGAGCTGAGAGAAGCTCTTGGAGAGAGTCACCTCGACCCGGACGACGAAGTAATCCGAGAAATTATATCGGATGTTGATAAGGACAAGGTTATTACTCGATCTTAATTTGATCGCAATCATCTCCCTCTCATGTTAACTTGACCTTGGTTAACTACTTGCCGTGGTTAATAGACCTTCGAACTTCGAATGTTTACAGGATGGTAAAATTAGCTACCAAGAATTTGAGGCGATGATGAAGTCGGGGATGGATTGGAGGAACGCTTCACGACAGTACTCGCGAGCATTTTACAACACGCTCAGCAGAAAATTGTTGAAGGAAGCATCCCTGCAGCCCAAACAAGTCGAGCATGCGAGTGGATAAAGCTATTGATGATGATGAACGCGATTCATCGCTTCTGCGTTCTTTTTTTGTGGGGGGGATGCAGAAATCTAATATGTTTGGCATTTTATGTATAGAAGAACATATGAAAAATGAGTTTCCATCCACAAATTTTCCTAATGTATTGCTAAAGGAAATGTTTTTTTATTCCATTGGGTGTGTGTGTATAGTTATTGAGTTATGGTAATATTTTTTTTGGGCATTTCATCCACAAGTTGAGAAAGGAAAAAGTTCTTGTGAATTTGTGTGCATACTGCCATTTTAGCAAGTCTGCATTCTTGTTGAGTGCTTACTAAGGCTCTGTTTGGAGGGACATTTTTGCTCCGGTGAGTTTGGAGAAAAACGCCACCGTCATAGAATGTATGTTTGACATGCGAACGGTTATGACCGCCACCAATAAAAGAAACTATTTTTGAGCATAGAAACGGATGAAGTTCCGTTAAACCACAACACCCATTTTCCATTCCAAAACTCGGGTCAAGGATAGGAGTGGACCGTCTAGGTAGGTGATATGAGACTAATCTTGGCGTGCCTTTTTTGGTTCATGTTGGACCGTTCAACACGCCCCCTCAGCGTGAACCTCCCTCTGATATCATGTTAAACCACCACACCCATTTTCCATTCCAAACCTCGGGTCAAGGATAGGAGAGGCGGGGCCTATTATAAGCATGAGTGGACAGTCTGGGTAGGTGGTGTGGGACTAATCTTGGCATGTCTTTTTTGGTTCATGTTGGACCGTTCAACACGCCCCATCAGCGTGAACCTCCCTTTGATATCATGTTAAACCACCACACTCATTTTCCATTCCAAAATTCGGGTCAAGGATAGGAGAGGTGGGGCCTATTATAAGCATGAGTGGACAGTCTGGGTAGGTGGTGTGAGACTAATCTTGGCATGTCTTTTTTGGTTCATGTTGGACCGTTCAACACGCCCCCTCAGCGTGAACCTCCCTCTGATACCATGTTAAACCACCACACCCATTTTCCATTCCAAAACCCGGGTAAATGATAGGAGAGGCGGGGCCTATTATAAGCATGAGTGGACCGTCTGGGAAGGTGGTGTGAGACTAATCTTGGCATGCCTTTTTTGGTTCATGTTGGACCGTCCAACAAGTTCCTTAGGTGAGGTCGGGAGTTCATGAACGACGACGGTTCATAACCACCGAGTTCACGACCGCCACCGTCATGCCAAGCAGAGCCTAAATCATAATAAAGGGTGTGAAGTAGAAGTAGGTGGTTGGGAGACAAAGGAGTGGTACATAGGACTTCTCTTGGTAGAAGCTATTCAAATAAAGAAGCACTTGCTAAAAGAAAAACACAGGGAACATGAACTAAAGACACGAGAGATCACGCGCATCAGAGGATGTCAATAGTGTGGTTCGGCCAAAATAAGTTTATATATATTCGCGAACGTAGAGGATCCAAGCCACCGCAACAAAAGGTCAACTCACCGACACTTTAGATAACCCGAGTGCACTAGTCTTCAAAGTGGAAGAAATTGGAGAACTCAAAATTAGTTTACACCTCATATATGATGCATTATTGGGATTGACGATGATAACGAATGTCATGGATCAAAATTAGCTCGTCAGTGAGCTACTTTTAAACCAATCAACAGTCGATCTCCTCGATGATCAACACCAAAACCTCAACGATCAATATAATCTTGTTGCTGCCGAGCTGCGCGTCTGAGGATGCCTAAGTCAGTCCACTCAAGACAAACATACTTTCGGTCATACTCGAGATATTAGTCACTCGCCGTAGACAACATGAGATGCCCAAAATCTACTCCTACCAAGTGCATTGCTTTAAGAGAGCTATGTTTTGTCCAGAGCTACAAAATGTATAAGGATTGTGTGCTACTTCTTGTCCCCACTACCCACGACTCGCCTAATCCTTCAAGATTAATGACTAAAGAACACACAATCAAGAAAAATGGAAGCGACAAAAGGTTCCCATGACACTATAATTACCGCTATAAAAATCTCGCACTGAAGATACTAATAACCAGGATAAGTAATCAATATTGCAACAAAATGTCAGGGATAGGTAATCAATATTGCAACAAAATGTCAGAGAAAGGTAATCAATACTGCAACAAAATGTCAGAGATCGGTAATCACGATAACCCGAAGAAAAAAACTCTTAACATAGAATTTCGCAATGCGGATATACGAATTAGTTGAAAGCATGCTATAATCCGCAGCATAATGAATAGAATCATAAGAAAACAATACTAATTTGATGCGAATCAAGTTGTATCAATAATGTTGCTCTCAAAGTAAACTAAGCAAAAGTCATAATAGTCATGGTGGTTCAAGTAAGATGTCATAAAATTGCATCACAACTCCACACTCTTAATGTTGACAACAATATAAAGTACACATGCTTTTAGCACACCCTGAGCCTAATTACATAAGGAACATATTGTTATGGGTCCCACACAATCAATTATCTAGTAATTATATTATTATGAGTCTTTAGATATCAAGTCGATTGCAGGAGTCGTATTGAGTCGAGTCGTCGTTAAGAGTTATTTACGCATCTCTTATGTTGGGGCTATTTACGCTTGTGTCATCATGTGTCCTATATATAGGGGCTCTTGGGTCATGTATGGGGTATCAAAAGAATTAAATCAAAATCTCTCTCTCCCTAGTCTCCTCTTCTCATCCTCTAGTTCTTCATTTCCTCTTCATCACCATTCTAGGGTTAGCCCCTTGTAACTCCCCTTCTCCGCTAACTCCGACAAACCACCAAAAATAAGCACATAACAAATATGAAGACAGAAATGGTGGAATGTTGTTATTAATTTGAATGAGTTCCAAATTTACAATCCCTGGAAACAAAGTCAGAATTGGAAAAAGAAATCTCATTACCTTCACAACAAACACTAAAAGAGCAAGCTGCTGCTAGCAGTTGACAATATGTTATTAGTTCCATCCCTATAGATTGAATTCAAAATATACATAAACTATGACATAATTGCTTTTCCATCCCAGTGATGATTTTTGAGACTATCCATGAATTTTTGGTCTTATTTGTGTCAAACAAAGGGCTTTAGCATTTCGGATTTCGTAAGAAGATTTAAACGGCGGTGCTCGCAAATCTGGTATGCATTGGCGGAGTTAGGGTTCATGTATGTGCACCTGTTGCATGAGCTGTAGTCATTAGAGCTGCTGGTGGTTGCATTTGATCTGGAGCTGTTCACCCGACCGCTCTTATCTCCCTACATGCTCTTGCCCGCAACGTTCTTCGAGCTTGAAGTCCTGCCCACGATGGTTTGTTTGTTAGGCCCTATGTCCTCCAATCCGGTTTCTAGGACCCGAACCAAGTTCTCGAAGTAGTTCCGAGTCACACTGAAATAGAAAGGAAAAAAGGAGAGTAAATAAACGTCTGGTCATAGGTAAAAGTGATCATCAAACTGAGAGTTGATAAGATGTTAGATGAAGAAAAACAAAAGAAAGTCCATTTAAAAGCTAAAATTATCTAACAAGGTTCAATGGTTTATAGTATATCAAGGCCTCCAATATGAGCAAAACAAAAGAAGATTAATCTTCACTCCTTTCTTCATTCCTAAAATTCCTATTAGGGGTAAGTCTCAAAAGTAAAAGATGAATACGCAAATACACTTACAAAAATTCATAATTGCAATAGTAAACACGACATGAACTGAAAGTAGGAAACTAATTAAGATAACTGGTAACATCGAGCTTGCCCTCAAGCTTCAAAGAAAGGCACGATGCGGTGAATGCTTCCCGTGCCAGACGAGGTCTTCTGGGTCCATGTCCTCCTCTTTCTCGATGTCTTCGAGCCAAGAGTTTCTTACAGGTACAACAGTGGCTCGGGGTGTATGTGCATAGGCTGTGCCCTGACTTGAGATTAGCTTGATGGAGGTGAGTGGAGCCGACTCCTTGCGCCACCTCCTCCACAATGGAAATTAGAATGTTCCACCTTCAGTGATCCGTCATGATCTTATACATTCCAGTGTTCCTATCCATTTGTAAGAGCCATTACCTGATGCATGCTAAACTCATTATTGTGATTAAGTTGCGGGGTTCTCTCGAAGCCTTGCATTGAAAAACGCTCGTAGGACTGATGTTGCCTGGGCTGAGAGGCGTTGAAATTTCTCCAAGTACCCACCTAATGATCCAATTTGACTTAAAGTTGCTAGTTCTCCCAAAGGAGTGCTTCGTAGAGAATGACCAAATCTCATAACACTATTGTTTAAAGTCTTCCTTCGTCATCTATGGTTTTTCCTTCTCAAGTTGGACGAACCATAATTGAGTGGCCTCTATAAAGTGCAAAGATGCAAGTCTGATCCACTCTATCCACAAGGTATGTGAACTGAGGAAAATTCATCTGGTCTTACCATCAATTAGGGGAAAATTCAAATGTACCATAGAGGGGAATGTTCCCTCCATGTAGAACTCCTTAATCGTCTAACATTGGGTTGTGCTGTTGAAATCATTGGCTAGAACAAGCCTTTGATCGGCCATACCCTGTCATGTGTACGCGTGGAGCATCATGCAATGAGTGAAGCAGCCGTTGCTTGATTAGCGGCGGATGTGGCTTGATGAATCGTATTTTCCACTTGTTGCTGAACTTTGGTGGCCGATTCTGCAGAATCTCAGAATTTCCCCTAAGGTGAGTCCAGAGTCCTCCATGGACGCAGTGGCGTTGGAGAGACGACAATTATGAGAGAGAGAGAGAGAGAGAGATGGATGGCAAGGTGAGTTGGAATGCACCCTACAATTGGAGGAACTATCGAACGGGCATTTCCTGATCTGGCAAAGCGAGCAGAGGACCACTTCAAATAGAGGCTGAGCATGGGTGGGCCAACTTATTATAGGACCTTGTGAGAGATCTTATAGCAAGATTGCAGAGGACATGAACAGAAGATTCAGTTATAGAAATTCTGACCACTTATAACCGCACATGATAAGAGAATGTTAATTGTGTACATTTTTGCAACGAGCGCAAAAGTTTCTTTGTAATGAATTCCAAAGTTCGAGTATATCTTTATGCCACAAGACAGCTATGTAAAACTTAATAACAATCACATCGGGAATCTACTTAACTTAAATATCTATCAACATCTAATAGTTTCCTCCATGTGGAAGAATAAACTCCAAGTGCAACTTTTATCCAAGGCATTCATTTCTTCAACCATGGCATTCTTTCACTCACTAACTTCCAATGATTTCTACTAATGGTTTAGAATATAAATAAAGGATATGGAAGATAAGAAGGGTTAGAGAAGCACAGGAGACTAATGTGATGATAGGACGTAGAGTGCAAGAGTACCTTTGCAGAGAACTATGGGTAGTTCATCCATATTTGCAGTATTGGAAGCTAGAGCAGGAGTAAAAATACTGGAGATGTAGACTTTGTGTCTTCTTCCTAGAATAAGTTAGAAGAGGTTTTGTTGGATCCTCTCGATTACAGTTGTCAAATTATGAATGGCCACCATGTGGAATGTAATAGTCAGGAGGAACTGAGTGGAGAAGAGGTGTTTGGGGTTAATTCAAGATCATCATGATTATTTTGCTCCTGAATTAGCCCAATAATTATGACTCAATTTTCTTAAAATTAGCATTTATGTACAAAAATAAAGTTCCCTAGTAAGGTGATAATAATACCCTTTTTATGAGCATGATAGCCAATAAACACATTCTAATGCACAAGAATTAAGTTTTCCTTGTAATTGTTAGTGAATATGAACAAAATACTTTCAAACGAAGATTCATATGCTTAATTCTTAAAGTGTCAAAAGGAGTAGTAAAACCAATAACACTAGGTGTAATGAGGTAAGCTTCAAAGCACAATGTCACCACCATAATGTTAGGGAATGCGCATTATGAACAATATTGTAAGAGCAACTTCCAATAAGTGTTATTCTTTCATTAGACTGCATTTTGAGAAGGGTTGACAACACAAGTTTGATGAAGGATTTCATACTCAACTGTGGAATGTTTACATTCCTTATGAACATATTCCGCATCATAATCACTAAGAAAAATATTCTTGGTTATATAAAATTGTGTTGAAACCATTCTATGAAATTGCATGAAACATGGAAAACTTTATTTTTATGATACAACATACAGGCTCATGGTATGAGCAAAAATAATAAAGCAACAGAGTATGACCCTCAAATATCAATATGCATAATAGCAAAACATACAATCATTGGCAAAGCAACATAATAAAATGAAAATCATTTGCTCTTACCTAGTTCACATACATAACAAATAAATAACCCAAAACACTTAAAGAAATAAAAAGTCAAGTTACGGCGCATAGAAGTAAAAGCAAGTGACCTAACCGCAGATGCCAAGACTCGGGGCAAGTAGTGTTGGAGTAAAGAGCTCGATTAGAGCATCTATATTACCATCAATTAGAAGAAAACCATCTCCATCATCCTATGAGTACCAAGGACCTGGTTCGTGGTCAGATCCTGAAATACAACATGAGGAAAACAAAGGTTCGCTAAGAAATTTATAGATTTGGTTAAAGAACCTTTAGAAATTACATTTATGGGGGAAATAGGAGCATGTAATACAACAGATACTGTAATTTAAAGGAGTATTGGATGGACCTTTTCCCAGATATTGTTATGCACACGCCCGATTCTATCGTGTTTTTGCTACAATTCATTGCATTTCACTTTGAGTTTTCTCCCATCTTTTCGATCGCCTTTGAGTGCTCTCTCGCTCTCACAACTCGGGATCGCTTTGGTTTTTTTCACTCTCGTGCTCGTAAAAAAGTTTGTCCATAACAATGGTCCGATCTGCCGCTCTCCGCGCACTGCCCTTGCAGTCGCCGAGATCCACCACCAAGATTGACGCATTCATCCTCTGCAAACAATTCAAGGCCAGCCTCCCAAGTTCAATGCCAAGCTCGACCAACTAGACGATATTGATGAAATCGTTGTGGGGTTGCCTCATATCAGTTCGCTTCCCCAAGTATCCTTCATCACCACATCGACACCTTCTCTTCCGTTCCCAAACCTTCCAGTCGTGAAGATCTCCACTTCAGGCAGCCTTGGCCCAGGTGCTCCCACTACTTCACAGCCTTTACTCGCCATTGCTAATAGGAACATAGTGCGGAAAGATCTTTCCCTTTGTTGTGGTCACCGAAGAGAATGACGCACAACAACACCTATCGATGCTCGCACCTTCCACCGTACCGTGGTACTCAAAGAAGGGGTCCTCTGCCCCGGTAGCCGACGAGAAAGGAACCCACCAACAGGTCCAGCCGATGGTCTGGGAATCCCTTGTCTCCATGGGCTCTTTATCGAACCAAATATTATCATTGATGATCACGGGGAAGTTGTCGGCGCACCGAACCCAGTGCATGCAAAGACCCACTGGAAGATCCCTACAGTTTCCCCATGTGTCATTGTTCACGATAACGGGCTCGACATGCACAACATTGTTTCTACCAGAGTCGCACCTAGCATTTCCACCCTCCAATCGCAATCGTAGGCCCACCAGATGATTCAATGTTCCCCCTATTTCTCCCAACATTCCCCTTCCATCCCCTGCTACGCACTGACACTCGTCTTCGCTTTCTCAATAGAGCCAACAAACCAACTCACTCACATGCAGCCTTGTCCAATCAATCTCCCCACTGACCAATACCTGCGTTTTGCCTTTCCTGTGAGTTGTTTCTCCAGAACATACAACTACTTTCAAAGCTTGTCTTATTCACCACTCCTATCGTCCATTCCTGTCACAAATACATATGGCACATTAATCAATGGCCTTTTTCGGCCTTCCTGCAGCTTTATTACATCCCCCATCAATGGATTTTACTTTGGCCCCCATGGACTAACACATACTGCCTGGCAAATTCCTCTACCACCAATTTCCTCCTTCATTTAAGTATAACACGCGTACAACCTAATATGGACCGCCGATTGAGATCTAGTTCATGACAGGAAGAGGTAGAAATATTGAAGGAGGTTGGAGTTTCCCTTTTTGGAGCCATGAGAACCTATGACGGCGATGGGAATGACCGGAGGTTGGAGGGGAAGTCGGACCTGGGATTGGCGAGTGGAATGAGGGAGTCGTGTGAATCTGCAAACGAGGGGGGCAGCTAGGTTTGCGTAACTGGGAAGACAGAGAGATAGAGAACTTAGGAGAGAAAAATATAGATTTAAACTTTTTGATCTTTCATTGTCCCATGCAGCTCGTATATATCCGGGTGACCAAAGTGCATAAAAATAGCTCCAAAAGCACCCCTCACTAGGCTTAACATTTGTGATGTAAAAGTACTACGAAGATATAAAAATACAATATAAAGTAAAAGCAACCCTGAATTAATCCTTGTTCGGCTTCACACGACGCTAGTATGTCGTGCCCCAATGTGGATTTGTAGTACAACCACACCCACAACCCCAAGTCGTATCTTTTTTTACTTCAGCCTCATTCTTTCACCCGAAGCTACACCCATCCCTCCCACAAGATTTTCTAAATTTCTTCTCCCTTCTTGGCCGTAACATTCTCACGCCGTCTCAATTCTATTCATCAACACTCCACTGACCGCTTACGCCCGCTCCACTCTAATACATCTTCTGCTCCTTGATTCATCAATCACTACCAACCTTAGGTCACATCGACGATTGTTGCCTCTCATTGAATTTTTGTAAGCCGACACAATTCTTAAAGAGCCCACAAAAATGGAGACTCTGCCTTGAGTGCAAGGTCGATTTTCAAAGAAGGAATAGTGTTGACAACGTAGTGCAACGTGCCCGCGCCCAATGACACTCAGGATGAGCCATGGGAGCACATTTCGCCTTGAATGGTAATTTAATAATAAGTACTTAAAATTTAATTAGTATTAATTAATTATTTTAATTAAAATATTCAAGTATTTTCTTATTAGGTGTTCCCTTCCTCATCTATATAAGGAGACAGGGTAGGACTTGTTGGATATCTTTTAGATCCCTTGATTTAGGCTCCCTTTGAGGGAGAAGCTCTTTGGAGGACAGCTTGTCTCCCGATGTTATCATGTTCTTGCTACAATTTAATGTATTTCTCTTTGAGTTCTCTCCCTCGTGCAATCTCCGTGAGTGTTCTCTCATCACTTCGATCACCTTTAAGCGCTCTCTCGCTATCGCTTTGGTTTTATCACTCTCACTTTCATAGAGAAAGCTTGTCTATAACAGATATACTGAAAAAAGATTCACCAACAAAACTAACTTTATCACGACTAGAAAGAATGGAATAGAAAAAGAAACATATGGAATACTAGATCATATGATTTGTGACGCTAGAGTCAATGTTGTTAAAGGCGTGTCTCAGGTATGCCTACGGCTCAAGGTTCACAAGGCACAAAGATTTGTGCCTTATATCCTTGGCGTGTGCCTTTTTTGCACCTTTGTAGCATAAAAATATATGTTATTATGTTTGGTGAGATTTTTGTTATAATGCTATGTTTTTTCAAAAGAAAGAAAAAAAAAGAATGCAATAGTTCAACAACATTTGAATTGATTTAGTGTTTGTGAAATATAATAGAATGTGGAGGGTTCGATATTATGCAAGTAACCGCACAAATCTCATTTCTTAAGAGATATAAATGGTAGTAAGGAATGGTTGATGAGTTGAATTGATCAACAATCTGATCGAAAAGATGAATTAATGTTTGATGGTGATTATTTAAAATGTGATACAAGTGTGTCTAACCTTTATCAGGTGCGCACCTGCGCTTTACGTCTAGGCTTTAGGACTCATTTGCGCCTTAAGCCTTTAACAACTATAGCTAGAGAAAATTGCCCACTCAATAGGTTATTAGAAAGCAGTGAAGGAACTGGGAGTACTTGTTTGTGTGAGAATTGTGATACAAAGGATGATGTCTCACATGAAATTACTTTCATGAACCAACACAAAGCCTATACCTCCTTAGTAGATAAGGGGTCTGTTTGGCTTAGCTCTGGCGGATGGAAAAGCTATTTTCCATCCGCCAGAGCTGTTAAATAGGCGTTTGTTTTGTGCGTTTTTAAAAAATCACTCACTTATTTCTGGCGTTTTAAGGTGTTTTGAAAAATCTTCGTGATACCTGCTTCTGCTCCCGTAAAATCGCTCCCTCTCTCGCGTGATAGGTCTTCGCAGGCGGCATTTTTTTCCTTCTCTTCCCGATCGCAGGCGATAGCCAACGTCTCTTCCCGATCGCCGCCGCCAGCTAGAGATCGTCCCTACTACTGCTCGATCGAAGGCGACCCGACAACTGCTCGATCAAGGGCGACCTTGTTCTTCTTCCTCTTCCGGGTGGCAGGCGGTGACGACCCTGTGAAGCTTCGTCGTTCCGATCTCAATCGAAAGGTTAGAGGTCTCCTTCCTGTGCCATCCTTATTCGAGCCCTCCTTCCTGCCCCCTTTTATTCACCATTCAGATTTTTGCTCGTTCAGATTTCTGCCGAGATAGATCGCCCAGATTGCAGTCGGAGGCTTCCCTCGCCCCAGTTTCTCGCCCAGATCGTTCATATTTCTGCTCGAAATCAAGGTATAATTCTCCAAGCTTATTTTAAAACATGGCATTGATGAATTGATTGAAGATTTGGATGTGTGTATGGATGTTTGTTTTTTTCAAACCTGGGATTGAAGATTTGAATGTGTTTGTGTGTGTGGTTGAGTGAGTGTATGAGTGTGTATGTGTTTTTTTTTAGTGTGTATGTTTGTATATTGTGTATGTGTGTTTGTGTTTTTTTTGGAATGAGTGTTTGTGTGGATGTGCATATGTGTTTGTGTGGATGTGCATATGTGTGGATATGTGTTTGTATGTGTGTGTATGAGTGTTTGTGTTTGTATGCGTGTTTGAGTGTGTATGTTTGTATGTGTTTTTTTATTGTGTATGTTTGTTTATCGTGTATGTGTGTGTGTTTGAATGGGTGTTTGTGTGTATATGGATGTGTGTGTGTGTGTGTTTGAATGGGTGTTTGTGTGTGTGGATGAGTGTGTATGTTTTTTATTGTGTATGAGTGTGCATGTGTGTTTGTGTTAATATTTTTTTTTGGAATGAGTGTTTATTATGTATGTGTGTGCGTGTTTGAATGAGTGAATGAGTGTTTGTGTTTGTGTATGTTTGAATGAGTGTTTGTGTGTGTATTTGAGCGTTTGAATGAGTGTTTGTGTGTGTGTGTGTTTGTGTTAATTTTTGGATGTGTGTGTGTGTGTGTTTGAATGGGTGCTTGTGTGTGTATGGATGTGTGTGTGTGGATGAGTGTGTGTATGTTTTTTTATTGTGTATGTTTGTTTATTGTGTATGAGTGTGCATATGTGTTTGTGTTAAATTTTTTTTGGAATGAGTGTTTATTATGTATGTGTGTGTGTGTGTTTGAATGAGTGTTTGTGTGTGTGAATGAGTGTTTGAATGAGTGTTTGTGTATGTTTGAATGAGTGTTTGTGTGCGTATGTGTGTGTGTGTTTGAATGAGTGTTTGTGTGTGTGTGTGTATGTGTTTGTGTTAACTTTTGGATGTGTGTGTGTGTGTTTGAATGGGTGTTTGTGTGTGTATGGATGAGTGTTTATTATGTATGTGTGTGTGTGTGTTTGAATGAGTGTTTGTGTGTGTGAATGAGTGTTTGAATGAGTGTTTGTGTATGTTTGAATGAGTGTTTGTGTTTGTGTATGTTTGAATGAGTGTTTGTGTGTGTATTTGTGTATGTGTGTGTGTGTTTGTGTGTTTGAATGAGTGTTTGTGTATATGTGTTTGTGTTAATTTTTGGATGTGTGTGTGTGTTTGAATGGGTGTTTGTGTGTGTATGGATGTGTGTGTGTGTTTTTGAATGGGTGTTTGTGTGTGCATGGATGTGTGTGTGGATGAGTGTGTGTATGTTTTTTTATTGTGTATGTTTGTTTATTGTGTATGAGTGTGCATATGTGTTTGTGTTATTTTTTTTTTTGGAATGAGTGTTTATTATGTATGTGTGTGTGTGTGTGTGTTTGAATGAGTGTTTGTGTGTGAATGAGTGTTTGAATGAGTGTGTGTATGTTTGAATGAGTGTTTGTGTGTGTGTGTGTTTGAATGAGTGTTTGTGTGTGTATATGTGTTTGTGTTAATTTTTGGATGTGTGTGTTTGAATGGGTGTTTGTGTGTGTATGGATGTGTGTGTGGATGAGTGTGTGTATGTTTTTTTTATTGTGTATGTTTTTTTATGGATTAGTGTGTATGTGTGTTTGTGTAGCTTCGTAATTTTTTGGGTATACAGGTTTATGGGAAACCCAAAGGTTGGAGGAAGCTCAGCAACCTGGGGGTCAAATGAAGTTTTAATCTTCTGCGATCTTTGCATTATAGAGATCGGGTTGGGAAATCGGCCTACCACCCACTTTAGCAAGGATGGTTGAAAAATTTTGATCGGGTCTTTTAAGCAGCGTACTGGAAAAAACTATGATCGAATGCAAATGAAGAATAAGTGAGACCATCTCAAGAAAGACTGGAAGTTGAGGAAAGAACTAAAACATGGATAAACCGATTTGGGATGGGGCCAGGAAAAGAGAATCATTGCAGCATCTAATCAGTGGTGGGAGTATAAATCAAGGTAACCTAAAAATCAATAAATTTAAACAAAATTATATGTTCTAATATTTTCTTATATTATTATAATTGTTATGTATAGGTTGTTCCTGCTGCCAAAAAAATTTAATATGCTGGTATTGCGCCCGAGTTAGAGGAGAAACTGATTATTATGTTCAGTCAAGTTGTTGCTACATGTGAAGATTTTTGGGCATCATCAATTGGCAACGTACCACCTGATATGGAGCACATTTCTGAGGTAGAAGACAATGCAGCAGAAAACTTGGAGGTTCCGCGATTCATCAACCAATATGTGCAATGCCTCCACCTCCACGAGTAAACGAAGAAGAATGGGAAAGAATAAAGGAGTGGCTCTTTCCTATATGAATGAGTTGCGTGCATCTGCACTAGCGAAGAAGCCGCCACCAATTGTCACAATCAAGGAGGCAGTGGAGTTGATCTGCAAGATGCAAGAGATACGCGTTGATTTGAGTTTATATTACTTTGCTTTGAACCATACAAAGAACAAAAACAACAAAGAGTTTTTCATTAACATTCCAGAGGAGGATAGAGTATGGTGGATCAAAAGTGCTTTGAGAACATGCGGCAGTGATCGGGTCATTTTAGGCAGTTGTGTGTTGTGTTATGTATTGTTTCTATTTTATTCAGACTACTAATTGCTGTGTTTTGTGATGTTTCTATTTTATTAAGACTATTATGTATTGTTTCTATCTTCTGTGATGTATCAATTTTTTATGAAACTAAATTCATGTTTTGTGTTGTTTCTATTTTATGAAATAGATTTTGTGCTACTTAAAAATTCGATATGATGTCATTTTTTTGCTCTTTTAGGTAATGGAAGCACATGACTCTACCAGTGAAGATTATGGAGATTCTACCTGTCTTTCTTCGGAACAGGTGCAATATGTTGAATACTGCAATATAGTTATCTCAACAATTGATGAGATAAATAATTGCATACGGGAGAAGAGACCATGCATAACGTCTACTCAAACAGAAGGAAAAATGGTTGAAAGAGTTGCTTGAAGGGCACCCAGATAGAATTCAATACGCATTTAGAGCAAATATTTATTGATTTACTTCGAAAGCTAGAAAACAATCATGAATTACAAGGATCACAACACAACCTCAAGAGAAATCCTCGGAATTACATTGTACATCCTAGCACATGGAGGCTCTATGAGATTAACAAAAGAGCGATTTCAACACTTAACTGAAACTATAAGTAGGTATTTTTCGAAAGGTCTTAAATCACTATTATTACTGTCAGTTGATGTTATAAAACCAATTGATCGTCATTTTAGAGACATACCTGCGGAAATAAGGTATGATGCCCGTTACATGTCATTCTTCAAGGACTTCGTTGGTGCAATTGACGGTACACATGTAGATGCGAGGATACCCGCTGATGATCAAGTTAGATATATTGGACGTCATGGGACAACAACGCAAAATGTGATGGATGTTTGCGATTTTAATATGTGCTTCACATTTGCACTGGCTGGGTGGGAAGGATCCGCCCATGATAGTCGTATCTTCCCGCGCGCATTGTCAGACGATAGGCTATATTTTCCGCATCCCCCTCAAGGTAAATTATTCAATAAATGATTGTATATGCTTTAATCATTCGCTACCATATTATTATGTTTAACATATCAACTAATTACAGGTAAATATTATTTAGTGGATGTTGGATATCCATTAAGATGGGTTATTTAAAACCATATCCAGAAACAAGATATCATTTAGCAGATTTTGCACGCGGGAGTCGTCCCGTCCATGGCAGACATGAGCATTTTAATAAGGCGCATTCATCTCTTCGAAGTGTGATAGAGCGTACGTTTGGAATTTAGAAGAAAAAATGAAACATTCTTCAAAAAAATGTCTCAATACAATTTCAAGAAACAACGTTCAATTGTGCAAACAATCATGACATTGCATAACTTCATTCGTAGACATCCATCTCGATGGGACCCAGAATTTAATGTTTGTGATGCTGATGACTCATTCATACCACCACATGATGATGATCCTACAACAGAGGATGATATTGAGACAGATATGTTTGATGTCGGGGGATCAGATCATATGTCTGCAATACAAGACAATATTGCTGAAGAATTGTACAGCGCCCGCAGGTAAAATTTACCGACATCTTTTAAACAAACTGTAGAATTCAACATATTCAAAAGTAAAATTAATATCAATTTTTTTTTATCACGCAGGTGAACAAAATAGATTGGAAGATGCGGAATGACCGCACTGAATTTTTTTACTTTTTAGGCCTAGTTATGTTTGAGAACAATTAATATTTTTATTTGTCACATATTTTGTAATATTTTTATTTTATTTATTTTTGTAATATTAAAGATAGGGCGCAATGGAGACAAAGGATCCATATAGCTGACCCCACTATGGTGGGATAAAGGCTTGAGTGTTGTTGTTGTTATATTTCAGTATTTTCGTTTAGAAAAAACAGCCCTCAAAAAGTTGTTCTACCAAACAGTTTTATTTGAAAGAGCTATGTTCCATCAGCGTTTATACACAGACTCTTCAAACAGCCTGCGACTTTTCAAAACAACTTATAAAAGAGCTCTGTTTAAAGAGCCATGTTCAATCAACAATTTTTCAATCCGCAGCAACTGTCCCAAACAGACCCAAGATAAGTCACGAGGAATTGAACCCAAAGGCGAAGATTGAGAGATATAAGCTAGGTGGGTTTCAATGAAAGGTCTAACTCTACCTAGGAATCTAGTAGCCAAGGAAAAACACTCTAGCAATCCCCTTAGAAGCACCACCACCCTAACATGGATAATCACAAGTCACATACAAAATGATATTTGTCAATCCGAAGTTGACCAGTAGCACAACCCCAATGTGTAATATTAAAAGTAGAATGACCAACGGGAAGAGCAGAGCTATTAAGAACTGCATAATGGACCAAAGAATATGACTCCTCCAATTCTTGAAGAACCAAATTATGTATTTCAGCACGACAAATTGGAATAGGGCCAGGAATATGAAAAGTAAACGGATCATAATCTCTATTCAATCAATGTAGCTCAAATACTTTGTTTCATTCATCCCGAACCAGATAATATCTGCATTTCGAACTACACCATATAGTAATTGAATCAAGATAACATGCTCACAAATCTTCGAATATTCATAATTAAACTAAGATATAGAGTGAGCTCAATGCCTTAATCGAGCTATCAAATCTAAAAAATCAGAGCAACAATCATACGACAAGAATAAGTGGCTTTCACTTGGTCTAAAATTGAATCGACAGAGTCAAAAAGGTTGTAAACAGTATGAATTGGATAAGAATCAATGACAAAAAGGTAAATTTCTCAATTTTTTAGTTATGATACCTCTCATTTGTACATGGTGGTTCTATTATCAAGCCATCAATATGCTCACTAAATTTTTTGTTATACAGAACAACCAAAATATATCTCAACCATGTAAGATAATTTGTCCCATTGAAGGACAAGAAAGTAATAGTAGTAAGGTGATGAGAGCTCATGTCATGAGTAATCCGAGGGGGAGAAGATTCAGAAGTACTACTAGCATTCAAAATAATTGCTAGAAAATAAATAGAGAAAAAAGTCAAAGAACTAATGAAGATGGACAAGTCGGATGAATGACCAAGTGACTGCATCTAACATCAAAAAATTAAGGTTTTATTTTTCGGATTAAAAAAAGTCCCCAAAATAGTTCATATAAACACTAAAAAATGGGAAACATAGTAGGCAATCGCCATGCGGCCCAAGACCGGAGATAGTTTATGATATGAGAGGTGAGAATAGTGAAGAAGGCTTATGCTACAAATAAAACAATAGACGGTTAGCAAAGCCGGTAGAACAGAGGAGAGACACAGGCAACAAAGACAAGAAGAGATGCGAGCTGAGGAGATTAAAGACGAAGGAGAAGCAAAATCTTGGTAGTAGACGATGCTTACACAATCAGTGGAGCCAAGATGAGACGTAGTCAACAGAGTGGAGAAGAGACGCGAGAAGCATGCTCTGATTCCAAGTTATAATACCCTTGATAGAAGGTAGATGACATTGGAGAAAAAGATCAAAGTGATTTTGCTACCTTCAAATTGGGGAGAGCAAAAATAAAAGGGACAAAATTTGTATTATATATCGTTCCATGCTAATGTTACAATAAGACCAAACTATTATACTGAAGATACCTAGTCAATCCAGCTAGCTTTCTGCGGAAGTCAGTAAATTCTTTCATTGGAACCTCTGCATCGAGGTACACCTGGAGCTCCTTCTCTGCACATTGATGAAGTCGCTCTAAACCGGCCTCAGCCTCCCCTATAGAACAAAAGGCGTGCAATCATTAGAATGGGATTATAACATAGAACAAAACTTTACAAAAGTAGCTAACAATAAATAAACCTTGAAGATACTCAAAAAATTGCTTCTTGGCATGTTCATGATCAGGTAAATAATACCCATATGCATAGGTCCATTTTAGTACTCTCCTACACTCAACTACCTGCATATTGCAATGCTCCATCAATTAATGCACAGAAATTAATAGATACACACACCACACACAATTGATATATATATATAGAAATAATTACCCAAACCTCCCCGGTAAATTAGCATAATTACTGAGAGCACCCCTCTTGTTTTCGAAATTACAAAAACCTCCCCTTAAGTTTTCATTTTATTACAAAAACCTCCCCTGAACTTTTCATTTCCTAACATCCATGAACAAAAATACCCCCTAGGAACTGTACACCGAGGGCGGTATTTTTGTGCATGGATGTTATGAAATGAAAACTTTAGGGGAGGTTTTTGTAATGAAATGAAAACTTTAGGGGAAGTTTTTTTAATTTCGAAAATTAGAGAGGTGCTGTCAGTAATTTAGCAAAGTTAGAGGGGAGGTCCCGGTAAATGGCTTATGGCCCTATATATATATCCGTTAAACAATGCCTATTTTCTTCACTATATTTGGAGACAGGCATTAGTTACCAGAAAATATCATCATCATCAATAACCAACACCACATAATTGACATAAGATTATCAATTGTGCTGGTGATGATGATGATATCTGCTAAATAACACCTATCTCCAACTATGGTGAAGTAAAAAAAAACTTATTCTCACCTGTAACATGGCATCAATTATAAACTTGAGTTGGGACTCAGGCTGGCAGTGTGTTTTGCTAAGCTTCTCAAGCTTCAATAAGTACAAAAATTCAGTTAGAAACTCCATATCTTTTCTAAGAGAATAACACGCTTCCTTAGAAAATCATCATTATTTGGTATACAATATAAACCATCCAAAGCTCAGCCACCAACAAAAGGTAAGGGAGAAAAACACCATATATTCATATTGTTAACTTATTTGGTATAACACAAGAAACATCAGGAAAGACTATCCTAACTGTCTGTGATGTATTGAGTAGTAGGTTCGGCTAGTGTCTCATAATAAAATAAAAGAGAAATATCTGATTAAAAGTTCTGATAATTTCATTCCGGTCTTATACATGAAATAAGTTCATGCATTCCTATTAGAAATTGCTCTCTTCATAACTTTACATAGAAAATTGTATCATAATGACTATGCTAAATGAAACATTGTAGTCTTGTAGATAATACAAGAGTTAAAATAAGAGAATTATGCGCAATATGCCCAAGTTTGTGCATGAGGATCTTTGGATTGTAGATAAAATAAGAGTCTTTGGCTTTAATTTTTAAAGAAGAGGAAGAAAAGCATCGTGAATACATAAAAGCTTTAGTACAATGCTATAGGTCTCCTTTAAATAATTTTTGTTTTCGCATATTAAAGTAGTTCCATATCCATGGATGTGGTTCACGAATTATTTTACAAGAAAATGTCCAAGAACCTAAAACCTTATTTTTAAGCATCTTCTTGAAAGCTAATTGTACTTCACATCTATATTATATGAAGAAAAACATTTAGGCCCATAGTGAAGCCAAATTAGAACCATAGCTTGAATCCCAGCCATCGAATCATGACGATCAGGGATGCAAATAGCCAAAAGCTCATTTTTTTGGCTGCGAATAGCCAAAAAAAACTTTTCCAACAGGAGAACCCGCTGCAGCCCCGATAGCCTCCCCCCCTCCCGTTACCCTTCCCCGCCGCCGCCGGAGCCACCGCCGGCCTCACCGGAGGCCACCGGCGAGGTCGCCGGACCCCGGCGAACCTGCCGGGGTTAGGCCGCCGGCGCTCCGTCAAGGCCACCGCCGGCGGTGTCCCTGACGGAGCGCCGCCGGCCTAACCCCGGCAGGTTCGCCGAGGTTTGGCGACCTCGCCGGTGGCCTCCGGTCAGGTTGGCGGTGGCTCCGGCGGCGGCGGCGTACGGAAAAGGGAGGGGGCGGCGGTTTTTTATAAAAAAAATATATATAAAAGTTTTTATACATAAATAGATATATATAAATTAATGAATATACATATACATAAATATATATATACACATAAATTATACATATAAATATACATAAATTAAATTATACATAAATTATACATTAATTAATATACATAAATTATACATCTAAATATATAAATATATATACATAAATATATATAAATAAATTATATAAATATATATATGTAAATTTCTATATATATTTAAATTTTATTTTTTAAAATTTCTATAAATTAATGAAAAAAGGAAAAATAAATAAATAAAACTGTGTGCGTGTCGGGGGCGGGCGAAGCTCGCCGGGGGCGGGCAGGGTACTGTCGCGCGGGGCACGGGGGGCCCTCCGTGCACTGTCACTCGTCAATCTATATATACCTCATTATTTTATTCATTATGCTCCTATTTTTGTGCATGAATGTTATGAAATGTAAACTCATTTGGGAGGTTTGGGTAATTAATAGTATGCATAACCTCAGAGCGGAGCTTTGAGGTGCAAGATTTTTGTAATTTCAAAAGATAGAGGGATGAAACTTGTAGTTTTGCAAACTTACAGGGAAGGTGATGGAGATCGCGGTGATCCGCTTCCCGTTCAGATGATCCGAGTCCGTGGATGCCTCCGGATGGTCGTTCCGAGGCATTTTCATATATTATTTGTTTATTTTGAGTTGTATTTGACACCCGATCAGCTCGGGCGATATGAGCTGTCCGATTCGGGTGCCCTATTTTAGTTATATTTTATTTAAGCATGCAAGGGCCGGCTAAGGGGGTATCGATGGTTTTTGCAGAAGCATTCCTTCGGTCACGCTAGTGGACTCCATCCCCACGGTGCGATGTCGAGCTCCCTTGGTGTGACTCCAAGGACCCCGACACCCTCAGTCGTCCCCTCATCTCCTTCTATCGCAAATCCTCTCCCACACGCAAGCCACGACATATTTTCCCTACGCCGACGCCAATTCGTATCCCCGCACTCCAGCCCGACACAACCTATTCCCCATCCCGTCGATGCTTTTACGGGTTCTTTCCCCCCCACCAGCAACATCCTAACCCTCCGTCCAGGCCACCTCTACTCCAAACCTCCACTTCCAGACCCTTACCCTCTCGATTATAGCCTACAGTCGACTCCCCTCCCTCCCATCACCTGTAACCGTCGACTCCCCTCCCTCCCCATCCCGTCGATGCTTCTGCGGGTTCTTTCCCCCCACCAGCAACCTCCTAACCCTCCGCACAGGCCACCTCTACTCCAAACCTCCACTTCCAGACCCTTCCCCTCTCGATTATAGCCTACAGTCGACTCCCATCCCTCCCATCACCTGTAACCAACAGTCACTTGGAGCCAAAAACCCTCGATCTCTCTGCAGCGCCTCACTCCACCGCCTCCTGCATGCGTAAGTTCTAGTTTGGTGTCTATTGTTTTATATTATTGTGCATTTGGTACTATATTTAGTGAAATGCAATGTTATGTCTTGTTTCCGTGAAAATCTCTTGACTTGCAGGACGTATTCGGCGCATGATTAAAATCATTTGTGAATCAAATACTTATTGATTAACGTTTTCTTTTCAATTAAATTTTTTGTGAACAAATGTGTTCTTGTTAAGTTCTTACATTATCTAATTGCTTATTGTCAATTTAAGTCTTATTGTCAATTAGATTTACACTTACATTAAAATGACAATTTATTGGATCGTATGTATGCACTCATATCATTTTAAGATTGGTCGTAACTTCATTTGCGTCTGTCGTGTGTTTGCTTGCTTTGCATTTAGGGTTAGAGTATTCGCCCTCAGTCACCTATAGATTCGTCCTGCGTCAGAAGGTCTCGGTAAATAACCATATATATAGATATATAGATATACAAGTATAAAAGATATTCTAACATTGGCATTTCAAGTATTTGACATATAATCTCCAAACATTGACTGAGACGTTGCCATCGTGTCCTAAAATTGTCTTTCCTGCCCAGAAAGTAGGTGCAGTGCTTGCTATTGCTAACATACTTTGTACTTGAAGAAAATGATGTACAACCATGATCATAACACTGATAGGTCGATCCACGATCATCAAAAACTGCAAGATGATGATAAGTATGATGATGATGATTTGCCAAAGCAACAGATTATGGAGCAAGGTTGGTATTTGGTGTAAGGGATGTCTTATCCCTGAGTAAATGTGTAATGAATCACATGGAGTAACGCTATGGGGTGTTCTCAAGAGATGGGACCAAACACCTTTTAAAAAAGGGAAAACACACACAAGATATAGAAGAGCTAAATGATCTTGCAATTAAGACCCGGGAACGAGATCCTGCGAGTATGGATGGATGATAGATCTTTCATTCCTCAAGGAAGCGGGTAAAAAAAGGGGGCAGCCCGATGCACAAAACATCCCCGGGCAGCGAGAGTCTGAAGAAGGGCCCAACACAAGGGTGAAATGTAGGCAAACCTTACCTTGCATTTTTGCAAGAGGCTGCTTCCAGGACTCGAACCCGTGACCTCAAGGTCACACGGCAACACCTCAACCGGTGCGCCAAGGCTCCCCTTCCATCAAGGAGGCAAGTAAAAGAAACGCATGGAAATCAACCATCACTTGCTCTGCCTCGTCGGTTGGAACAAGACCAGAAAGAAAGGAATAAGGATTCCCAAGCAGACAATCCTAGTTGACTCAATAGGAACTGCTGCATGAACGTTTACGGTAAAAACTGTCATATATAGTCAAACTGTCATATAAAGTCACGGAAATGTTTTAAAGAATAATGCGATAAATTTGGTAACTTCACTACAAAATTAGTTGAGACCAAAGTTTTAAGTTCACTTATAGTTGGAACACCGCTGCAATTATTTATCAAAGTAGCCATTTTTGACTTTATAAGAGTAACAGATCTTCTCCCACCACAAACAAATGTCAAATTCTAACTACCTGAGTGTCGATTGAGCCAATAAGTACAAACATTTTTCTTCTCTTGCACTAATAAATTTTCATTTGCGTATAATTCTCAATATTCCTCCTACCGAGGATAAAGTCAAGTGATATTCAAGAACACCATTTATATGCTCTCTTATTAATAAGTTTTTTCGGTTAGATGATTCGGATTAAAATGCACTTCAGATAAACAGTTCACTTAACATTAATTTTAATCGCAGTTGAACTCAGTAAACAGTACTGAAATCAAAAGGATAAAAATAACAAACTGGATGACCTACCTTCTTGGTTTGCATGTTATGCAGATCTACAAGTGCCTTCTGTCTGGACTGTAGAAAAATGTAGACAAATATTATATATTGATAAAGTGCCAGTAAAAGAGAGTATTTAAGATTATCACAATTCACAACATAATAGAGTTCTTCGAAGAATAAATGTGTTAAGGTGAAGAAAATAGGAAAACGAGTAATAAGACAGATAGATAGGAATGATCAGGATTCATAAAACTAGACTCAAATAGTTGGATACAGTTATGATGATGATGATAGACAGGGATGCACTAAAAGACTTGGAGCTACAAGAGCCTTCACACAGTTTAAAAAAAATCACCCTTTTCAATTATGTAGACAGAATGGCAAATAGACACAACTATTTGTTCGCAACAGCTAAATGAATTTATAATTTCAGCAAATCAAGGATCATTTCCACATGCCGTCCTCAAGAAATTCGAGTATTTTATTCATTAGAAGGTGGACTTCCCTCTAATTTATGTGTGAATCCCCTCAGTCAACTAATACTATCTTGTACCTTTGTGCGGCAAACTTTTTTCAGTCCTCGGTTATACACGCACAAACCATTTGAATTAATACTATGAAAAATTTAGAACAACAAAAGCTACTTTATACCAGGCTGAGTTACAAAAAAGACAACAGTTGAATATAAGTGATATTTTCGTGTAGCGCGTGATATGTCACGTGTCTTGTGTGGGATGTTTGTCCGCTTATATATTGTATTAGGTCGCTTGTATGGTGTAGTTGTTTTAACCTAATAAAACTTTTTTATTCCGCCGCTCCGCTCAATTTGGCATCAGAACTAGAAGACACCCGATCCGGCCGTTCCCGCACCAGCGCCGCTCTCGACGCTTGCTCCAGTGCCTCTCGCCGCTCGAATAGGCTAGTTCCTCTCGCTCCTCGTCGACTCCAGACGCTTCCCGCATTGTTCTCCTCCGCTCGTCGCTTCCGACGAGCCGTGTCGTTCTCCTCCGCTACCTAGCACCGCTCCTTCGGTCCAGGGATACAGCACAACAACTTCTCTTCAAGTTTCGGCCTCTCCTTTTCTGCTACTTAGTGCCTCTCCTTCGGTCCATGGCCACAATCAGCTTCTCTCAGCCCGTTCAGCGGGCGGACGTTGTCTCCGGCCGTTTTGTCGTCCATGATAGCCATCGAGACATCATGGTCACATCATATGGTGTCCTCACTGGTGAATCTATCAAAGGGAGGCTCGTAGAATGTGATGTTTCTTCATACTATTCTTTTTAATTGATTCTTTCTAGTGGGTGTCCCTTCCTTTTCCATGGGTGATTCTTCTGATATATCGTCCACTCCTCGGATTATTCCTACAAGTGACCCCCCTCAAAGCCACGGGAAATATGGATCGTTGAAGATCACTACAGTGAATTTGGATGGGCATGAATTACCTTGAATGGTCCAGGGCCGCACAGCATGATATCCATAGTCACCAATTGTATGGGCATATTGATGGAGCCGTTGTTGAACCACCACGATCCGATCCCTCATGGAGGAAATGGGATGTGGATAATTCTTTGGTTGTCTCATGGTTACTCCACTCCATGTCCTCTCTGGTTACTCCACTCCATGTTCCCTCTGGTGTATCGTAGTTATATATTCATGGACTCTGCCCATGAAATTTGGACTCAATCTCAAGAGACTTACTCGCAAGTTGGTAGTTCGACGCAAATCTATGAGCTTAATCATCGCGCTTTGCAGCTGAAACAAGGATCCTTGACTGTATCTGCCGATTACTCGGAATTTGAACGTCTCTATCAAGAATTAGATTACTACAATACCTTCATTTCAGCATGCAATACGTACGCCGTCAACCTTCAGAAGGACAAAGACCGTTTTCGGGTGCATGTCTTCCTTATGGGCCTCAACATGGAGTTTACAATTGTTCGCTTAAATGTTCTTCATCGTGAGCCTCTTCCTTCTCTTAGGGAAGCATTCGGCATGATCCTCGGTGATGAGAATCGTGGCCGCTCTCTTACTCCTATCGCTCAAACCGATCACTCCGCTCTGGTTGGGCTTGGTCACGGTCCTCCCACTCACACCCCTCTTATGTGTGGCCCTGGGGAAGAAAGGTCATACTAAGTAGACATGTTATCGCTTGCATCCTCATCTTGCTCCCTTGGTCGGCGGACTGGTGGTCGTGGTCGGAACAGTAACTGTGGTGATGGATGACAGTCTGGTGCACGCTCACAGTACTTTGCCCATACTAGTGAAGCTTATGAGGATAGTTGTTATGGGCCCACGCAGGGGGTTACGACGCGTGCCCGAGAAGACGTGTATCTACTATTACATTGGAACATTATTTGTCGCACACTGTTATTCTCTCCTTATTTTTGCACGCTTTTATTTCTCAAGCATTATGTAGCCCGGGTAAGGGGCATAATTGGTAAATTTTGTTAAAGTATTTCCTCTCACTATATATAGGTGGAGAGAGAGGGCTTGATGGTTATGAAGAAAAAAAAACACAATTCTCTTTCTCTTGAATCTCCTCCTTCTCCCCTCATCTTCTTGGCTAGGGCTAAGGTTGAGCCCCCGCTTCCCTCCTCTCTCGGTCGAGCCAGGGTCCCGTTGTATATTCAGTCATTGGGAAGGCTAGGTCGAGAAAGGGTTGTGAGTCATGACAATCATCTCTGAGATTTCTCCCTCTCAAGACCGCACACCCGATCCCAATCGGAGGCTCAGATCACATTGGTATCAAAGCTACGTCCCTCCGTCCGCAGCATTCAACTCCAACGTTGGCATTCCCTCGACAGCTTCTGCACTCCTAGCAGCGACAATCGATCCCGCCTCAAAATTTCTCCCTTTACGATCTGTCGGCTCCTTCCTCGTTGACATCGCTTGATCCCGCCTCCGCGGCATCCGCCAAACCAGCTGAAACCACCAAAATTGCATCGCCTGCCCTCAACAACTTATGTGCGACCACGCTTATCGTTTCCTCCCCGTTTGCAACATTCTTGTTGGACGATCGGCCAACAAGACGATAGAGTTGTATCTTACGCCCCTTGCGGTGGTTTCCTCTAATCCAGTGCGTCGAACCGCTCTCACCTACCTCTAACGAGCCTGTCATCCCTCTTACGTCGGATAGACTCATGCATGTAACACAGTGACAATGAATGATGACCTACAAACATAACAGAACGGCTATGTAGAGACTCTGCATCCCTCCAGGTGTCATACTAGAGGGGCACATGATCAGGGGGATCAGTGGGTGGGGTGTAAAAATTCATCGCGGGCGTGATGATCATCTAAATAAACACCTGAAATGTCTGTACTAACAATGATGGAACTAAACCCAAGATCATCGAGAGCACTCTCATCCTCGACTAATTCAAAGATAGTGGACACGTACCTAAATAGTGGTAGCTTATCTGGAGGCTTTTTTGGTGGAGTATAGAAATACTCGTCGAGTGTGAGATAAACACCCAGAAGGTTATACGAGAGATAAACACCCAGAAGGCTATGCGAGACTTTGGTATTGTGATGTCATTCCATGATGTGTAGAATGCTTCCATAAAGTAGAAACTCATCAAGTGGCTCACCGGGAGGGGTATAATGAAATTCGTCGCAAATGCGACGACTACCAACATATGTTCCTGGAATATCAGGAGTAACCTTAAATATAAGAGGAGTCATCACTGAGTAGACAACACTAGGCTCTCGGCTCCTGATAGTAATGTTGAGGATTGGCTTTCTAGCCGTAGGGGACACTAGGACTAAGTGAGGTGCAGAGAATGGATATACCATCACTGTGTCACTGGGCCGTTCGTCCTCGCTCTCGTGACCATGTTCACTAATCATACTAGTGTCGCTCTCCACTGATATCACATGATCAAGATCGGACTCGACCCCAAAATCAAGTGGGCACTGAATCTCCTCAATATGAGAGGAATTAAAATCTAGCGTCGGGTCTCTCATGTCAGTGAGAGCACTACTAGACACATTGGTGGCTTGACCTAAATCCTTAAGTTTTGTCCTACGGGTTCCCTTTGAGGCATTCTTTATGTCATCAAAATGAACATCCAAGCGATCAAATTGATCACTGACAAAAAAAAATGATCACTGACCATCGTTGAAATTCGGCTACTGACATATCCGTTTTCGAAACACTAGGGAGGCCACTACACGTGATGTTATCTTGACGGTGGTGACCTCTATAAGGCTCTTGATATTCTTCAAGGTAATTACCTATAGAAAAATCAAAGTGTGAAAAAGGGTTAGCACGATTTCTACGAGTGACGTATTGGGGACGAGGATAATCATGATAGTATGAGGGTCCTCCCGAGGGAAGACTATGTGCATGATCAGTGGTGGAATCCAGTTCCTCAAATAGAGGATTAACGAAATGAGTGGACTCGTGTTTATCAAATAAAGGATTAGAGTAGCAATTGTTACTATATGATATGACATGGTGAAACATATAGGTTCTAGTCCCGCGCATTATAAACTAAGCCTGAACCTGAGCCTCTGATACCAATCTGACGCAGGACGGTCCTATGTGATGGGAAAACACATGAATGAACTCCTACATGCGACCATGCATAAATCCGATGGTTTACTTGCAACACTAAATATTTATAAAGCAATAATAATTTGATTGACCACAAAAAGTTAAAGCTCTCAAATATGGAAACACGTGAAGTCGTATAAGTGCAAGAGTGCCAGAAAATCAAATACTATTTAAATGAGAGATTACAAAGACTAAAACAATTGAATGCAAACTTACAAACCACTATCTCTTCTAGTAGAGAATAAACACATGACCCAATATTTAAAGAAATAATAACACACCTAGAACTTTGCAAATGATGGAGAGGGGAGGGCTGGAGGTACTCTTAGAGGGCTGCTCGGAGTAAGCTCAGCACTCAGAAGCTGTTTGGAGTTGTCCAGAAACTGGGAAAGCAATTATGATGGTGCTGGGAGGTAGTTTTCCAGCAACAAGCAACTGAAGATTGCTGTTCTGGATGCCTAGACAGCAATCTGGGGGATGGGGAGGCTGTATGAGAGGTGTGGAGGCTTAGCAGGAGTCCTGGAATTAATCCCAAGGGCTGGTTTTGCCGTGCTGGACAGCAGGAAGTGTCTTTCCTGCAGCAGGGGGGGCGGTAGGGCAATTTTGCAAGGTAATGAGTGTTGGATTGGGGGTTGATGTGGCTCCGCATGTGATTGGGTGGTGGGCAGATTGGGGATGACTTGGTTGTGGCTCCACGAGAGGAGAAGAGGTAGGAAGAGGGGCTGGGTTTAATTGGGACGGGGGCTGTAGTTGATGGCAGCAATTGGAGTCAGCAAGATGAACTCCACGTGAATTAGAGGGGTAAAAACAGAGAGGGGCCGGCCAATAGTAGAGGGGGTAGTGGGAGAGGTGGTTATCCTTAACTTCAGGAATTAATTCCTAAAGTTTAGGAGAGTGGAAATGGAGGGGTAGTGAGTACTTATAGTGGTTATAAGTGGTGGTGGAGGTGGAGGGTGGCTGGAGGTGGCCAGAGGTGGTGGTCGGTGGTGGTGGTCGCCGGAAATATTTTCCGGCGATCGCCGGAAAATGTAAAGTGATAGTAAAATGAAGGGCAGGTGTAGGAGGATCACCGGAGGTGGCCGGAGACGAATTCCGGTGATCGTCGGAGATGTTTTTATATGGGGTATAGGGGGTTGTTTTCCTTTGTGGGAGATGAAGATTGGGGGTGGAGAGGGTTCGTTGTTGTTGTGGTGGTGGAGGATGATGGGTTGGCTGGCTGTTGTAGATGGGTTGAAGGAAGGTGGAGGAGGCTGCTGTATGGGAGAAGGGGCTGGATGGCCGGCTGTTGTAGTTGGGCTGAAGGATGGTGGAGGAGGCTGCTGTATTGGAGGGGGAGGTTGCTGTGTTGGAGGGGCTGGATGGCCGGCTGCTGTAGTTGGGATGAAGGACGATGGAGGTGGTTGTTGTATTGGAGGGGGGAGGCTGCTGTGTTGGAGGAGGTGCTGGTTGGCCGGCCACTAGGGGAAGTATGGCTTGGCCGGCCAAGGGATAGGGAAGGGAGAACAAGCCCGGGCTTCGCACCCGGAGTCGGCTTCGGCACCGAAGTGATCAAGGATTGGGTTTCTAGACTCCAATCTTCAATACCTAAAATGAGAGCCCTCACCCTCTATTTATAGATTCCTAAGGGGCAACGGACGGCTATGATTGGCCGAACATCCCGACTCAAAAATACATAAAATTACAACTCGAAATAAAAAATGACAAGAACAAAAACTGCTACGATCGTCGATCCGCATAAAATGAATGGTTCTGATTCCCCATCAGTCACCTTTAAGCACTCCTACAATTTGTGTTTTGGGACACCTCTCCGCAACAATCCCTTGGGCAACCTCGTCAATCTCAAGTAACCTAGACCCGTGGATGGTCACTTGGAGAGATTTCAGATGTTGCTAGCTATGAAGGAACATATAGACTCTAGTACTACGTATTAAAATAAAACCCAAACATGAGGCTCTGATACCAATCTGATGCAGGACGAATCTATAAGTAGCAGACTTACGGTGATGCCCTAACCCTACATGCAATGCAAATAATCATGCAACAAATGCAATGAACCTAAATACCAAATGATGTAGGGTAGGCTAGTAGTGAAAACTAGATGTGCAACTCTACGTGTAATGTTGGGGAAGAGTGATCCGATGCGATTTAAAATGATGAATGCAAATAACTCATGATCCGACAAGAGATTGTTATTGATAATAAAATATTTAAATCACAAGCAATTAGTTCTTAAGGCGGTGCAAGTTAATTTTGAGGCGAAAAAATTTAGGGTTCCTCCGCACGGAGTACCAAAACAAGAGCGCACAAGTAAACAAATCCCCACAAGTCACAAGCTATCTCAAAACTAAAATAGTACGGAGTGAAATATTATACAAGCATTGACACATTCAGTTCATTTAGCAATATTGAAGTATGTTAGAAAAACCCATGTAAAGGCCCATTTGGGAGCCCTTTATTTTCTTATTTCTCTCCTTTCTTTAGTCTTACATTGTGTATAAGGATTTTCTCTCTCTCTGAACTTGCGGTCTCCCAATTTCTTGACCGTCAGCCCCCCCCCCCCCCCCCCCCCGCGAGCTCCTTCAGCTGGCGGTCTCCTTTTTCTTGACCGCAACCCCCCTGCGAACTTTGTTGCTCCTCTCTCCGTCTCGTTTGGTCTGTTTATCGGCCCTATTAACGCATCCTCCCTTCTGACAAGTGGGCCCCACGGCTCCTAATCGCCCCGCTCTCGTGTGACCTCCCTCTGCCGAGTTCCGCTCCCGTGCGATCTCCCTCTGCCGAGCTCACCTCCAGCGGCCTCCTCCAACGACCTCCTCCCAGCGGTCTGCCCCTCCAGCGGCCTCACCGCCTGCTCGCCGCTCCCTCTACCGAGCTCCCCTCCAGCGGCCTCTACGCATGCCCGCCGCTCCCTCTGCCGAGCTCCCCTTCAGCGACCTCCTCCAGCGACCTCCCCTTCGGCGGTCTGCCGAGCTCCCCTCCAGCGGCCTCCTCTCCGGCGGTCTGTCGATCTCCCTGAGGCCGTGACGAGTTCCCTGAGATCGTGCGACCTCCTCCCAGCCTTGCCGACCTCTCTGCTCCAGCTTATATATCCAAATGGGTTCCTCCGGTGATCCCTCCGTGCATCCCGATGGGCAGACCACTACCTCTCCTGCACCCCGCTTGCTTCCCACTCCTGAACTGCGCGACGAGCTAAGAATCACCACCATCTCCCTGACTGGGAAGAAAATTTTCGTCGAATGGGTGCACTCTGTCAGACGGGTTCTTCAGTCCAAGGGGCTTTTGTCTCATCTCACTAAGGAGCCCCCATCTGATCCTATTGATGACTAGCTGTGTAACGATGATCGTGTTCAGACATGGCTTCTCAACTCCCTTGATGGCGAACCTTATCGCATGGTCGTGTGTCACGAGACGGCCAAGGCAATGTGGGAGGAGCTTCACTCCTTATATTCCGGCAAGGACGGTCTTCAGCACCTGTATGGCATCATTACCGAGCTTCAAACTCTTGACACTGGCGGAGCGACCGACTTAACCTCATGTGTTGCTCGTGCTAAGACTCTTGCTGAAGCCTGGATCTAACATCAGCCATCTACTACAGATCTAGCAGCTCAGCGTGCTCAAAAAGAGGTTGTGTGTTTTGCCATGATGATGGCTCGTGTCCCGCTTCACCTTCAGAGTATTCGAGCGCATATCCTTTCATCTGCCACAACCCCGTCGTTATCTGATGTCTGCTCCATGTTGCTCAAAGTTTCACCGCCTCCGGATACTATTGGACCTCCCTCATCGGTCCTTCTCTAGCACTCGTCTGCACCATTACTCCCTCTCCCTCCCGCTACTCGTGGAGGGCGTTCAGGCTCTCGGGGCGGGGGTCGCGGAAATCGGCCACGTCCTAAGTGTTCATTCTGCGGAAAGGATGGACATCTTGAGGTGACATGCTACCACAAACATGGTCGTCCTCCTCATCCGACTGCTCATATTGCCGCTGACAATCCCTCTGCCACTCGTGTTGATCTCGAAGTAGTTCACCTCCAGCTCCAAAAACTTCACGGGATGCTCCGCCACCCACCTGCCTCTGTCTCCTCCATCTCTCCTCCATCTCTAATGAAGGTATCGATTGTCTCTCCAATAGTCTGCGCTGGATAGTGGATTCAGATACTACCCACCACATCACCTCGCTGAAACCACATCAATACTTGGATGTTCCTTATCCTAAGTGAAGCACAGTAGCCAATGGCGACACCTTCCCTGACTCCGGCTCTGCTGATATTCCTCTCAATTCTTCTATCTCTCTCCGCTCGGCTCTTCATGTTCCGGGCTCCCCGTTCAATTTACTTTCTGTTAGCCGCCTCACTACGGATTTGGATTGCTCAGTAACATTCACTTCTTCCTCTTTTCTGATGCAGGATCGACAGACGCAGAGTATCATTGGTAAGGGACGAGTGCACAACGGGCTTTACCTCCTTGATGTTTCCCCTACCATCCTCTCCGCAGTCTCCTCCGTTGATTGGCATCGGCGTCTTGGGCATGCCCCTCTTCCAGTCCTTCAGAAGGCTCTTCCAGAGATTCTCTTTCTACTTTTAAATGTGAATCATGTATTTTGGGAAAACAACATCGTTCCTCTTTTCCTCCTCATTGTACTCGGAGCTCTGCACCTTTTGTTTTAGTAAATTCCGATGTTTGGAGTCCATACAAAATTACTAGTATCTCTGGTTATCGCTATTTCATCACCTTTATTGATGATTATTCTCGCACAACTTGGTTATATTTACTCTGTGATCGCTCTGAGCTTCCCCGTGTATTTGGGCTTTTCTTCTTGAGATTCGCAAACAGTTTTCCAAAAACGTAAAAACTCTCCGGACAGATAATGCTCGCGAATATACTATCCATGAATTTGCTAATCTCTGCTCCGAATTTGAGATCATTCACCAGACGTCGTATGTCTATACCCCCCAACAAAACGGCGTTGTTGAACGGAAAAATAGACATCTGCTCGATGTTGCCCGATCTCTCATGATCCACATGCAGGTACCCAAAGCTTATTGGAACTTTGCGCTGTCCACGACATGTTATCTCACTAACAGTCCTCCGTCCTCCGTCCTCCAAAACGCTACTCTGTTTAGCCTCCTTTTCCCCTCCACTTCAGCATTCTCTCTCACACCCCGCATATTTGGTTGTACCTGCTATGTCCACCTACTTGGTCCGTCCATGGACAAGTTGGATCCTCGTGCAGCCAAACACATATTTGTCGGCTATTCACGTACTCAAAAAGGCTACGTTTGCTACTCTACTGCTACCCGAAAAGTTACCATTTCTGCAGAAGTTACCTTTCAAGAGGATCAACTTTTCTTCAACACACCAACGCCACCTCTTCCACCACCATCCTTCCCACGACCTATCGTTCCAGTTACCACTCCTCTACCCCTACTTCCTAACCCTGCTCCCACTCTCTACAAGCCTCTTCTTATCTGGGTCTACAGTCTACACCTGTCGTACTCCTTGCCCCGCCGCCCCAATGCAGTCAGCTTCGACCTCTGACACTTTGCGACCTACTGATCAGGCACCAGCGTCCACCGCTTATCCCATGGCGAACCATGTATCCTTACATCGCCTGTCCACGCCGCTACATCACTTTGCTACTTCATTATCCTCTATTTCTGTACCTAACTCTGTGCAGGAGGCTCTCCAACATCCAGGCTGACGGGCAGACATGGACGAAGAAATGACAGCTCTCTGGGCTAACCGGACATGGGACCTGGTCCCTCTCCCTCCAGGACAGACTCCTGTTGGGTGTAAATGGGTCTTTGTCATCAAGCATGATCCTGATGGAACAATTGATCGTCTGAAAGCCCAGCTGGTGGCTTGTGGCTTTACCGAACAACAAGGCCTAGATTATGAGGAAACATTCTCTCCAGTGGTCAAGCTCAACACAGTTCGTGTCCTCCTCTCTGTGGTTGTGCATCGTCAATGGCCCTTACATCAACTGGATATCAAGAATGTCTTTTTAAATGGTGACCTCCAAGAAACAGTCTACATGCAACAACCTCCCGGGTTTGAGACCACGGAGGAGTACCGAGTTTGTCACCTTAAGAAGTCAATCTATGGTCTCAAACAATCCCATCGGGCATGGCTTGATAGGTTCAGTAAGGCTATTCAGGAAGTTGGCTTTACTCGGAGTTCGGCAAACTTCTCTCTGTTCACTCGACATCGAACAACAGGAACGGTTCTACTGTTGGTATATGTAGATGACATCATAATCACTGGAAATGACTCAAAGGGAATACAAGCGGTCAAACAACACCTTAGCTCCATTTTTCAAACAAAAGATTTGGGGAACCTTCGATACTTCCTTGGTCTTGAGATCGCGAGACGTCCTGATGGACTTGTCCGCTCTCAACGAAAGTACTGTCTCGATCTTCTTCAGGATGTTGGCTACTCTGGATGCAAACCGATTAACACTCCTATGGATGTCAATCACAAGCTGTGTGCACATGCCTCTGATGATGATCTTCCTCTTCCAAATCCAGAATATTATCGACGACTTGTTGGAAAACTGATTTACCTAATGGTCACGAGGCCAAATATATCCTTTGTTGTTGGGGTTGTTAGCCGGTTTATGCATTCCCCTCGAATGTCTCATCTTCAGGCTGTCGAACGCATCCTAAGATATCTAAAAACAGCCCCTGGTCAAGGGATGGTATACAAAACCTCGTCTTCTACTCCAACTTTGGTAATGTATTCTGATGCAGATTATGTTGGTTCCCTGGATGATCGACGGTCTACTAGTGGTTTTTGTACCCACTTTGGAGGTCACCTTGTTACCTGGCGTAGTAAGAAACAAGTTGTGGTTGCTCGATCTTCAGCTGAAGCAAAATACCGTTCGATGGCATCAGTTGTCTCTGAACTCACATGGCTTGAAAGTCTCCTCGCTGATCTAGGAGTAAAACTTCCCTCACTAGATGTCTTACTATGTGACAGTCAAGTCGTTATACGCAGCTAAGAACCCGGTCTTTCACGAAAGAACGAAACACATTGAAGTAGATTGTCATTTCATCCGGGAGAAAGTTCAAATGAAGAAGTTAGAATTAAAGCATGTTCCGGGTACTGACCAAGTTGCTGATATTCTCACCAAGGCCTTACCAAGTACCCTATTTTTTCAATTCCTGTCCAAGCTGGGTGTCTACGACTTGTACGCTCCAGCTTGCGGGGGAGTGTTAGAAAAGCCCATATAAAGGCCCATTTGGGGCCCCTTCATTTTCTTATTTCTCTCCCTTCTTTAGTCTCACATTGTGTATAAGGATCTTCTCTCTCTTTCTCCCTCCTATATATTTGTATTCATACATTGTATTTGATACATATAAGAGAAAATACAAGATTCTGCTTTTCTCCACAAAGTACAATAATACAAACACCATGCTAATGAGGACTTACAACCATGAAGATTGGGGCTGCTGCAGGCAGCAAATCCTGTGATTCAAAGTAATTAGTGGCTGTCTGGACTGGATTTGATAATCCTGGGCTATTTGAGTTGTTGGATTGTCGTTTTGTGGACGAAAAAAGAGAGTGGGAGGTGGGAGGTGGGCTATCCAGGCGCTGTAGGCGTCTGCTGCTGAAGGGGAAGGGAGTGGGGAGCCGCAGGGAGTTGGCAGGTGGGATGCAGGGGATAGGGTGCTGGAATCAAATCCTGGTTGATGGACAGATTTCCTACGCCTAGAATAGGCAGACGGGCTGTTGAACTGCTAGGTTCTAGGTTCTGGAATAAAGCTCCAGAACCCAGAACTGATTTCTGGTTTCTCTCGAGCCAGGAACAACAGGCGTGCAGAAGGGGGAGGCTGTTGAACTGCTAGGTTCTGGGTTCTGGAATAAAGCTCCAGAACCCAGAAACTGATTTCTGGTTTCTCTCGAGCCAGGAACAACAGGCGTGCAGAAGGGGGAGGTTGTACGATGCTGGATAAGTAAGGGCCAGGCTGTTCGGCCTCGGACGGAGGTGAGAATGTTGTTCGGTACCTGGTAGGTGGTGGGGAAGGGGGAAGAAGGCAGGTTGAGGGGAGAATAGGGCCTAGAAGCGGGGAAGAACTCGGAAGATATGGAAGAGGGGTAAAACGGAGGTGGACGAAGCTTGCAGGCGTGAATGGGAGGTGGAATATGCAGCTGATAGTAGACTTGAGGCAGAAAGGGGCATCAGTGTTGGGCGGGATTACAACGACGGGAACAGTCGACGGGATCTTCGTGAGGACTGTAGCGGAAGATGGGGAAAGAGGAGAGGTGGAGGAAAAGGAAGGGGCTGATACCTAGGAGTCGCACCTAGGGTTGTGGCGTCGGCACCGTAGGTGATCACCGGTGTTGGAGAAGCTTTCGTCCAAAATCAACGATAGATCCGCAGCTCCCCTTCTTATTCCTATTTATAACAAAAATTAGGGCAGCCAAACATCGACGGTCATGATGAACCGTTAACATAAGGACCCGATCTAGCAAAATAGTACACGAACATAACACTATAATATATGTAAACGCGGATCCAGACACATCCGCAGTGTCGGATCGCAGATCCGATCAAGCACTCCTGCGTGAGTAGGCAAAAGTGGGTTCCGCCTTCCGGCGATCCAATGGTGAAGGCTGATCCCCATCACACCCTAGTAGCGATCTCCAACCATATAGCGTGTGTTCCTGTCGACGAAAGGAAAGGGAAAGGAGATGCAGCTCCAGTGTGTGGCGCGCGTAGCTGGTGGAGGAAAGAGCCCTAATCAAAACTCCAATTCTTCCAAGCGTCGACGGTTACGACAGGAGCAGCATTTTGCGTAAAATGGCAAAGCAAATTTCTCAGTTTTTAAGTCCTAGGAATCGTGGGATCACACCAGACTACACATATTACGTGGAATGCAACTATTAAGTAATTTCATACCAACAAAAATGTGATACTCTCACGAATTCCTAAATTATGACTACATAATTCTCATAAAATTTCTACTACTTGGAATTAATTGATTATTTAATTAACACATAAAATTTATCTGTAGCGAATTTAGATACCTCAATCGGCGGTACAACTGATCAAAATTACTCATGATCGGACCCTGAAATTAAAAATGAGACGATGCATAAATTTTGGATGTTACAACGGGGCTATGCGATTTACCATGGAGGATGGGTCGTGGCAAGTGAGACAGGGTGTTGTTCTACATAAGCATCTCACGCTTCAATGTGTTGCAAGATGGGATGCACGGATTCTAGGATACTGACATGCCCTCGATATGGTGTTCGACGGCGGCGAGGAAGGCATCTTTCATGGAGCGAGTGAGTGGCAAGCACAGTGGGGGAAGCTCGGAAGATGGCTTCCCTAGATCGATCATATGTGGCGATGGGAGTAGTGTCGCGATGTTGCATCAGCTCCGATAGGAGGACACAAGGTGAGGGAATGGTAAGTCGTGGCTAGCATGGAAATTGTCGCTAGATGAGGCATTGTCATGTTACTGCGAAGGCGGAAGAGCAGTTGCAAGAAACCTCGCACGCCTGATGGTGACAAGATGGGTCGTCATGTATGGCAAGTGAGACAGGGTGTTGTTCTATATAAGCATCCCAACCCAGGCTTCGATGTGTTGCAAGATGGGATGCATGGAGGCTAAGATACAAACACATCTGCGGTGTCGGATCGCAGATCCGATCAAGCACTCCTGCGTGAGTAGGCAAAAGTGGGTTCCGCCTTCCGGCGATCCAATGGTGAAGGCTGATCCCCATCACACCCTAGTAGCGATCTCCAACCATATAGCGTGTGTTCCTGTCGACGAAAGGAAAGGGGAAGGAGATGGAGCTCCAGTGTGTGGCGCGCGTAGCTGGTGGAGGAAAGAGCCCTAATCAAAACTCCAATTCTTCCAAGCGTCGACGGTTACGACAGGAGCAGCATTTTGCGTAAAATGGCAAGCAAATTTCTCGGTTTTTAAGTCCTAGGAATCGTGGGATCACACCAGACTACACATATTACGTGGAATGCAACTATTAAGTAATTTCATACCCCAACAAAAATGTGATACTCTCACGAATTCCTAAATTATGACTACATAATTCTCATAAAATTTCTACTACTTGGAATTAATTGATTATTTAATTAACACATAAAATTTATCTGTAGCGAATTTAGATACCTCAATCGGTGGTACAACTGATCAAAATTACTCATGATCGGTGTTACCGACATCAGGGCGGAGGACCCACCATGGCAGGTATACACGCGAAGGGGACCCAGCACGCAGGAAGCGGACGAGCCGTCCGGGGCGTGAGGGACCGGACCATGAATTTAAGCATCAGCGGTGTGCGGTTATCAAGTTCAGCTTTATTTTATTTTTGCTTGTGTTAGCCCTCACTATATGAGGAGAACTCTTGTTTGCTTTTGTCATCTTTTGATCAATCAAGTTATTGGGGGCTGCTCCCTCTTCTTCTCTCAACCCTAACTTTCCATCTCTCTTCCCCTATCTCTTTCCCTCGCTCTCCATCGCCGCCGGCACTCGCACGGCTTCCGCGGGTACCGCTACCGCCCCCTCTACCGTCCGGCGATATCGGGTATCGCTAGCGCCCCCTCTACCGTCCGGCGATACCGGGTAGGTATCAATTTGGTCCGACCTCGCCGTTCCGCCCGCCCTAGCGCCGCCGGTCTTCCGCGCTTGTCGCCGTCAGACGCCATGGCTCCCAACACCCGCCAGAACGCCCAGGACAACCTCGATGAAGCCGACGCCACCCGCAGTCGCCTCGACCGCCAGGACGACCATCTCGATGCCTTCAAGTCCACCATCGACGCCCTTGCCGCCGGGCAGGCCCTCATCCTCAGTCGCCTCGACGCCCTCTCGCCGCTGCCGCACTCCTCCGTTCCGTCCGGATCGGCGACCTCCAACGGCATCGCCTCCATCCTCGGGATGCCGCCGCCGATCTACACTACCACCCATGCTGTCGCTGTAACCCCCGCCGGACGCCCACACCTCACTCTCGACATTCCATCCTTCTCGGGGGTGGATCCGTTGGGCTAGATTGCTCGGGCGGAGCAATTTTTCGACCTCTACAACACACCGCCGGCGGACAAAGTGAGCACGGTTGTGGTCGGGTTGGACGGTTCCGCGCTTCATTGGGCGCGTTGGCTCCGCCAAGTTCAGCCACTCATCTCCTGGAATGAGTTCAAGCAAGACATGATCAGTCGCTACGACTCCCGTTACACCGGCTCCGCAGTGGAGCGCCTTTGCACGGCCCGCCAAACATCTTCCGTCGACAGCTACATTGATGAATTCATCGCCCTCGTCACACAGGTCCCGGGCCTTCCGCCCGACCATTATTTGGGGTTCTTTCTTCAAGGCCTACTGCCCAATATTCGGTCCCGGATTCGGACGCATCACCCTCGGACGGTCTCTGAAGCCTTGGAATTGGCTCGTGCGGTTGAAGCGGACCTCGGCACCCGCCCATGGCCTGCCGGCGGCCATCCTAATCCCCTCCCTTCTGCTCATCGGGACGTGCACCCTCGACCGCCGCCGGAGGCCGGCCCCCGTCCGCCACGCACAGACAACCCTCACCGCCTCTCCAACAATGATTACAACGACCTCCGTCGCAAAGGCCTATGTTTCCCCTGTCGCCAGCCATACTCACCTCAGCACGTCTGTTCCGTCAAGGAATTCCACGCGATTATTGGGGACGGCGACTCCGACAGCCCCGAGCTTGGGGGCGGGGACTTCGAAACCCGGATGGATACTGCTACAGTGGAAGAGGAGGAGGCGCCCCTCAATGTACTGGACCTTCCCTTCTACTCCGTCGGGGGCCTCACCGGTCCCCAAACGATGAAACTCGTCGGAGATATTCGGGGCCGCCCCGTCATCATCATGATTGATAGTGGAGCAAGTCATAACTTCATTTCGGCAACAGTGGCACGCGACCTCGACCTCCTAATTACTCCCTCGCCCTCCTTCTCGGTGTGCTTGGGAGACGGCCGCCGCCGACCAACGCTGGGTCAATGTCCGGACGTCTCTCTTTCTGTGGGGTCGGGTATCTTCACAGCGGACTTCTATATGTTTGACCTTGGGGGCATTGACGCGATCTTGGGCGTCGCGTGGCTCCAGACATTGGGGGACGTCCGCGTGAATTGGGCCAACCGCACGATGGTGTTTCAGCATCAGGGCCAACCCTGTCGCTTGGTGGGCGACTCGTCCCTCCTGCGGTCACCGATTTCATGCCGAGCCCTGAACCGCGACACGAACGTGGACTTCTCCGCGTGGCTTTGGGCGGTGGAGCCAACCCCACCGGACCGCGCTGCCGTAACGCCCGCTGTTCAACTACTCCTGGACGAGTTTGCGGACATCTTCGCACCGCCGCAAGGCCTTCCACCAGCAAGACCAACCGACCACGCTATCGTACTTCAGCCGGGAGCGGTCGCGGTCTCGGTTCGACCGTATCGTTACGGCCATGCGCAGAAAGATGAAATGGAGAAATTGGTACAGGACATGTTATTAGGCGGCCTCATTCGCCCAAGTGCCAGCCCTTTTTCCAGCCCGGTCCTCCTCGTCCGCAAGAAGGCCGGAAGTTGGCGATTCTGCGTGGATTACCGGGAGCTCAACAAAGCCACCATTCCGGATAAATATCCCATCCCGGTGATTCAAGAACTCCTCGATGAGCTTCACGGCACCGCCTACTTCACTAAACTGGATCTCTGGGCCGGCTACCACCAAATTCGGGTCCGTCCCGAAGACGGCGTTTCGGACACACGACGGGCACTTTGAGTTTCTCGTCATGCCGTTCGGCCTCACCAATGCGCCGGCCACATTTCAAGCCACCATGAACGATATTTTCCGGCCGGTCCTTCGCAAGCATGTTCTCGTTTTTTTGATGATATTTTGGTATTCAGTCGTTCTTGGCAGGATCACCTACGGCACCTTCGAGAAACATTCCTGACCCTCCGTCGGCACAGCCTCGTGGTCAACCACAAAAAATGCTCCTTCGGCGTCACCAAAGTGAGCTACCTCGGCCATACCATATCGGCCGACAGCGTGGCCATGGAGCAAGAGAAAGTCCAAGCGGTTCTCAAATGGCCTACGCCCTCGTCCCTCCGGGACGTCCGCGCGTTTCTGGGCTTGACCGGTTACTACCGGAGGTTCATACAGAACTACGGCGGATTGGCGCGCCCTCTCACCCAATTGTTGAAGCTCTCGGAGGAGGGTCCCTTCTCTTGGCCGCCAGCGGCCATGGCCGCGTTCGTCGTTCTTCAGGCGGCCCTCGTTCAGGGGCCGGTTTTAGCAATGCCAGATTTCCAGAAGCCGTTTGTGGTGGAATGCGACGCGTCCGGGACGGGCGTGGGGGCGGTCCTGATGCAGACCGGACGGCCGATTGCCTACTACAGCCGCGCCTTCTCGGCCACGGTGCGGAGCCGGTCGGCCTACGAGAACGAACTTATGGCGCTGGTCCTAGCAGTCCAGCACTGGCGGCCGTACCTCTTGGGTCGGCACTTTATGGTTCGGACGGACCATCACAGCCTTCGCTATTTACTACAGCAAAAGATAGCGACACCGGCGCAGCAACTATGGGTGGCCAAGTTACTGGGTTATGACTTCACCATAGAATTCCGTCCCGGCAAGACAAATCGAGCAGCAGACGCACTGTCCCGGCACCCCCAAGCACCCGAACTCACGACCCTGTCACGACCAGTGTGGGACGACGCCGCCACCATTCAGCGGGAGGTGGAACAGGACCCGCACCTGGCGGCCATTCGGACGGCCCTCCTCGCCAACCCGGCCGCTCATCCTCCGTACTCCATTATCGGCGGTCGTCTGTTTCATCGGGGACGCCTGGTGATTTCTGCCACCTCCACCTGCATACCGCGCCTCTTGGACGAGTTTCATTCTACCCCCTCCGAGGGTCATGCGGGTGCCTTTCGTACGTACCGACGCCTGGCGGCCTCCCTCTACTGGCCGCATATGCTACAACAGGTGAAAGCATACGTGGCGGCCTGTTTGCCCTGTCAAAAAGCTAAATACGAAGCCATGTTCCCGAGCGGCCTGCTGCAGCCCCTTCCGATTCCGGAGCGGATCTGGGAGGATATTGCTATGGACTTCATCACGCGGCTGCCCCGTTCTAATGGTTTTGACTGTGTATTGGTGGTCGTTGACCGCCTCACGAAGTATGCACACTTCGTTCCTCTCCAACACCCGTATACGGCGGCGACAGTCGCCGACAGCTTCATCGCCGACATCGTCCGCTTGCATGGCTTTCCACGTTCCATTGTCAGTGACCGTGACCCCCTCTTCCTCAGCAGCTTTTGGACATCACTATTTCGGCTGCAAGGGACACGCCTCCGTATGAGTACAACTTATCATCCCCAGTCGGACGGCCAATCGGAAGTGCCGAACCGATGCCTCGAGACGTACCTTCGTTGTTTCATCGGCGAGCGGTCGGGCACTTGGGCCAAATGGCTCTATTGGGCGGAATATTCCTACAACACGGCCTATCATCATGCGGCAAACACGTCTCCATTCGAAACGGTTTACGGCCGACCACCTCCGTCAGTGATCCGCCATCTTCCAGGCGAGTGCCCCGTGGCGAGTTTGGTCGACCATCTCCACGACCGGAATATCATCCTCGACAGCTTGAAGCACCATCTCCGTCGCGCCCAGGCAAAAATGTTATCATTTGCAAATCGAAAACGCCGGGACTTGTCGTTCCAAGTAGGCGAAAAGGTCTTCCTCAAACTTCACCCCTACCGCCAGTTGACCGTCGCACGCAGGCCGTGTCCGAAGTTGGCACCCCGCTTCTATGGGCCATTCGAGATTATCAGCCGCATTGGGGCCGTGGCATACCGGCTCCGTCTGCCTATCAATAGCCGCATTCACTCTGTGTTTCATGTTTCCCAGCTCCGGCGAGTCGTCGGCGACCACCCCGTCGTGGACCACATTCCGACCGACCTCGACTACTCCAGCTCCGAGCCGTTATACCCAGAAGTTGTTCTCGGCCGACGACACCACCGCCCGGGCGACACCACTCAAGAGGAGATTCAGGTGGCTTGGCACAACCGGCCGTCCACCGCAACCACGTGGCTTCTGCGGGACGATTTTCGTCGGCAGTTTCCCGACTATTGCCTTGAGGACAAGGCCAATTTCCCAGATGGCGTATTGTTACCGACATCAGGGCGGAGGACCCACCATGGCAGGTATACACGCGAAGGGGACGCAGCACGCAGGAGGCGGACGAGCCGTCCGGGGCGTGAGGGACCGGACCATGAATTTAAGCATCAGCGGTGTGCGGTTATCAAGTTCAGCTTTATTTTATTTTTGCTTGTGTTAGCCCTCACTATGAGGAGAACTCTTGTTTGCTTTTGTCATCTTTTGATCAATCAAGTTATTGGGGGCTACTCCCTCTTCTTCTCTCAACCCTAACTTTCCCTCTCTCTTCCCCTATCTCTTTCCCTCGCTCTCCATCGCCGCCGGCACTCGCACGGCTTCCGCGGGTACCGCTACCGCCCCCTCTACCGTCCGGCGATATCGGGTATCGCTAGCGCCCCCTCTACCGTCCGGCGATACCGGGTAGGTATCAATCGGACCCTGAAATTAAAAATGAGACGATGCATAAATTTTGGATGTTACAACGGGGCTATGCGATTTACCATGGAGGATGGGTCGTGGCAAGTGAGACAGGGTGTTGTTCTACATAAGCATATCACGCTTCAATGTGTTGCAAGATGGGATGCACGGATGCTAGGATACTGGCATGCCCTCGATATGGTGTTCGACGACAGCGAGGAACTAAGGCTTCTGTCATGGAGCGAGTGAGTGGAATGCACAGTGGGGGAAGCTCGAAAGATGGCTTCCCTAGATCGATCATATGTGGCGATGGGAGTAGTGTCGCGATGTTGCATCAGCTCCGATTGGAGGACACAAGGTGAGGGAATGGTAAGTCGTGGCTAGCATGGAAATTGTCGCTAGATGAGGCATTGTCATGTTACTGCGGAGGCGGAAGAGCGCTTGCAAGAAACCTCGCACGCCTGATGGTGACAAGATGGGTCGTCATGTATGGCAAGTGAGACAGGGTGTTGTTCTATTCCTAAGATCTCTAACTAGACATTGGGATACAAAAATCTGTGCCATCAGGGAAGGAGCAAAGCAGGGTGAGAGAGGACAAGGCCATCTGGTCTTCTGGAGACCTCCAGACCCAGGAAGTAGTGAAGGTGACCCAGATCTTTTGTCTGAAAGACAGAGCTAAGATGTTGTTTAATCGCATGTATTCCTTTTGCGTCGTCTCCAGTAATTATGATGTCATCCACGTAAACCAAAAGAAGAACTGTTCATGTTGCCTGTTGGCGAGTGAACAAGGAGAAGTTTGTCGAGCTCCGAGTAAAGTCAATCTCTCGAAGAGCCTTGCTGAACTTGTCGAACCAGTTTCGAGGTGATTGTTTGAGACCATAAAGAGACTGCAATAGACGACAGACCAGAGACTCCCCCGTGGTCTCAAACCCGGAAGGTTGATCCATGTAAACCGTTTCATGGAGATCGTCATTAAGAAACGCATTCTTAATATCTAGCTGAAATAAGGGTCACCGACGATGTACAGCTACGGAGATAAGCACACGAACAATGTTGAGTTTAGCCACCGGAGAGAAGGTTTCTTCATAGTCGATACCCTGTTGTTGAGTGTAGCCACGAGCAACCAAGCGAGCTTTCAGTCGGTCAATTGTTCCATCAGGAGCATGCTTGATAACAAAAACCCATTTACACCCAACTGGTTTCTGTCCTGGAGGATGGGGTACCAGAGTCCATGTCCTGTTAGCCCAAAGAGCAGTCATTTCTTCCCCCATGGGGGTGCGCCAGCCAGGATGTTGCAGAGCCTCCTGCACAGAGTTAGGAATAGCAATTGTGGACAAAGAGGTAGCAAGTGTCTGAAGTTGGGGAGAGAGGCGATGTAGGGAAACATAGTTCGCCATAGGATGAGCGGTTGATTCTGTTACCGTATCAGCCAGACGTTAAGTACCCGAGGTTGAGGCCGACTGCGTAGGGGAAACAGGAGTAGGAGTGCGGCGAAAGTAGACATGGATAAGAGGTGGCTTGTAGGTAGCAGGAGCAGGAGTTGGGGAAGGAAGAACCGGTGTGTGAACGGGAATGATAGGTCGTAGGACAGGCTGTGGGAGAGGTATTGGTGTAAGTGTGGGTACTGGAGCAGAGAAGAATGGCCGATCCTTCCGGAAGGTAAATCAGGCGACACAGAGACCTTGCGGGTGGTAGGGGAATAGCAAATGTAGCCCTTCTGTGTACGTGAATAGCCAACGAAAATTTGTTTGACCGCCCTGGGATCCATGTCTGTAGACGGTCCCAGGATATGAACGTAGCACGTACACCCGAAGATTCGAGGTGTGAGGGGAAAGGCCGGAGTAGAAGGAAAGAGGAGGCTGAATGGAGTGGCATTGTTGAGGACGGAGGATGGAAGACGGTTAATAAGAAAGCAGACTGTGGAGACCGCAAAGTTCCAATACACTTTGGGGACGTTCATGTGAAGCATGAGAGAGCGGGCGACATCAAGCAAGTGTCGGTTCTTCCGTTCAGCAACACCATTTTGTTGTGGGGTGTAGGGACATGAAGTCTGGTGAATAATCCCGAACTCAGAACATAAATTTGCAAACTCGTTGCTTATGTATTCGCGAGCATTATCAGTACGTAGAGTTTTGATGGTAGTGTAGAATTGTGTGCGGGTTTCAAGGACAAATGCCAGAAAGACACGAGGGAGCTCAGAGCGATCGCAAAGTAAGTATAACCAAGTGACCCGAGAATATTCATCAATAAACGTGAGAAAATATCGAAATCCAGAAATACTAGTAATTTTATAAGGTCCACATACATCAGAATGTAAGAGATCAAAAGGAGTAGAGCTCTGAGTACAATGTGCGGGAAAGGAAGAACGCAGTTGTTTGCCCAAAATACAAGAATCACACTTGAAAGCTGGAAAAGATACATCGGGAAGTGCCTTCTGGAGGACTGGGAGGGGAGCATGTCCAAGACACTGATGCCACTCAGCAGAGGAGACAGATGAGAGGATAGTGGGAGAGTCGTCGAGAAGGTAGAGCCCGATACGCAGTTGCCCCTTACCAATGGTAATCCGCGTCCGTCGATCCTGTATCAAAAAAGAAGAGGATGTAAATGTTAGGGAGCAATCCAGGTCAGTAGTAAGACGGCTAACAGAAAGCAAGTTGAACGGGGATCCCGGAACATGAAGAGCCGAGCGGAGAGAGATGGAGGGGCTAAGAGAGAGGTCAGCCGAGCCGGAGACCGGAACAGTCTCCCCATTGGCCACGGTGATACACTTCGGATGAGGAGCATTCAAATACTTTGGTGGCTGTAGCGAGGTGATGTGATGAGTAGCACCAGAGTCCACTATCCAGCATGGACTCGTTGAGAGACAGGTTATACCTGGATTGGAGACGGAGGCGACGGAGGCGGGTGGGGACATCATTCTTTGAAGTTGTTGGAGTTGTAGGCGGAGTGCGTCAAGATCGGCGCGGGAGGCCGAGGGGCTGTCATCAGCAACAGCGGCAGTCGGACGAGGAGGATTACCAGGCTTCCGATAGCAGGTCGCCTCAAAGTGGTCATATCGCCCACAGAATGAACATTTTGGTCGAGAACGACCACCACGCCCCCTTCCCCGAGAGGCCGAATGTCCACCACGAGCCGGTGGAGGCAATGGAAGTAAGGGAGCAGGAGTGTTCTGAAGAAGGGTTGGTGAGGAAAGAGCAGGAGCCGCCAGAGGTGCTGAGGTTTTGAGGAGCATGGAACACACATCTGAGAGGGAAGGAGTAATAGACGAGGCCAGAACCTGATTTCGGATGCTTTGCAGGTGTGGAGGAACACGAGCCATGATCATAGCAATGATGACAGCTTCCTTCTGAGCTCGTTGAGCAGCATGATCATTGGTGGAAGGTTGATGCTGGATCCATGCTTCGGCCAGAGTTTTGGTGCGAGCAACGAAGGAGATCATGTTAGCAGCCCCGGCCGTATCTAACGCGTGGAGATCTGTGATGATGTCGTAGAGATGTTGAAGGTTGTCCTTGCCCGAGTATAGAGAATGAAGCTCATCCCACATAGCTTCAGCAGTCTCGTGATACATCACCATTTGGTATGACTCTCCATCCATAGAGTTGAGAAGCCAAGTCTGAACTCGGCCGTCATTCCTGAGTCAATCCTCCGTAGGAGGGACTGGAGGTGCTTGGGTGAGATGACCCAGAAGTCCTTTAGACTGAAGAACTCGCCGGACCGAGTGTACCCATTGCATGAAGTTTACTTTTCCTGAGAGGGAGATTGTGGTTATCCGCAACTCATCATGAAGTTCCGGAGGCGGACCCAGGCGGTCTGGCTGAGGAGGGGCGTGCACCGTGGCGGAGTCCACAGATGATCTTATTGAAGAGAGGGCGGGCTGACAAAGGAAGACCGCAGGGTCTGGCTGCTGAGAGAAGAGGCCGCGAGCAAAATCGAAGTTGCGAGAAGGCCGTTGAAAAACTTGAAGGAGCAGGTCGCACGATCTACTGGAGGAGGAGGTCGCACGAGCTACTGGACAACTTGAGGAGGTCGCACGAGCTACTGGAGGGAGCAGGACGCACGATCTGCTGGAGGAAGCAGGCCGCACGATCTGCTGGAGGAAGCAGACCGCTCGAATGAGTAGACCGTTGGATTCCAAGGAGAGAGCTCGGCAGAGGGAGCGGCGAGGGAGTGCGAGCAGGAGAGAGCTCGGCAGAGAGACCGGCAGGCCGCTGGGAGGAGGCCGCACAACTGGCTGTTGGGAGGAGGCCGCTGGAGGAGACCGCACGGTCACGAAGAGAACACCAGCTGCCAAAGCAGACCGCGGGCAGAGAAGCAGACCGCACGGTCTCGATGAGAACACCAGAGGTCGTAGCGAGAGAGAGCGGGTAGCGAGAGGTCGCAGCGAACGAGACGGAGGTCGCCGCGATGAGGAGAGGAGACCGAACCGTCTAAGGAAGGGCAGGTCGCAGCGGTTAGAGGAGAAGGTCGCAGCGGACTGAATGTGGGGCGGGGCCCACTGGACAGGTAGAGAAGGCTATATAAGAGCCTAGAACCGAGAGAAGGGGCGGTGGAAGCCACGAAGAGAAAGGAGCGGGTAGAAAAGAGGAGTCCGCAGGGCAGGCTGCGAACAGGGAGGAAGAGCGAGTTGCGCGGTCTGAAAAGGAGGAGACCGCGCGAACTGAAGAACTGCAGCTCGCAGGCGGTCAGGAGAATTGAGACCGCAGGTATCGGACCGATGGCTCTGATACCATGTACACAAAAGCCCAAAGCTTGTATGTATTGCTTAGGAGTATAAATACAAAGAGAGTACATATATATAGGAGGGAGAAAGAGAGAAGAATTCCTATACAAGATGTGGGACTAAAGAAGAGAAGCATAAATGGGCCCAAATACGGGCCCTTTACATGGGCTTTTCCAACAAAACCCAATATATGAAATATCCCCGATATATAAAAAACCGACACAAAAATCCAAACCGACGTGTCCCCGACATCCGACATCTGCAACCTTGATCAAAATAAAGCTCGAACTTGGGCTCTAAAACCAACTGACGCATGATTAATCTACAGGTGACTGAAGGCGATAACCCTAACCCTAAATGCAATGCAAGCAAGCAGGTGACGAATGTGATGAATCCACGACCAACCCTAAAATGAAATTGCAAGGACATGAACAATAAGCAATCTAATGGACAAGAGACTTATGACACAAACTCTAATGTGATGCACATGCAAATGATCCAATCATGCAAATACTCTACTTAGTATAATTAATTGAACAATATTGATTTTAAAACTCACGTATTTAATCATATTTAAGTACAAACATTCGAATTAAGCAAGTAAGGGACGATTGCAAATTAATTAAGAGTACTGAAATTAAATGTTAATTGAAGAGAAAACGCACAAGCTGAAATTAAAAGAATCTAATTAATTCAAAACAAGCTTTCACTAAGAATATAAGTACATGAGAAATGAAACAAAAGAAACTCGCCAATAAATCGTCATCGGTCGCGAAGTAAGGTAAGCTGATATATGGTAGCTGCTCGAAGCGGATATGAATCGTATGTGGTCTGATTTTCAGATAGGGAGATTGTTTGGTGGTTATGAGAGGGTTGGGTGGCGGTTGTAGAGGGTGTGAGGAGGCTATGGGACAAATGTGGAAGAACTAAAATGGGGCTAGGAGACGGGAATAGTGAAATCTGACGGCTGGATGGGAGGAGAGAAGGGAATTCGGCAGTTAAAGGGGAGGAGGGAAGGGAATCCGACGGATGGAGGGGAGGGACATGAATCCAGCGGCTGGGGGTGTTCTCATGGACGAGAAGGCAGCAGAGGCATTGAGAAGGACAACTATGATGGGGAGACGTCGATCTGGGGATAGGAGAAGTCGATCTGGGGATGACGACGGCGGTGGATCCAAGAATCAACACCTGGAGAAGGAGAATGACCGGCGATGTTGCATCGCGCGGGGCTGGAGTCGACACCATGAGAATCCAGAATTTCAGTCTAAAATCTACGATATTTGAAAATCAGACTATATACCCATATTTATAGACTTAGAACTCACTACGAACAACCACGATTGTCCGGAATATGAAATCACTAAATTTACATGAAAAAAAATAAAAAAAAAAAAAAATATATGCCACGTCGTTCTGAACGTAACTCCCGGCTCGGATTGTCAATCCGACGATCCTATCTCTGCTACCTGCGTATGTAGACTCCTGCAGTCTGATCAATTAATCCTAATACTAAAATTCTTAGTAACGCCGGGAGTCTCTTCCTCAAAATACAAAAACTACAATGAAAGTAATCTTTACTACGACGGATAGGGAAAAGAGAAAAAAGTTATGATGCACAGTAACATGACTTTGGTAAACCTTTGCATGATTTTGCATAACAGGAAGGATGAAAGGGAAGACCCACAAAAGAGTAAAAAAAAGTGGTTCTTCAAAAAGTATCAGGGAAAACAAACAAACAAACAGTAAATCACTTGGTTGAAAAAACTTTGATGTGTCCTTTTTTAGAAGACCTTCGGTCATGTATTAAACATATAACACAATGATAGTAAATTAAATTAGAAGAACCCTTTAATTGCAACTTCCAAAAAGAGAAACCAGGAGAGCTGATAATATATAACCATCTTGTGATGAGAAAAAATATTGAGAGAATGCATACTTGTTGATTGGTAGCCCATCGTTCATAGTAGTGTGTATATCTCTCAAGTGAGTTTTTTGCCATTTCTCTCCTCCTTTCAGATTCATCATACTGAAATGGACACAAATATCATAAAGAATGTTCCACATACATCAGTAGTCACAATGAAATAACAAGATGTGCAGCATGAAGCATACCGCTCCCTCCTGCTTTGCAGTTTCATAACGATTGCAGGCATAAAAACCACCAGTTCTCTCCCCATGTTCTAACCATGGGTCAAGACATAACCTATGATGATTTTATAGTATTAATCAGCAGTCAATGAAAACCAAGAAAATATGGTATTCAATAATCAGCTCAGAGATTCCTACCAACAAAACTCAAACTTGCATGGAGGTGTACAAGTTATATGCATACAACCTTGATTTTTCTCAATTGGCCTTTTGCATTTTGGGCAAGGTTTAGAGTTAGCCAATATCCTGCATTCAAAAACAAATAGTTATTGGAAATATCGACAAACCTAACAAATTTTTTCAAGCTTAACAGAGCAAAATCCTACTCTAAGCAATTAGAAAATGCATTAAAAGAAAATTAGATTAATTCACTATGAGTAGAATCGTTGGAAAAGCACTAGTATTGGTTTTGCAAGGCATGGATGATAAAGAAAGTCGACACATAATGTGCACGCGAACATGAAGAGATCAACGACAAGAGGACAAAGGAGCAAGCTAACGAATCATTTAAGAATGACCAGGGTCATACACCAACTCGCGGAGTCAGGTGAACAATCTACACGGGAAATGTTCCAAGCAAATTTCCCTAAATAAGCTAAGTAGCCGAGAAGTGCCCAAGCAGCCGCATGACATTTCTAAGGAACTATGTTGCACGACACTCCCGTGATGACTCATCAAATAATCGATTTTGACTCTTTTTTAAGACTGTTGTAACTGGACAAGTAGACTCTGGGGTTAAAAGTGCATGGCTCCACTATATTACTAATACCCCAAGTCAGCCACAAAGGATTCTGTTACATCGATTCTTAAGTGTTGAAATAGCCCTTGTATTTGGCCTATTTGGTGGCCCATTTACTCCTCTTCTATATCTCTTTAGTCTCACATTGTGTATAGGATTTCTCTCTCTCATCTCTCTCCTATAAATATGTACTCTCCTTTGTATACAATACAAGAAATATATACAATTGATTGCTCTTTTCTACATGGTATCAGAGCTAGCGATCCATTTTTTACGGTCTCCCATTTTCTGACCGCCCCCTACCTTTTCCGACCTCTGGCGGTCTCATTTCCTGAGACCGCTCATCCTGCGGCTTCTTCCCGTTTTGCTCCCCGCCTCCCACATTTCCCTCTACTGGGCTTTTATAGCCTCCTCCTTCTGCCGCGTGGGTCCCGCCATCATCCTCTCAGTCCAGCGGGCTCGCCAGCCGATCTCCTCTGCGGTCTCCAGCATCGAGCTCTCCCGCGGCCTCTAGCAGCGATCTCCCTCAAGCGGTCTGCAGCAGCAAGTCATAGCAGCAACCTCCAGCGATCTCTGACCGCCGATCTCCGCAGTCATAGCGATCTCCAGCGCCCTCCTATGTGATCTCCGGCGGTATTCTCGCACGGTCTGCTCGCAGCGAGCTCTCCAGCGCCTCTTCCGCGATCTCTAGCGCCTATGCGATCTCCAGTCCCGCGACCTCCAGCGCCTCTGCCGATCTCTCAAGCGATCTCCAGCGATATCCCGCGCCTCTGCCGTTCTCCTCCGCAGCAATCTCCAACTCCGCCGATCTCATTGCAGCAGCCCCCCCCCCCCCCTGGAATTTTCTGCTCGCGGCGGTCTTCAGCGCCCTCCTGCTCGTAGCGATCTTCAGCTACCTCCTCGCAGCATTCTCCAGCGGTCTCCTCTGCTAGCCGCACAATCTCCAGCGCGCTCTCACGCGATCTCCAGCGGCCTCCAGCGAGCTCCTGTCCAGCGACCTCCCTCTTCCGAACTTCTCCAGCAAACGTGTGCTCACCGTAACTGTGCGGTCTAGCTCTCCCTCCTGCCGTCTTGCTCTCTAATCTTCAGTCCGCCGTTCTCTCTGAGATAATGGGCTCATCTGCGAACTCCTCGTCTTTGCCTACTGAGACCACCCAACAGCACACTCCTACTGAGACCACCCAACAGCACACTCCTACTGAGCTCCGTGATGAGCTGCGAATTACTACTATCTCCCTCTCCGGGAAGAAAAACTTCATTCCTTGGGGGCACTCAATCCCCCGGCGACTACTCCCGAGTGGCTCAAGACTGATGGTCGGGTCCAGACCTGGATCCTTAACTCTTTGGAGGGCGAACCATATGAAATGGTCATGTACCTTCCCACGGCCAAAGGGATGTGGGACGAGCTCCACTCTTTATACTCCGGCAAGGACAGTCTTCAAAGTCTCTTCGACATTATCTCTGATCTTCAGGCTCTGGACACCAGTGGACCAAACATTACCTCTGTTGTCGCTCGGGTCAAGTCATTCTCCGAAGCTTGGCTTCAACACCAGCCGCCCATCTCTGATCTAGCCACTCAGCGCGCGCAAAGAGAGGCCGTCTGCATTGCTCTGCTAATGGCCCGTGTTCCTCCACATCTTCTGAGTATTCGGGCACAAGTCCTGGCCTCGACTCCCACTCCATCCTTATCGGCTGTCTGCTCCATGCTACTCAAAGTATCACAACCTCCGGAGGCTCTTGCTCCCCCCTCACCGGCTCTTCTCCAAAATATCCCTGCTCCTTCGTTTCCTCCTCCTTCTAGCCGAGGAGGTCGGTCTGCCTACCGTGGAAGGGGCCGTGGTGGACGAGGACGGCCGAAGTGCTCCTTCTGTGGTCGTGATGGCCATTATGAGTCCACCTGCTTTCGGAAGACGGGCAATCCTCCTCCTCCACGACCGACTGCAACAGTCGTTGAAGATAGCTCCTCGGTCTCTCGCGCCGATCTTGAGGCACTCCGCCTACAGTTCCAGCAACTCCAAGGGATGATGTCTCCACCTGCCTCAGTCGCCTCCGTATCCAGCCCAGGTATCGTTTGTCTCTCCACTAGTCCTCGCTGGATAGTGGATTCGGGTGCCACCCATCATATCACCTCTCTTCCGCCACCAACATATTCAGGTGCTCCTCATCCAAAGTATATCATTGTGGCCAATGGAGCGACTGTCTCTGTATCCGGCTCGGCTGACCTGTCTCTCAGCCCATCCATTTCTCTCCGCTCGGCACTCCATGTTCCGGGCTCCCCGTTTAACTTAATCTCTGTTAGACGTCTAACTACTGATTTGGATTGCTCGGTCATTTTTTCACGTTCTTCTTTTCTGATACAGGATCGACGGACGGGGACTACCATTGGTAAAGGGCAGCTGCGCAACGGGCTCTACCTTCTTGACAATTCTCCCACCATCCTCGCCTCTGTCTCTTCTGCCGACTGGCATCAGCGTCTCGGCCATGCTCCCCTCCCCATCCTCAAGAAGGCACTACTCGATGTATCTTTTCCTGCATTTCAATGTGAATCATGTATTTTCGGCAAACAGCCGCGTTCATCTTTTCCTGCAAATTGTACTCGGAGCTCCGCTCCTTTTGATCTTATTCATTCAGATATCTGGGGTCCCTATAAAATTTGCAGTATCTCTGGATTCCGTTATTTCATTACTTTTATCGATGATTACTCCCGCACAACATGGCTATACTTACTTTGCGAACGCTCTGAATTACCTCGTGTGTTTAAGCATTTATCCTTGAAACCCGCACTCACTTCTCCACCACCGTCAAAACGGTATGCACCGATAATGCTCGCGAATACACCGGCAATGAGTTTTCGAGCTTATGCTCAGAATTCGGGATTATTCATCAAACCTCATGTGCCTACACCCCTCAACAAAACGGTGTGGCCGAACGAAAGAACCGACATCTCCTTAATATGGCCCGCTCGATCATGATTCACATGAACGTTCCGAAGATCTATTGGAATTTTGCGATCTCTACCGCCTGCTTCATTATCAACCGCCTACCCTCCTCCGTACTCAACAATGTCAGTTCGTTCAGTCTTCTCTTTCCCTCTACTCCTGCCTTCCCTCTCACACCTCGAATCTTCGGGTGTTCGTGTTACGTTCACTCCTTGAGACCATCTACGGACAAACTAGATCCCAGAGCGACTAAGCAAATGTTTGTTGGCTACTCCCATACACAGAAAGGCTACGTCTGTTATTCTCCTCTCACTCGGAAAATTTCGGTGTCCGCTGACGTAACCTTCCGGGAAGACCTGTCATTCTTTCCAGCTCCAGCAACACATTCTCCAACACCTACTCTCCCACAACCTGTCATGCGGCCCATCCTCCCGGTTAACACACCTCCTCCAACACCTCTACCACAACCACTCCCTACTCCGCCTCCCTGTCGGCCACCTCTTATCCAGGTCTATTCCCGTCGCAACTCCCGCCCCGTTGCCCCTGCGCAATCGTCCTCGTCCTCTGGTGCTCCAAGTCCTGTTGATCCGGTAACAGAGTCCACCGCTCATCCAATGGCGAGCTACGTATCACTGCATCGTCTCTCCCCTCTACTTCATACACTGGCCACTTCTTTATCGTCGGTTGCAGTTCCTAACTCTGTGCAGGAGGCTCTTCAACATCCTGGCTGGCGTGCCGTCATGGAAGAAGAAATGGCCGCGTTGTGGGCAAACCAGACCTGGCAACTGGTGGATCTTCCCCCTGGCCAGAAAACTGTTGGTTGCAAATGGGTCTTTGTCATCAAGCATGCTGCGGATGGGACCATTGACCGCTTAAAAGCTCGCCTGGTGGCTCGCGGCTACACCCAGCAACAAGGTTTGGACTACGACGAAACCTTCTCTCCCGTCGCCAAACTGAACACAGTACGGGTTCTTCTCTCTGTTGTTGTGCACCGCCAATGGACCTTACATCAACTGGATATTAAGAACGCCTTCTTAAACGGTGATCTCACTGAAACAGTGTACATGCAGCAGCAGCCCGGGTTTGAGACCACGGGGGAGTCTAGGACCCCGAAATTCTGTCATCTTGTGCGGTCTCTCTATGGTCTCAAACAGTCTCCTCGAGCATGGTTCGACAAGCTCAGCAAGGTCCTTCGTGAAGCAGGGTTTACTCGGAGCTCGGCTGACTTCTCCCTGTTTACTCGCCACCAGGCAACAGGCACCGTTCTCCTTCTTGTCTATGTGGATGATATCATTATCACAGGCAGCGACTCAAAAGGTATCCAGGCGATCAAACAACAACTCAGCTCCGTGTTCCAAACAAAAGATCTGGGGAACCTTCATTACTTCCTGGGCCTGGAGGTAGCCAGGCGACCTGATGGCCTTGTTCTATCTCAGAGAAAGTATTGCCTCGACCTTCTTCATGATGCAGGCTACTCCGGCTGCAAACCCATCAATACTCCAATGGACGCAAATCACAAGATTTGTGCTCAGTCCTCTGACTCTGATCTCTTGCTTCAGAACCCGGAATACTATCGTCATCTGGTTGGAAAATTGATCTATCTGACTGTTACAAGACCAGATATCTCCTTCGCTGTCGGTATTGTCAGCCGTTACATGCACGCCCCTCGTTCCTCTCATCTTCAGGCTGTGGAACGGATTCTCCGATATCTAAAAGCGGCTCCTGGTCAAGGCTTGGTATACAAGACCTCATCCTCAACTCCAACATTGGTGGCATACTCTGATGCTGACTATGCCGGCTCTCTGGATGATCGTCGGTCAACCAGTGGCTTCTGTACGTACTTCGGAGGACATTTGATTACCTGGCGTAGCAAGAAACAAGCAGTGGTTGCGCGCTCCTCAGCAGAAGCAGAATACAGGGCAATGGCATCTGTGGTCTCTGAACTTACATGGCTTGAAAGCCTTCTCACGGATCTTGGGGTAAAACTTCTTGCTCCTGCTCTTCTACTTTGCGACAGTCAGGCTGCGATACATATTGCCAAGAACCCGGTCTTCCACGAAAGAACCAAGCATATCGAGGTCGACTGGCGACTGCCACTTTATCCGGGAGAAAGTACAAATGAAGAAAATCGAGCTAAAACATGTCCCTGGTACTGAACAAGTTGCGGATGTCCTCACAAAGGCACTGTCCAGTACCCTCTTCTATCAATGCTTATCCAAGCTTGGCGCATACGATTTGTACGCTCCAGCTTGCGGGGGAGTGTTGAAATAGCCCTTGTATTTGGCCCATTTGGTGGCCCATTTACTCCTCTTCTATATTTCTTTAGTCCCACATTGTGTATAGGATTTCTCTCTCTCATCTCTCTCCTATAAATATGTACTCTCCTTTGTATACAATACAAGAAATATATACAATTGATTGCTCTTTTCTACATTAAGATATAATTTTTTAGCATCTAAACTATAAGAGGATAGGATGGTCAGCGCTTTTAATGGTCAGTGTAACTGGATGAGAAAAATCTGGAGATGACAATGCAGTCTCCACTATTTCCCTAATAGCCTTAACTTCATCCACGTTTTGTGGACTGCATAAAAGCTGCTTGTTAGAAAATTCTTGTAACCTCTAAACTATACAAGGATGGAGAAGCTGTCCTTACAGAGACCACTTCCAACAGAGGCACAGATGGAACATTGGTAAAAGCCCTATAAGTATTCTCTGTAATTATAGTGAAAGGAATAGAGTTTGTTGGTTTTCTATTAGTTTCCATTTACTATTCTCCTATGTTTTAAAGACGCACTTAAAGCTCAAGGCTTATGAGGTTCAGAAGTCTGCACCTTTGGAGCATAAAAGGCGGGCATGGATGAGATTTATAAACCTTTTTTTATAAATAAAGAACGAAATAATATAATAGCTCAACAACTTCTAAATGATTTAGGCCTTGTTTGGTGCGGCGGTGGCGGTCATGAACGCGGTGGTAGGAAATCGTGGTCATGAGCAACGGTAGGAAGTTGTGTTCACGAACGCAATCTGCTGTTTGGATGAACTGTGTTTTTAGTGCAGTCATGAAATGAGAAACAATTTAATATGTTTGGTTGCACGGTAATGCGGTGGCAGTTTTACCCAGAATGACTAAAATACCTATGTGCGGTGTATAGTAAAATTTGCAAAAGAAGAGAGTTAAAACTGCTAGCAATCATACTCACAAAACTATTACCAATCAAATAAAAAGCTCAAGAGTAGTACTTTAATAATACAAATGAAATCGGTTTGTTAAAAATAAAAAACTTAAAACTGAACACAGAAATCATGATAGTTGTGTACACTATCAAGAACTGAAATTGTAAGATTAAACACAAAACAAGGATACAGATGTCGAGACAAGCTCCACCCAAACTCTTGAGGGTTGGTTCCCCCAAGAGTCTCTCTCACCTAAGAGAGCCTAACCCTCACAAGATCTCAAAGGTAAAGCATAAAGAGACACTACCACTCCTATATATAGGGAGTGGGACATACAAAGTACGATAATGCCCTTGGGCTACAACTTACATATGCATTGGGAGACGCATGTCCAGGAGGTCGTATATGTATCAACACCCCCCTCCTGAAAATGACCATATCCTCAAGGTCGAGGTCTGTATGGGTCATCCGCGAGCGTCAGAGGATTCAAGTCTCCGAAGTCAGGGAAACCTTCTGGTTGGCGGGGTGGACTATAGGTCAAAGAACTGTTCGGCGCGGGCGATCCAACCGAAGAGGGCGGTTTCGTCGAGCACATGGATCTCATTCCGACGGAGATGGGTCGGGTGGATGCATGTAGCGGGGTGGAGAAACCCCATGCAGTCTAGGACGGGCCGAGGGGCTTGCGGCGGTCGTGGTGGAGGGGCTGGCTGGTGGGCGGATTATTGTCGTGGCCTCTAGCTCTCAAAGGAGGAGAGTGCGATCCTCGACTGTGCTTCGAGTTGATCCAAGCGATGGGTGTCGGCGGAGGCAGAGGCGTCCTCGTCGGCGTGGAGGGCCATTGAACGTGTTCGGAGCATGGAACGACGGTCCCGAAAGGAGACAGCGGCTACGGGGCTGAATGAGATACGACGATGGGAGGGAAAGGCAAGGTCGGGGCCGGTGGGCGACGACTAAGCGCAGGAAGTTGCGTCGAGGCCGCTGAAATAGTCGGTGTTGGGCGGGGCGTCATTGGAGGGGCACGTGAGGAGGTGCTGGAGGGCCTTCGGAAGGATACAAAAGCTCCAATAGGGCCTCTGAAATGTGGAAAGAGGTGTTGGAAGGCCACTGGAAGAGGAAGGAAGCGTAGGAGGGCCGACCGGTGGCGAGCGGAGAAGATGGAGGGCCGATGGAATGTCGAAGATGGCGTTGGAGGGTCTACGGGGTCGGAATGGCGCGCTGGAGGGAACCTGACGGGAAGACGTCGAGGCGGGATACGCGGAAAAGGTTGCAATCGGATCGGCAAATGCGCAGAAGATGTGTTGGAGCGTATCAAACTAGGCGGAATACGCGGAATCAGGCAGGGCGGGCTGGAACAATGATCCAAAGCCAATTAGGGTTTCGACGAAAATCCTAAACGAGGGGTAGGTCGGACAAATTGATAGTTGTGCACTATCAAGATTTGAAATTGTAAAATTGAACACAACATGGATACAGATGTAGAGACAAGCTCGGCCCGAACACTTGAGGGTTGGTTCCCCTAAGAGCCTCTCTCACCTAGGAGAGACTAACATCACAAAATCTCAGAGATAAAGCATAAAGAGACACTACCACTCCTATATATAGGGAGTGGGTCATATAAAGTACGATAATGCCCTTGGGCTACATATGCAGAGGGTGACGTGTTTCCAGGAAATCGTATCTGTATCAAATCAGCAACCACAGTGTAATCCAAATGAAAGTATATATATACAATGAAAATCAGATTTCAAGTGGATATGGTTTTTCTCTGGATTTCAATGAAAATCAGTAACTGGTTTACGAGAATACAGTAGACAGGGAAAAAATTAAAGCACGGTCAAAACTTACGAAAAAGAAAAATATAGGATCAAAAATACATAATGGACGATAGAAACTTACAATTGTCGATCAAAACCTAATAAACCAGACAAATACAGTAAACATGGAAAACAAGAAGAATGCGAGAGATCTAGGTCGGCAAAAAAAGGTCATTTGCAAAGAGAAAAAAGAAACCTCCAAAAGAAATAGATAGATCGAGGGTTATCGAAGAGAACAAGAGGCGAGTGAAGCATGTCAGCACGACTTCGGAAAAATGACCAGTGATGCACGAACCCTGCTGAGAGAACAGAGATGAACCAGTGTATTTCTTTCAGGTTTCAGGCATTATGGATCTGTGAATACTTTTACAGACAGCAGTACACACTTGCGTTGCCAATGTGGCCATAGGGCACATCCACATTTCTACCAAAAATGATAAAAATGGAATTCGGATGGTCACAAACACGGCGCGCAATGCATACGAAAGTGCGATGTGTTTTTAATAAACGCCACCACACCAACCCCGTCCTAAATGGGGCATTGGTGTTTGTGAAACATAATCAATCGTCGAGGCTTCAATACGATGCAAGTGACTGCATTGATCACATTTCATAAGAGATATAGATGATAATAATGAATAGTTGATGAGTAGAATGGACAAAGAATCTGATCAAAAAGATGAATTGATGTTTGATGATGATTATTTAAAATGAGATGTGGATGAATCTTGCCCTCATCATGCACACGCGTCTGCGCCTACGCTCCAAGACCCTTTTTTCGTCTGGATGTGCCTTGAGCCTTTAACAACCTCAACTTTTGACCGACTTGTAAAATGAGAAAAGAGAACATGAAAGCCTCCATTGCACTCACAAGGAACTACTTACTAAGGAAGAAAGACTCATGTTGTATGTGTAGACCCCAATTTGCTTATGGTTCCTGTTGAAAATCCATTTCTTCGGAGACAGCTTATCAGTGAGCATCCACATGAATGCACGTGTACAAGAGGAAAGTAATGAGGGGCACTCTTTTAGGTTTAGCACTACAACATATAGGGTGGCTTGCAACCATGGATAGGGAGGCGCAATCACTCTGTACCAATCGTGTAGGGGACCATTCATAGTCTCAGAATCACGATCGTGTTGGTTATTGATGGATTTTTATAGTAAACGCAAGCCGGATGGATCTTTTGAGGGCAAAGATTGCCATGTGGCTTCAGTTTTTTACTCATCGGTAGGACATTGATTATGAAGACATTTTCACTCCAATGGTCAAACTAAACAATATCCGGTTTCAGTCTTGATCTCTCTTGATATTCATCACTGAAAGTTGCATCAACCCTATATCAAAAATTTCTTTCTCAATCGTGATCTGACTGAGACAACATATATGCAGCAACCTCCCTGATAAGAGACTATGTGAAAGTCTCTTGTATGTCGTCTTCGCAAATTTCTTTATTGACCTATTTAGTACCTCGCGTCTTCAAAACGTTTAAACAGGTAATTGAGAACATTGGCTTCCAGCGGAGCTCTTATGATTTCTCTATTTACCCAATAACCATCATGAGGCAAAAAATCCTTCACATTTACATCGACCACATTATTATCATTGACAGCGATACTGCAGGGTTTCCAAATTCAAGCCTCGCTAGACCAAGCATTTTAAAACAACATCTTGTACCCCTTCTCAAAGTAGCATCTACAGGTGACTCCCTCGTCCTTTCTCAAAGGAAATATTGCAAGAATCTTCACCAAGATGTCAGATTCTTAGGATGTGGATTTGTGAGTACACATGGAGGTAAATGTTAAGCTCTCCTTTAGTTCCTCCAATTCAAATACTCATGTTGCCCAAATTCCAAAGTATTATTGGAGGCAAGTTGAGAAGTTGGTATAGTTGAAGGTTACTTGTCCTGAAATCTGGAAGCCATGAGTCAGTTTATGCACACTAGGCGAGTTTCGCATCTTTACGTAGTCGAGGGATTTCTTCGGTATCTAAAGAGTGCTCTTGGCCATGATCTTATCCGCCAATCATCATCTACTCTAGCCTATTAAAATGTGGATTACGCTGGATCAATGAATGACCATTGATCTACCACTGGCTTCTGCACGTACTTTGGCAACAACCTAATGGAAGAGTAAGAAGCAACCAGTTGTTGCTCGTTCTAAAGTCGAAGTCGAATACAACTTAACGACCCTAGCGGTTTTCGAGCTAACTTGGATTAAAAAACTCTTAAACGACCTTGATGTCTTTATCTCCTCTCCTATAATAACAAGTCATCACTCACATCATAGAGAACTCAGTGTTTCATGAGTGTACTAAACATGTAGAAGTTGATTATCACTCCACCAGGGGGAAAATTAACATAGAGAAATTCAACCACATGTTTACTCCACCTCTCATATTATCGGCATCCCCACCCAAACTATATTTCATCATATATACCTTTTATTTCTGTCCAAAATTGATTCGTACATGTATGCATCAACTTGCGAAGGAGTGCAGAGTGTTAATTATAAAAAATATATTTATTTTTTATTTGTTCCTCCTTTATATTTATACATGTAGTATGACTTCGTGTGTATATAAGAAAGTTCTCGCCTTTGTTTCATAATGAGTAGAAGCATTTTCATTCTCCGTTGTTTTTTTATCATCTCAAAAGATAACATAAAAAAATTATTCCAAAAAAAAAACCTTCTATAGCCAGACCTAAAAAGTAAATCAATATTGAACTGAACATTTTAAGGACAACACTGAAGTTGCAATCATTGATCACACTCATATCACAAGGAAAAAAATCGATCATCAAAAGTATAGCTAGAAACTAATAAGAAAGATGCATGTAAACAGTGAAGTAACCAACATCAGCAAAAGACAAGCACTTAGTTATACAACAAACAATCGGTAATATAGAAGTCAATTTAAGAAATACAAAAGATGAAAAGATAAATATAAAAGCTAGTAAAATATGGATTATCATTTAATCATCATCATTAGTCTCATTCCAACAATTTAGGGCCGGCATTATATGCATCCTCTTTTCTACTAATTCCCATCAACTTTGGCTTAAGGTGATAAGTATAGCCTTCACAAATCAGTTTGAACAACATCTATTCATAACTCTACCTGAAACAAATTCTATGTACCCATGTGCATTTTCCACCCTTCAGTCCCAATTTGTTATTATCAGAAACAAGCGATGATTCTTGTCCATGAAGTAACTAGGAGACCAAAAAAAACAATGAAAATGCACGTGTCAATCCTACCAATTCATATTTTCAGATTCTGCGCTGTTCTTTAAAATCCATTTTGCCACGGTGCCACATTCTACTGGTCGATGAGCTTCCTCTGTACACTGTTTTCAATAGACATTCAGATTCTTTTGAAATGAATGAAGCATTATGAATAAGTATGTATTTATAAGTTCATACATTCCAACAAAAACTGTGTGAGCAATTACAGGAAACATCATAGCTTCCGCATCCCATAGCAAAGTCAACAGCAAATTCACATCCAGGTGCAGGACACCATTTTGTCTGCAGATGTAAAGAAGATAATCTAAGTTTAATACCATGAAAGAAATAAGGCTTAATAACAGCTATGGAGTCTGCAGATGTGAAGATAAAGAAATCCAGGTGTAATATTGTAAAAAATATAAGGTCTAATAACAGCTGGAATTACAAGTTCTCTTTCTAACAAACCTTTCTGTTATTTTCAATGTAAGATCTAAGGAGGTAGTGGGTGTACTTTTTCTTATCTTCACAATATGCAAAAATATCAATCATATCTTGCCCGATAGCAACACTGCAAGACGGATCGGGACATCTCAACATCAGGCATCCAGGGCCATCATTAATTGCTGTTCCTATATATCCTGTGGATGCAACAATTTATGATTTCTTAACAAAAATATGAGATCAATGATTAAGAAAAAGTATGATTTTCAAAGCTTGCCCTAACTATTACTTATCATAATTTGACGGACCTTTTCATTCATGGTCTTATTGGTCGGTCACACCAATAAGCCGAACAAAAATGTTTGAGTAACAGCGCAAAACAAAAGATACATGCGCGAAAAATAAAATTAAAGACATGCGCGAAGACGTGCGCAACACTTAATAAAAATGCAGGAAATAACAAAAAAAATACAATGCGACTTAGGTTGCATCAGTTCTTCCACTGCACGATATTGAAGTCGCCTTAGGCGTCATAAGACTATAAACACTTGAGGGCATTCATATCAACATGGCTTAACCGACGTTTCCTTCAGCTGGGAAGGGCAACTGCAGACACTCACGAGGGACCTCCCCTACATCTGCCACCACCATCTCACTCCAGTCCAATGACTTCTTTCAAGAGTCTCTGTGCCGCAATTTAGCATCGCATAAAAACCTACAATCACAATTTTCCAGTATGGAATATTGTTATGAAGGACAGTCGTCGGCGTCGACCGCCACTTAAGCAAGGCAGGCGGTGGCTCGCAAAGCGCTTATCAAGGCAGGGGATGGCGACGACCGGGATGGGGTTGTTGAGAGTTGGGACCTAACGTGCGGCTCCATCTTTAATTGCAACTTTTAGTTTCTACATCTTCCTTTGGCGTTAATTATTAGATTACGTCGAGGGGACTATTTAAGTGAGTGTTGTATGACCACTTGGATATCTTGGATCATATTAAAAGTGAACCTGGGGTTGCCAAGGGAGTTCCTTTAGATTTCTCATGTTCCTTAGGGTTAACAGTGAAGCAATTACTCCTCTCAGTGTCGAAGCTACGAGTTTCGTTTCGTGAGGAGTCTTGCCTCTTCAAATCGTTGTCGTCTCCATCAACAACATCAATGTTTCCCCCATCAACCATATCTAACGCATCCACCAACCACATCCGACGGATATGCCCATATCTACTTCCTCTGCAATGTCGATAGAAACCCCAGACCCTAGCCCTCAATATCGTTTCTTCAAGTCATCGAAGACCTCGTTGACGATTCCACAGTTGTTGAATCCCCACCCTAGCGAAATCGAGTCTTCTCCCTCCCCATAGCCACATACAAGTCTCTGCTACCCTAAACCCATTTCTTTCATCTACAGCTAGCCACCTACTACAGTCACCCCCTCCAGCCTCCTTCCACCAATCTTATACGCCGCCTCCCACCACCTCTAGCCTCCATCTCCGGCTGTAGGAAGCTTTGTAAGAAACCCTACCCTTCCACCGAAATTTCAAAATACCAAAAACTCCTAAAATTTTATGATGATCCTTTCTTTAACCACATAGTAGCACTTGTGCATGTTCCTATCACCTCCCAAATCCCTCTACCCACTCATTTTGCATCAGCCCGATCATTAGTGAATCTTTTATTTTAGTTATTACTTTCCTCACATTGTACGGATACGCTTTTATTCCTAGGGATATTCAACATTGAGCATTTGTACATTTCATCTCAATAGACATATTGCTTTATTCGCCTAGTATTTATTTTCAGTACTCACATTAGCAATTGGTTGTTATCTCTTAGAATGATTAGAATTATATGCAATCTAATGTGATTGTTTGGAAGAGTTTTAAGTTTTCGTTATTAAATTAATTGCATGTCGGAATCTGGCATATTGATACATATAAGAGCATTGCACTAGAGCCTAGTTAATTGTTAGTCTTATTCACCGATTGTGTGTCCTCATGTTTTTACATTTAATTAGGCACTGTTGAATATTATAGACTTATCTTGGGTCATTTAGTTTTAATGTGAGCCTATACAAATACTCTTAAAGTGTATTCTAATCATATCAAAATTGGAGACACGGTAAAAACCTGACAGTTGCTTAGGTTAATCCCTATAATTGACTAAATTAAGACAATGAAATTAACATCTAACTCCATGACATAATTACTCCCATACAATCATTCTAGAACTTCATTCACCAATCACCAGGTTTACGTCATACATGCCACCAACAAAATAAGTCAATAACGGCAGAAATTAAAAAGTAACTCCAACTTGAAATAAGAGACAACATAAGAGAATATAAATATACCTCTCCAACATGAACTACAAAAAGAGTGACCGCAAGCTGCAGAACTCATCGCTTTCCGAGGATAGACTTCAAAACATATGCCACAAGTCAACTGCCAAGAGAAGAAAGTAGTTCAAGGTCAAATGAACTAAATTGAAAATAGTGCATTTTGGAATTCATTATATATATATAAAGAGAGAGAGAGAGACACGCGCAACTTAAATATCACTGCATTAGCATCATTTCTAAGAATAAGCAAACAATGACAGTTGACTCATGTCACATGTCAATTAATTCAAGAATCCTTTCAACATAATCATATATGAAGATGACTGAACACTCCTAGTGGTTGCATATCAGACATGTAATTTAATGATACCACTAAGGTAACCAAGGGGAGCCTGCTGGAGAGATGAGGGGGTAGGAACTAGGAAGAGAAATCCAAGGGATTCACCTCTTGGCCAACTACATGCTTGAGCTGGTGATCAATGATGAACTTCGGAAAGTAAAGAGAGATGGTCGTCTACAACACGCTTCAACTGAGATAAGCCAAAGACTGGGTGGATGTGGCTCCTTGTCAGGAGACAAGTGTAGTAACCTTGCCGACGCGATCTTCGAACGTTAATGACTCAAAGAAGAGAGCAGACAGCTTTGGATGGGCGCAGTTGGCCATCGAGCCTTGTTGAAATGGCCGAAGTTTGACAAACACAACATCCTCATTTGAAATGAACTTCACGGCGACGTTGTTTGCATGATTTACCTTTTTTGGGACATGATGAAGATGGAATTCGAGTTGTCGAAGGATATCATCACGATCTTTAAGTTCAGTAACTAGCGCCTCAACTTGGCACTCACCCTACAAGTGGCTGAGCATGGACGGGGATGGGGAGACTATAAGCCGTTTGGAAGGGTGGTGTGTTTGCAGCATAGTGGAAGGAAATGTAATATGAAAATATCAACCAACTGATCCGCTTTGCTCACACCCAAGGTAATCAAAAAAAGCAATGAAAGTATGTTTCCAAAATTTGGTTGAGCACTTCAAAGAGGTCATCCATCTAAAAGCGATAGGGTGTGTTCATACAAAATTGCGGCCTCTGAAGCTTGAAGAGTGTTTTCAAAAGGTACTCATGAAGCCCGGGTTCCAATCACTCACAATAGATTGTGGAAACTCATGGGATGCACAATGTCGTGGATGAAGGCATCGGATACTGGAGGATCAGTGAATGAATGTCGCGGTGGAATGAAGTGATCGCTAGAGTGCAATCAAACCCATTAGAGGTACTCTCATGATAAAATCCATCGCTAAGTCGTCCATATCAGTTCTGGCACATGGAGGGATAGGAGAAGACCTAGGGGAAAGTCGCGCCAACGCAATGAACTCCTCCATGTGGTAGAACATTCCACACCAATAGAGAAATGTGATGAATCGACAATAGGTTTGAAACACTCGAGCATTTCCAACATTGGGTGTAGAATGGAACTCTCTTGGGAGTTATGGTAAACATGAGGAAGTTGTTAAAAGAACAAGTCATCCACGATTATGCAATTGGTCACCGACCAAAGAGAATGGCAGATGGGCAATTGAGTCTTACCGCAAGGCCTTTATAATGTTGGAAAGGCTTGAGTCGGCTACAACTTCACATTGTATGAAGGTTGCCCTCACACTAGCCACGAGACTGCGAAGAGGGATGCTGACTCTGACTATCGAGGCAAGGCATCCATTTGCCACATTATTTGTTATCCCAATCATGAACTTCACCACAAATTCGCACCCAAGTAACTTGGACACCAGAACTTATGAAGGAAATGAAATCTTCTACCGAGAAGTTACTGCAAGCTATAATGATCAATGTGGAAGATGAAGTGGCAGTACATAAGGTATGGAAGTCAATGTTGCATGGCGAGGACAAGTGCTACCAACTCGTTCTCGTAAGCCAAGCAAGAATTCAGTGTAGTAGAGAATTCAAAACAAGAATTCAGTGTAGTAGAGAATTCAGTGTAGTAACAAGAATTCAGAGATGGGTCGTGCACTCTGCATCAAAACAACAAAGTTGTGAGTGAGGCACCACACTAAATGACGAACGATTGTGTAACGCCTGATATGGTGAGCATCAGTGCATCTATCAAGCTTATAGCTAGAACATGAACATGCTTATAGCTAGAGATCATGGCATAAATGGTCGGTTGGGTTTTAGCAACCATCGTCAAGGTAGATGGTGAAACCCGATGAGGGAATCATATGTAAGTGCAAGCATGTCACGAGTGTGAGATTTTCCGGATCTAAGGGCACCAAGACAAGCACACTAAATAATGAACAAAAAAACCTGTCTCTATTATTTAGCACAGGATTACACTTTCCAAGAGATAAGGCTAAATACAAGTTGCATATAACTTGATTCACAACAGCCAGAATATATAAAAAACTTGGAGGCAGACAGTGTCCGCTCTCCTCCACTTCTTGCTACCGCCGGCGCAAACCCCTAACGCCAGCGCTATCTCGTGAGTACTCTCTCACACCTCGCGCTCGCTAGCTCGCACTCGCAACTCGCTAGCCACACTCGCATTCGCTCCACTCGCTAGCTACTCTCGCTCTCGCTACCGCCGGCACTAGCACTAGCGCCCGCGCTATCTCGCGAGTGCTCTCTCTCTCCTTCTCGCTCAAGAAACTCTCTCTGAGTTCTCTCACACTCTCTAACTCTCTAACCTCTAACTTTGAGAAAAGAGGGGATCTGCCCTCCTATTTATAAGCAAGGAGAGACCTTCTATAAGCTGAGCTACTGCCGGCGGTAGCGCTAGCGTCGGCGCTAGCTCACTTCACAAAACTAACACTCCCCTTGAAGTGAGCTCCGGGAACAACACCAAGCAACGAGCGAAGCCTCCTGAACGGCCCCGCAGATAGGGGATTTGTGAATATGTCTGCAAGGTTGTCTTCGCTCCGCACATGCTCCACCGCAATCAAGTCACCCAACACCTTCTCTCTGATGAAGTGATGCTCGATCTCTATGTGTTTGGTCTTTGCATGACACACTGTGTTGGTTACCAGTTTCAAGGCACTCTCGTTGTCCCCTCGTAGCACAGTAGGTCCGCTGACCTTCTCGTCCACATCCTCCACCAGCCTCCTTAGCCAGACACACTCCTGGGCTGCTAAGCACGACGCCTTGTACTCAGCTTCTGTGGTGGAAAGGAAGATAGAATTATGTTTCTTGCTACACCACGAGATGGCAGTAGCTCCACATAGAAATATGTAGCCTGATGTTGATTTGCGATCATCAGCGTCACCTCCGTAGTCTGCATCCGTGTACCCATGCAGCTTGAAGCCAGTCTTCTCTCCATAGATCAACCACATCTCAAGGGTCCCCTTCACGTACTTCAGGATCCTTTTTGCTGCCTCCAAATGAGGCTTCCGCGGCTCCTGCATGTACCGACTCACTCGGCCGACGGCAAAAGCGATGTCAGGCCTTGTAATAGTCAGGTAGATTAAACTCTCAATTAGTGCCCGAAAGACCTTCGGATCAAGAAGAATCCTCCCTTCTTCCTTCTGAAGCTTTAGCCCAACCTCCAGTGGAACGGAGCTGCTCTTCCCCTCCTTCATGCCGAATCTCTCAACGATCTTCTCAGCATAAGCCCTCTGGGAGACAAACAACCCACCACTTCCCTTCTCTATTTGAAGTCCAAGGAAATGGCGCAGTTCACCAAGATCCTTCATCTCAAAGCGAATGGATAGCTGCTGTCTCAGCGTCGCGACCTCTTCACTGTTGTTCCTCGTCACTATCATGTCGTCGACATACAGCAGCACCATCACATGAAGGTCTCCACTCTTCTTCACAAACATGCTGGAGTCTGAGTCTGAGGCACCATAACCACAGAACTACAGGTACTCCGCGATCTTCCCATACCAGGCTCTCGACGCCTGTTTCAACCCGTAGAGGGCCTTCTTCAACTTGCACACATGATGTGGTTGTGACTTGGACATGTATTCAGGTGGTTGCACCATGAATATGTCTTTATCAATCTCTCCGTACAGGAACGCATTCTTCACATCAAGTTGCCACAGCTTCCACCCTCGGCACGTTGCTAGAGCAATGATCGTCCCCACCGACGTCATCTTTGTCACAGGAATAAACGTCTCCTCGTAGTCATCTTCATAGGTTTGCGAGAAACCCCGAGGGACAAGCCTAGTCGTGTACCGCTCTACTCCTCCGTCAGCTTTCTTCTTAACCTTGTACACTCATTTGCAGGTGACAGGTTTAATGCCCTCCACTATGGGAATAAGGTCTCGTGTCTCATTCTTCTCCAAGGCTTCCATCTCCTCATCTATGGTCACGTCTCACTCCTTGGTGCCAACTGCATCTTCAAGGCGAGCAGGTTCCCTCACGTCGAGTGGTCCTGCAAAGAAGCAAGAGACCAAACTCACGAAGTTCCCCTCCTTATAGCGAAAAGGCGGGACGATGGTTCGGACCTCCTCAAGGCTTGGCCACTCTCTACTACTCCGGTAGACTCCTCTACAGCTCTTCTCCCATCATCTCTTGGAGCACTGCTCCCCCTGCTTCTCAAACTCGAAGCTTCTCCTGAGCTAGATGGCGATGGGGCACTGGGAGATAGCTTCAACTCCACAGTAGAGCCCTCAGTGACTCTCTCTTCACTTCTGCTTGAACCTCCACTCTCCGGCAACGCCACAGAAGAGACTCCCTGATACGAGATCAGTTCGTCAAACACTACGTCGCGCGAGACGACAAACTTGTGGGTCTGCGGATCCATGCGCTTCCACCCCTTCTTCCGCTCATCATAGCCGATGAAGACACACTTCCGTGCTTTCGGCTCCAACTTGGTTCTCTGAGCATCCGGGACGTGCATGAAGCAGGTAGAACCAAAAACTCTCATGTGACCCACATTTGGCTTCTCCCCGAACATGAGCTGATGTGGAGACACCATCCTGTTAGGACTCAGAGGTAGCTGGTTGATTACGTGGGTTGCACACGTCATTCCCTCCGCCCACAAGGCCTTGGGAATCCCTTTGGCATGTAGCCAACTCCTGGTTGTCTCCACCAGATGGCGGATCTTCCTCACTGCGACCCCATTTTGCTGAGGGGTATGGGCGCAAGAGAGTTCTCGCGGAATGCCAAATTTCTTGCAGAAAGAAGCAAAATCGTTAGAGATAAACTCCTCTTCATTATCACTCCTCAGCTTCTTCACCCTCAGGTTCAGCCTTCCCTCCACTAGTTCCTTCCACTCCTGGAAGTTCACAAACACTTCTGACTTCTCCCTCAGAAAATATACTCACGTGTAGCGGGTGTAGTCATCCACCAGAACCAGCGCATACTTATTTCCTCCAAAAGTAAGGGTGGCGCATGACCTCATCACATCAGCATGTACGTACTCAAGAGCTGCCTTACACCTGGTCTCCGACTTGTCAAACGGAAGTCGATGTGACTTTCCATATTGGAAGCCCTCGCACACATGGCCGTCGCCGTAGGAAGAGAGATTAGGCAGGCCAGACACTAGGCCCTTCGCAACCATCATCTTCAACTTGTCCATCCCCACATGACCTAGCCTCTCATGCCAGATCGCAGCGCTGTCATTTGTCTTCAGCTTGTCCACATAGGCATTTGCAGATATAACATACAAATCCTTCACCCTCCTCCCGGTGAGCGTGATATCAGCATCAACAGAAGACAGGTTTCAAGAACTTCACTTCCTTCGGTCCAAACAGCACGTAGTATCCTGCATCCACTGCGTTTGCAACCAAGAAAAGATTCTTCTTCATGCCCGGCACATGATACACAATGTTCAGTGTCACAGACTTCTCTTCACTCTCAAGGGATACCATCCCTTCTTGCTCTACAGGATGCACCGTATCATTCGCAGTGATGATAGCATCCATCCCTCCATATGCTTTCAAGGAGGCAAACTTAGACACATCTCCAGTGAGATGATGCCCGCAACTGGAATCCACAATCCAGTCATTCTCGAAATTGATGGAGGCTAAGACATCGACTGGCGTTGCCGTCATCTCAGCCAGGAAGCAGTTGTCTCCGCCCTCACCACCTTGGTGACCTCCACCTCTCGCTTCACCTCTTCAGTGGCCTCCTTCCTTCTCAGCAACGTGACCGGCCTTCAGGTTGGACTGGCAGTCCTTTGTCATGTGCTCGTACTTCTTAAAGGCATAACAAAGAGTTCTCCCCCTCTTAACATGAGCAGGGAGGAACTTCCCTCTATCTCCTTGAGAGGATGTTGAAGGTCCATCTCTGGAGTTTTTCTTCTTGTCCGATGACTTTTTCTTTCCTGAGAACAACACATCGCTATCTCCCCCTGAGATAGACACTCCAGCCATCTGCTTCGTCAAGCTCTCATGTGACGACAGCAGGTTCTCTAGCTCCAGTAAGGAGGGTTGAGTAGCTCATCATTGCACTGAGGTAATAAACGGAACATACTCCTTCCGCAGGCCTCGGAGTATGTGTCTCTTCAACTTCGCATCAGAGATCGACTCATCAAGATCCAAGGCTGAGATCTCCGCACACAGATTCTTCACCTTCAAGAAGAAGGTGGATATCGACAACTCTCCTTGAGTGGACCGCGCCAACTCATTCTCCAGAAACTGTAGTCGAGCTACATTCTTCTTGTTGAATAGCTCATCGAGGGCTTTCCAGATCTCAGACGCTGACTTGCAACCCATGATGTGGTCGAACAAGTCAAGTGAGATAGCTCTCTTTAAGGTGAACTCTGCTTTGGCGTTTGTCTTCCTCCAAGCTCTAACAGCTTGAGCATTACCAACAGCAGCTACAACTTCCTCTTGCTCATCTCCACCAACGACCTCCCATAGGTCCTCTCCAAGAAGGTAGCTCTCCATACACGACTTTCATTTCTTGAAGTTTGTCTGGGGAAGCAACTCAATGTCAAGACCTCTCGCATAGCCTCCTCCTCCGTCCATCTTGGTTGCTCAGTGTTTGTTACTTAGTGTTTGTTCCAACCTCCCTCTGATACCATGTGAGATTTTCAGGATCTAAGGACACCAAGACAAGCACACCAAATAATGAACAAAAAACATGTCTCTATTACTTAGCACAGGATTACACTTTACAAGAGATAAGGTTGAATACAAGTTGCATACAACTTGATTCACAACAGACAGAAGATATAAAAAACTTGGTCGCAGACAGTGTCCGCTCTCCTCCATTTCTCGCTACCGCTGGCGCTAACCCTTAACGCCAGCGCTATCTCGCGAGTACTCCCTCGCACCTCGCGCTCGCTAGCTCGCACTCGCACCTCGCTAGCCACACTCGCACTCGCTCCACTCGCTAGCTACTCTCGCTCTCGCTACCGCCGGCGCTAGCACTAGCGCCTGCGCTATCTCGTGAGTGCTCTCTCTCTTTCTGAGTTCTCTCACACTCTCTAACCTCTAACTTTGAGAAGGGGGGATCTGCCCTCCTATTTATAGGCAGGATCAATGGAGGTTCCTTTTATTTTTAAGGCTTCAAAGTCATTAAGGTAACTTCCCCAACATCTTTAATGATTGCCCGCAACTCCTTCATTAGGTAACATGATTAGGTGAATAAATTTCTTGCATCGGAAGTAGGGTCCCGTGCTTCACAAGTCATTGTACTCCTGGTCGGTATGGCAGTGAGCTAATGGTGGGCGTGGTGGATAGTTTTGGAATGACAATTTTGGGGGATTGAAGGGATGGTGGACGGTGGTGGGTTATTGGGCTGGTGGTTTGGAGGTGAGTGGAGGTCGATATTGTTGGCATTGGGTGTAGAAAGAAGAGCTTGCAGGGGATCGGGCTAACAAAAAAAATTCACTTCGACTAAACGAGCGATCTCCATGAGAGGGAGCATATATATAATATGAGTCCTTGCAGAAAAACCTCAAATATTGATCGGGTGGTAAACTGGGCACATGATTTATGAGTTCGATGAACTCATCAATGATCGGGTGGTCCACTATCAAGAGAGAGTTTTGAGGACACTATAAAGACACTCCACCGAATTGCCAGAGTAGCAGTGGTCGGGATGAAAGCACATTAGAGATGCGGCGATGTGAGTCCCATAGTCATTTGGAGAATCAAGTTACGCGGGTCCTAATTGTTGCGGACAGACGCGACTTGGAGGACTCATCGGTAAATCAGCGATCTGGCGGAGATCAATGGAAAGTCGCGAGGCGAGATACCCATTGATCTGTCGGAGAATAGGAAAAAGTTATGCGTAATGTCCAAAGCGGCGGTTCTAGCAACGAGGTTCGATGGGAGAGTAAATGAAACTGGTTCACAGTGATGAAGATTATGCGTCTTGAGGAGATGGTCAGACCAATGCTACTACCACTAGGGTAACCAAGGAGAGTCGGTAGGAGCATAGGAGATAAAAGAGGAAAGGATTTCAAGAGAAATCTAAGGCATTTGCCATTTTGCCAGCATGGCTCAATTTTTATGTAACAAAAACGAAAAGATTTAAGGGAATACAAGAGTACTTAAGATCAAACATTCGGGAGCAAGCTTATATTTAATTCCAAATTTTAATAATTAAGTGCAAAAGTGCATAGAGGTAATTCAGCTAGCCGTGAGTCACGTCCTTCAACATGAGAACACTCCATGTTCTCATGTTTATTTCTCCACCATAATTGTCAGGCATCGTAACAATGAATGTCATATGATTTTCGAATAAAAATGTATTATTAATGGGCATCAAAATAAACAGTATAGAAATGCAAATAAGGATGGGCTAATCAACATGATTTAATCTTATCAACATACTTCTCTAGCATTCGCTATTTCAACTTGCTTCCCCAATAAACCTACAGCCTTCCGAACAGTTTCTTCATCAGCAAACCATTCATCATGCACCTTGCTAACACTCCTGCACAAGCATAAGAACAATTGTCAATTAGAGGAAACTGAAGCAGTAAGAATCAACAATAGCCTCCCTCTATCACAACATATCCATAAGCACATAAATGCATATTAGATAATAGATGTTTAATGTTCTTGCACTACCAAGCCATCATACCTTGCCCAAACAAGTAGGGGTTTGGGATCATTCTTTATGAATTCTAATCCTCCATTTATTCATACTAAGTGTTGCATGTGTTAAACCTATTACAAGCAAATATTTTTGAAAATTCAATATCCATGATAGCTTAGGTGAGCTACTTTATCCTCCTAACCTTCGTCAGGAAATTTATCTATCCATAAAATGGATGACCTTTCTAACCATTGTTTACAAGCCCAAGCCACCTAAGATTCCTTTCCACTACCATAATCGTCAACGTATGCTACGCCACAACTCCTCTAATACAATAATTCCTCAATAAACAATTTGTAATTTTTATACTCATTAATTTCATCACTCTAATTTCTACCATACTCAATTTGGCTATTAGCAGCATTTTAATTATTAAGGTTGTTAGGTTGGCCCGAAAATCGAAGATTACTCAAATTTTGAAGTAAACTTTATTCGGGTCCAATTATGAGTCTGGCATGGACCGCAATGGTTGGGCTCAAAATCAATTCAATATTTGAATTTTGAAGTCGCATCTCCAATTACCATATAGTATACACCAACAGTCAGGCACAGGTCTACGCTCATGCCCGCTCTTTGTTGTGACCACGATCCACCCATCTGTGGCGGCACCCAAAGTGGTGGCGCATGGGCTTCGTTCATGAATAAATGCTTTGTAGATGCGCGGGCCCCTACTGGACTGCTTTCGGGAGCATTGGCGAAGGGGGCACGGGCTCCACCCGTGTGTGAATGTTTTGGTCGCTCACAAGCTCCAACCGTGCTCGAATGCTTTGGGGGTGCTCGGGCTCCGCTTGTATGTGATTGAAGGTAGAGAGAGCTCATAATAGAGACTAGTTGGTTATGCCCTTTCAATAGGCCCTTCTACTAGAATCTCTCATCTTCAGGTGTAAACGGTTATACCCTTCTCACGGGCCCTTCTACTGATACTCTAATTGTCGAGAGTAGACGGTTATGCCCTTCTCATAGGCCCTTCTACTGACTCCCAAAATATGAATGAGGATGGTTATACTCACGTTAGTAGCCCTTCAACCTACCTTCATTTTAGCCATATCAAAACTAACACATCGAAAACTAAGCTTTAATGATACCCAATAGGCTAGGTCTAGGTAGGTGTATGACGTTAGGGATTGTTACAATATGTTTATTTTCACACATTTTATTATTTCCGCATCTCTCTTGCCTTGTATTATTCCCCTCCATATATAAAGGGGATGAATGGTTGGGTTATTACTATGGATGCTTTTTCCACCTAACATAGTAGAAGAGAAAGCGCTCCTCGTGCCCTAACTGACCCCTCATCCCGCTCCGCCTCTCGCTTTCTCTCGTCTCCCGTTACATGTCTTCGTTCGTTCCGCCTCCAGTCGGTCGTTCCACCTCTCGAAACCTTCAGTCGGGCGTTCCCGCACAGGCGAGCTCCTCTCATTTCTTCCGCATCCGGCCTCGCCCACTACACCTGTGTCTCACCTCTACAACAACTTCCACAGCCAATTGTTCCTTCTACAATCGTCTCCTGCTTCCTCTACCGATACTTCATCGACAGCCACTGTTCGGCATCATTCCACTGTATATGGTGAGGTACTTCCTTTCTTCGGCGCCATTTTCTTACACCACTTGCATGGAGATGGTTTCTCTTCCTCTCCTATTCAATATTTGTGGGATTTTTGTGTAATATGCGACTATAGATCGTGGATGACTTAAGTATTCTTCATCGCGGTTCCGGAAAATCTCTTGTTTTGGGGTGATCTCCAGATTTTTATTCTTGAGTCACCATCGCAGTTCCAGGACCAATCACTCGAATATTGATTAATACGTAATCGATAGAACACCGCCTGCACTACTTGAAAAGGATTCTTCTGTTCAGAAACGAAATGTTCCTAGAAATTCTTGCTCCCACTGGACCACCATTTGTATCTATATGCATTAGGATCCCAATTCATGGATCTCTCAGTTCGAGAAATAAGAGGATCAAACCATTTCTTCTGACTATTTTTCAAATTCGATAAATGTCAGTTGATCGTATATTTCATTATAGTTAAATGATTCAGAGTATCGTTTCCTATTTAAAATATTTGCGGGGGCGGGCCCGAGCCATCAGTGAGATACCACTCTAGAAGAGCTAGAATTCTAACCTTCTGTCAGAACCTACGGGCTAAGGGACAGTCTCAGGTAGACAGTTTCTATGGACTGTAGGCCTCCCAAAAGGTAACGGGGGCGTGCAAAGGTTTCCTCGGGCCGGACGGAGATTGGCCCTCGAGTGCAAGGGCATAAGGGAGCTTGACTGCAAGACCCACCCGTCGAGCAGGGATGAAAGTCGGCCTTAGTGATCCGACGGTGCCGAGTGGAATGGTCGTCGCTCAACGAATAAAAGCTACTTTAGGGATATGGTTTAGGGTTTAGGGCTAACAACATATACACAAGCATCTCTGATCACCAAGGCAACGCTTCTCGATGAACAGTGAGAGTGCTCTAAAGAAGTTGCTAACTCCGCGATGAAAAGACCTTTTTGCCTGGTGAAATACACCGTTCACCATGAACGTCCTCTTCGTCGCACAAAGGCGAGCGTAGCGATGCTTTCTTTAGGGTTTAGGGTTTAGGATCCGCAGTTGTTCCTCCAGTGGGATCTCTCCGAGCGAGCCATGATCATAATACTTCCCAGTTTACTACCATTCGTCTGGATGATTCCAACTACATTTCGTGTCTCGCTCTATCACCTTCGCGCTTAAGAGTCGTTGTCTATTTGGTTATATAAATGGTCAAAATAGGGAATCGGCGAAGGACGCACCAGAATGGATATAATGGGAGTCAGAAAACTCCTTAGTCATGTCTTGGCTCACAAATTCCATGCAGGAGTCCATTGTTCGCAATTATTTATTTCTTGACATTGCTACCAAAATTTGGAAGAGAGCAGAGTCTACATACTCTCGCAGGGGTAATGTCAATCAGGTCTTCCTGTTGCGACGGAAGATGCCCTTACTTCGCCAAGGTGATCGCCCTCCAGTTTACTATTTGGAACAGTTGTACCAGGAATACGACCATTTTGATCCACTCACATTTGTTAACCATGATGATGAGGTGATGGTTCGTGCCCAGGAAGAACGTAACCGGATTTTTGAGTTCCTTCATAGCTCCATCATGACTTTGACCAAATCAGTGTTCAAATTCTTGGGCGTCCACTGTACAAGAAGGTGCGCATAAAGGTGGGGATGCAGACCTGCTAGGAAGTACCTCAGGTAATGGTCCGGGGAGAGCCCGACGATGTGCGAGGCGACCTCGATAAACTCATCGATGTAGGCCTCAACGGTGTCAGAATGGTGAACGGTGTCGAGGCACTCGTATACATTGCCCGCTTGGCGTTTGTAGCAGTGGCGGAGGAATTCCTCTGATGGTGTGGGTCAGGATAGATCAGGGACATTTTGGCGCGTGCATCAGTGGACCACAGGATCCTCCATGTAAATAGTCGCCATGGAGACTTTCTGGTTGGCATGGGTGGACTGGAAATCGAAAAATTGCTTGGCGTGGGCGATCCAACAAAGGGGGTTGGTGTCATCAAACACGGGAATCTCAATCCGGCGGATGTCGGTCAGGTGTTCCCCGACTGGGTGTAGGAACCATATGTAGTCAACGGTGTGTCGTGGGGAGCGGCTATGGAGGAGGGGCGAAGGTGTTGGTTGACGATTGATGGCGGTGAACTCGAGCTCATGGAGGAGGAGAGTGAGATCTTCTAATTGAGCTTCAAGTTGATCCAAGCGAGAGGAATCGGTGGAGGCTGGAGCGAAAGCGTCCTCATCTTCTCGTAGTGTCAGTGAACGAGTTTTTGATATGAACAAGAGGAGACGACAGATTGGGAGAAGGAAGACGGAGGACTACTGGATTGAACTGGTGCGCGGAAATGTGGATGGAGGTAGAGTGGAGAAACGGCAGGCTGAGTTGGCGGCATGTCGGTTGCGGCAATATCTATCAAGCGAGATAGAGAGGAGAAGGTGCTAGAACGGTCGATCGAGAAGATGGAACGTCGTCGGGATGGCTGGAGCCTAGACCGTGGATTGGCTAGAGTGCGTTCATTGTCGGGTCGTGCGAGCTTCATCGAGTCATGACGACTGGGGAAGATCGTAGGTCAAGCAAGCAACAAGAGTGCCTGGTCGCATGCAGTGGGAAGGGGGGATAAACTCACAGGCAGCGGAAGTAGGTTATTGAGCAGTTAGGCACAACAGAATCAGGACAGAAGCATTGGGAACTGACAGGATCAGGACAACGGAGTTGGGAACGAACCCTGGAGCTAATTAGGGCTCAAATTTGAACCTGATTTGGTCGACATGTCAGGCCAGTTGAGAGATAAGGGCTATCACAAATGAAATATAGTAGATTAATATGATTCAAGATAAAATAAATCAAGGTATGTTCAATACTCAAACTTTAAGGACATGATCCCTCTAAGAGTTCTCATCTCTTATAGGAGCCTACAAGATTAAATGATCCAAAATAATCTAAAAGACTCTCCTTCACTCCCTTATATAAACGAGAGTGGACATAGTCAATGTAATTACGGAAATGTCACTAGGGCTATACAAGTGAGTCACGTGGATAGCCCTAGGAGTCGTGTTTGTATCAGGTAAGTACACTGAAAGTTCATGATTATAAGGTTGTTCTCCTAGAAACTAACTCTCCCAAATGATATTAACTATGATACACGACTTCTTGGGTAACACTTGGATTGCACTAACCCACTTGCTATTGAAATTGGGTAAATAATTTCCATCTAACCACTTAACTACTTCCATAAAAACCTATCACATCCCTACCATCAAACCATTGTTTCAAAGGTCAATTTAGCCGATTTCTAGGGATCATCTGAGCTCGAGTTTGGCTCCATTGGGTTTAATAGAACCCAACATGAGATCACAATGCATGTGCATCTTAATTGGGTGCTCTCTCGAGTGAATGTAGCTTAATTTGGTGATAATCTGAGAATGCATCTATTAAACTCATCACATGATCTTATAGTTGAATCAATAAAAAAATCCATCGGAGACAAGTAATAAATACTTAGGAATCATGGGAAATCTGAAAGAAATGAAATCTTGTACAAATTTAGGGTAACATCGATATTTTTGGATATTTTGATATAAATGAGATTAATTCTCTAATGATAACAAGTCTACTAGTAGATATTGCATATATTTGGGAGGCAACCTTGTGCCATGGAAGAGCAAAAATAATATGGAATGAAACGATTGTCAGATAAAGCCAAAAATAAGGCTATGACTATTGTAATGTGTGATCTAATTTGTCTTAGGCCATCATAGGGGAACTTGGACTTGAAGTAAATAGATTTGTGTATTTGCACTGTGACAATCAATCGGTATTCTTATTGCGTATCCAATTTTTCATGAGAGAACCAAATCTATCAAGTTGATTAACATTTCCCAGTGGAAAAAATTCATGCTAAAAATCACATCTACCAAAATTGTCGTATGGAATTAAATTGGGTTCATTAACATTTACAATGTCATCTTGTGATGGAGTGTAAAATTTAATATTACTCAAGCTAATTTATCGGGGGACATTTGCAGCTTATTTGGCACTAGTTTGAAGGACATGTGAAATCCAACTTGACCGCAATAATGATTCACCCTTTTTAGAGTTTTCTCTTCAAGGGCCCCATACAAATTGCAAATGAGGTTGTCCAAGCTATTAATGAACTATTCAATAGTAACTCTCCAAGACTTCAACGGCCTAAAATGAAAATGAGGTTGTACAAGCTATTAATGAACTACACAGCAGTAACTGTTTAAGACTCCAACTACATGAGAAGAACATGATTCACTTTGCTACACTTTGCAAATTCTTCTCTAACACCAGATCTCCTAAGGTGTTGTGCAATAAGAGATACCTTGGAAGATTAAAGTAAGCTTTATAAAACTATTATTAGGTCGACGATATTGTATGGATCTGAATGTTGGGAAGTAAAATAATTAATAATGTTTAAGTTGAGTGTAATAGTAATGAGAATGATAAGAATGGATGTGTGGGAAAAATAGAAAAGATAGATTAATGAATAATTATATTAAAGAAATAATGGGAGTGACATTTATCAAAAATAAGTTTGCAAAAAATAAAGTTACATGGTTTGGGAATGAAAAATTAAAGGTTAGGAAAATGCAAAAGTTAGACAAGTAGATTGAATTATTGTCAAACGTTTGGGTAGAAGAAAAGATAGACTCAAGATAAGATAAATGAATATGAATATAGTTCAAGATGATTTCTGTGGTCAAGAATTAACATATCCGACATCACTCAACTACAATAGAAAATGACGATACATTAAGCCGACCTCAAATAATGGGATATGATTATTGATGATGATGATGACAACTTTAGTAAAGTTGCATAGGAAGTTAAATGAACTTGAAATTGGAAGAATTTCTTCGTAGAGGTGTGTCTTCAAAAATAGAGGCGTTTCTTCAAAATCTACGGAAAATATCAAGTCTCGTTAATATTAGGCATTTTTTAAGTATAAAAATTATCTAATAAAATCACATGAGGAAGAAATATTTTTACTGGAAAAAAATCTTGTTATTTTTCTCGAGAAGAAGCGAACTTACCAATTATAATGTCGTAGCAGAAGACAAGCATGGACCCGTGAAGTAGATAGTACAGCTGATATTCTACTTATATCATCCTCTTGGTGCTGCCTTATGTCATGTTCATTCAATACAGTATAGTGTTGCTGAACAAAATTGAACAAATGACACATTGAAAAAAAAAACTAGAAGACAAAGATAAACCAAACAATAAATCATTCCAAGTCTACATGTGCAGATGATACCACAACTTGTAAATCAATGAACCTTAGACAATAGATCAATTTAGAAACTAGAAGTGAAAATTTGCAACCAACAAACGACCACACATCACCGTGAGTACTGGAATTTCCTTAAAAAACTTTTTAAAAAATAAGAGTCGTGCCACTGATAAATTTGCCAATGTATGTAGCAAACCTTCTCTAATTCAATAAATGTATCACTATTTCTGGAGTTACAAATCCAAATAAGTGGGTGTAAAATAACTAATGTAACAATCTCGTAAGCCGAGAGAAAATTGTGCAATCAGACATAAGTTACAGCAGTATACTCAACATGTGAATTTCACACTATCATAGTTTCTGTTAGAGAATATAGGAAAACATATGTAAAGGCCCATATATTAGGCCCATTTATTCTCCTCTCTTTTAGTCCCACATCTCTTGTATAGGATTTCTTCCTCCTCTCTCTTCCTATATATTTGTATCCATACTTGTATTTACCTTTTTAAGTGAATATACCACAAGGTTTTATACCAATTCTCTACATGGTATCAGAGAACTCGGTCCAAAATTTCCGGTCTCCTATTTTCTGACCGCCACCCCCCTTTCCTGTCGACCTCTCGCGGTCTCCTTTTCTGAGACCGCTCCACCTGCCGCTGCTTCCAGCATTGCTCCCACATTTCCCTCTCCTCTTCTTGGCTTTTTATAGCCTGCTTCCTTTGGCGCGTGGGACCCATCTCTTCCTCCTTCCGCTTCTCTGCTCTGCCCGCAGCAGCTCGCGCGGTCTCCTCTGCTCCGCCAAAGGCTCGAACGATCTCCAGCCATGCGATCTCCGCTCCTGCTCGTTGCGAGCTTCCTGCGGCCTGCTCGCCTAACTCTTGCGCGGTCTCATCTGCTGCCGTGCGGTCTTCTGCTCGCCTAACGTTTGTGGCCTGCTTCCTGCGATCTTCCTGCGAGCCTCCGCTCCTGCTCGCTGCGATCTTCCGCTCCTGCTTGTTGCGATCTTCCTGCGAGCCTCTTCCGTGCGGTCTCCGCTCCTGCTCGCTGCGATCTGCGAGCCTCCTGCCAAGACCGCCAAGACCGCCAAAGCCGCCATCTCGCGCGACCTGCCAAGACCGCCAACTCGAGCGACCTCCCCGAGCTTTCTGCGACCTGCCGAGACCGCTCTTGCCGCTGCTCACTCGCCCTCGGTCAAGCGATCTTGTGCTGCTCTGTTTTGGCCGCTGCTCTGTTCGCTGCCATTGCCGTTGCGGGCTCCTCTCTGGTCGCTGCTCCTTGTCTCTAGCCGGCGTCTCTTCCAATAGCCCTCGACGATTCCTCCTCCACTACCATTCCGTCGCCTGCTCCGACTGCTGCTCCAATCTCCGATGTTCGTGACGAACTTCGAATTACCACTATCTCACTTACCGGGAAGCGTAACTTTGTGGAATGGGTGCACTCGGTGCGTCGAGTCTTACAGACCAAAGGGCTCCTTCATCACTTAACCCAGGTTACTACTGAGCCTACTGCTAACTGGCTTAAGGATGATGGTCGTGTCCAAACGTGGCTTCTCAACTCCATGGACTCGGAGCCGTACAGATGGCTATGTATCATGATACCGCCAAAGCCATGTGGGATGAACTTCATGCCTTCTACTCTGGGCAGAACAGTCTACAACATCTGTATGACATCATATCTGACCTTCAGAACCTTAAGCCTGGCACGCCTGATGACATGTTCTCTCATGTCGCCAAGGCAAAGACTCTTCATGAGGCTTGGCTTCAGCATCAACCTCCCACTCCGGATCTAGCTATTCAGCGATCCCAGAAAGAGGCAGTGACCATTGCTATGCTACTCTCTAGCGTACCTCCTCATCTACATAGCGTTCGCGCTCAGATACTCTCATCTACTACCACACCGTCTATGTCTGTTGTCTGTTGTCTGCTCCATGCTTATCAAGGTTACACCTCCATCTGAGGCCCCTCCAGCTCTTCTCCAACAGTCGCTCCTTCCAACACCTACTCCTGGTTCCTCTGCTCGCGGTGGCCGTTCCCCGTCTCGTGGACGAGGACGTGGTGGCCGACCTCCTTTAAAGTGTACTTACTGTGGCCGTGACGGTCACCGTGAAACAACCTGCTACCGTAAGCATGGTCTCCCTCCTCATCTTGCTGCTACTTCGGCACCTCCTGCTGCGTCTTCACCGGTCGATCAGTCTGGTCCTACTCGACAGGAATATGATGACCTACGCTCCCAGTTCCAACAGCTTCAAGGCAGTCTTGGTCGTTCTTCTGGCTCAGTTGCCTCTTTTTCTACTGAAGGTATAACCTGCCTATCTCATTGTTCTCATTGGATCGTGGACTCTGGAGCGACGCATCATATCACCTCCCAGAAACCACCTCAGTATCTACAGACGTCTCACCCTCCGTCTATTATTGTCGCAAATGGCGCTACTACCCCGGTTGCTGGTGCTGCTGATCTGCACCTCACTCCCACTCTAACGCTCTCCTCGGTTCTTCATGTTCCGGGCTCTCCTTTCAACTTACTCTTTGTGAGTCGTTTAATACAAGATCTTGATTGTTGTGTAACCTTCTCTTCCTCTTCTTTTGTTTTTCAGGATCGCCGCACACGGAGTATCATTGGTAGCGGTCAGCTGATGAATGGGCTCTATCTCTTGGATCTCCCACCTACCACTCTCTTGACTGTATCCACAGCTGACTGGCATCGCCGTCTTGGGCATGCTCCTCTTCCAGTCCTCCGCAAAGCTCTCCATGATGTACCTCTTCACGAGTTTACATGCGAAGCCTGCATCTACGGCAAGCAACATCGTTCCTCCTTTTTCCCTTCATGTACCCGGAGCACGACTCTGTTATCTTTAGTTCATTCTGATGTATGGGGTCCTTATAAGGTCCCAAGTATTTCTGGCTATCGTTACTTTGTAACTTTTATTGATGATTATTCCCGTGTTACCTGGTTATATTTACTTCATGATCGCTCTGAGCTACCATCTGTGTTTCGTGCCTTTGTGACTGAATCACAGACACAATTCTCCACTCCACTTAAAATAATTCGAACTGACAATGCTCGCGAGTACACTGGCCGCTCCTTTTCTACTCTCTGCACAGAGTTTGGCATAATTCACCAAACATCTTGTGCCTATACCCCCCAACAAAATGGCGTCGCCGAACGAAAAAATCGACACCTTCTGGATGTTGCTCGGGCACTCATGGTTCAAATGCGGGTACCTACGGAATACTGGAACTTTGTCGTCTCCACTGCTTGCCATCTCATTAACCGCATGCCTTCCTCCGTTCTTAACTTTGCCACTCCCATAAAACTCCTCTTCCCATCCACTACTCTCTTTCCTATTCCACCTCGAGTTTTCGGTTGCGTTTGCTACGTCCACCTTCTCGGTCCGCCTACCGATAAGCTTGCCCCACGAGCTGCCAAGTATATGTTTGTCGGCTATTCTCGAACTCAAAAAGGATACGTGTGCTACTCTCCAACCACCGGCAAAATCATTGTCTCACCTGATGTTACGTTCTGTGAAGACCAATCATTCCACTCTCCCTTTGTTCCAAACACATTACCTTCCACTATTGTTCGTCCTTTTGTTCCGACGGACACTACTCCCTCACCATCTCCGGCCTCTACGGTACCTCCACCATCTCCATCTACTACACAGCCTCCTCCCATCATTCACGTATATTCTCGTCGTAAATCTAAGGATGGTCCCCGTCAGACGCCCTCTGCTACCGATGCTTCTCCATCAGCGGTTGATCCAGCATCCGCCTCTACAGCTCATCCTATGGCAAACCACGTGTCTCTCCACCGTCTATCTCCACTTCTTCACCGGTTTGCTACCTCTCTTTCTTCCATTTCCCTCCCTACCTCTGTGCAGGAAGCGCTACAGCATCCGGGGTGGGGCGCTGCGATGGAAGAAGAGATGGCCGCTCTCCGAGCTAATCACACTTGGGAGATGGTACCTCTTCCTCCCGGCCAACACTGTGTCAGCTGCAAATGGGTCTTCGTTGTCAAACAAAATGTCGATGGGACTATTGACCGCTTAAAGGCTCGTCTCGTCGCCCGCGGTTTCACTCAACAACAAGGCTTGGACTACGACGAAACCTTCTCCCCCGTAGCCAAGTTAAACATTGTTCGTGTGGTGATCTCCGTCGTTGTCCACCGTCGTTGGCCTCTTATTCAGTTAGATATTAAGAACGCCTTCTTGAACGGTGATCTCCAGGAGCCAGTGTATATGTACCAATCTCCCGGGTTTGAGACCACGGGGGAGTCTCGTGCAGCCTATGTTTGCCGAATTCTGAAAGCTCTCTATGGCCTCAAACAATCTCCGAGAGCTTGGTTTGATAAATTCTGCAGAGTCCTACTGGCACTTGGTTTTCGACGAAGCTCTGCTGATTTCTCTCTATTCATCAAAGAAGGACCCACGGGAACTGTGATCCTCCTTGTGTATGTTGATGATATCCTGATCACTGGGGACGACATCTCTGGGATACAACAACTCAAGGAGCATCTGAACTCGGCGTTCCAGACAAAGGATCTTGGCAATCTTAGATACTTCCTCGGAATTGAAGTCGCTCGTCGACCCGATGGGTTGGTCCTGTCCCAACGGAAATACTGCATTGACTTACTTCAAGAGGCAGGTTTCTCTGGCTGCAAACCTGCAGATACCCCTATGGATTCAAATCAAAAATTATGTGCAGCTGGTTCTGAGACTGATCAACTCCTTGAGAATCCAGAGTACTACCGACGTTTGGTTGGGAAGCTGATTTATCTTACAGTTACTCGACCAGATATTTCGTTTGCCGTCGGCGTTGTAAGTCGCTTCATGCACACTCCAAGGACGTCTCACCTCCAAGTTGTTGAGCGCATTCTCCGATACTTGAAAACCGCTCCTGGACAAGGCCTTGTCTACAAACCATCCACCTCGTCTTCTCTTCTTGCTTACTCAGATGTTGACTATGCTGGCTCTCCAGATGACAGGCGGTCCACAACTGGTTTTTGTACGTACTTTGGTGGACATCTTATAACATGGCGTAGCAAGAAACAGGTTGTGGTTGCTCGCTCCTCGGCTGAGGCTGAATATAGAGCTATGGCTGCCGTCGCATCTGAATTAACCTGGCTTGAAGGACTTTTGGGAGATTTGGGTGTCAAACTCTCCTCTCCGGCAACTCTTCTTTGTGACAGTCAGGCTGCTATTCATATTGCCAAGAATCCTGTGTTTCATGAGCGGACAAAGCATATTGAAGTTGATTGTCATTTTGTCCGGGAAAAGGTTCAGTCAAAGAAGATAGAATTGGAACATGTCCCAGCTGCAAAACAAGTTGTTGACATCATGACTAAAGCTCTTCCTCGGCCATTATACCACCAGTTCTTATCCAAGCTGGGTGCCTACGACTTGTACGCTCCAGCTTGCGGGGGAGTGTTAGAGAATATAGGAAAACATATGTAAAGGCCCATATATTAGGCCCATTTATTCTCCTCTCTTTTAGTCCCACATCTCTTGTATAGGATTTCTTCCTCCTCTCTCTTCCTATATATTTGTATCCATACTTGTATTTACCTTTTTAAGTGAATATACCACAAGGTTTTATACCAATTCTCTACAGTTTCTGCTAAAATCATTTTCGTGAGGAGATTTCAACTCCTATCATCTCTTAATGGTAACCCAGGACATGACATACACTACTACTCATAAGATGTATACTAAATTTAAAACATTCAAGAAAAGATAGTATAATCACTAAATTAATGAATAGATGACTAATTTTTCTACAAGTATTAAGCAATCTCGATCACCTTCCATAAAGCACACAAATTGACATGACTATAACTATGATATAATTCCAAGATTTTGATAACTATATCGTTCTTTGGTAATTAATTATTATTTACATTTATTCTTTCCATATTTTGTTGGCTAAAAGGAGACCTCTTCTATTATAAATTGGAACCCTTGCACATGAGAGAAGATGTCTAATATTTAAGAAGCTTGTTTCTTTGATTGAGGTCTTCTTGTGGTGGCAAGGATGTATGTCGATCGGTTTTCAATGATCAGGAGTTACTGAATCTGCATCATATTTTCATCAAGATTTTCAGTCCTTAAAATAGTGAGAGTATTAAGTCACATGATTATCATAAAATTTCAAAACATGTTCATCTTTTCAAAGCTATAGATCACACAAATATTGAAATAACAATGTGTAATATGCAAGAAAAGGGTACAGAATTTCATGAGAAACCCTTAATGTGTTTTATTATTGAGAAAAGGCTCACCGAGTCTAGAAAAGAAGGTTAGCGATTTTAGGTTGAGAAGGTTACTTTGAAAACACTTTCACCAGCTATTTTCCTTGGTTAATGCATTCTGTACAGAGAAAATTTTATGGGGATCTATAACGCAGCCAGAGAAGACTATTTTTATATAATCTTTCATCCATTGTCTGTGTGAGGATTTATCAATCAGTTCACATCATCAGTAGAGGGAGGACAAGAGAAGAGGAGCGTGAGTAGAATATGGAGACACCAACTAGTATTCTTCTGGTCATCCTATCTGAAAGAGGATGATATAGATAGAATTCACACATAGTCCTCTTCGCTACATGCCTTCGTTTCAAAGTGACTTTCACCACTATCATCACGTACACAATTTTATGCATCTCAATTGTCAGTAAATAGCACCACTTCCTCCATTGGAAGAATCACATCTTTTTGTCAAGCTACTGGAAACATTCTCAGCATCAACATCATATGTCACTCCTTCACATCAATAATATTGTGTTGCTAATTGCTGCAGTTGTATGGCCTAAATCGCCCTTGAGCAACATGTCCATATCATAGGATTGGTATTGAGAAAAAAGAACCGGTGACTCTAATTTCGGAGTAGGAGATGAAAACATTAGGATTATTTAAGAATACCTTTTTAAAGAGCATGTCGGGAATCTCGCCAAAAGAAACCTCTTGTTGGTAGTTGGTACCAAAAATGGCACCTCCAAAATTCACACTAAGAGGGATGGGAGAAAACTGCGAAGTGCAGGTTACTAAGACAGGAGATGCTGGAAAAAAGAGAAAACGATCGTAAAATGGCGATCACGAAAAAGTGAGACCGCTTACACAAGTCGTAAGCTGAAGCCTCGGAGCAAAAGTCCTTTTCTGGTACCCCTACCCCTCTATTTATAGACGAGGGAGCTGCCCAAACGGGCAGAACTGAAAAACTACGGGCTGCCCGGAGTACAGGAGAGCCGGGGCAGGGAAATGGGGTACAAATAGTAAAAATAAAGAAAAATTCCCAGACCGCTAAGACTGGCGATCTCGAGCGACTTCGGCTGCCTGGAACTTAGAAATTTAGACCAGGACGAAGGCTGGCGATCTTGGCGATTAAAAATGTTGGAGACCGCTGAGACCGCTATTTTGCACTGTAAAGACTAGATCGCGGGCTTTCCGGGCAAACATAATCCCCGCACATTTTTAAGTTATACTGGAACTTCGAAAATGTAAACTTTGACCGCTGAGACCGCGACTGTCATAAATGCGGCTTGGGCTATAAATACCGCCTCAGATCTCCACTCTTCAAGATACTGAGAAATCCTGACCTTTGAGCGGTCACTGTTTATTGAGATCGTGGAAGAAGTCTTTTTCCGAGATGGATGCTCTGGATATGATGAAGGCGTCGGCGCAGTCTCGAAAATCTCCACGGTCTGCGTCAAAAACGAAAAAAGTTATTTCGAAGAAGACCGTTGATTCTAATAAAGAGAAATCGGTCAGAAGTTCAAAGAAAAAGGAAGATTCCGCTTCGAAGGCCATAGTTGATCTGACGGTCACTGAAACTGCCGTGGAGACGATCCCGGTAGTGACTAGTCAGTTAGTAAAGCCTTCTGGTGAGACCGCCTCTACGGAGTCGATCAAAGCAGTTATGCGACAACAGAAGGCATTAGCTGAAAATATTAGAAATCAGATCGCAGAACAAGTGCAATCAATTAAAGATTTGAAGAGAAAAGGAGCGGATTCTCCTAATCAGACTGCTAAGAGGTTAAAAACTGGTAATGGACAAGCTATGATCGCCGAGGACACTAGTCTTCAGAATTATCTTTCAGAAGACCATCCGGCTGATCAAGTAATAGATGTAAGTGATTAAATTATTATATACTTGTTTTAAGATCGATTTTTCCTATTAATCTTTCTCAATTATTTCAGTCAAGGAACCCCTTTGAAGCTGAACAACTTCGAATGATCGCCGAGGAAAAAGCTGCTGAAGAAGAAAAAAGGAAAGAAGAAAGAAAGAAAAAGGAGCAAGAAGCAGAAAAGGAGACCTCCAGGCTTGCGGCGGTCGCTGAAGGTGAGAGGAAAAGGAAGGAAGAAGAAAAGAAGAAAGAGCAAGAAGTTGCAGAGAGAAGAGAGAAAGAAAAAGAAAAGGAGACCGCCAGACTCGCGGCGGTCGCTGAGGGTGAAAGAAAGAGGGAAGAAGAAGAAGAGAAGAAAAGGCAGGAGAAGGTCGCCAAGGAAGAGGAGAGAAAAGAGAAGGAAGCGATCTCCTTGGCAGCGGAGATGGAGAAAAAGGAAGAGAAAAGGAGAGGGCCCTAGCTGCTGAGAGGAGAAAGGATAAGAAAGAGAAGAAGAAGAAGAGGAAGAAGATCGCCGAAGTGGCGGTCTCAACTAAAAAGAAAAACGAGAAAAGTGAGACCGCGACATCTAGCGATCGCGGCGATTTCTTCCTTGAATTGGGCGAGAACCCGGATTCTGGAGAGGCAGACCGTGCAACCGCGTTGGAAGCTATTAAGACTGGTAAGGCGAAGATGGTCGCGAGATCGATTGATTCTCTTCCCGTTCTTGCTTTCCGACCCTCATCCCCTGCGAAGAGGCCTGAGATCGTTCTTATAGAAACTGATGATATCCTTGTTAGTAATGCCGAGTTAAAAAGGAGAAGAAAAGAAAGAGAGCGGTTACAAAAAAGACAACTAGAAAAAATCAATTTAGAATGCCTAAGGGGATCTGACCGCCTTTTGTTGACCGCTAATGCTGCGGTCTCAAAAGATGTTGAAAAGAACTTACTTGACTGCGGTCTTGCTACACTGTCAAGTATTTCACACGAAATCCTTACTTTCTTCTTGATAACAATTTCTGATTATTTTTGACCGTTTTTCTCCTGGTTGTAGATGAAAACATGAGCTCAGCTTCCGAAGAAGGTGAGATACCAAGAAAAGTCTCAATTCCTCCAGAGTTCGCTGATCTCCTTAAGTCGATGCTTGAAGATATGAGGGTCATGCGAGATCGCGAGCGGATGCTAGGAGACCGCCTCCGAATCCAGACCGCGAATTTCGAAGCTAAGGAAAAGCAGATTCTTGCAAGCTTTGAGGTCAAAGAAAAGCAGGCTCGAGGCGAGTTTGAAGAAAAACTTCGGAAGGCCGAGAAGGATGCCGATTACTATAGAGGGAAGGCCGCGGCACTTATTGCTGAGATCGCCACCCTTCGGGGGGGCCCTCAAATGTCGATGAAGGCGGGCTCTTCCAGCGGTCTCCCAGATAGAAGATCGGCGGATATCGTGGTAATCCCTATGGAGCAAGTAGACCGCGAAATGTCTAAAATCCATAGGGCTGCCATGGTAGCCAATCACAGCTTGGCATATGCATGGACTGCGGTCAATGAGATGCAAGATGTGGCGGCATTCGTTGGGAGAAATAGGGATCAGAGGAGATGAGACCGCAGTTCTTCCTTCTTGTATTTAGCGATCTCTTTAAAAACACTGCTTAGTTAATTTCTGGGTCTGTAAGATATACTTGATTCTGTTTCATGGTATTAACTTTAATGTTGTGATATTCATTTTGCGATCTCTGGCTTTCATGAATGCGATCTTGTGAATTATGTGTGTTGCGATCTTCAAGCGAGCTGTTTGTTAACCCCCTAAAGAGCTGAAGATCGTGGTCTTTATCTGATGAAATTATTATTTATGCTTACCATTTTCGAGCTTATATAGCTTTTGGCGGTCTGACCCCATCTGCAGGGCGATCTCAAGAAGTGTAATCATTGCACAATCATCTTCTTCTTTCTATAAATAGTTGATTTCTCGGACCCTTGCTCTATTCTTCTTGAATTTTCTTTAGATTGTTGATTCCTGCGATCTCAGAAAATGGTGTCTGCGCGCTCCAGGGCTGCTGAAATCTTCCTGGACTCCGATCACGAATACGGGCTAATCCCGGAGGAAGAATACTCTTCGTTTATTGAGAGACACAAGATCGATGATAAGATCGCGATCAGAATGCCGTTTGAGGGCGAAGACTTGAACTCAGGGGATGAAGGTAGGTACATCATCCCGATCGATCACTTCTATTATGGTCTTCAAATCCCCGTTCCTTGGGAGATTCTTGAAGTGTTGGAGTATTATGGCCTTGTACTGGCTCAGTTTCCACCGAACTCAATCGGTCTGATGAATGTTTTCGTCAATTACCTGAGATCGGCTAAGATAAGGTTCACCATGGCGATCTTCCGAGGAACTTTCTCTGCTAAAATATTAAAAGAGGGTCAGAAGAAAGAAGAATTTAAAGGATTGATGTATTTCAGCTGTAATGGTATAAAAGTTCTAAATCTGCCTAACAAAGTTCCTCTTTGGACTGAGAGGTATTTGGTGTTTGAGGGCGATCTCGGCGGTCTCCCCAGCAGGCCTTCCCCGCGAGCAGAGCGAATTTTCAGAAAAGAGAAGCTCATTTCTCAGGAGGAGCTGGCGATCTTGGAGTGGCTTGCGGGCAAGCGCTTCGATCTGATTCATTACCTGGCGATCTGGCCAGATGTTGCTGCGGTCACACCTGAAGAGAGTAAGTTGATAATTCTCACGGTCTTTTGTGGCTTCTGAATAACTTTATCTTTCTTTACCAACTGTTTATTCTACAGCTTCTTTTGCCATCCCGGATGTTGACCCCGTGGCTCCTAAAGGAGAGGTCCTTACCCAGAGGGAAAAACGGTTGCGCCAAGATCGCCAGAGAAAAGCGAAGGAGATCGCTGAAGAGGGTGATCTGGAAGAAGGGCCCTTTGCTTTAATAGGCTTTGGGAAGAAATTGAAAGACAACAAAGGGAAACCGCTCCTGAGATGGAGTGAGACCGGTGACTCTCTGAAAGTGTCTACCGACCTTCCCTTCTGGGGAGGTAGGCTGACTAATCATGCATTTGCGGTCACTGCTGCCCTTTACGAGAAGAAGAATGCCAACGAGGCATTAAGTCATGAGACCGATCGTCTGCCCGATATATGCTCGCAAGCGGCCGTCCGGAGTTTAGTTCTTAACCATCACATGGGGCGGTCTCTCCGCGCATCTTTGGAGCATGCAGAGCGCCTGCAAGACCGCTTCGACGTAAGTAAAAAATGTAATCTTTAAAATTGTTTTACCTTGACTGCTGGCGATCTGACTCGTTTTCCTTCCTCAGAACTTCAAGAAGACCGCATTTGATATCACTTTTGTCGATCTCTTTCCTGAGGTCGCGGAGATGATCGAGGAAGCAGAGGAGAAGAAAAAGGCCAAGGAATCAGGAACCGGGGAGGCCACCGAGGATGAGTCTATCGAGATCACGGGAAGTCCAGATAAAGACGATCCCGCTTCCTCTATCCATGGTGAGGAGACGATCTCGGAGGCGGTCTCAGATTTTGAAGAAGGCGAATCTGATAGCAGTAGTGAATCCTCAGAAGGATCAGCTTCTTCGTCAGAGGAGCGATCTCCCCGAAAAAAGAAGCAGAAGAAATAGTTTGTTTTTAGAAAAAATGTAATCTCCGGTCGTTGACCGCACCAATCATTGTAATTTTTTGAAATGAATAGAAAATTATTTTGTTCATGAATGAATCTCTTTTATCTGTTAATTTTTGCTATATTATTCACATAAATCGATCACGGCTTCTATCGTGTGCGATCACAGCGTAATAGATTTAGCATTCGATCTCAATGCTTTAGGTTCCGTCGTTCTCTAGTTCATGAAGATATTAGAAACTTGACAGAAATCCAAAGCTGTATAAAAAGGATAACTCTACGATCTCAGCATAATCAGACCGCCTGTGAGAAAATTAGAGCTCTTGATAATAAGTCTTTATGAATATCATTGCGACGATCTCAATATGCTCAGACCGCCATTTTGAAGAAAACCCAACTATCAAGTGATAGGAAATGAAGGATCATGAGCATTCTCATGTAACTTTGAATAATAAGAGATATCTAGATTGCGATCTCATTATGATCAGACCGATCACTATCAAGACAAGAGATTCCTGAATGGTGATTCCAATCATCTTTGGAAAGCCTTGCATGACGATCACTTTTACCCCAGTCTTGGAGAGGATGAAGCCGGCGATCACAAAAAACTCAGACTTCTTCCAACAATTTTTCTGAAAACCAAGGCTGACAATTACTTCGATCCAAGTCCTAGAGAAGATCGAACCAGCGATCGCAAATAACCAAGATCTCTTTATACAATTTCTGAAAACCAAGCCTCTTTGGAAGATCATGCCTGGCGATCACAAAAGACCAAGACCGATTCCAACTTCCTTTTTTAGAAAATCAATATTGGCGATCACTTTTATCCAGATCTTGGAGAAGATCAAGCCATTAATCATGAATAATGTAGATCACCCTTTGAAGAGAGGAAAAATGCGGTCTCACCAACTCTGACCGCTCGATCTCAGTATTAAGAAGTAAATAAGCCCTTGTAGAAAAGAGAAGAGGGAAGAGGAGAGAGGGAGAATTTTAAAATGATCCGCAGGGCAGATGTGGTCATGCCGATGAGGCTATACCGACATTGCTTTCCCTGATAGATTATGTTTCGGGTTTTAGGCGACGGTCATAGATGTTTCCGACCTCCCTTCCCTAACCATGTTTTAATGAATATTCGAGAGTTATAGATCAAAATGATCGGTAGGGCAGGTGTGGTCATGCCGATGAGGCTTATACCGACATTGCTTTCCCCGAAGGTCATCAAGACCATAACAATGTCTTTTTTAATGCATGACAGAGCTGAGCCAGCCACCCAGACCTCCTTGCTAAGGTGTGTCAGATGTCAGCTAGGACCCGGCATCCTAAACTTTCACCGCTCGAGCTTGGCGAGCCACTGCTACACAGATTCGAAATCTCCCCGACATCTGTGGTCCTGGCAGAATTACACGTCAAGCTAACAAACCGAGGGAGAATGAAGTAGGACCCGTCGATGTCTTACTAGACAGGTTTTTGGTTTTTATGAACAACTTGTTTTAAAACTTGCCATTCATTATGTATATCATGAATGTCTTGGCCATATCTGTACAATACTTAAAAGAAGAGGAAAGAGAGATAGAATGGGAAAAATTTGAATACGAACTTTTTAAGAGAAGAAAAGTTTGAGATCATCTCCACTCCAAGAGTGAGGCAACTCCTCTCCCTAATGGGTTTGGAGATGATAGGCACCATTTCTCAGCACCTTTTTTACCACGAATGGCCCTGCCCAATTTGGGTTAAGTTTCCCAACCGAGCCGGCTCTTGCTGCTGCATCTACTTTTTTCAAAACCAAGTCCCCAACAACAAATTCCTTGGTTCTTACATTTTTATCGAATAATCTTGTCATTCTTCTTTTCACCTCCTCTTGCCTGATGGTTGTTGTATCCCTTAATTCTTCAATTAAGTCGAGGCTACATTTCAACTCCTCATCATTTTCTTCCATCCAATCAATCTGATTTTGTTGTGCTAACAATACTCTCGGACTTTTTACCTCGAATTCTACCGGAATAAGAGCTTCGGAACCATGCGATAACTTGAAAGGAGTCTCTCCAGTGGCAGAACTTGGAGTTGTTCTTAAGGCCCAGAGAACTGAAGGTAGTTGTTCTGCCCAGTTGCCTCTGAGATTTTCCACTTTCTTTTTCAGAAGATTTATGATGAGCTTGTTGGCAGCTTCTACCTGCCCATTACTTCTGGGATGATGCACAGAAGCAAAACGTAGCTCAATGCCAATTTGATCACAGAAATTAATAAGAGTTGAATTATTGAACTGAGAACCGTTATCCGTGATGATTGCCATTGGAATTCCGTGCCGACATACTATCTCCCCCCAAATAAAATTCTTCACAGCTTGGGTAGTAATTTTGGCCAATGTCTTTGCCTCTATCCATTTGCTGAAGTAGTCAATCATGACTATAATATATCGGCGCTGTCCACTTGCCATAGGAAAAGGCCCAATCAAATTCATCCCCCAAACTGCAAATGGCCATGGGGTTGCTATCGATTTAAGCTGCTGAGCCGGCTGATTTTGGAGAGAAGCGAATTTCTGGCACTTGACGCATTTCTTAGCAAACTTCTCTGCATCCTTCCTCATTTGAGGCCAAAAATACCCTTGCCTCATGATTCTTTTCTCTAAAGTCCTTGCTCCTGAGTGACTTCCGCACTCTCCTGCATGAACTTCTTGAAGAATTACTGGAACTTCTTTTTCCGAGACACATCGTGCTAGTGGAGAAAGGAAAGTTCTCCTATAAAGCACTCCTGCAACAAGGTAGTAGTTAGCTGCTTTTTGTTTAAACCTTCTCTTATCTTTTACCGCTGAATGGAACTTTCCCGTCGAAAGATACAGAACGAATGGATCCATCCAAGACGGATGCTGATCAATCTCCATAACTTCTCCTTCTTCAATTGCTGGTCGAAACAATTCTGAAGTTGTTCCTCCTGAGAGAAGTCCAAACTTTGTCAATCCATCTGCTTCCATGTTCTCACCCCTTGGAATATGTTTAATAGCAAAGCTTTTGAATTTTCCTACCTCGATTTTTACCAGAGTTAGATATCGCTTTAAAATACTATCTCTGGTTTCGAAAGTTCCATTCACTTGAGAAGCCATCACCAAAGAATCTGTGAGAACTTTGACATCATCGATCCCCAGCTTTCTTGCCAACTTAAGACCGGCTAGCAAAGCTTCATATTCCGCCTGATTATTCGTTACTTGAAAGTAGAACTTCAGCGCCTGATCCAATCTTACTCCATTAGGGTTGATTAAGACAACTCCGACTCCGGAAGAATTTTTTCCTGAGGCTCCATCCACGAAGATTGTCCAAGCAAGGGGTACTCCGACCCCTTTCTGTGACTCAACTTCTTTGGCATCCACCATGAAGTCTGCTAAAACTTGAGCTTTGATCGCCACCCTTGGAACATAGGATATATCAAATTCACTGAGCTCTATTGCCCACTTTGCCAGCCTTCCTGAATGTTCTGGTTTTTCCAAGACATTCTTCAATGGAAGGTCAATGACGACTAGAATCGAATGAGCTTGAAAGTATGGTCTTAATCTTCTTGCTGAAATTATGAGCATCAAGGCTAGCTTCTCTAGGATTGGATAGCGAGTCTCCGCATTCTTCAGAATTCGACTCACATAGTAAACTGGAAATTGCTTCTTTTTCTCCTCTCGGACCAAAACAGAGCTTATAGCATCGGCTCCGACTCCCATATATAGAAAAAGATCCTCTCCTTCTCGCGGGCTTTGGAGTAGAGGAATTGAAGTCAACTGCTTTTTAAGCTGATCGAAAGCATCGTCACACTCTTTAGTCCATTCAAACCTAGACCCTCCCCGGAGAGTCTTAAAGAAAGGTGCACTTTTATCCCCTGATCGGGAGATGAAGCGACTCAAGCCTGCCATTCTCCCTCCCAACTGCTGAACTTCTTTGGGGGTCTTGGGAGGTGGCATCTCCAAAATAGCTTTCACTTTATCTAGATTGGGTTCCAACCCTTCTGGAGTGAGGAGATGACCCAAAAATTTACCTTTATTGGCTCCGAAAACGCACTTCAACGGATTCAACCTCATATTGAAGGTTCGTATGGTTGCAAAAGTTTCCGAGAGGTCTTTAAGATGAGAGGAGAAGGATTTGCTTTTTACCAAGAGGTCATCGACATATACCTCAAGGTTTCTTCCCTTTTGACTCTTGAAAACTGTATCCATCATTTTTTGGTAAGTTGCTCCAGCATTTTTCAGCCCAAAAGGCATCACGAGATAACAGAAGCAACCATCATTTGTGATAAACGAAGTATGAGGTATATCCGGTTTGTGCATCCTGATTTGATGATAACCTGAAAAAGCATTTAAAAAATTCATAAAAGAATAACCTACCGCAGAATCCACTAAAGAATCTATCTGAGGCAAGGGATAGCAATCCTTGGGGCAAGCTTTATTGAGTTTGGTAAAATCGACACACATCCTCCATTTTCCACCTGGCTTTGTTACCATTACAACATTTGATACCCACTCAGGGTATTGGATTGGTTGGATGAACTTTGCCTTCAGGAGCTTCTCTACCTCTTCACGGATAGGTTGTGCTAGAGTAGTTGCAACAGACCTCTTCTTCTGCTGGATCGGGATGAAGTTTGGGTCAATATTGAGATGGTGGCAAGCAACATCCGGGTCCACTCCAGGCATGTCATCTGCCAACCAGGCAAAGATATCTAGATTTTGCAGAAGGCAAGAGATGAGCTGACTCTTGTCAGTTTCAGATAATTCAGCGTTGATGGAGAGGCTCTTGCTCTCATCTTCCTCGCTGATCCGAACATCTTGAGTTGCTTGGGCAGGTTCCAGGCGAACTTCATCTCTTGCATCCTCCTCAACTTCTTCTGCAGCTTGGACTTGTTCAGGAACTTCAATCGATTCAGCCATCATGACTTCTTGGGGAGAAGAAGACACGATCATGTTGACCGTCTTTACGTAGCATTCCCTAGCTTTCCTTGGGTCGCTCCTGATTCGGTGTTGTTTGCCATTCAAGGCGAATTTCACCGCTTGATGATAGGTGGAGACAATGGCTTGATACCCGTTCAGAAAGGGTCTCCCAAAAATTGCGTTGTAGCTGCTAGGAGCGTCAACGACTATAAATTTGACCAACCTTACTATTCCTCCCAGAATCACGGAGAGAGTGACGAGCCCTTCAACTTCCTTCTTTTCTCCTGAAAAACCATAAAGAGGTCCTTCAGTTGATAGGAGGGGTTTACCTGTCTTCAATGCCTCAAAGGCAGGCTTGAAGAGCACGTTGACCGAGCTTCCCGTATCTATTAGAATTTTCTCCACCGTATAATTTTCTATCACCGCTTTAATGACGACCGCGTCGTCAAAGGGATTCGTGGTCTGAGGAAGATCTTCATCTCCAAAAGTGACTGTCCCTCGGACCGGAGCTGAAGAGGTAGCAGCGACCTCTGATTGATAAACTCTTTTCAGACTTGCCTTTCTCGAGGACTCCGGACCTGCACCCCCATGGATGCAGAAAAGGTTGCCCAAGGCACCCTCATCATTAGCGTCCACGCATTCGCTGGGAAAACCGATGTTGCCCAGATGGCCAACATCATCTACTTCCTCACATGCCCATTGAACCTCAGCTACCTCATTGGCCTTGGAGGTTGAGGCTTTAGCAGGATCGCTCTTCTGAATGAGATCAGGGATTTTACCCTCTTTCAGAAGCTTTTCCAAGAACAAGCGGAGGGCTCTGCAGTCCTCCGTCAAGTGACCCCTTTCTCTATGATACTCACAGTAGAGGGTTGGATTTCTTGTTCTTGGATCAGAGTTCAGCGGAACCGGCCTTTTGAAAAAAGGCTGCTTCTGAACGGTTTGGAGTACCTCACTCATTGGAACCCCAAAGTCTGTAAAAGACTCTTGGGATTCATCGTAAGGAGACGGGAGGGCCAGAAGTGGAGGTTGGATGTACTAAATCTGGTGGACTGGGGTAGCTTGCGGAGCAGGTGTGGGTTTGAAGAAATGAACTTTGAGGTAGGAAAGATTGATTACCTCGATTGAAGCGGTTGTTGCGATAATTCTTACCTCTCGGAGCTGGAGGTGGGAGCTCTTGTCGAGGCTTTGAGGAAGATGGAGCAGGATAGAATCCCGCAGAGCCTTTCTGAGTGGCTCTGTTGGTCAGATTGCTCACATAGGTGGGGTTGTTGATCTCCCCTTCTATGTAGCGATTGGCAATGCTAATCAACTCCTGATAGGAGTCAGGCTCCTTGGTGGTGACTTTAAACTTCAGAGGGCCCTCCTGCAGGCCGCTAATCAGAGCTACCATATAAAGTTCAGGATCCATATCCCTGACTCCCAAGATCTCTTTTTGAAAGCGGTCAACAAAATGCGCTGCAGTTTCGTTGTCGCCTTGCTTAATCTTGAAGAGGGTCGCAGGACCACTCTTCCTTTTCTTCGCGGTGGCAAACCTTAGGAGGAGCTCTTGCCTCAGGGCAGCAAAGCTCGGGATAGATTGACAGGGCAGCTTATAGAACCATTCCATGGCCGACCCATCGAAGGAGGTGACCATCAGCTTGCACCTCACTCCATCCGAAATGGTCCTGAGAGCAACAGCAGACTCGAAGGCTTGAAGATGACACATTGGGTCGGTCTCTCCTGTATACACAGGGAGGCGGGGCTCTCTGAATCCATGAGGAATCGGATCCCGACGAATCTCATCAGTAAAGGGGGAAGGCTCCCCTAATTCAGAAGGTCCCGGAGGAGGGAGAAAGGAAGCAGGAGGAGCTTGAGGGTAAGCAAACCCTTCTTCAAAATTCAGGGCCTGAGCCGGAGGCCCCTGGGCTGCGGCTCGGAAAGAATTATGACGGGCGGCGAACTCCTCATGCTGAGATCGCTGAGGAGCTGCGGGCTGGAAGACGGGATGATCGCTCGGGTGACCGCTTGCCATGCGGTCAGGGGTGGCGACCTGAGAGGTTTGGGGAAGGATCTTCTGGGAGATCGCGGCCAGAACCTGGTTCATGGCCTCAATCTGCTTCGCGGACTCCTGCTGAGTCCGGACGACTTCTTGCCGATCTCGGGCGGCCTCTTGCTGAGACCGCGCGATCTCCTGCTGAACAGCGGCGGTGTCCTGCCTAGCTCGGGCGGCCTCGCGGAGAGCCTGCTCAACTCGAAGCTCGAAGCGGCGCTCAAGCGCTTCTAACGGGTTGTGATCGGAAGGGGGAACGCTAGGAGATCGCAGGGGACGACCTCTACGGCGATCAGCCATCTTGAAAGTCTACGAATTTCACCTGACACTTCGAATCTGAAGGTCGCGTGTTCGTTCTGTTGGTACCAAAAATGGCATCTCCAAAATTCACACTAAGAGGAATGGGAGAAAACTGCGAAGTGCAGGTTACTAAGACAGGAGATGCTGGAAAAAAGAGAAAACGATCGTAAAATGGCGATCACGAAAAAGTGAGACCGCTTACACAAGTCGTAAGCTGAAGCCTCGGAGCAAAAGTCCTTTTCTGGTACCCCTACCCCTCTATTTATAGACGAGGGAGCTGCCCAAACGGGCAGAACTGAAAAACTACGGGCTGCCCGGAGTACAGGAGAGCCGGGGCAGGGAAATGGGGTACAAATAGTAAAAATAAAGAAAAATTCCCAGACCGCTAAGACTGGCGATCTCGAGCAGCTTCGGCTGCCTGGAACTTAGAAATTTAGACCAGGACGAAGGCTGGCGATCTTGGCGATCACAAATGTTGGAGACCGCTGAGACCGCTATTTTGCACTGTAAAGACTAGATCGCGGGCTTTCCGGGCAAACACCTCTCAAATAAAACAGCTCGATGGGAGCTTCCCATCAAGAAGGTCAACGTGATGGACTCAACAAGTAGCCTCCCAAAAAGAACATATCAGTCTAAATCAAACATGATCTTCGAGAGATGCAGTGTTGTAGGTGTCGGTTGACCTGTCAGTTTGGGGGGGAAATGTAACATCACAGATGTTTTTAGGTGAAGTGGCATTTTTCAAAATATCGACCAATATATCGAGCGCAATTAAACTTTTTTAAATAAAAAAGTGCTCTTGGCTTCTTGCCTCTCTCTTGCTTATCTACTCCAGCAGACTCAATATATCATGCTTGCCTGCTCTGGCTTTTGGGTCATGGCTCTCTTCCACTCTTCCGTCGACCATGGTCTCATGATCTCCTCTCACCTCCTGTTTCTGAATTGGGAATTCTCTTCCTCTGTCATCAATGATCTCCTCTACTTCTCTTGATTATTTGGCTTCTTCTCTGGTCCTCACTCTCTGTCTATTTCTTTACTTCTCTACCATTAGATGAATTGTGAGTTATTGCCTATAATTTATAGTGTTTCTAGTTTTCTGGGCTCCGGCTCCTTTGAGATTGTTTTGTTGATTTTGGGGCTCTTGCATTTTGATGAGGTTGTCTCAACCGGCTAGCCCTAATGCCCTAGTTCTTTTACTTCTACCATCTATTTTATGTTATTTGGCTTCGGTTATGTGTCTTAGTTCCTTCCGATTGTTTTATTGCTTATTGTTATTGAATATTGTGCAGTTTGTGCTCTCAATTTCTCCTGTTCTGCCACTGTGATTCTTATTGATATCTGAATAGTGAATACTGACAAGTACCTCCACATATTCTTGATTTATAAATTGCTATAGTTTGTGATTCTAACTTACTGACCAATACTCTACAAGATCATATTTTTCCGTCCTAGTTGTTCTCAGTTTATATGCTTTGTTATCCTAGCTGATGAGTAATTTTCTATGGTAGTGAATCCTGACAAATACTAACATTCTTTACAACATCATGCTTTACGATTATATGATTTCCTATCATCCTATGGATGTTCTTGATTTCCTATTAATTCATTATTTGTTGGTTGTTGCTCACTTGTTTAGTAACTTATAGCCACCGAAAAAGGAGGTCGGGACATTGTTATTGAATTGGGCTAGAGGTCGAATATATTAATTATGATCTCGCTCTCTCTTGTTTCAATATGTCAGATCGAAGCTACCAACTTTATGACGAGCTTCACTGTCAATTTGGTAATCATCTCTCCTTCTCCAAAAGGACATTAATCTTTGATTGATATTTGACGTAGGGTAAGGTCCTACGGAGCCTAAACGGAATTTTCTATATGCAAACACAATTCCGACGAAGTTTATATTTGTAATAATAATTTTTTTTATAAATCGAAATTTAATATAGACCACAGTAGTGAAAGCTCAGCGAACAAGGAAATGCGTGAAGGTGTAAAAATGTGAGAGAGATCGAAATCAAATAACTAAGTAAATGGAAACATACAACATTTCAAACTTGGAAACAAAGATTACAAACAAATATTCCACGAGTAGGGAATTAACACACAATTCAAAAAAAAATGACTTCAAACTAGAAAACTCACACAATTCAGAAATGGAGGAGGGCTGGATGAATATCTGGAAGACTTTGGGAAGCCGGAAGTGTGGCCCAGAGTTGGGTTTAGGCCTCCGTATATGTAACAAATTGCTGGCCGGCAAGGAATGTTGCTGGAATAGGCCCCTCTCAAAGATAAATGAGGTCATTGCTGCTGTATGAAGGCCGGCAGGGGAATAGAGGGCTGAGGAAGGAGTGGTCAACTGCTGGGAGGAGTTTCCAGTGGCTGGTATGCTGTTGGGAAAGGTATTCCAGCAGCTGGGAAATTTTTCTAGCAGGGTAGTGAGGTGGAGGGAGTTCTGTAGAGGAGAGGGAAGTTGTGGCCGGCTGCAGGAGTTTGTCGGCTGCTGAATGGGAGGAGTGGAAGGTCGGCTAGGGGATGAGAAGGTGGCTCCACGTGAGGGGGAGGTGGTCCCACGTGGGGCTGCTGACTGGGGAAGTGGGGGTGGGTGTGTGGGTGTGTGTGTGTGTGTGGGGGGGGGGGGGGGGTGGGGGGGGGGGGGGCGGGGGGCTCGGTTTGGAGAGGGGAGGCGTGGGGAGATGGTTCCACGTGGAGCTATTGAGGGAAAGAGGCCGACTGGCGGCTACGATGGAGGTGGTGGGAAATGGAAGCAGTGGAGGAAATTTAGGAGTGGCGCCTGAATTTTAGGAGAAGTGGAATTAGTGTGGCGGTGGGGGAGGTGGTTATGTGGTGGTGTGGTGGTGGCTGGCCGGAGGTGATCAACGGAGGCTGGAGGTGGTTTCCGGCGATCACCGAAAAATGTAAAATGAAGGAAATGTCGTGGAGTTGGTGGTGGCTTGGCGTAGGTGGCCGGAAGTGTTTTTCGGCGATCGTTGGTAAACTGAAGGTGGGTGAAATTAGGAGGAAGTGGCGGTAGAGGGATTTTGGTGGGGAGTTTGGATAAATGGGGGGCGGCTAATAGAGGTGTGGGAAAGGGGCCAGCCAATAGTGGGGGTGGATGGGTGGCCAACTTGGAGATGAAAAGGGGATGGGAATGGGGTCGGCTTGGTGAGAGGGGTGTGGGAGGTGGACGGCTAAGTATGGGGGAAGGAAAGGGTGGCCTGCCAGGGATGGATGGGGAGAGGGGTGGGATGTCCAAGCTTCGCACTTAGAGTTCCGGGTTTGGCACCGGGTGATCAAAAGGAGGCTTCTTTGCACAATCTTTCAATACCCATCTATGGAGCCCTCTACACTTATTTATAGACTAGAGAGGGACAATGAACGGTCATGATTCTGCGTTCGATGTAACCCCCAAAACAAACAAAAATACAATGAAAAAGTACAAAGAACAAAAAAATGTTTGATCGACGATTCGCTCGCAATGAGTTGTCCCGATCGTCACGGGGCCCGAGGTCGGCGCCAGTAGACCCTAATGGGCCGTGTGGAATGATCCACATCGAAATCTCTCAATGGATAAGTCGGGTTTTAACAACAAAAATGTGCACGACAACAACAATAAGTAAGAGATGGTGGTAGCTCATACAAACACTCAACGACAAAAGCGAAGACACGTTGGTCATGTCAATCCTAGTGCAATATAAGAGATAGAGGCCACATCCATTACATAATCCCTAACTCTGGCATGAAGCAACTACGAATGTTCCATCATCATCAGAAGACCCCATAAGTATTGGAGCTCAGAATATTAATGTATTTTTTGATAATCGAAATATTGTCTTGGATAAGACATGCCTAGTGGCGACTGCTAGAAAAGGATGGGGAAAAGAAAATAAAATTCAATAGGCCAAGAAGGAGACCACGCACGAAATAAGCAGTTGACGAAATTTTGAGTGTGTCATTACAAGTGTTGTCTCTGCCACATTGTGATGGAATTTTGACCATGTCATTGCCAAGAGTTTCCTCTGCCACACCATGATTCCTCATATCAGTTGCTTATCACAGTCTCATGATCAATTAGAAAGTCCTGACTTCTTAATTCGTACCTTAGGATATGCACAAAGCTACATGGCAGTTACAATAGTTCAACCAGTGCCGCCATCACCACTATGAGTCTTTGCATATTCCATAAATATTACTATGTGATTAAATTTTAGGTTAAGGCCCGATTTGAACTTACGGAGCAAGATTAATTGTTCCTACAATCCTACTTAGCCTATAACCTGATAAATCTCAGAGGGAAACTCGATCATTTAACTCAGCAGGTATGTGGTGGTGTGGTGGTGGTGGGAAATGGAAGCAGTGGAGGAAATTTAGGAGTGGCGCCTGAATTTTAGGAGAAGTGGAATTAGTGTGGCGGTGGGGGAGGTGGTTATGTGGTGGTGTGGTGGTGGCTGGCCGGAGGTGATCAACGGAGGCTGGAGGTGGTTTCCGGCGATCACCGAAAAATGTAAAATGAAGGAAATGTCGTGGAGTTGGTGGTGGCTTGGCGTAGGTGGCCGGAAGTGTTTTTCGGCGATCGTTGGTAAACTGAAGGTGGGTGAAATTAGGAGGAAGTGGCGGTAGAGGGATTTTGGTGGGGAGTTTGGATAAATGGGGGGCGGCTAATAGAGGTGTGGGAAAGGGGCCAGCCAATAGTGGGGGTGGATGGGTGGCCAGCTTGGAGATGAAAAGGGGATGGGAATGGGGTCGGCTTGGTGAGAGGGGGTGTGGGAGGTGGACGGCTAAGTATGGGGGAAGGAAAGGGTGGCCTGCCAGGGATGGATGGGGAGAGGGGTGGGATGTCCAAGCTTCGCACTTAGAGTTCCGGGTTTGGCACCGGGTGATCAAAAGGAGGCTTCTTTGCACAATCTTTCAATACCCATCTATGGAGCCCTCTACACTTATTTATAGACTAGAGAGGGACAATGAACGGTCATGATTCTGCGTTCGATGTAACCCCCAAAACAAACAAAAATACAATGAAAAAGTACAAAGAACAAAAAAATGTTTGATCGACGATTCGCTCGCAATGAGTTGTCCCGATCGTCACGGGGCCCGAGGTCGGCGCCAGTAGACCCTAATGGGCCGTGTGGAATGATCCACATCGAAATCTCTCAATGGATAAGTCGGGTTTTAACAACAAAAATGTGCACGACAACAACAATAAGTAAGAGATGGTGGTAGCTCATACAAACACTCAACGACAAAAGCGAAGACACGTTGGTCATGTCAATCCTAGTGCAATATAAGAGATAGAGGCCACATCCATTACATAATCCCTAACTCTGGCATGAAGCAACTACGAATGTTTCATCATCATCAGAAGACCCCATAAGTATTGGAGCTCAGAATATTAATGTATTTTTTGATAATCGAAATATTGTCTTGGATAAGACATGCCTAGTGGCGACTGCTAGAAAAGGATGGGGAAAAGAAAATAAAATTCAATAGGCCAAGAAGGAGACCACGCACGAAATAAGCAGTTGACGAAATTTTGAGTGTGTCATTACAAGTGTTGTCTCTGCCACATTGTGATGGAATTTTGACCATGTCATTGCCAAGAGTTTCCTCTGCCACACCATGATTCCTCATATCAGTTGCTTATCACAGTCTCATGATCAATTAGAAAGTCCTGACTTCTTAATTCGTACCTTAGGATATGCACAAAGCTACATGGCAGTTACAATAGTTCAACCAGTGCCGCCATCACCACTATGAGTCTTTGCATATTCCATAAATATTACTATGTGATTAAATTTTAGGTTAAGGCCCGATTTGAACTTACGGAGCAAGATTAATTGTTCCTACAATCCTACTTAGCCTATAACCTGATAAATCTCAGAGGGAAACTCGATCATTTAACTCAGCAGGTATGTGGTGGTGTGGTGGTGGTGGGAAATGGAAGCAGTGGAGGAAATTTAGGAGTGGCGCCTGAATTTTAGGAGAAGTGGAATTAGTGTGGCGGTGGGGGAGGTGGTTATGTGGTGGTGTGGTGGTGGCTGGCCGGAGGTGATCAACGGAGGCTGGAGGTGGTTTCCGGCGATCACCGAAAAATGTAAAATGAAGGAAATGTCGTGGAGTTGGTGGTGGCTTGGCGTAGGTGGCCGGAAGTGTTTTTCGGCGATCGTTGGTAAACTGAAGGTGGGTGAAATTAGGAGGAAGTGGCGGTAGAGGGATTTTGGTGGGGAGTTTGGATAAATGGGGGGCGGCTAATAGAGGTGTGGGAAAGGGGCCAGCCAATAGTGGGGGTGGATGGGTGGCCAGCTTGGAGATGAAAAGGGGATGGGAATGGGGTCGGCTTGGTGAGAGGGGGTGTGGGAGGTGGACGGCTAAGTATGGGGGAAGGAAAGGGTGGCCTGCCAGGGATGGATGGGGAGAGGGGTGGGATGTCCAAGCTTCGCACTTAGAGTTCCGGGTTTGGCACCGGGTGATCAAAAGGAGGCTTCTTTGCACAATCTTTCAATACCCATCTATGGAGCCCTCTACACTTATTTATAGACTAGAGAGGGACAATGAACGGTCATGATTCTGCGTTCGATGTAACCCCCAAAACAAACAAAAATACAATGAAAAAGTACAAAGAACAAAAAAATGTTTGATCGACGATTCGCTCGCAATGAGTTGTCCCGATCGTCACGGGGCCCGAGGTCGGCGCCAGTAGACCCTAATGGGCCGTGTGGAATGATCCACATCGAAATCTCTCAATGGATAAGTCGGGTTTTAACAACAAAAATGTGCACGACAACAACAATAAGTAAGAGATGGTGGTAGCTCATACAAACACTCAACGACAAAAGCGAAGACACGTTGGTCATGTCAATCCTAGTGCAATATAAGAGATAGAGGCCACATCCATTACATAATCCCTAACTCTGGCATGAAGCAACTACGAATGTTTCATCATCATCAGAAGACCCCATAAGTATTGGAGCTCAGAATATTAATGTATTTTTTGATAATCGAAATATTGTCTTGGATAAGACATGCCTAGTGGCGACTGCTAGAAAAGGATGGGGAAAAGAAAATAAAATTCAATAGGCCAAGAAGGAGACCACGCACGAAATAAGCAGTTGACGAAATTTTGAGTGTGTCATTACAAGTGTTGTCTCTGCCACATTGTGATGGAATTTTGACCATGTCATTGCCAAGAGTTTCCTCTGCCACACCATGATTCCTCATATCAGCTGCTTATCACAGTCTCATGATCAATTAGAAAGTCCTGACTTCTTAATTCGTACCTTAGGATATGCACAAAGCTACATGGCAGTTACAATAGTTCAACCAGTGCCGCCATCACCACTATGAGTCTTTGCATATTCCATAAATATTACTATGTGATTAAATTTTAGGTTAAGGCCCGATTTGAACTTACGGAGCAAGATTAATTGTTCCTACAATCCTACTTAGCCTATAACCTGATAAATCTCAGAGGGAAACTCGATCATTTAACTCAGCAGGTAGCAGAGAGCTGGAAGCTCCATAATAACTATAACTTTTCCAAGGTTCGTGACCTAGAAAAAGGCTAAAGTTTACAAGTTTTGAATTATTTAGAGGTAAGCTTCAGAGATGCGGGAAAATAACCAGACAGCGGTCTGAAAGAAAACATTTCTGACATGCCGACTAAAAACATTATCATCGAAACACGAAAAACAACCAAAAAGGCCATCCTAATCATTCTTTTTCTACCTGCTGACGCTGAGAAACAAACTCGCCCGAGTCATCTGACTCGATGTCGCTGAAATCATAGTCTCCGTCTTCGGCTTCATTCTCCGCCGCCGCCGCCTCCTCGCTGTACAAGTCATCCTCCACCGACTCTAGATCGGTGGCGTCGTTTGTGTCGTAATCCGATTCCATCTTCGCAGCCCCAGAACCTTACAGCCCCCCGATTATCTCAGTCTCCCAGATGAAGGATCGACGCCTTCTGTAGTGGAGGATATCGGGAGATCGACGCCGGACGCCTTCTGTAGTAGAGGATGCCGGGAGATCGACGCCGGACGCCTTCTGGAGTAGAAGAGCTCGGGAAATCCAGGCCAGAATTGGCTGCTTGAATCGAGAATTTCACCGGGGTAGGTGTTTAGAACTCCTACAGATACTTATTAGTGGACATTTCAGAGATATATTACCATCTATGGTATGCCGTGTCATCGCAAATATATGTGGTCCACGCCATCTTTATGGGCTTTTGGAACTTTGTGCCAAACACCTTTCAATCAAGAGTCCGTTTGGGAACACGTTCCCTCTCCTTTACGTTCTGGCCCAACGCAAAGTTCGCGCGTTCCCCACCGCACGCGTTTGCGATAATGAAGGAAGTCGTGTTGTTTGCAATTCGTGACATCGAGCTCCAGTCACTTGCGTTCCCTCCTTCTACATCGCAGGGCATCGTCGGAGCCTCTCTGGACTATTGTCTTGACCCTCCAGACGCTCTCCACATCGGGGTCGGGTCTGCTGCACGCTTCTCCTCTTCACATCTTCAGCTCATGCAAGGATTTTGATGGCGCCGACCCGGTACCACTTGGCGGTGCGACGCACCATTACAACCTTCAGCCCAACACGCAGAGGTCCTACCGCGCGATGCTCCGCTAAATATCTTTCATCTCGGCCTACTCGCATTTCTTATCATTTGGTGTTTGTCAAATATTTTATTTTTACATACTTTATTTTACGTTGTCCGGATGACCAAATTGTTAAGCGGTCAACACACCGGATTTTTTGTTTTTATTTCTGCATTTGACATTTCAGCCTTAGAATTTTGAAGGGCCAAGATGGCTCTACCGTGATGTGTGGAGGAGGATGAGAGTGTACCATATTTAAGCCTTCTTTGTGGGTTGAAGACCTAATGAAAAAAGAATTGAAACGTGAAACCCTTCCCCTTGGTGCGGCGTGAAGCCCTGCCGGCTGCTTGGCGTGAAACCAGCGGCCACCCCCTCTGGCGTGAAACCAGCGGCCACCCTCCACTCTCTCCGGCGTGACACCGGCGACTCCTTCTCCGGCGCGACACTGAAGTTCCCCTCCGGCGAGACACCGGACCCGTGGTGGTGTGAAGCCGCCCGTTTCCTTCGGTGGTACGAAGCCTCTGCTGCCCCCTACCCTCCGTCGTGCGACACGTCGGCTCCAACAGCAAGCTCATCGGGTTCCTAGTGGGTAACGATTCTCCTCTACAACATCTTGTGCGATTATTCTATGTGTTCATTCTTGTGGTCGTTCTCCAACCATTTGGTCAAAAAAGGGGTTGATTTTTCGGTTGTTAGGCTCTTGTAGGAATTAATCGATACTCCGATCGAATCTCCACATTGAAATAACGTCTCTGTTAGTCATCGTCGTAGGAAAGGTACTGCATGCATAATAAAATTGCGGATGAATGAAATCACGCCAAGTGTTTGTTGAAATGTCTCACTATCTCGTGAATTTGGTAATTGTGCGCAAGTCCTATGCTTGCTACATCAATTTGGTATCAGACTTCGGGGCAAAGATTTCTTAATCTTTGTTGGTCCTCTTGTTTCACTTTTATGCACACGTGTTCCGACATTGTGTACTTTCCGCACTCCTCTGCGTCCACTAACATGGACAACACTCATGATACTAGGAAAGCCACACAAACCCACCTAGCAGACGTCCAACGTGATCTCACCACCCAACTCGCTCAATTAAACACGGCACTCACCACATTGACCCAAACATTCACTAATGGTTTCCAAAACACACACCCACATTCCCCACACACCTCCTCGCATTAGGATAGATGCGCCTGCGTTTGACGGCCAAGGGCACCCAAAACTTTTTAGGGATTGACTAGCGAAAATGGAGTGTTATCTCGCTAGGCACCACTTGAACGACCTCCAAAAGGTTGTCGTCATTCGCGCGAAATTAGAAGGGCGTTCCGAAATATTTTGGTTAAATGAGGAGCATCATGTTGGTGGCATTTCACACACATGGCCGCAAATGCGTAACATTCTCACTACTCATTTTGACCCCGCTTACCTTCGACCCAATCCACTTGACAAATTCACCACGAGTGAGTGCATACCCTTAGGGAAGAGTAGCAAGGTCGATGTTACATCTTGCACCAAACCCGTCCACTCCGCGATCGCATGTCCTATAACCCAGGAGTTCGTGCCTATGATTGAACCCACCTCCAAGGGCGATGATATCATCTATGACGAACATAGTGTCGTTGAAGCTTCGGACACCCTAAGCGACATGGTAGAGGACCCTCCCTCCGAATTTCCCTCCCATAGGCATACCCAACACGCCCTCGACCTTATTCCGGGTTTTTCACTTCCCCACCTATCACTTTATCCACTCAATCCTAGTGCACGCGAGGAAGCCCAAACTCGATCTTTAAATTGTGTTATGAACAAACCCTTGGGAATTTCTTTGGTTGCTCCCCTTATTTATAACTTTTCCGAACACGCCCCTTCGTCTTCCACCATTCGGTCCAGGAGTATTTTTCCAAATGAAGTCGTGTATGACTCATATTCCCGTGTGTCGTTTGACTTGATCTCATTACATCCTGCGTATGAATCAAGACAATTTGCAAATGACATTGCTCCTCACTTGCATGCGTTGCACCATGAGATCCGCCACCGCTTAACCACTACATACATTGCATACCGCGCCCAAGCGAATGTGCTCAAACGGGCTCTAGTTTTTTATGTTGGAGATTTAGTCTTGGTTAAGTCAATTCCCGAACGGTTACCCACGGGTTCCGTAATGAAATTAGCCAACCGGCACGCCGACCCTTTTAAGATTTTAATGAAGTTGGGCGATAACGCGTACATTCTTGACTTGCTTACCGATTGGGGCATACACCTCATGTTTCTTTTTTCTAATCTTACACCGTTTCATGAAACACCGCAAGAATTACTTCACCCCATTCTTCATCTCCTTACGGCCATTCTATTGGGTTAGAGAGTGATTCTATGTCCCAACATTTTACTAACTTGGAGTTGCCCCCCTCACCTACTAGAGGGGTTCCAAGTCATATTATGTTTGTTACTGATACTTGTCTCAGGTTCCAGAAGATTCTCTTTGTTCCAACTCAGATTTTGAAGGGTCCACCATTTGTTTCCACGGAGTGCGGCATATACCGCTACTTGGTTCGTTGGAAGGACCGCCCCAGATATGACACCACATGGGTGACCGCCGCGGAGTTGGAGCGTCTTGATGCTGACATGCTACACCTTTACCGCTTAGAACACTCACCGGTGATGAGTGATTTTGAGCGGAGGAGGATTGATGGCGCCGACCCGATACCACTTGGCGGTGCGACGCACCATTACAACCTTCGGCCCAACACGCGGAGGTCCTACCGCGCGATGCTCCGCTAAATATCTTTCATCTCGGCCTACTCGCATTTCTTATCATTTAGTGTTTGTCAAATATTTTATTTTTACGTACTTTATTTTACGTTGTCCGGATGACCAAATTGTTAAACGGTCAACACACCAGATTTTTTGTTTTTATTTCTGCATTTAACATTTCAGCCTTAGAATTTTGAAGGGCCAAGATGGCTCTACCGTGATGTGTGGAGGAGGATGAGAGTGTACCATATTTAAGCCTTCTTTGTGGGCTGAAGACCTAATGAAAAAAGAATTGAAAAAAAAAATCCAGGTTTGTCCCGTGAAACCCTTCCCCTTGGTGCAGCGTGAAGCCCTGTCGGCTGCTTGGCGTGAAACCAGCGGCCACCCCCTCTGGCGTGAAACCAGCGGCCACCCTCCACTCTCTCCGGCGTGACACCGGCAACTCCTTCTCCGGTTCGACACTGAAGTTCCCCTCCGGTGAGACACTAGACCCGTGGTGGTGTGAAGCCGCCCGTTTCCTTCGGTGGTGTGAAGCCGCCCGTTTCCTTCGGTGGTGCGAAGCCTCCGCTGCCCCCTACCCTCCGTCGTGCGACACGTCGTCTCCAACAGCAAGCTCATCGAGTTCCTAGTGGGTAACGACTCTCCTCTACAACATCTTGTGCGATTCGTCTATGTGTTCATTCTTGTGGTTGTGAATGTCATTGTGTGTGCTCGGAATCAGAAACAAATCGGCAGGGCCGTAGGCTCACTCGGTGGCAGGTTCCAAAGGTTCGAAGCTTGGCCCCGAGCAGACCCGTTGACCAGGCTCCCTTCTAGCTGGCAGGGCCGTAGGCTCACTCGGTGGCAGGTTCCAAAGGTTCGAAGGTTGGCCCCGAGCAGACCCGCTGACCAGGCTCCCATCTAGCTGGCAGGGCCGTAGGCTCACTCGGTGGAGGGTTCCAAAGGTTCGAAGGTTGGCCCCGAGCAGACCCGCTGACCAGGCTCCCATCTAGCTGGCAGGGACGTAGGCTCACTCGGTGGCAGGTTCCAAAGGTTCGAAGGTTGGCCCCGAGCAGACCCGCTGACTAGGCTCTCATCTAGCTGGTAGGGTCGTAGGCTCACTCGGTGGCAGGTTCCAATGGTTTGAAGGTTGGCCCCGAGCAGACCCGCTGACTAGGCTCCCATCTAGTTGGCAGGGTCGTATGCTCACTTGGTGGCAGGTTCCAAGGGTTCGAAGGTTGGCACCGAGCAGACCCGCTGACCAGGTGATGAGTCTGGTTTATACAGTGATTTCCGGCCTCATCTGGGTTTGTTTTAGTGTCATTGCACTTCAATTGCTGTTCATATATGCTTATATTGATATCACGGCGTATCTGCGCCTTTTGTGCAATCCTTCCCCCTTTGTGGCATGTTTTTCTTATATATTACTGTATGTCTGTGTTATGGATCCGGTGGTGTGCACGGATCGGGGTCATATGTATTTTTCCTGCAGGTCCTGGGATCACGGGAACGTTCGGGATGGTGCGGGGCAATTTTTGGCATAAAAAGCCTCTGATCGTGCGCATTCCTTTGCGCACGATCAGGCGCACGACCAGTGGTCGTGCGTTAATTCCCTTCCCAGACAGAGCGACTGCGCACGATCAGAGGATTCCTTCGCGCACGACCACTGGTCGTGCGCCCCTGACCACTGGTCGTGCGCCCCTGACCGTGCGTTATTTTCCATCTTTTTCTTTGCTACAGGTTGACTGCGCATGATCACAGGCATTCCTTCGCGCACGACCATTGGTCGTGCGCCACTGACCGTGCGCAGTGTTTATTCTGCGCCTTATTTAAACCGCTGCTCCACGAAATTAGGGCATTCAGCACTGTTTTGGGCGCGATTTCTCCGCGCCAGTCCGCCATTTCACCTCTCCAAGTTCCTCCAATCCATTCCCCCCTTTGGGAAGGCTTCATCCATTGATCCTAAGGTCCATCTAGGATCCCAGAAGCATTCTCCGCCATCTACAGCCAGCATTCCATGAGGAGGACATCTCCATTGGGCGAAGCAGAAGTGACCCAGCTCTGAGAAGAAGACGGGCAACGGTTGGAGGTAGTGACAGTCTCTAAGCCCCGGAAGCAACCAAGATCCACGGCGAGGCTTCTCATCTCGTGGTTCCTTCTACCCCTTCTCCTTTTTGATATGTACTCTTCATTGTTGTAATGAACTAAGTGAACCTCTATTTGTCTATGAATGGGAGTTTGTTTATGATCTTGTTCTTTACTTGATGCTGTGTTGTGATGCGCTCCGCCCCCGCTCCACTTACACACACACGTTCTAGCACTCGCTCAAGCAAAAGCTGGAAGCGATAGCGAAGAGGTGCCTTCGACCCTCAACTCTCGCATTTGCACTCACCTCATCCATTTGCTCACCGGCCATCCGCTAAGCGAAGCACGACATCGCGGCCTGCACTAAATCCATCCACCAAGCAACGCGATGATTGCGACCCGCATAGTTTGTTTAGTTTTTTCATTCCTGTTCTATAAAACCAATCAAAATCCCCCTGTTTTTGTTAAACTTAGAAACCCTCATAATTAATCTCCTAACAAGCAAATCGTACTACCCAACTTGCGGTCCTTTGAGAACAATATTCGGGGAGCTACTCCCTACTTTTATTGCTTGACAACGACCGGTGCACTGCCGTCGTACCGCATTTCGTGCCCGCTAATTAGCGGTGTGGAAATAGCGCGTCAAGTTTTTGGCGCCGTTGCCGGGGAGTGCAAGCGTTATATGAAATTGTTGTTAGGAAAATTAATTGTGAGGATTTTTAGTTTCCTAATTTGTTCCTTCATCCTTTCTCTTATCTAAATGATGGGTTGTTTTATTCATTCATTGTCAAGCGTAGTGTCGCGCACAAGGGTGTTTTTCTGTTGAATCTGGTTATCTTCATGCAATGTGGGCTGGATTTAATATCCGCTGCCGTTGGTGTGGGGATACATCCCATGCTAGTGATAGATGCCCATCGGGAGAGAGTAGCTCTAGTCCCCAAGGCCCATGGTATCAGGCATTGACATCATACGGTACCACATACACTGTGCCTAAGGCTTATGGCTACTCTGCCGCACCGCATGTACCGTTTTTGAATTCATCTCCCGCCCCACTTGGACCAAAGACGAATGCAAAACAGTGCTTGTTTTGTCGAAGCACGGATCATGCTTTAAGGGATTGTGCTGAGTATCTGCGCGAAATGGACGAGGACGACGAGTCGGACATCCGAATTGTCCCAATTCCTATCTCTGGCAGCACCCTCCCATCCTCTGGTTTCGTATCCATATCACCTTCATGTTTTGAAGGGTTTGATGCGGATGCGCAGATCAAAGTTATTGGAGATCTATGCCCCGACATGGTTGCGCATGTCTCTCCCGTTCATTTATCACCACATGTTGATTCAATTCTTCCTGAGGATGCGGTGCTTGATTTCTCTTCAAGCACTAATTCTTCTAGTCTTGTGCGTGCTACTACAATTGTTTTTGACAGTATCGATGAGAATGTCTTGCAGGAAGAGGCAGCGAGTTGCAACGTTGTGCCCACTCCGAGAGAGGAGGATGTTCTTCAAGGTGCGGAGGTGGAGACTTCAGCATCATTTGAGGAGGCCCAAGTCGTGGAAGTGGCCGCTGACGATTCTGCTAGATCTTGCAGCGTATTTGACGATGCCGACAATTCCTCGCCACCTCAACCCATCAGGAGTGATTCCGGGATCTCTCCTGAAGAGGACAGTCTTTTATGTCATTCGTCTAATTTGTTTCTTCACCCCATTCTCGTGTCTGATTCACTGCAGGATTATACATTGGATCTGATCCTGGATGTAATCGAGCCTGCTATGCGGGCCGGAGATGCCTTGGATCATCTGCATGTGGAAACAGATACTGAGATTCCTTCATCTTATTACCTACCCCTACCTGACAATCAGTGCAGGTATCTTTATTCAGGAAGTGGGGTGACGACCCTGTCGCCTTATGGTTACCCGTTACCGAAACGGACAATGGAACAGCTTCTTGTTCACTTCATTTTCCATAGACCGATCAGCTAGCATATGCTAGCAGCTGAATAAGTCTAGTTGGGAGACATAAAACCCCAATAGTTATCTTCGTTAGAATTACTTTAAATTGTGGTGTTCATTTTTTGTGGTGTAATGATTTTTTTTTAGAACTTTTTATCTATTAATTGTGGCTAACGGTCTTGTGTTAGGGGTGAGGAATCCTTGGATGCACTTATGAGGCACGACGGTAAGTTTTTAATTCTGAAACTGGGCGCGCGAATTATTCCTTCGCGTACGACCACTGGTCGTGCGCCCTATTTATCGGCGCATGGCCACTGATCGTGCGCGGGCCCAGTTTCCTTTAAAAACTTTCGGCCGGATCTTGTGCGTGCGTCTAGGGTTTTCGTTTTTTTTTTCTGGTCGCTGAGCTGGCGCCGTCCGGGAGCTCTTCTCCTCCTCCTCCTCACTTCATCTTCTCCGGTAAGCTTCCCTCTCCTCCTCTCCTCCTTCATGCTTGCATTTCCATGGAGCCATCCGGGAGCCGCCCTATCACCAAGGTTTATCAAAGGTCTCGCTCCGCCTCCGCCACTCCCACTCAGATCTTGGGGAGAATGGCCAAGTTTTCAAAAGCTGAGCACAAGCGCCGATTTGCCGCACTGAGGAGCAAGTCGTTCCTTTCGCAGCGTTTGGTTGACTGGGAGGAACTTAGGTCGATCAGAAATGGCGGCGCTCTAATGGAAGCAACTCTCCTCCTTTACTCCTTCGACAACTGGAGGAACGTCTTCGAATGCGCCGAGCTCGGTTTCAAGGAGTTAACCCTGGAGTTCCTCTCCACATTCGAGTGGGAAGTCTCCCCGGCGGGATTCCGGCCTCCACTTTGTTCCTTCCGGATGTTGGGGCATGTGTTCACATTATCTCTCCCCGAGCTTGCCACCCATGCTGGCTTTTACACGGAAGACGAGGCCACAAGGTTGGATTTTCGGAACTTGGCGATGATGTTTCCGGGTGATGTCTCCTCGCAAAGCGTCTGGCGGTCATTCATCGACACTGATGAGGATTATGTGGCTCGCCGAGCCAAATCAACAAGGATCATATCTCCCGCCTTGCGGTACCTGCAGCACCTGATTAGTCATTCTATCGTCGCGCGTGGTTTAAGCCAGAATGTGGTAGGTTGGCAAGATTTTTTGTACCTTTACAGCATGCAGCAGCGGTATCCCCTTCATCTGGGATTCATGTTGGCTTACTTCTTCCACCATGAGGCCACATATGGCCTCGCTAGAGCGATTGGGGGTGCGTATTACGTCACCCGAATCGCGAAAGGGCTGGGAGTGTGGGACCGGATACCCCCGATGGAGCAGGTTACCTCTCCTTCCATGATCACGCGGGCAACAATGGTGAGATTCCACCTACTGCGAGTGGTGGGGCGAAAGGGCAACCGATCATATGTGGTGACTGGTCCGAGCGATGGTGGTGTTGGTGGCCATGAGGAGGAGGATATGGACGAGCAGCCGGAGTCTTCTGCAATGGGAAGACGCAGGGCGGCGGGGCCGCCCCAACGGTCACAGGGGTCGCAGCAGCCTCTGCAGCAGCCTGAGCAGCAACCTCAGCAGCCAGCAGGGCAGCACTTCGGCAATGTTGCGATGCATGGCGTCCCGTACCTGAGTGAGCGTCTCTCCGATCTGGAGGCGTCGCAGTTTTGGATGCAGGACCTCATTTATCAGCAGGTTGTACGGGGCGGGTTGAACGTGCCTCAGCCTCCTGCTCATGTTGCACCCACTGCGCCCCGTCCCGCATCCCCGATCCAAATTTATGCCAGCAGCAGCGACAAGGAGTTGTGAGCTGCCTCTCTTGTCTTGAGTGCGTCAGTAGCCGCCCGCATCGTAGTTTGTTTCATCTATTGTTTTGATTCAGCTTCTCATGTTTGGGTTGTTGAAACACGTTTGTGTGTGACACTCATCTGGGTGTCTTTTTATTCAGTCGTTAAGACTATTGCTATCAAACTCTAATACAGGTATTTGGTCCACCTTCAAGGACGTTAAACAAAAGGGCTCTTGGGAGACAACCCATTGGGGACCATTTGGTTCCGTTCTTTCTTGTTATCTTCTTTGCTATATTTTTGTTGTGCTTGGGATCTCTTTAATTGCAGGTCCGCATCTATTGGAGCACGGCGGGATCACCGCATTCTGAACAAAACGCCATATCTTCTGGTATGCTCATTTCTGAGCATGGGGTAATCTCTCATCCTAGCCCTCTTAAGCTTATGTCGCTATCAAACATGCTTTTTGCTTAGTGTAAGTCTGGGGGAGTGAGAGTTATCGTTACCACGTGCACATGCACAGTGCACATCATACTAGGATTTACAATCTGTGTTATATTGTAGCATTGTTCATCTCATGGCACACCACGACACCCACGTGAGCGCACTTAACTGTAGGCGCGCGACGAGTCTAACTCGTCTCGGTTGTGTGAATGGGAAATCACGGTGCTGGGTTAGGATTGCGAGACGAAGTACTTTGTTGACTCGTGTAGTGCTCTAGTCATTTATTCATGTCTCGCATAGAAATTGGTGTAGATTAAACTTTTCTTTATGCTTTTAGTTTTACATTTTATTCTGTCAGCGTAATTCTAGTTTATTCTACTCAAAAGCGGTGAATCTGGTGCGAATCAATCGGTAGTGTAGGGATGTGTGTAGAGGGGTGCTAGGCTCGTATTGCTCGAGTCGGGAAGAAGAATCATCTTTCTCGGTGGCTAAGAACTTGCCCCAAGCGACTCTCGAAGCATGGGTATGAGTTAGTTCAGTGCGTGAGCGTGACGTAGGCCATCATGTTGGCCAGTTTGAGCTTTGTATTCCGGTCCTAACATCTTATCCTTGCTAGCCCCATGTGCCTACCCGATCCCGTTGATTCAGCTCCACCTTCAATTCACCAAAGCCAAAATGACTATCCTAATCGCACACCAAATTCTGAGCTCAAGCAATTTGTGCATTTAAAAAATTGGGTGTTGATGCGGTGTATATTTGTGATTGTGGTGGAAATGCGTTATTAAAGATATAGCTGTTTTGTATCTAATTGTGCAAAGTTGTGAAATTTGAAAAAATGAGAAAAGAAAAGAAAGTAAAAAAAAAGAGAAAAAAAATGTATAGAGATATATTTGGGAATAAGTGGTTTACACATTTTTATTATTGCTGGGATAGTGTTTCTTTTGCAAGCTCATTTGGGTTATGTGTGCTAAGCCCCCGCATTTATCATTGTTTACCGCACCGTAGCCTAAGCCTAAATCATAACCTAAAGTCCTATTGATTTGCGCATCGAATCGTACGAATGTCGTGGAGAGAGTGCGAACGGGTGAGCTTATGGTCATCGACACTGATGGATTTCAGTGGAGGTTGTTCCGAACTCCGGTGTTGAGTAATGTTCGCCTCAGCAGCCTTTCTACTTTCTTCCTACGCATGACCGAGTAATTTCCTATGATTCAACTTTTGAGTAGAAATAATATATAGTTACGTTGTTAGAATTATGACTATTTTGCATAACTAAAAATTCTTTTTACTAGATTTCTATGCACATGTGTATGAGACTTCGCATATTACTCCGTCCTTGCAATTTCTAACCCAGCTATGTCTTTTCTCGCTCCTCCGGATTTGCTTGCTCGGGTCGCGCAAACAGGTAAGTCTGGGGGTGTGATGAGTCTGGTTTATACAGTGATTTCCGGCCTCATCTGGGTTTGTTTTAGTGTCATTGCACTTCAATTGCTGTTCATATATGCTTATATTAATATCACGGCGTATCTGCGCCTTTTGTGCAATCCTTCCCCCTTTGTGACATGTTTTTCTTATATATTACTGTATGTCTGTGTTATGGATCTGGTGGTGTGCACGGATCGGGGTCATATGTATTTTTCCTGTAGGTCCTGGGATCGCGTGAACGTTCGGGATGGTGCGGGGCAATTTTTGGCCTAAAAAGCCTCTGATCGTGTGCATTCCTTCGCGCACGATCAGGCGCACGATCAGGCGCACGACCAGTGGTCGTGCGTTAATTCCCTTCCCAGACAGAGCGACTGCGCACGATCAGAGGATTCCTTCGCGCACGACCACTGGTCGTGCGCCCCTGACCGTGCGTTATTTTCCATCTTTTTCTTTGCTACAGGTTGACTGTGCACGATCACAGGCATTCCTTCGCGCACGACCATTGGTCGTGCGCCACTGACCATGCGCAGTGTTTATTCTGCTCCTTATTTAAACTGCTGCTCCGCAAAATTAGGGCATTCAGCACTGTTTTGGGCGCAATTTTCCGCGCCAGTCCGCCGTTTCACCTCTCCAAGTTCCTCCCATCCATTCCCCCCTTTGGGAAGGCTCCATCCATTGATCCTAAGGTCCATCTAGGATCCCGGAAGCATTCTCTGCCATCTACAGCCAGCATTCCATGAGGAGGACATCTCCATTGGGCGAAGCAGAAGTGACCCGGCTCTGAGAAGAAGACGGGCAACGGTTGGAGGTAGTGACAGCCTCTAAGCCCCGGAAGCAACCAATGACTGAGCTCGGAGGAGGCGTGACGACCCCCCATTCCGACCAAGATCCACGACGAGGCTTCTCATCTCGTGGTTCCTTCTACCCCTTCTCCTTTTTTGATATGTACTCTTCATTGTTGTAATGAACTAAGTGAACCTCTATTTGTCTATGAATGGGAGTTTGTTTATGATCTTGTTCTTTACTTGATGTTGTGTTGTGATGCGCTCCGCCCCCGCTCCACTTACACACACACGTTCTAGCACTCGCTCTAGCAAAAGCTGGAAGCGATAGCGAAGAGGTGCCTTCGACCCTCAACTCTCGCATTTGCACTCACCTCATCCATTTGCTCACCGGCCATCCGCTAAGCGAAGCACGGCATCGCGGCCTGCACTAAATCCATCCACCAAGCGACGCGGTGATTGCGACCCGCATAGTTTGTTTAGTTTTCTCATTCCTGTTCTATAAAACCAATCAAAATCCCTCTGTTTTGGTTAAACTTAGAAACCCTCATAATTAATCTCCTAACAAGCAAATCGTACTACCCAACTTGCGGTCCTTTGAGAACGATATTCGGGGATCTACTCCCTACTTTTATTGCTTGACAACGACCGGTGCACTGCCGTCGTACCGCATTTCATGCCCGCTAATTAGCGGTGTGGAAATAGCGCGTCACCAGGCTCCCATCTATCTGGCAGGGCCGAAGGCTCACTTAAATAGTGACCCCGGAGGAAGACAAAGTAAGAGGAAAATTCAAGGCAAAGAATTGACACAGGGTAAGCCCCATCATAGGGTCGGCGAGTGGTGCCCATCATGAAAAGTTCTCGCCGACGAATGATATCGCTCCGAAAAGACACTCGTCCGACGAATGCGAAGTGTGACGACGGCCAGACCCATGGGTCGCGAGAATTTAGCAGGATAGGACGGGTTCACGGCGTAGTTCCGTTCCCGACAGAAAATCGACAAAATCGCCTAAGTCTTGAGAAGGCTGGGGCGAGTGCGAGAGAGTTGCAATCGCGTGACGCACCTGTGTGGCGAAGGGGTCTCGTTTATGACCTAGCCTAAGGGCCCGCGAGGCTAAAAGCGAACAGACGATAGGCAAGCACATGCGCGAGGGTTCGAAAGCGGGAAAAATCTAGTGCGCGAGCCATTGGCCTGGTAATAGCGAGATGCACGAAAAATATATATATATATGTATATACACGACATAGCGCAAGGGGCAAAACATTTCTTTCATTTCAATAAAAAAGGATTACATAGTAGTTCTCGTCTTACATCAAAAAAGGGAAAGAAAAGAGAAATCTTCAAGGGTCGTCAGCCACGTCGTCGGAGTACCCGCTGCTCGCGCCTGGAGAGGGGAGGCCTCCGAGTTCCCTCCCATCGCCAGCTTCATCCATGGGGTCAACCTGGGCGAAGAGCTCTGGAAGCACGTGGTGGGCGAGAATCCCCTCGCCTTCTTCCTTCAAAAGGCCGGCCCTCCGCAGCACATCCAGCGCATGCTCCGCCGCTCCCTGGGCCGTCCTCTGCATCAGTCCTTCAAACTCGGCATTGGAGTAAAGGTGCCAAGTTTCCCTCTCCGCGGGAGGTGGCCGAGCGGCAACATCTCGCAGCCTCTGGTTCTCGGCCTCCAGCTCTCTATTTCGCTCTTCGAGAATGCGAGACCGCACGAGCAAGGTATCATAGTTGGTTATGTCCTGCAAGAGAAAAGAAGATTAGCGCGCAAGTAAGAAAGAAAGGAGTGCGAGAGCTCAAGTCGCAGGAGGAGGAGGAGGTCATCTCTCGGCTCGGGAGGCTAGCGAGAAGGGCCTCTACTGCGGCCAGTTGTTGCTTGGCGGTCGCGGCCTCGGCAGCTGCGACGGAGCGGGTCTTCTCGACCTCGAGAATGTTCCACGCGAGAGTCATGCCCCGGCGAGAGGACATGTGGGTCAGTTCATGGGCCCGCATCATGGCCCTCGCGGCCTCATGCACGAGATTCTGGGTCGACTCGGTATCGTAGATGGAAGCGCCCTCGCGGCTGTAGAGCGCGTAAGAGAGGCCATAAGTGTGGCCGCTGATGGTTTCCTTTTCCATCCAGGACGGAGGGAGGGTGGAGATGGAGACCCGGTTGGCCCGCCGGTCCCATTGAACAAGGGGATCGCCGACCAGATCGGCATACTTCTCGCCGAGAGGATAGTTTCGGTGACCTCTCGGCACCGGCCCCGAGGAGGACGCCGCTGACGCAATGACAGGCTGGATGGTCGAGTCCCCAGCCGCGGGAGCGCTTGATCCAGGGACATCCTCCACGTCCACTTTTCCCTTATCGGCTGCAGAGGGTTTCACACCCACTTGACGGAAGGGCTCAAGGCCGCGTCAGGCTTCCGCTTCCGCTTCGGTTTTTGCCCACTAGACTTCGCGGGAGGCGGGTTCTCGCGGCAAGCCACGGCAGCAGACTGCGCGCGTGCGAGGGCATCGACAGGAGGGACATACACCATCGCATTCGATGGGTGAAGGGGGAGGCTCCAAACCCCTGTGTCAAAAGGGTTAGTTAAAAAGGCGGAAGCGAGTGAAGAAGAAGCGGGAGCTCGGGTCGAAATGATTCAGCTTACCCTCTCCCGGCGGAACCACCGCCAGCGAGCCGATGTGCTTCCGCAGGTGAACGACATCTATGTCGTGCTTCAGGATGAAGGCGTGGAGCTTGGCCTCGTAACCTCCCAGTGTTGGAGGCCGAAAAGTCAACTCGTCCTCCTGCACAGGCGCTAGTGGCACGTTGCCAAACTTCCCTGTGACGAAGATGAACCGCCGAACCCAGTCGTGGTTCTTATTTGCGGTACCGGTCACGCTGAGAGGGGACTGCCCGGAGAAGAACGCCACTCCGCGGGTGGCCCTGAAGTTGAAGAGTTTGCAGAAGACCGGGAGCGAGAACTTGATCCTCTCCTCGTGCAGATAACAGGCGAATGCTACCAGCATGGCGATGGAGTTTGGATTGAGCTGCGCGGGAACTACCCCGAAGTAGCGCAGGGTCTGGCGCACCTCTGGCCACAGCGGGAGGTGGAGCCCCACCTCGTAATGTTCGAGGGGGATGGCCAGAGTGTCTGACGAGAATTGGTTGATACGATCTCGGTTCCCCGGGAGGCGCCCGACAAAACCCGGCGGGACAAAATCCGCGATGGCCTGGTTAAAGTCTGCTTCCGAGAGGTCACAGGTCTCGAAGTCTCGGTTTGCGAATGCTAGTGCACAGTTGGCTCTGCCATCCGCATCCTTCGGCATTGTTGAGGGATGGGGAGTTCTCGCAAAGGTTCTAGAGAGAAGGGCGAGTGGTATCGCGAGTGCAAGAAGGAGAGAGAGATGAAAGCGTAATAAAGACGGTGGTTGGACTAACTATTTATAGAAAAAAAAGGGGAAATGGTTGAAATCATCTACGCGCAGGTCGCGGATAGCGGCCGCGACACCCTGGCGCCTCGGGGTCTGAACCACCCACATGAACCCAGCCGCTACAAAAGGCGAAAGCGATGCGCGAGCCCCTCCCTGCAAATGCAAATCAAATAGCACAACACGAACGAAAACACTCGCAAAACAGCATTCAGAAAATAGCAAAAAGCGAGATATATAACACGCAATCAAGAAATAGTTCGCGAGACGCAGCAGGTTTCGTCTTGGTCCAGTGCGAGAAAGAAGGAAAGAAAAAGAAATAGCGGGGGTACAAGAGAACACTAGGAGCGAGAGCCGGTAGGCTTAGTATTGATCCCACCGCCATCGGCCCCAGCCTCGCCTCCATGTCCTTGGAGGCCCCCGCGGGTAAAGGAACGCGCTAACCGCCGCCAGCTCTTAGATAATCAAGCGCATTTGATCCCTAGCCCGCACAATGTGCCTCCCAGCGCGAGGTCTCCTCACACCCGCCCCCTGGCGCTCCATCTCCCTGATCAGGTGCCTGTAGTCCCGCTCGAGGACGCTTATACGACGCTCGAAGGATCCCTGATTCGCCTCCGTCAGGTTGGCTTGGTCGTGCTGCATCCAGATCAACTTGCCGAAAAGCTATGTCATCCGCTCCTTCATAGCTCGGGCATCCTCGTGGTCGCCGAGAAAGTCAGACACGTCGCAGGGAAAGGGGGTGGCGAGATCAGCCCCTCCTCCTCTGGAGGGTCAATTAGCGGGATCTGACAGTAGCCTGCAAGAGCAGAAGTTAGTCCTTTCTCAGGAACAAACCACGAGTTCTGCGGGAGAAGGCACCTAACCAGGTACGTATTCTTCGACGGGAGACTGGAGAGATGTGCTAGGCTGCCCTGCGAATGGTTGGCTTGGGGGTGGAGAGATTTCCCCTTCCCGGGGCAGTGCGTCTGATCGGTTGCGGCGGAAGTAGCGGCCAGGTCCGCAGCAGGAGAGTTGGGCCCGAGACTCTTTCTCGCCGGGGGTTCCTGCTCCGAAGCACGAGGACTTTTGGTGACATCTGGGGCAGGAGAAGTGCGCGAGGGAGGAGGCCACCCCGTGTTCCCGAAGGTAGGGGCTGCGGAAACCCGAGTCAGAAGAGTTGTGAAAGGAGAAAGGCCAGCGAGAGGGCAATGGAATGCTTACCAAGCGAGGACAGGACTTCGCCAGAAGTGCCGAGAGGAGCGGACTCATGGATCGGAGGGGCGTTCTCGAGAGTAGGAGGAGGAACGACAACACTCGCCTGGTTGAGCCCAGGGCCACCCTCGATCGCCGACAGATCCTACGAATGGTAAAAAAGGCGGAGATCAATGGCGTCACCATGATCGACTTCGAAAATGAGATGAATCGCGTTACCTCATTGGTGTTGGCAGGGGGAATGTTAGAAAGGGGGGAGTCTCTGACGCAGACTCCCTCTCCGACCGGTCTCGCCGGACCGTCTTGGCCTTCTTCAGCTTGTAAGGCTTGGAAGGGTCTCTCGTTGATGGTAGGCGCAAGGGCTTCGCTTCGCTCGAGCTACTTCGGGGTAGGTGCAAGGGCTTCGGTGAAGAAAGACAAGAAGGGCAGTGAAAAGAGCAAGCGAGCGAAAGCGAAGTTCACGTAAAGAAAGGCAGGTAGCTATTTGTTTGAGGAATAACATGGTGAGTTCTCGGTTGCTTCCGTGATAAGGGAGGATGGGAGTGGGGAAGTCCACCAGATTACGTTACGGACTTGACTGGAATTCATTCAAAAATAGTACATGAACTGGTTACGAAATCGGGGCTTGGTCCTCAAAACAGGAGTGACAGGCTTTGGATGGTCCAACCTATTCAAACCTCCAAGTATTCGGATGCATAACGTCTGCTGCCTT